>CATKUP010000012.1:3696000-4312000 GCA_949786385.1 Onychomys leucogaster | reverse complement strand
TCATACGGACCATATCTAGTTGAACTCTGCTTATGAAACTGTAACAAACCACAGCATCTCTTACATAGATGCTCTTTAGTTAATAGTGAAAAACGTGTTGGGTTCGTGAACGGTGTAAATTCAATTGAGCCGAAAAATCACTGGGTTTACCGGAAATGAACTCTTGCTTGTAGAAAGACACAGAGACTTTGATTTAACTCCATTTGTGAAGGGAAATTCAGACCAGTGTTCTCATCCATGAAACACCCTCTGTTTTAATGCAAGAATTATCCTCTTCTTTCCAGAGTCTGCAATACAGCAAGAAATATGAGCATTTCCAGAAAAAAAAAAAACTGTGTTTCCTACTCATATGGACCAAATCTAGTAGAACTCTGCTTATGAAACTGTAACAAACCTCAGAACACTTACATAGAGGCTCTTTAGTTAATAGTGAAAAACGTATTGGGTTCATGAACTGTGTAAATTCATTTGAGGTGAAAAATCACTGGGGTTACCCGAAATGAACTCTTGCTTGTAGGAAGACACAGAGGCTTTGGTTTCACTATGTTTGTGAAGGAAAATTCAGACCAGAGTTCTCATCCATGAAACACACTCTGTTTTCACGCAAGAAGCATGCTCTTCTTTCCAGAATCTGCAATACAGCAAGAAACATGAGCATGCCCAGAAAAAAAGAACGGTGTTTCCTACTCATACGGACCATATCTAGTTGAACTCTGCTCATTAAACAGTAACAAACCACAGCATCTCTTAAATAGATGATCTTTAGTTAATAGTGAAAATCGTGTTGGGTTCATGAACTGTGTCAATTCAATTGAGACGAAAAACAACTGGGTTTACAGGAAATGAGCTCTTGCTTGTAGGAAGACAAATATCCTTTGGTTTAACTCCGTTTGTGAAGGGAAATTCAGACCGGTGTTCTCATCCATGAAACATACTCTCTTTTAACGCGAGAAGCATGCTCTTCTTTCCAGCATCTCCAATACAGCAAGAAACATGAGCATGCCCAGAAAAAAAGAACTGTGTTTCTTACTCATACGGGCCATATCCAGTTAAACACTCCTTATGAAACTGTAACAAACCACAGCATCTCTTTCAAAAATGCTCTTTGATTTATAGTGAAAAACGTGTTGGTTTCGTGAACTGCATTAATTCATTTGAGCCGAAAAATCACTGGGTTTACCGGAAATGAACTCTTGCTTGTAGGAGGACACAGAGGCTTTGGTTTCACTCCGTTTTTGAAGGGAAATTCAGACCAGAGTTCTCATCCATGAAACACACTCAGTTTTAACGCAAGAAGCATATTCTTCTTTCCAGAATCTGCAATACAGCAAGAAATATGAGCATGTCCAGAAAAAATGAACTGTGTTTCCTACTAATACGGACCATATCTAGTTGAATTCTGATTATGAAACTGTAACAAACGACAGCACCTCTTACATAGATGCTCATTAGTTAATAGTGAAAAACGTGTTGGGTTCGTGAACTGTGTAAATTCATTTGAGCCGAAAAATCACTGGGCTTACTGGAAATGAACTATTGCTTGTAGGAAGACACAGAGCCTTTGGTTTAACTCCGTTTCTGAAGGAAAATTCAGACCACTGTTCTCATCCATGAAACATACTCTGTTTTAACGCAAGAAGCCTGCTCTTCTTTCCAGCGTCTGTAATACAGCAAGAAACATGAGCATGCCCAGAAAAAAAGAACTGTGTTTCTTACTCATACGGACCATATCCAGTTAAACTCTGCTTATGAAACTGTAACAAACCACAGCATCTCTATCAAAAATGCTCTCTCATTTATAGTGAAAAACGTGTTGGTTTCATGAACTGCGTAAATTCTTTTGAGCTGAAAAATCACTGGGTTAACCGGAAATGAACTCTTGCTTGTAGAAAGACACAGAGACTTTGATTTAACTCCGTTTGTGAAGGGCATTCAGACCAGTGTTCTCATCCATGAAACACCCTCTGTTTGAACGCAAGAAGCATCCTCTTCTTTCCAGAGTCTACAATACAGCAAGAAATATGAGCATGTCCAGAAAAAAAGAACAGTGTTTCCTACTCATACGGACCATATCTAGTTGAACTCTGCTTATGAAACTGTAACAAACCACAGCATCTCTTACATAGATGCTCTTTAGTTAATAGTGAAAAACGTGTTGGGTTCGTGAACGGTGTAAATTCAATTGAGCCGAAAAATCACTGGGTTTACCGGAAATGAACTCTTGCTTGTAGAAAGACACAGAGACTTTGATTTAACTCCATTTGTGAAGGGAAATTCAGACCAGTGTTCTCATCCATGAAACACCCTCTGTTTTAATGCAAGAATTATCCTCTTCTTTCCAGAGTCTGCAATACAGCAAGAAATATGAGCATTTCCAGAAAAAAAAAAAAACTGTGTTTCCTACTCATATGGACCAAATCTAGTAGAACTCTGCTTATGAAACTGTAACAAACCTCAGAACACTTACATAGAGGCTCTTTAGTTAATAGTGAAAAACGTATTGGGTTCATGAACTGTGTAAATTCATTTGAGGTGAAAAATCACTGGGGTTACCCGAAATGAACTCTTGCTTGTAGGAAGACACAGAGGCTTTGGTTTCACTATGTTTGTGAAGGAAAATTCAGACCAGAGTTCTCATCCATGAAACACACTCTGTTTTCACGCAAGAAGCATGCTCTTCTTTCCAGAATCTGCAATACAGCAAGAAACATGAGCATGCCCAGAAAAAAAGAACGGTGTTTCCTACTCATACGGACCATATCTAGTTGAACTCTGCTCATTAAACAGTAACAAACCACAGCATCTCTTAAATAGATGATCTTTAGTTAATAGTGAAAATCGTGTTGGGTTCATGAACTGTGTCAATTCAATTGAGACGAAAAACAACTGGGTTTACAGGAAATGAGCTCTTGCTTGTAGGAAGACAAATATCCTTTGGTTTAACTCCGTTTGTGAAGGGAAATTCAGACCGGTGTTCTCATCCATGAAACATACTCTCTTTTAACGCGAGAAGCATGCTCTTCTTTCCAGCATCTCCAATACAGCAAGAAACATGAGCATGCCCAGAAAAAAAGAACTGTGTTTCTTACTCATACGGGCCATATCCAGTTAAACACTCCTTATGAAACTGTAACAAACCACAGCATCTCTTTCAAAAATGCTCTTTGATTTATAGTGAAAAACGTGTTGGTTTCGTGAACTGCATTAATTCATTTGAGCCGAAAAATCACTGGGTTTACCGGAAATGAACTCTTGCTTGTAGGAGGACACAGAGGCTTTGGTTTCACTCCGTTTTTGAAGGGAAATTCAGACCAGAGTTCTCATCCATGAAACACACTCAGTTTTAACGCAAGAAGCATATTCTTCTTTCCAGAATCTGCAATACAGCAAGAAATATGAGCATGTCCAGAAAAAATGAACTGTGTTTCCTACTAATACGGACCATATCTAGTTGAATTCTGATTATGAAACTGTAACAAACGACAGCACCTCTTACATAGATGCTCATTAGTTAATAGTGAAAAACGTGTTGGGTTCGTGAACTGTGTAAATTCATTTGAGCCGAAAAATCACTGGGCTTACTGGAAATGAACTATTGCTTGTAGGAAGACACAGAGCCTTTGGTTTAACTCCGTTTCTGAAGGAAAATTCAGACCACTGTTCTCATCCATGAAACATACTCTGTTTTAACGCAAGAAGCCTGCTCTTCTTTCCAGCGTCTGTAATACAGCAAGAAACATGAGCATGCCCAGAAAAAAAGAACTGTGTTTCTTACTCATACGGACCATATCCAGTTAAACTCTGCTTATGAAACTGTAACAAACCACAGCATCTCTATCAAAAATGCTCTCTCATTTATAGTGAAAAACGTGTTGGTTTCATGAACTGCGTAAATTCTTTTGAGCTGAAAAATCACTGGGTTAACCGGAAATGAACTCTTGCTTGTAGAAAGACACAGAGACTTTGATTTAACTCCGTTTGTGAAGGGTATTCAGACCAGTGTTCTCATCCATGAAACACCCTCTGTTTGAACGCAAGAAGCATCCTCTTCTTTCCAGAGTCTACAATACAGCAAGAAATATGAGCATGTCCAGAAAAAAAGAACAGTGTTTCCTACTCATACGGACCATATCTAGTTGAACTCTGCTTATGAAACTGTAACAAACCACAGCATCTCTTACATAGATGCTCTTTAGTTAATAGTGAAAAACGTGTTGGGTTCGTGAACGGTGTAAATTCAATTGAGCCGAAAAATCACTGGGTTTACCGGAAATGAACTCTTGCTTGTAGAAAGACACAGAGACTTTGATTTAACTCCATTTGTGAAGGGAAATTCAGACCAGTGTTCTCATCCATGAAACACCCTCTGTTTTAATGCAAGAATTATCCTCTTCTTTCCAGAGTCTGCAATACAGCAAGAAATATGAGCATTTCCAGAAAAAAAAAAAACTGTGTTTCCTACTCATATGGACCAAATCTAGTAGAACTCTGCTTATGAAACTGTAACAAACCTCAGAACACTTACATAGAGGCTCTTTAGTTAATAGTGAAAAACGTATTGGGTTCATGAACTGTGTAAATTCATTTGAGGTGAAAAATCACTGGGGTTACCCGAAATGTACTCTTGCTTGTAGGAAGACACAGAGGCTTTGGTTTCACTATGTTTGTGAAGGAAAATTCAGACCAGAGTTCTCATCCATGAAACACACTCTGTTTTCACGCAAGAAGCATGCTCTTCTTTCCAGAATCTGCAATACAGCAAGAAACATGAGCATGCCCAGAAAAAAAGAACGGTGTTTCCTACTCATACGGACCATATCTAGTTGAACTCTGCTCATTAAACAGTAACAAACCACAGCATCTCTTAAATAGATGATCTTTACTTAATAGTGAAAATCGTGTTGGGTTCATGAACTGTGTCAATTCAATTGAGACGAAAAACAACTGGGTTTACAGGAAATGAGCTCTTGCTTGTAGGAAGACAAATATCCTTTGGTTTAACTCCGTTTGTGAAGGGAAATTCAGACCGGTGTTCTCATCCATGAAACATACTCTCTTTTAACGCGAGAAGCATGCTCTTCTTTCCAGCATCTCCAATACAGCAAGAAACATGAGCATGCCCAGAAAAAAAGAACTGTGTTTCTTACTCATACGGGCCATATCCAGTTAAACACTCCTTATGAAACTGTAACAAACCACAGCATCTCTTTCAAAAATGCTCTTTGATTTATAGTGAAAAACGTGTTGGTTTCGTGAACTGCATTAATTCATTTGAGCCGAAAAATCACTGGGTTTACCGGAAATGAACTCTTGCTTGTAGGAGGACACAGAGGCTTTGGTTTCACTCCGTTTTTGAAGGGAAATTCAGACCAGAGTTCTCATCCATGAAACACACTCAGTTTTAACGCAAGAAGCATATTCTTCTTTCCAGAATCTGCAATACAGCAAGAAATATGAGCATGTCCAGAAAAAATGAACTGTGTTTCCTACTAATACGGACCATATCTAGTTGAATTCTGATTATGAAACTGTAACAAACGACAGCACCTCTTACATAGATGCTCATTAGTTAATAGTGAAAAACGTGTTGGGTTCGTGAACTGTGTAAATTCATTTGAGCCGAAAAATCACTGGGCTTACTGGAAATGAACTATTGCTTGTAGGAAGACACAGAGCCTTTGGTTTAACTCCGTTTCTGAAGGAAAATTCAGACCACTGTTCTCATCCATGAAACATACTCTGTTTTAACACAAGAAGCCTGCTCTTCTTTCCAGCGTCTGTAATACAGCAAGAAACATGAGCATGCCCAGAAAAAAAGAACTGTGTTTCTTACTCATACGGACCATATCCAGTTAAACTCTGCTTATGAAACTGTAACAAACCACAGCATCTCTATCAAAAATGCTCTCTCATTTATAGTGAAAAACGTGTTGGTTTCATGAACTGCGTAAATTCTTTTGAGCTGAAAAATCACTGGGTTAACCGGAAATGAACTCTTGCTTGTAGAAAGACACAGAGACTTTGATTTAACTCCGTTTGTGAAGGGCATTCAGACCAGTGTTCTCATCCATGAAACACCCTCTGTTTGAACGCAAGAAGCATCCTCTTCTTTCCAGAGTCTACAATACAGCAAGAAATATGAGCATGTCCAGAAAAAAAGAACAGTGTTTCCTACTCATACGGACCATATCTAGTTGAACTCTGCTTATGAAACTGTAACAAACCACAGCATCTCTTACATAGATGCTCTTTAGTTAATAGTGAAAAACGTGTTGGGTTCATGAACTGTGTCAATTCAATTGAGACGAAAAACAACTGGGTTTACAGGAAATGAGCTCTTGCTTGTAGGAAGACAAATATCCTTTGGTTTAACTCCGTTTGTGAAGGGAAATTCAGACCGGTGTTCTCATCCATGAAACATACTCTCTTTTAACGCGAGAAGCATGCTCTTCTTTCCAGCATCTCCAATACAGCAAGAAACATGAGCATGCCCAGAAAAAAAGAACTGTGTTTCTTACTCATACGGGCCATATCCAGTTAAACACTCCTTATGAAACTGTAACAAACCACAGCATCTCTTTCAAAAATGCTCTTTGATTTATAGTGAAAAACGTGTTGGTTTCGTGAACTGCATTAATTCATTTGAGCCGAAAAATCACTGGGTTTACCGGAAATGAACTCTTGCTTGTAGGAGGACACAGAGGCTTTGGTTTCACTCCGTTTTTGAAGGGAAATTCAGACCAGAGTTCTCATCCATGAAACACACTCAGTTTTAACGCAAGAAGCATATTCTTCTTTCCAGAATCTGCAATACAGCAAGAAATATGAGCATGTCCAGAAAAAATGAACTGTGTTTCCTACTAATACGGACCATATCTAGTTGAATTCTGATTATGAAACTGTAACAAACGACAGCACCTCTTACATAGATGCTCATTAGTTAATAGTGAAAAACGTGTTGGGTTCGTGAACTGTGTAAATTCATTTGAGCCGAAAAATCACTGGGCTTACTGGAAATGAACTATTGCTTGTAGGAAGACACAGAGCCTTTGGTTTAACTCCGTTTCTGAAGGAAAATTCAGACCACTGTTCTCATCCATGAAACATACTCTGTTTTAACGCAAGAAGCCTGCTCTTCTTTCCAGCGTCTGTAATACAGCAAGAAACATGAGCGTGCCCAGAAAAAAAGAACTGTGTTTCTTACTCATACGGACCATATCCAGTTAAACTCTGCTTATGAAACTGTAACAAACCACAGCATCTCTATCAAAAATGCTCTCTCATTTATAGTGAAAAACGTGTTGGTTTCATGAACTGCGTAAATTCTTTTGAGCTGAAAAATCACTGGGTTAACCGGAAATGAACTCTTGCTTGTAGAAAGACACAGAGACTTTGATTTAACTCCGTTTGTGAAGGGCATTCAGACCAGTGTTCTCATCCATGAAACACCCTCTGTTTGAACGCAAGAAGCATCCTCTTCTTTCCAGAGTCTACAATACAGCAAGAAATATGAGCATGTCCAGAAAAAAAGAACAGTGTTTCCTACTCATACGGACCATATCTAGTTGAACTCTGCTTATGAAACTGTAACAAACCACAGCATCTCTTACATAGATGCTCTTTAGTTAATAGTGAAAAACGTGTTGGGTTCGTGAACGGTGTAAATTCAATTGAGCCGAAAAATCACTGGGTTTACCGGAAATGAACTCTTGCTTGTAGAAAGACACAGAGACTTTGATTTAACTCCATTTGTGAAGGGAAATTCAGACCAGTGTTCTCATCCATGAAACACCCTCTGTTTTAATGCAAGAATTATCCTCTTCTTTCCAGAGTCTGCAATACAGCAAGAAATATGAGCATTTCCAGAAAAAAAAAACTGTGTTTCCTACTCATATGGACCAAATCTAGTAGAACTCTGCTTATGAAACTGTAACAAACCTCAGAACACTTACATAGAGGCTCTTTAGTTAATAGTGAAAAACGTATTGGGTTCATGAACTGTGTAAATTCATTTGAGGTGAAAAATCACTGGGGTTACCCGAAATGAACTCTTGCTTGTAGGAAGACACAGAGGCTTTGGTTTCACTATGTTTGTGAAGGAAAATTCAGACCAGAGTTCTCATCCATGAAACACACTCTGTTTTCACGCAAGAAGCATGCTCTTCTTTCCAGAATCTGCAATACAGCAAGAAACATGAGCATGCCCAGAAAAAAAGAACGGTGTTTCCTACTCATACGGACCATATCTAGTTGAACTCTGCTCATTAAACAGTAACAAACCACAGCATCTCTTAAATAGATGATCTTTACTTAATAGTGAAAATCGTGTTGGGTTCATGAACTGTGTCAATTCAATTGAGACGAAAAACAACTGGGTTTACAGGAAATGAGCTCTTGCTTGTAGGAAGACAAATATCCTTTGGTTTAACTCCGTTTGTGAAGGGAAATTCAGACCGGTGTTCTCATCCATGAAACATACTCTCTTTTAACGCGAGAAGCATGCTCTTCTTTCCAGCATCTCCAATACAGCAAGAAACATGAGCATGCCCAGAAAAAAAGAACTGTGTTTCTTACTCATACGGGCCATATCCAGTTAAACACTCCTTATGAAACTGTAACAAACCACAGCATCTCTTTCAAAAATGCTCTTTGATTTATAGTGAAAAACGTGTTGGTTTTGTGAACTGCATTAATTCATTTGAGCCGAAAAATCACTGGGTTTACCGGAAATGAACTCTTGCTTGTAGGAGGACACAGAGGCTTTGGTTTCACTCCGTTTTTGAAGGGAAATTCAGACCAGAGTTCTCATCCATGAAACACACTCAGTTTTAACGCAAGAAGCATATTCTTCTTTCCAGAATCTGCAATACAGCAAGAAATATGAGCATGTCCAGAAAAAATGAACTGTGTTTCCTACTAATACGGACCATATCTAGTTGAATTCTGATTATGAAACTGTAACAAACGACAGCACCTCTTACATAGATGCTCATTAGTTAATAGTGAAAAACGTGTTGGGTTCGTGAACTGTGTAAATTCATTTGAGCCGAAAAATCACTGGGCTTACTGGAAATGAACTATTGCTTGTAGGAAGACACAGAGCCTTTGGTTTAACTCCGTTTCTGAAGGAAAATTCAGACCACTGTTCTCATCCATGAAACATACTCTGTTTTAACACAAGAAGCCTGCTCTTCTTTCCAGCGTCTGTAATACAGCAAGAAACATGAGCATGCCCAGAAAAAAAGAACTGTGTTTCTTACTCATACGGACCATATCCAGTTAAACTCTGCTTATGAAACTGTAACAAACCACAGCATCTCTATCAAAAATGCTCTCTCATTTATAGTGAAAAACGTGTTGGTTTCATGAACTGCGTAAATTCTTTTGAGCTGAAAAATCACTGGGTTAACCGGAAATGAACTCTTGCTTGTAGAAAGACACAGAGACTTTGATTTAACTCCGTTTGTGAAGGGCATTCAGACCAGTGTTCTCATCCATGAAACACCCTCTGTTTGAACGCAAGAAGCATCCTCTTCTTTCCAGAGTCTACAATACAGCAAGAAATATGAGCATGTCCAGAAAAAAAGAACAGTGTTTCCTACTCATACGGACCATATCTAGTTGAACTCTGCTTATGAAACTGTAACAAACCACAGCATCTCTTACATAGATGCTCTTTAGTTAATAGTGAAAAACGTGTTGGGTTCATGAACTGTGTCAATTCAATTGAGACGAAAAACAACTGGGTTTACAGGAAATGAGCTCTTGCTTGTAGGAAGACAAATATCCTTTGGTTTAACTCCGTTTGTGAAGGGAAATTCAGACCGGTGTTCTCATCCATGAAACATACTCTCTTTTAACGCGAGAAGCATGCTCTTCTTTCCAGCATCTCCAATACAGCAAGAAACATGAGCATGCCCAGAAAAAAAGAACTGTGTTTCTTACTCATACGGGCCATATCCAGTTAAACACTCCTTATGAAACTGTAACAAACCACAGCATCTCTTTCAAAAATGCTCTTTGATTTATAGTGAAAAACGTGTTGGTTTCGTGAACTGCATTAATTCATTTGAGCCGAAAAATCACTGGGTTTACCGGAAATGAACTCTTGCTTGTAGGAGGACACAGAGGCTTTGGTTTCACTCCGTTTTTGAAGGGAAATTCAGACCAGAGTTCTCATCCATGAAACACACTCAGTTTTAACGCAAGAAGCATATTCTTCTTTCCAGAATCTGCAATACAGCAAGAAATATGAGCATGTCCAGAAAAAATGAACTGTGTTTCCTACTAATACGGACCATATCTAGTTGAATTCTGATTATGAAACTGTAACAAACGACAGCACCTCTTACATAGATGCTCATTAGTTAATAGTGAAAAACGTGTTGGGTTCGTGAACTGTGTAAATTCATTTGAGCCGAAAAATCACTGGGCTTACTGGAAATGAACTATTGCTTGTAGGAAGACACAGAGCCTTTGGTTTAACTCCGTTTCTGAAGGAAAATTCAGACCACTGTTCTCATCCATGAAACATACTCTGTTTTAACGCAAGAAGCCTGCTCTTCTTTCCAGCGTCTGTAATACAGCAAGAAACATGAGCATGCCCAGAAAAAAAGAACTGTGTTTCTTACTCATACGGACCATATCCAGTTAAACTCTGCTTATGAAACTGTAACAAACCACAGCATCTCTATCAAAAATGCTCTCTCATTTATAGTGAAAAACGTGTTGGTTTCATGAACTGCGTAAATTCTTTTGAGCTGAAAAATCACTGGGTTAACCGGAAATGAACTCTTGCTTGTAGAAAGACACAGAGACTTTGATTTAACTCCGTTTGTGAAGGGCATTCAGACCAGTGTTCTCATCCATGAAACACCCTCTGTTTGAACGCAAGAAGCATCCTCTTCTTTCCAGAGTCTACAATACAGCAAGAAATATGAGCATGTCCAGAAAAAAAGAACAGTGTTTCCTACTCATACGGACCATATCTAGTTGAACTCTGCTTATGAAACTGTAACAAACCACAGCATCTCTTACATAGATGCTCTTTAGTTAATAGTGAAAAACGTGTTGGGTTCGTGAACGGTGTAAATTCAATTGAGCCGAAAAATCACTGGGTTTACCGGAAATGAACTCTTGCTTGTAGAAAGACACAGAGACTTTGATTTAACTCCATTTGTGAAGGGAAATTCAGACCAGTGTTCTCATCCATGAAACACCCTCTGTTTTAATGCAAGAATTATCCTCTTCTTTCCAGAGTCTGCAATACAGCAAGAAATATGAGCATTTCCAGAAAAAAAAAACTGTGTTTCCTACTCATATGGACCAAATCTAGTAGAACTCTGCTTATGAAACTGTAACAAACCTCAGAACACTTACATAGAGGCTCTTTAGTTAATAGTGAAAAACGTATTGGGTTCATGAACTGTGTAAATTCATTTGAGGTGAAAAATCACTGGGGTTACCCGAAATGAACTCTTGCTTGTAGGAAGACACAGAGGCTTTGGTTTCACTATGTTTGTGAAGGAAAATTCAGACCAGAGTTCTCATCCATGAAACACACTCTGTTTTCACGCAAGAAGCATGCTCTTCTTTCCAGAATCTGCAATACAGCAAGAAACATGAGCATGCCCAGAAAAAAAGAACGGTGTTTCCTACTCATACGGACCATATCTAGTTGAACTCTGCTCATTAAACAGTAACAAACCACAGCATCTCTTAAATAGATGATCTTTACTTAATAGTGAAAATCGTGTTGGGTTCATGAACTGTGTCAATTCAATTGAGACGAAAAACAACTGGGTTTACAGGAAATGAGCTCTTGCTTGTAGGAAGACAAATATCCTTTGGTTTAACTCCGTTTGTGAAGGGAAATTCAGACCGGTGTTCTCATCCATGAAACATACTCTCTTTTAACGCGAGAAGCATGCTCTTCTTTCCAGCATCTCCAATACAGCAAGAAACATGAGCATGCACAGAAAAAAAGAACTGTGTTTCTTACTCATACGGGCCATATCCAGTTAAACACTCCTTATGAAACTGTAACAAACCACAGCATCTCTTTCAAAAATGCTCTTTGATTTATAGTGAAAAACGTGTTGGTTTCGTGAACTGCATTAATTCATTTGAGCCGAAAAATCACTGGGTTTACCGGAAATGAACTCTTGCTTGTAGGAGGACACAGAGGCTTTGGTTTCACTCCGTTTTTGAAGGGAAATTCAGACCAGAGTTCTCATCCATGAAACACACTCAGTTTTAACGCAAGAAGCATATTCTTCTTTCCAGAATCTGCAATACAGCAAGAAATATGAGCATGTCCAGAAAAAATGAACTGTGTTTCCTACTAATACGGACCATATCTAGTTGAATTCTGATTATGAAACTGTAACAAACGACAGCACCTCTTACATAGATGCTCATTAGTTAATAGTGAAAAACGTGTTGGGTTCGTGAACTGTGTAAATTCATTTGAGCCGAAAAATCACTGGGCTTACTGGAAATGAACTATTGCTTGTAGGAAGACACAGAGCCTTTGGTTTAACTCCGTTTCTGAAGGAAAATTCAGACCACTGTTCTCATCCATGAAACATACTCTGTTTTAACGCAAGAAGCCTGCTCTTCTTTCCAGCGTCTGTAATACAGCAAGAAACATGAGCATGCCCAGAAAAAAAGAACTGTGTTTCTTACTCATACGGACCATATCCAGTTAAACTCTGCTTATGAAACTGTAACAAACCACAGCATCTCTATCAAAAATGCTCTCTCATTTATAGTGAAAAACGTGTTGGTTTCATGAAGTGCGTAAATTCATTTGAGCTGAAAAATCACTGGGTTAACCGGAAATGAACTCTTGCTTGTATAAAGACACAGAGACTTTGATTTAACTCCGTTTGTGAAATGCATTCAGACCAGTGTTCTCATCCATGAAACACCCTCTGTTTGAACGCAAGAAGCATCCTCTTCTTTCCAGAGTCTACAATACAGCAAGAAATATGAGCATGTCCAGAAAAAAAGAACAGTGTTTCCTACTCATACGGACCATATCTAGTTGAACTCTGCTTATGAAACTGTAACAAACCACAGCATCTCTTACATAGATGCTCTTTAGTTAATAGTGAAAAACGTGTTGGGTTCGTGAACGGTGTAAATTCAATTGAGCCGAAAAATCACTGGGTTTACCGGAAATGAACTCTTGCTTGTAGAAAGACACAGAGACTTTGATTTAACTCCATTTGTGAAGGGAAATTCAGACCAGTGTTCTCATCCATGAAACACCCTCTGTTTTAATGCAAGAATTATCCTCTTCTTTCCAGAGTCTGCAATACAGCAAGAAATATGAGCATTTCCAGAAAAAAAAAAAACTGTGTTTCCTACTCATATGGACCAAATCTAGTAGAACTCTGCTTATGAAACTGTAACAAACCTCAGAACACTTACATAGAGGCTCTTTAGTTAATAGTGAAAAACGTATTGGGTTCATGAACTGTGTAAATTCATTTGAGGTGAAAAATCACTGGGGTTACCCGAAATGAACTCTTGCTTGTAGGAAGACACAGAGGCTTTGGTTTCACTATGTTTGTGAAGGAAAATTCAGACCAGAGTTCTCATCCATGAAACACACTCTGTTTTCACGCAAGAAGCATGCTCTTCTTTCCAGAATCTGCAATACAGCAAGAAACATGAGCATGCCCAGAAAAAAAGAACGGTGTTTCCTACTCATACGGACCATATCTAGTTGAACTCTGCTCATTAAACAGTAACAAACCACAGCATCTCTTAAATAGATGATCTTTACTTAATAGTGAAAATCGTGTTGGGTTCATGAACTGTGTCAATTCAATTGAGACGAAAAACAACTGGGTTTACAGGAAATGAGCTCTTGCTTGTAGGAAGACAAATATCCTTTGGTTTAACTCCGTTTGTGAAGGGAAATTCAGACCGGTGTTCTCATCCATGAAACATACTCTCTTTTAACGCGAGAAGCATGCTCTTCTTTCCAGCATCTCCAATACAGCAAGAAACATGAGCATGCCCAGAAAAAAAGAACTGTGTTTCTTACTCATACGGGCCATATCCAGTTAAACACTCCTTATGAAACTGTAACAAACCACAGCATCTCTTTCAAAAATGCTCTTTGATTTATAGTGAAAAACGTGTTGGTTTCGTGAACTGCATTAATTTATTTGAGCCGAAAAATCACTGGGTTTACCGGAAATGAACTCTTGCTTGTAGGAGGACACAGAGTCTTTGGTTTCACTCCGTTTTTGAAGGGAAATTCAGACCAGAGTTCTCATCCATGAAACACACTCTGTTTTAACGCAAGAAGCATATTCTCCTTTCCAGAATCTGCAATACAGCAAGAAATATGAGCATGTCCAGAAAAAATGAACTGTGTTTCCTACTAATATGGACCATATCTAGTTGAATTCTGATTATGAAACTGTAACAAACGACAGCATCTCTTACATAGATGCTCTTTAGTTAATAGTGAAAAACGTGTTGGGTTCGTGAACTGTGTAAATTCATTTGAGCCGAGAAATCACTGGGCTTACTGGAAATGAACTATTGCTTGTAGGAAGACACAGAGCCTTTGGTTTAAGTCCGTTTATGAAGGAAAATTCAGACCACTGTTCTCATCCATGACACATACTCTGTTTTAAAGCAAGAAGCCTGCTCTTCTTTCCAGCGTCTCTAATACAGCAAGAAACATGAGCATGCCCAGAAAAAAAGAACTGTGTTTCTTACTCATACGGACCATATCCAGTTAAACTCTGCTTATGAAACTGTAACAAACCACAGCATCTCTATCAAAAATGCTCTCTCATTTATAGTGAAAAACGTGTTGGTTTCATGAACTGCGTAAATTCTTTTGAGCTGAAAAATCACTGGGTTAACTGGAAATGAACTCTTGCTTGTAGAAAGACACAGAGACTTTGATTTAACTCCGTTTGTGAAGGGATATTCAGACCAGTGTTCTCATCCATGAAACACCCTCTGCTTGAACGCAAGAAGCATCCTCTTCTTTCCAGAGTCCACAATACAGCAAGAAATATGAGCATGTCCAGAAAAAAAGAACAATGTTTCCTACTCATATGGATCATATCTAGTAGAACTCTGCTTATGAAACTGCAACAAACCTCAGCATCTCTTACATAGATGCTCTTTAGTTAATAGTGAAAATCGTGTTGGGTTCACGAACTGTGTAAATTCATTTGAGCCAAAAAATCACTGGGTTTACCGGAAATGAACTCTTGCTTGTAGAAAGAAACAGAGGCTTTGGTTTAACTCCGTTTGTGAAGGGAAATTCAGACCAGTGTTCTCATCCATGAAACACCCTCTGTTTTAACGCAAGAAGCATCCTCTTCTTTCCAGAGTCCACAATACAGCAAGAAATATGAGCATGTCCAGAAAAAATGAACTGTGTTTCCTACTAATACGGACAATATCTAGTTGAATTCTGATTATGAAACTGTAACAAACGACAGCATCTCTTACATAGATGTTCTTTAGTTAATAGTGAAATACGTGTATGTTCGTGAACTGTGTAAATTCATTTGAGCCGAAAAATCACTGGGCTTACCGGAAATGAACTCTTGCTTGTAGGAAGACACAGTGCCTTTGGTTTAACTCCGTTTCTGAAGGCAAATTCAGACCACTGTTCTCATCCATGAAACATACTCTGTTTTAACGCAAGAAGCCTGCTCTTCTTTCCAGCGTCTCTAATACAGCAAGAAACATGAGCATGCCCAGAAAAAAAGAACTGTGTTTCTTACTCATACGGACCATATCCAGTTAAACTCTGCTTATGAAACTGTAACAAACAACAGCATCTTTTTAAAAAATGCACTCTCATTTATAGTGAAAAACGTGTTGGGTTCCTGAACTGCGTAAATTCTTTTGAGCTGAAAAATCACTGGGTTAACCGGAAATGAACTCTTGCTTGTAGAAAGACACAGAGACTTTGATTTAACTCCGTTTGTGAAGGGATATTCAGACCAGTGTTCTCATCCATGAAACACCCTCTGTTTGAACGCAAGAAGCATCCTCTTCTTTCCAGAGTCTGCAATACAGCAAGAAATATGAGCATGTCCAGAAAAAAAAAACTGTGTTTCCTACTCATATGGACCAAATCTAGTAGAACTCTGCTTATGAAACTGTAACAAACCTCAGAACACTTACATAGATGTTCTTTAGTTAATAGTGAAAAACGTATTGGGTTCATGAACTGTGTAAATTCATTTGAGGTGAAAAATCACTGGGGTTACCCGAAATGAACTCTTGCTTGTAGGAAGACACAGAGGCTTTGGTTTCACTATGTTTGTGAAGGAAAATTCAGACCAGAGTTCTCATCCATGAAACACACTCTGTTTTCACGCAAGAAGCATGCTCTTCTTTCCAGAATCTGCAATACAGCAAGAAACATGAGCATGCCCAGAAAAAAAGAACGGTGTTTCCTACTCATACGGACCATATCTAGTTGAACTCTGCTCATTAAACAGTAACAAACCACAGCATCTCTTAAATAGATGATCTTTAGTTAATAGTGAAAATCGTGTTGGGTTCATGAACTGTGTCAATTCAATTGAGACGAAAAACAACTGGGTTTACAGGAAATGAGCTCTTGCTTGTAGGAAGACAAATATCCTTTGGTTTAACTCCGTTTGTGAAGGGAAATTCAGACCGGTGTTCTCATCCATGAAACATACTCTCTTTTAACGCGAGAAGCATGCTCTTCTTTCCAGCATCTCCAATACAGCAAGAAACATGAGCATGCCCAGAAAAAAAGAACTGTGTTTCTTACTCATACGGGCCATATTCAGTTAAACACTCCTTATGAAACTGTAACAAACCACAGCATCTCTTTCAAAAATGCTCTTTGATTTATAGTGAAAAACGTGTTGGTTTCGTGAACTGCATTAATTTATTTGAGCCGAAAAATCACTGGGTTTACCGGAAATGAACTCTTGCTTGTAGGAGGACACAGAGTCTTTGGTTTCACTCCGTTTTTGAAGGGAAATTCAGACCAGAGTTCTCATCCATGAAACACACTCTGTTTTAACGCAAGAAGCATATTCTCCTTTCCAGAATCTGCAATACAGCAAGAAATATGAGCATGTCCAGAAAAAATGAACTGTGTTTCCTACTAATATGGACCATATCTAGTTGAATTCTGATTATGAAACTGTAACAAACGACAGCATCTCTTACATAGATGCTCTTTAGTTAATAGTGAAAAACGTGTTGGGTTCGTGAACTGTGTAAATTCATTTGAGCCGAGAAATCACTGGGCTTACTGGAAATGAACTATTGCTTGTAGGAAGACACAGAGCCTTTGGTTTAAGTCCGTTTATGAAGGAAAATTCAGACCACTGTTCTCATCCATGACACATACTCTGTTTTAAAGCAAGAAGCCTGCTCTTCTTTCCAGCGTCTCTAATACAGCAAGAAACATGAGCATGCCCAGAAAAAAAGAACTGTGTTTCTTACTCATACGGACCATATCCAGTTAAACTCTGCTTATGAAACTGTAACAAACCACAGCATCTCTATCAAAAATGCTCTCTCATTTATAGTGAAAAACGTGTTGGTTTCATGAACTGCGTAAATTCTTTTGAGCTGAAAAATCACTGGGTTAACTGGAAATGAACTCTTGCTTGTAGAAAGACACAGAGACTTTGATTTAACTCCGTTTGTGAAGGGATATTCAGACCAGTGTTCTCATCCATGAAACACCCTCTGCTTGAACGCAAGAAGCATCCTCTTCTTTCCAGAGTCCACAATACAGCAAGAAATATGAGCATGTCCAGAAAAAAAGAACAATGTTTCCTACTCATATGGATCATATCTAGTAGAACTCTGCTTATGAAACTGCAACAAACCTCAGCATCTCTTACATAGATGCTCTTTAGTTAATAGTGAAAATCGTGTTGGGTTCACGAACTGTGTAAATTCATTTGAGCCAAAAAATCACTGGGTTTACCGGAAATGAACTCTTGCTTGTAGAAAGAAACAGAGGCTTTGGTTTAACTCCGTTTGTGAAGGGAAATTCAGACCAGTGTTCTCATCCATGAAACACCCTCTGTTTTAACGCAAGAAGCATCCTCTTCTTTCCAGAGTCCACAATACAGCAAGAAATATGAGCATGTCCAGAAAAAATGAACTGTGTTTCCTACTAATACGGACAATATCTAGTTGAATTCTGATTATGAAACTGTAACAAACGACAGCATCTCTTACATAGATGTTCTTTAGTTAATAGTGAAATACGTGTATGTTCGTGAACTGTGTAAATTCATTTGAGCCGAAAAATCACTGGGCTTACCGGAAATGAACTCTTGCTTGTAGGAAGACACAGTGCCTTTGGTTTAACTCCGTTTCTGAAGGCAAATTCAGACCACTGTTCTCATCCATGAAACATACTCTGTTTTAAAGCAAGAAGCCTGCTCTTCTTTCCAGCGTCTCTAATACAGCAAGAAACATGAGCATGCCCAGAAAAAAAGAACTGTGTTTCTTACTCATACGGACCATATCCAGTTAAACTCTGCTTATGAAACTGTAACAAACCACAGCATCTCTATCAAAAATGCTCTCTCATTTATAGTGAAAAACGTGTTGGTTTCATGAACTGCGTAAATTCTTTTGAGCTGAAAAATCACTGGGTTAACCGGAAATGAACTCTTGCTTGTAGAAAGACACAGAGACTTTGATTTAACTCCGTTTGTGAAGGGCATTCAGACCAGTGTTCTCATCCATGAAACACCCTCTGTTTGAACGCAAGAAGCATCCTCTTCTTTCCAGAGTCTACAATACAGCAAGAAATATGAGCATGTCCAGAAAAAAAGAAGAGTGTTTCCTACTCATACGGACCATATCTAGTTGAACTCTGCTTATGAAACTGTAACAAACCACAGCATCTCTTACATAGATGCTCTTTAGTTAATAGTGAAAAACGTGTTGGGTTCGTGAACGGTGTAAATTCAATTGAGCCGAAAAATCACTGGGTTTACCGGAAATGAACTCTTGCTTGTAGAAAGACACAGAGACTTTGATTTAACTCCATTTGTGAAGGGAAATTCAGACCAGTGTTCTCATCCATGAAACACCCTCTGTTTTAATGCAAGAATTATCCTCTTCTTTCCAGAGTCTGCAATACAGCAAGAAATATGAGCATTTCCAGAAAAAAAAAAAACTGTGTTTCCTACTCATATGGACCAAATCTAGTAGAACTCTGCTTATGAAACTGTAACAAACCTCAGAACACTTACATAGAGGCTCTTTAGTTAATAGTGAAAAACGTATTGGGTTCATGAACTGTGTAAATTCATTTGAGGTGAAAAATCACTGGGGTTACCCGAAATGAACTCTTGCTTGTAGGAAGACACAGAGGCTTTGGTTTCACTATGTTTGTGAAGGAAAATTCAGACCAGAGTTCTCATCCATGAAACACACTCTGTTTTCACGCAAGAAGCATGCTCTTCTTTCCAGAATCTGCAATACAGCAAGAAACATGAGCATGCCCAGAAAAAAAGAACGGTGTTTCCTACTCATACGGACCATATCTAGTTGAACTCTGCTCATTAAACAGTAACAAACCACAGCATCTCTTAAATAGATGATCTTTAGTTAATAGTGAAAATCGTGTTGGGTTCATGAACTGTGTCAATTCAATTGAGACGAAAAACAACTGGGTTTACAGGAAATGAGCTCTTGCTTGTAGGAAGACAAATATCCTTTGGTTTAACTCCGTTTGTGAAGGGAAATTCAGACCGGTGTTCTCATCCATGAAACATACTCTCTTTTAACGCGAGAAGCATGCTCTTCTTTCCAGCATCTCCAATACAGCAAGAAACATGAGCATGCCCAGAAAAAAAGAACTGTGTTTCTTACTCATACGGGCCATATCCAGTTAAACACTCCTTATGAAACTGTAACAAACCACAGCATCTCTTTCAAAAATGCTCTTTGATTTATAGTGAAAAACGTGTTGGTTTCGTGAACTGCATTAATTTATTTGAGCCGAAAAATCACTGGGTTTACCGGAAATGAACTCTTGCTTGTAGGAGGACACAGAGTCTTTGGTTTCACTCCGTTTTTGAAGGGAAATTCAGACCAGAGTTCTCATCCATGAAACACACTCTGTTTTAACGCAAGAAGCATATTCTCCTTTCCAGAATCTGCAATACAGCAAGAAATATGAGCATGTCCAGAAAAAATGAACTGTGTTTCCTACTAATATGGACCATATCTAGTTGAATTCTGATTATGAAACTGTAACAAACGACAGCATCTCTTACATAGATGCTCTTTAGTTAATAGTGAAAAACGTGTTGGGTTCGTGAACTGTGTAAATTCATTTGAGCCGAGAAATCACTGGGCTTACTGGAAATGAACTATTGCTTGTAGGAAGACACAGAGCCTTTGGTTTAAGTCCGTTTATGAAGGAAAATTCAGACCACTGTTCTCATCCATGAAACATACTCTGTTTTAAAGCAAGAAGCCTGCTCTTCTTTCCAGCGTCTCTAATACAGCAAGAAACATGAGCATGCCCAGAAAAAAAGAACTGTGTTTCTTACTCATACGGACCATATCCAGTTAAACTCTGCTTATGAAACTGTAACAAACCACAGCATCTCTATCAAAAATGCTCTCTCATTTATAGTGAAAAACGTGTTGGTTTCATGAACTGCGTAAATTCTTTTGAGCTGAAAAATCACTGGGTTAACTGGAAATGAACTCTTGCTTGTAGAAAGACACAGAGACTTTGATTTAACTCCGTTTGTGAAGGGATATTCAGACCAGTGTTCTCATCCATGAAACACCCTCTGCTTGAACGCAAGAAGCATCCTCTTCTTTCCAGAGTCCACAATACAGCAAGAAATATGAGCATGTCCAGAAAAAAAGAACAATGTTTCCTACTCATATGGATCATATCTAGTAGAACTCTGCTTATGAAACTGCAACAAACCTCAGCATCTCTTACATAGATGCTCTTTAGTTAATAGTGAAAATCGTGTTGGGTTCACGAACTGTGTAAATTCATTTGAGCCAAAAAATCACTGGGTTTACCGGAAATGAACTCTTGCTTGTAGAAAGAAACAGAGGCTTTGGTTTAACTCCGTTTGTGAAGGGAAATTCAGACCAGTGTTCTCATCCATGAAACACCCTCTGTTTTAACGCAAGAAGCATCCTCTTCTTTCCAGAGTCCACAATACAGCAAGAAATATGAGCATGTCCAGAAAAAATGAACTGTGTTTCCTACTAATACGGACAATATCTAGTTGAATTCTGATTATGAAACTGTAACAAACGACAGCATCTCTTACATAGATGTTCTTTAGTTAATAGTGAAATACGTGTATGTTCGTGAACTGTGTAAATTCATTTGAGCCGAAAAATCACTGGGCTTACCGGAAATGAACTCTTGCTTGTAGGAAGACACAGTGCCTTTGGTTTAACTCCGTTTCTGAAGGCAAATTCAGACCACTGTTCTCATCCATGAAACATACTCTGTTTTAACGCAAGAAGCCTGCTCTTCTTTCCAGCGTCTCTAATACAGCAAGAAACATGAGCATGCCCAGAAAAAAAGAACTGTGTTTCTTACTCATACGGACCATATCCAGTTAAACTCTGCTTATGAAACTGTAACAAACAACAGCATCTTTTTAAAAAATGCACTCTCATTTATAGTGAAAAACGTGTTGGGTTCCTGAACTGCGTAAATTCTTTTGAGCTGAAAAATCACTGGGTTAACCGGAAATGAACTCTTGCTTGTAGAAAGACACAGAGACTTTGATTTAACTCCGTTTGTGAAGGGATATTCAGACCAGTGTTCTCATCCATGAAACACCCTCTGTTTGAACGCAAGAAGCATCCTCTTCTTTCCAGAGTCTGCAATACAGCAAGAAATATGAGCATGTCCAGAAAAAAAAAACTGTGTTTCCTACTCATATGGACCAAATCTAGTAGAACTCTGCTTATGAAACTGTAACAAACCTCAGAACACTTACATAGATGCTCTTTAGTTAATAGTGAAAAACGTATTGGGTTCATGAACTGTGTAAATTCATTTGAGGTGAAAAATCACTGGGGTTACCCGAAATGAACTCTTGCTTGTAGGAAGACACAGAGGCTTTGGTTTCACTATGTTTGTGAAGGAAAATTCAGACCAGAGTTCTCATCCATGAAACACACTCTGTTTTCACGCAAGAAGCATGCTCTTCTTTCCAGAATCTGCAATACAGCAAGAAACATGAGCATGCCCAGAAAAAAAGAACGGTGTTTCCTACTCATACGGACCATATCTAGTTGAACTCTGCTCATTAAACAGTAACAAACCACAGCATCTCTTAAATAGATGATCTTTAGTTAATAGTGAAAATCGTGTTGGGTTCATGAACTGTGTCAATTCAATTGAGACGAAAAACAACTGGGTTTACAGGAAATGAGCTCTTGCTTGTAGGAAGACAAATATCCTTTGGTTTAACTCCGTTTGTGAAGGGAAATTCAGACCGGTGTTCTCATCCATGAAACATACTCTCTTTTAACGCGAGAAGCATGCTCTTCTTTCCAGCATCTCCAATACAGCAAGAAACATGAGCATGCCCAGAAAAAAAGAACTGTGTTTCTTACTCATACGGGCCATATCCAGTTAAACTCTGCTTATGAAACTGTAACAAACCACAGCATCTCTTTTAAAAATGCTCTCTCATTTATAGTGAAAAACGTGTTGGGTTCATGAACTGCGTAAATTCTTTTGAGCTGAAAAATCACTGGGTTAACCGGAAATGAACTCTTGCTTGTAGAAAGACACAGAGACCTTGATTTAACTCCGTTTGTAATGGGATATTCAGACCAGTGTTCTCATCCATGAAACACCCTCTGTTTGAACGCAAGAAGCATCCTCTTCTTTCCAGAGTCCACAATACAGCAAGAAATATGAGCATGTCCAGAAAAAAAGAACAGTGTTTCCTACTCATACGGACCATATCTAGTTGAACTCTGCTTATGAAACTGTAACAAACCACAGCATCTCTTACATAGATGCTCTTTAGTTAATAGTGAAAAACGTGTTGGGTTCGTGAACGGTGTAAATTCAATTGAGCCGAAAAATCACTGGGTTTACCGGAAATGAACTCTTGCTTGTAGAAAGACACAGAGACTTTGATTTAACTCCGTTTGTGAAGGGAAATTCAGACCAGTGTTCTCATCCATGAAACACCCTCTGTTTTAGCGCAAGAATTATCCTCTTCTTTCCAGAGACTGCAATACAGCAAGAAATATGAGCATGTCCAGAAAAAAAGAACTGTGTTTCCTACTCATATGGACCAAATCTAGTAGAACTCTGCTTATGAAACTGTAACAAACCTCAGAACACTTACATAGATGCTCTTTAGTTAATAGTGAAAAACGTATTGGGTTCATGAACTGTGTAAATTCATTTGAGGCAAAAAATCACTGGGGATACCCAAAATGAACTCTTGCTTGTAGGAAGACACAGAGGCTTTGGTTTCACTATGTTTGTGAAGGAAAATTCAGACCAGAGTTCTCATCCATGAAATACACTCTGTTTTCACGCAAGAAGCATGCTCTTCTATCCAGAATCTGCAATACAGCAAGAAACATGAGCATGCCCAGAAAAAAGGAACGGTGTTTCCTACTCATACGGACCATATCTAGTTGAACTCTGCTCATTAAACAGTAACAAACCACAGCATCTCTTACATAGATGATCTTTAGTTAATAGTGAAAATCGTGTTGGGTTCGTGAACTGTGTCAATTCAATTGAGACGAAAAACAACTGGGTTTACCGGAAATGAGCTCTTGCTTGTAGGACGACAAAGATCCTTTGGTTTAATTCCGTTCGTGAAGGGAAATTCAGACCGGTGTTCTCATCCATGAAACATACTCTGTTTTAACGCGAGAAGCATGCTCTTCTTTCCAGGGTCTCCAATCCAGAAAGAAATATGAGCATGTCTAGAAAAAAGGAATTGTGTTTCCTACTCATACGGACCTTGTCTAGTTGAATTCTGATTATGAAAGTGTAACAAACGACAGCTTCCCTTACATAGATGCTCTTTAGTTAATAGTGAAAAACGTGTTGGGTTCGTGAACAGTGTAACTTCATTTGAGCCGAAAAATCACTGGGCTCGCTGGAAATGAACTCTTGCTTGTAGGAAGACACAGAGCCTTTGGTTTAACTCCGTTTCTGAAGGAAAATTCAGACCAGTGTTCTCATCCATGAAACATACTCTGTTTTAACGCGAGAAGCATGCTCTTCTTTCCAGCGTCTCCAATACAGCAAGAAAAATGAGCATGCCCAGAAAAAAAGAACTGTGTTTCTTACTCATACGGACAATATCCAGTTATACTCTGCTCATGAAACTGTAACAAACCACAGCATCTCTTTCAAAAATGCTCTTTCATTTATAGTGAAAAACGTGTTGGGTTCGTGAACTGCATAAATTCATTTGAGCCGAAAAATCACTGGGTTTACCCGAAAGGAACTCTTGCTTGTAGTAGGACACAGAGGCTTTGGTTTAACTCCGTTTGTGAAGGGAAATTCAGACCAGTGTTCTCATCCATGAAACACCCTCTGTTTTAACGCAAGAAGCATCCACTTCTTTCCAGAGTTCACAATACAGCAAGAAATATGAGCATGTCCAGAAAAAATGAACTGAGTTTCCTATTAATACGGACCGTATCTAGTTGAATTCTGCTTATGAAACTGTAACAAACCACAGCATCTCTTACATAGATGCTCTTTAGTTAATAGTGAAAAACGTGTTGGGTTCGTGAACTGTGTAAATTCATTTGAGCCGAAAAATCACTGGGCTTACCGGAAATGAACTCTTGCTTGTAGGAAGACACAGAGCCTTTGGTTTAACTCCGTTTGTGAAGGGAAATTCAGACCAGTGTTCTCATCCATGAAACACCCTCTGTTTTAATGCAAGAATTATCCTCTTCTTTCCAGAGTCTGCAATACAGCAAGAAATATGAGCATGTCCAGAAAAAAAAACTGTGTTTCCTACTCATATGGACCAAATCTAGTAGAACTCTGCTTATGAAACTGTAACAAAACTCAGAACACTTACATAGATGCTCTTTAGTTAATAGTGAAAAACGTATTGGGTTCATGAACTGTGTAAATTCATTTGAGGTGAAAAATCACTGGGGTTACCCGAAATGAACTCTTGCTTGTAGGAAGACACAGAGGCTTTGGTTTCACTATGTTTGTGAAGGAAAATTCAGACCAGAGTTCTCATCCATGAAACACACTCTGTTTTCACGCAAGAAGCATGCTCTTCTTTCCAGAATCTGCAATACAGCAAGAAACATGAGCATGCCCAGAAAAAAAGAACGGTGTTTCCTACTCATACGGACCATATCTAGTTGAACTCTGCTCATTAAACAGTAACAAACCACAGCATCTCTTACATAGATGATCTTTAGTTAATAGTGAAAATCGTGTTGGTTTCATGAACTGTGTCAATTCAATTGAGACGAAAAACAACTGGGTTTACAGGAAATGAGCTCTTGCTTGTAGGAAGACAAATATCCTTTGGTTTAACTCCGTTTGTGAAGGGAAATTCAGACCGGTGTTCTCATCCATGAAACATACTCTGTTTTAATGCGAGAAGCATGCTCTTCTTTCCAGGGTCTCCAATCCAGAAAGAAATATGAGCATGTCTTGAAAAAAGGAACTGTGTTTCCTACTCATACGGACCATATCTAGTTGAATTCTGATTATGAAACTGTAACAAACGACAGCATCCCTTACATAGATGCTCTTTAGTTAATAGAGAAAAACGTGTTGGGTTCGTGAACTGTGTAACTTCATTTGAGCCGAAAAATCACTGGGCTTACTGGAAATGAACTCTTGCTTGTAGGAAGACACAGAGCCTTTGGTTTAACTCCGTTTCTGAAGGAAAATTCAGACCAGTGTTCTTATCCATGAAACATACTCTCTTTTAACGTGAGAAGCATGCTCTTCTTTCCAGCATCTCCAATACAGCAAGAAACATGAGCATGCCCAGAAAAAAAGAACCGTGTTTCTTACTCATACGGGCCATATCCAGTTAAACACTGCTAATGAAACTGTAACAAACCACAGCATCTCTTTCAAAAATGCTCTTTGATTTATAGTGAAAAACGTGTTGGGTTCGTGAACTGCATAAATTCATTTGAGCCGAAAAATCACTGGGTTTACCGGAAATGAACTCTTGCTTGTAGGAGGACACAGAGGCTTTGATTTAACTCCGTTTGTGAAGAGATATTCAGACCAGTGTTCTCATCCATGAAACACCCCCTGTTTGAACGCAAGAAGCATCCTCTTCTTTCCAGAGTCCACAATACAGCAAGAAATATGAGCATGTCCAGAAAAAAAGAACAATGTTTCCTACTCATATGGATCATATCTAGTAGAACTCTGCTTATGAAACTGCAACAAACCTCAGCATCTCTTACATAAATGCTCTTTAGTTAATAGTGAAAATCGTGTTGGGTTCACGAACTGTGTAAATTCATTTGAGCCAAAAAATCACTGGGTTTACCGGAAATGAACTCTTGCTTGTAGAAAGAAACAGAGGCTTTGGTTTAACTCCGTTTGTGATGGGAAATTCAGACCAGTGTTCTCATCCATGAAACACCCTCTGTTTTAACGCAAGAAGCATCCTCTTCTTTCCAGAGTCCACAATACAGCAAGAAATATGAGCATGTCCAGAAAAAATGAACTGTGTTTCCTACTAATACGGACAATATCTAGTTGAATTCTGATTATGAAACTGTAACAAACGACAGCATCTCTTACATAGATGCTCTTTAGTTAATAGTGAAATACGTGTTGGGTTCGTGAACTGTGTAAATTCATTTGAGCCGAAAAATCACTGGGCTTACCGGAAATGAACTCTTGCTTGTAGGAAGACACAGTGCCTTTGGTTTAACTCCGTTTCTGAAGGCAAATTCAGACCACTGTTCTCATCCATGAAACATACTCTGTTTTAACGCAAGAAGCCTGCTCTTCTTTCCAGCGTCTCTAATACAGCAAGAAACATGAGCATGCCCAGAAAAAAAGAACTGTGTTTCTTACTCATAAGGACCATATCCAGTTAAATTCTGCTTATGAAACTGTAACAAACAACAGCATCTCTTTCAAAAATGCTCTCTCATTTATAGTGAAAAACGTGTTGGGTTCCTGAACTGCGTAAATTCTTTTGAGCTGAAAAATCACTGGGTTAACCGGAAATGAACTCTTGCTTGTAGAAAGACACAGAGACTTTAATTTAACTCCGTTTGTGAAGGGATATTCAGACCAGTGTTCTCATCCATGAAACACCCTCTGTTTGAACGCAAGAAGCATCCTCTTCTTTCCAGAGTCCACAATACAGCAAGAAATATGAGCATGTCCAGAAAAAAAGAACAGTGTTTCCTACTCATATGGATCATATCTAGTTGAACTCTGCTTATGAAACTGTAACAAACCACAGCATCTCTTACATAGATGCTCTTTAGTTAATAGTGAAAAACGTGTTGGGTTCGTGAACTGTGTAAATTCAATTGAGCCGAAAAATCACTGGGTTTACCGGAATGAACTCTTGCTTGTAGAAAGACACAGAGACTTTGATTTAACTCCATTTGTGAAGGGAAATTCAGACCAGGGTTCTCATCCATGAAACACCCTCTGTTTTAATGCAAGAATTATCCTCTTCTTTCCAGAGTCTGCAATACAGCAAGAAATATCAGCATGTCCAGAAAAAAAAAACTGTGTTTCCAACTCATATGGACCAAATCTAGTAGAACTCTGCTTATGAAACTGTAACAAACCTCAGAACACTTACATAGATGCTCTTTAGTTAGTAGTGAAAAACGTATTGGGTTCATGAACTGTGTAAATTCATTTGAGGTGAAAAATCACTGGGGTTACCCGAAATGAACTCTTGCTTGTAGGAAGACACAGAGGCTTTGGTTTCACTATGTTTGTGAAGGAAAATTCAGACCAGAGTTCTCATCCATGAAACACACTCTGTTTTCACGCAAGAAGCATGCTCTTCTTTCCAGAATCTGCAATACAGCAAGAAACATGAGCATGCCCAGAAAAAAAGAACAGTGTTTCCTACTCATACGGACCATATCTAGTTGAACTCTGCTCATTAAACAGTAACAAACCACAGCATCTCTTAAATAGATGATCTTTAGTTAATAGTGAAAATCGTGTTGGGTTCATGAACTGTGTCAATTCAATTGAGACGAAAAACAACTGGGTTTACAGGAAATGAGCTCTTGCTTGTAGGAAGACAAATATCCTTTGGTTTAACTCCGTTTGTGAAGGGAAATTCAGACCGGTGTTCTCATCCATGAAACATACTCTCTTTTAACGCGAGAAGCATGCTCTTCTTTCCAGCATCTCCAATACAGCAAGAAACATGAGCATGCCCAGAAAAAAAGAACTGTGTTTCTTACTCATACGGGCCATATCCAGTTAAACACTCCTTATGAAACTGTAACAAACCACAGCATCTCTTTCAAAAATGCTCTTTGATTTATAGTGAAAAACGGGTTGGGTTCGTGAACTGCATAAATTCATTTGAGCCGAAAAATCACTGGGTTTACCGGAAATGAACTCTTGCTTGTAGGAGGACACAGAGTTTTTGGTTTCACTCCGTTTTTGAAGGGAAATTCAGACCAGAGTTCTCATCCATGAAACACACTGTGTTTTAACGCAAGAAGCATATTCTTCTTTCCAGAATCTGCAATACAGCAAGAAATATGAGCATGTCCAGAAAAAATGAACTGTGTTTCCTACTAATATGGACCATATCTAGTTGAATTCTGATTATGAAACTGTAACAAACGACAGCATCTCTTACATAGATGCTCTTTAGTTAATAGTGAAAAACGTGTTGGGTTCGTGAACTGTGTAAATTCATTTGAGCCGAAAAATCACTGGGCTTACTGGAAATGAACTATTGCTTGTAGGAAGACACAGAGCCTTTGGTTTAACTCCGTTTATGAAGGAAAATTCAGACCACTGTTCTCATTCATGACACATACTCTGTTTTAAAGCAAGAATCCTGCTCTTCTTTCCAGCGTCTCTAATACAGCAAGAAACATGAGCATGCCCAGAAAAAAAGAACTGTGTTTCTTACTCATACGGACCATATCCAGTTAAACTCTGCTTATGAAACTGTAATAAACCACAGCATCTCTATCAAAAATGCTCTCTCATTTATAGTGAAAAACGTGTTGGTTTCATGAACTGCGTAAATTCTTTTGAGCTGAAAAATCACTGGGTTAACCGGAAATGAACTCTTGCTTGTAGAAAGACACAGAGACTTTGATTTAACTCCGTTTGTGAAGGGATATTCAGACCAGTGTTCTCATCCATGAAACACCCTCTGCTTGAACGCAAGAAGCATCCTCTTCTTTCCAGAGTCCACAATACAGCAAGAAATATGAGCATGTCCAGAAAAAAAGAACAGTGTTTCCTACTCATACGGACCATATCTAGTTGAACTCTGCTTATGAAACTGTAACAAACCACAGCATCTCTTACATAGATGCTCTTTAGTTAATAGTGAAAAACGTGTTGGGTTCGTGAACGGTGTAAATTCAATTGAGCCGAAAAATCACTGGGTTTACCGGAAATGAACTCTTGCTTGTAGAAAGACACAGAGACTTTGATTTAACTCCATTTGTGAAGGGAAATTCAGACCAGTGTTCTCATCCATGAAACACCCTCTGTTTTAATGCAAGAATTATCCTCTTCTTTCCAGAGTCTGCAATACAGCAAGAAATATGAGCATGTCCAGAAAAAATGAACTGTGTTTCCTACTAATACGGACAATATCTAGTTGAATTCTGATTATGAAACTGTAACAAACGACAGCATCTCTTACATAGATGCTCTTTAGTTAATAGTGAAATACGTGTTGGGTTCGTGAACTGTGTAAATTCATTTGAGCCGAAAAATCACTGGGCTTACCGGAAATGAACTCTTGCTTGTAGGAAGACACAGTGCCTTTGGTTTAACTCCGTTTCTGAAGGCAAATTCAGACCACTGTTCTCATCCATGAAACATACTCTGTTTTAACGCAAGAAGCCTGCTCTTCTTTCCAGCGTCTCTAATACAGCAAGAAACATGAGCATGCCCAGAAAAAAAGAACTGTGTTTCTTACTCATACGGACCATATCCAGTTAAATTCTGCTTATGAAACTGTAACAAACAACAGTATCTCTTTAAAAAATGCACTCTCATTTATAGTGAAAAACGTGTTGGGTTCCTGAACTGCGTAAATTCTTTTGAGCTGAAAAATCACTGGGTTAACCGGAAATGAACTCTTGCTTGTAGAAAGACACAGAGACTTTGATTTAACTCCGTTTGTGAAGGGATATTCAGACCAGTGTTCTCATCCATGAAACACCCTCTGTTTGAATGCAAGAAGCATCCTCTTCTTTCCAGAGTCCACAGTACAGCAAGAAATATGAGCATGTCCAGAAAAAAAGAACAGTGTTTCCTACTCATACAGACCATATCTAGTTGAACTCTGCTTATGAAACTGTAACAAACAACAGCATCTCTTACATAGATGCTCTTTAGTTAATAGTGAAAAACATGTTGGGTTCGTGAACTGTGTCAATTCAATTGAGACGAAAAACAACTGGGTTTACCGGAAATGAGCTCTTGCTTGTAGGAAGACAAAGATCCTTTGGTTTAACTCCGTTTTTGAAGGTAAGTTCAGACCGGTGTTCTCATCCATGAAACATACTCTGTTTTAACGCGAGAAGCATGCTCTTTTTTCCAGGGTCTCCAATCCAGAAAGAAATATGAGCATGTCCAGAAAAAATGAACTGTGTTTCCTACTCATACGGACCATATCTAGTTGTATTCTGATTATGAAACTGTAACAAACGACAGAATCCCTTACATAGATGCTCTTTAGTTAATAGAGAAAAACGTGTTGGGTTCGTGAACTGTGTAACTTCATTTGAGCCGAAAAATCACTGGGCTTACTGGAAATGAACTCTTGCTTGTAGGAAGACACAGAGCCTTTGGTTTAACTCCGTTTCTGAAGGAAAATTCAGACCAGTGTTCTCATCCATGAAACATACTCTCTTTTAACGCGAGAAGCATGCTCTTCTTTAAAGCGTCTCCAATATAGCAAGAAACATGAGCATGCCCAGAAAAAAAGAACTGTGTTTCTTACTCATACGGACCATATCCAGTTAAACTCTGCTTATGAAACTGTAACAAACCACAGCATCTCTTTCAAAAATGCTCTTTGATTTATAGTAAAAAACGTGTTGGGTTCGTGAACTGCATAAATTCATTTTAGCCGAAAAATCACTGGGTTTACCGGAAATGAACTCTTGCTTGTAGGAAGACACAGAGGCTTTGGTTTCACTCCGTTTTTGAAGGGAAATTCAGACCAGAGTTCTCATCCATGAAACACACTCTGTTTTAACGCAAGAAGCATATTCTTCTTTCCAGAATATGCAATACACCAAGAAATATGAGCATGTCCAGAAAAAGAACAGTGTTTCCTACTCATACGGACCATATCTAGTTGAACTCTGCTTATGAAACTGTAACAAACCACAGCATCTCTTACATAGATGCTCTTTAGTTAATAGTGAAAAACGTGTTGGGTTCGTGAACGGTGTAAATTCAATTGAGCCGAAAACTCACTGGGTTTACCGGAAATGAACTCTTGCTTGTAGAAAGACACAAGACTTTGATTTAACTCCGTTTGTGAAGGGAAATTCAGACCAGTGTTTTCATCCATGAAATACCCACTGTTTTAGCGCAAGAAGCCTGCTCTTCTTTCCAGCGTCTCTAATACAGCAAGAAACATGAGCATGCCCAGAAAAAAAGAACTGTTTTTCTTACTCATACGGACCATATCCAGTTAAACTCTGCTTATGAAACTGTAACAAACCACAGCATCTCTTTCAAAAATGCTCTCTCATTTATAGTGAAAAACGTGTTGGGTTCATGAACAGTGTAAATTTTTTTGAACTGAAAAATCACTGGGTTAACTGGAAATGAACTCTTGCTTGTAAAAAGACACAGAGACTTTGATTTAACTCCGTTTGTGAAGGGATATTCAGACCAATGTTCTCATCCATGAAACACCCTCTGCTTGAACATAAGAAGCATCCTCTTCTTTCCAGAGTCCACAATACAGCAAGAAATATGAGAATGTCCAGAAAAAGAACAGTGTTTCCTACTCATATGGATCATATCTAGTAGAAATCTGCTTATGAAACTTCAACAAACCTCAGCATCTCTTACATAGATGCTCTTTAGTTAATAGTGAAAATCGTGTTGGGTTCATGAACTGTGTAAATTCATTTGAGCCAAAAAATCACTGGGTTTACCGGAAATGAACTCTTGCTTGTAGAAAGACACAGAGACTTTGATTTAACTCCGTTTGTGAAGGGAAATTCAGACCAGTGTTCTCATCCATGAAACACCCTCTGTTTTAACGCAAGTATTATCCTCTTCTTTCCAGAGACTGCAATACAGCAAGAATATGAGCATGTCCACAAAAAAAGAACTGTGTTTCCTACTCATACGGACCATATCTAGTTGAAATCTGATTATGAAACTGTAACAAACAACAGCATCTCTTACATAGATGCTCTTTAGTTAATAGTGAAAAACGTGTTGGGTTCGTGAACTGTGTCAATTCAATTGAAACGAAAAACAACTGGGTTTACCGGAAATGAACTCTTGCTTGTAGGAAGACAAAGATCCTTTGGTTTAACTCCGTTTGTGAAGGTAAATTCAGACCGGTGTTCTCATCCATGAAACATACTCTGTTTTAACGCGAGAAGCATGCTCTTCTTTCCAGGGTCTCCAATCCAGAAAGAAATATGAGCATGTCCAGAAAAAATGAACTGTGTTTCCTACTCATACGGACCATATATAGTTGAATTCTGATTATGAAACTGTAACAAACGACAGCATCCCTTACATAGATGCTCTTTAGTTAATAGAGAAAAACGTGTTGGGTTCGTGAACTGTGTAACTTCATTTGAGCCGAAAAATTACTGGGCTTACTGGAAATGAACTCTTGCTTGTAGGAAGACACAGAGCCTTTGGTTTAACTCCGTTTCTGAAGGAAAATTCAGACGAGTGTTCTCATCCATGAAACATACTCTCTTTTAACGCCAGAAACATGCTCTTCTTTCCAGCGTCTCCAATACATCAAGAAACATGAGCATGCCCAGAAAAAAAGAACTGTGTTTCTTACTCATACGGACCATATCCAGTTAAACTCTGCTTATGAAACTGTAACAAACCACAGCATCTCTTTCAAAAATGCTCTTTGATATATAGTAAAAAACGTGTTGGGTTCGTGAACTGCATAAATTCATTTGAGCTGAAAAATCACTGGGTTTACCGGAAATGAACTCTTGCTTGTAGGAAGACACAGAGGCTTTGGTTTCACTCCTTTTTTGAAGGGAAATTCAGACCAGAGTTCTCATCCATGAAACACACTCTGTTTTAACGGAAGAAGCATATTCTTCTTTCCAGAATATGCAATACAGCAAGAAATATGAGCATGTCCAGAAAAAAAGAACAGTGTTTCCTACTCATACGGACCATATCTAGTTGAACTCTGCTTATGAAACTGTAACAAACCACAGCATCTCTTACATAGATGCTCTTTAGTTAATAGTGAAAAACGTGTTGGGTTTGTGAACGGTGTAAATTCAATTGAGCCGAAAAATCACTGGGTTTACCGGAAATGAACTCTTGCTTGTAGGAAGACACAGAGGCTTTGGTTTCACTCCGTTTTTGAAGGGAAATTCAGACCAGAGTTCTCATCCATGAAACACACTCTGTTTTAACGCAAGAAGCATATTCTTCTTTCCAGAATATGCAATACAGCAAGAAATATGAGCATGTCCAGAAAAAAAGAACAGTGTTTCCTACTCATATGGACCATATCTAGTTGAACTCTGCTTATGAAACTGTAACAAACCACAGCATCTCTTACATAGATGCTCTTTAGTTAATAGTGAAAAACGTGTTGGGTTCGTGAACGGTGTAAATTCAATTGAGCCGAAAAATCACTGGGTTAACCGGAAATGAACTCTTGCTTGTAGAAAGACACAGAGACTTTGATTTAACTCCGTTTGTGAAGGGAAATTCAGACCAGTGTTCTCATCCATGAAACACCCTCTGTTTTAGCGCAAGAAGCCTGCTCTTCTTTCCAGCGTCTCTAATACAGCAAGAAACATGAGCATGCCCAGAATAAAAGAACTGTGTTTCTTACTCATAAGGACCATATCCAGTTAAACTCTGCTTATGAAACTGTAACAAACCACAGCATCTCTTACATAGATGCTCTCTAGTTAATAGTGAAAAACGTGTTGGGTTCGTGAACTGTGTCAATTCAATTGAAACGAAAAACAACTGGGTTTACCGGAAATGAACTCTTGCTTGTAGGAAGACAAAGATCCTTTGGTTTAACTCCGTTTGTGAAGGGAAATTCAGACCCGTGTTCTCATCCATGAAACATACTCTGTTTTAACGCGAGAAGCATTCTCTTCTTTCCAGGGTCTCCAATCCAGAAAGAAATATGAGCATGTCTAGAAAAAATGAACTGTGTTTCCTACTCATACGGACCATATCTAGTTGAATTCTGATTATGAAACTGTAACAAACGACAGCATCCCTTACATAGATGCTCTTTAGTTAATAGAGAAAAACGTGTTGGGTTCGTGAACTGTGTAACTTCATTTGAGCCGAAAAATCACTGGGCTTACTGGAAATGAACTCTTGCTTGTAGGAAGACACAGAGTCTTTGGTTTAACTCCGTTTCTGAAGGAAAATTCAGACCAGTGTTCTCATCCATGAAACATACTCTCTTTTAACGCGAGAAGCATGCTCTTCTTTCCAGCGTCTCCAATACATCAAGAAACATGAGCATGCCCAGAAAAAAAGAACTGTGTTTCTTACTCATACGGACCATATCCTGTTAAACTCTGCTTATGAAACTGTAACAAGCCACAGCATCTCTTTCAAAAATGCTCTTTGATTTATAGTAAAAAACGTGTTGGGTTCGTGAACTGCGTAAATTCATTTGAGCCGAAAAATCACTGGGTTTACCGGAAATGAACTCTTGCTTGTTGGAAGACACAGAGGCTTTGGTTTCACTCCGTTTTTGAAGGGAAATTCAGACCAGAGTTCTCATCCATGAAACACACTCTGTTTTAACGCAAGAAGCATATTCTTCTTTCCAGAATATGCAATACAGCAAGAAATATGAGCATGTCCAGAAAAAAATAACAGTGTTTCCTACTCATACGGACCATATCTAGTTGAACTCTGCTTATGAAACTGTAACAAACCACAGCATCTCTTTCAAAAATGCTGTCTCATTTATAGTGAAAAACGTGTTGGGTTCATGAACTGCGTAAATTCTTTTGAGCTGAAAAAACACTGGGTTAACTGGAAATGAACTCTTGCTTGTAGAAAGACACAGAGACTTTGATTTAACTCCGTTTGTGAAGGGATATTCAGACCAGTGTTCTCATCCATGAAACACCCTCTGCTTGAACTCAAGAAGCATCCTCTTCTTTCCAGAGTCCGCAATACAGCAAGAAATATGAGCATGTCCAGAAAAAAAGAACAGTGTTTCCTACTCATATGGATCATATCTAGTAGAACTCTGCTTATGAAACTGCAACAAACCTCAGCATCTCTTACATAGATGCTCTTTAGTTAATAGTGAAAAACGTGTTGGGTTCGTGAACTGTGTCAATTCAATTGAAACGAAAAACAACTGGGTTTACCGGAAATGAACTCTTGCTTGTAGGAAGACAAAGATCCTTTGGTTTAACTCCGTTTGTGAAGGTAAATTCAGACCGGTGTTCTCATCCATGAAACATACTCTGTTTTAACGCGAGAAGCATGCTCTTCTTTCCAGGGTCTCCAATCCAGAAAGAAATATGAGCATGTCCAGAAAAAATGAACTGTGTTTCCTACTCATACGGACCATATCTAGTTGAATTCTGATTATGAAACTGTAACAAACGACAGCATCCCTTACATAGATGCTCTTTAGTTAATAGAGAAAAACGTGTTGGGTTCGTGAACTGTGTAAATTCATTTGAGCAGAAAAATTACTGGGCTTACTGGAAATGAACTCTTGCTTGTAGGAAGACACAGAGCCTTTGGTTTAACTCCGTTTCTGAAGGAAAATTCAGACGAGTGTTCTCATCCATGAAACATACTCTCTTTTAACGCCAGAAACATGCTCTTCTTTCCAGCGTCTCCAATGCATCAAGAAACATGAGCATGCCCAGAAAAAAAGAACTGTGTTTCTTACTCATACGGACCATATCCAGTTAAACTCTGCTTATGAAACTGTAACAAACCACAGCATCTCTTTCAAAAATGCTCTTTGATATATAGTAAAAAACGTGTTGGGTTCGTGAACTGCATAAATTCATTTGAGCTGAAAAATCACTGGGTTTACCGGAAATGAACTCTTGCTTGTAGGAAGACACAGAGGCTTTGGTTTCACTCCTTTTTTGAAGGGAAATTCAGACCAGAGTTCTCATCCATGAAACACACTCTGTTTTAACGCAAGAAGCATATTCTTCTTTCCAGAATATGCAATACAGCAAGAAATATGAGCATGTCCAGAAAAAAAGAACAGTGTTTCCTACTCATACGGACCATATCTAGTTGAACTCTGCTTATGAAACTGTAACAAACCACAGCATCTCTTACATAGATGCTCTTTAGTTAATAGTGAAAAACGTGTTGGGTTCGTGAACGGTGTAAATTCAATTGAGCCAAAAAATCACTGGGTTTACCGGAAATGAACTCTTGCTTGTAGGAAGACACAGAGGCTTTGGTTTCACTCTGTTTTTGAAGGGAAATTCAGACCAGAGTTCTCATCCATGAAACACACTCTGTTTTAACGCAAGAAGCATATTCTTCTTTCCAGAATATGCAATACAGCAAGAAATATGAGCATGTCCAGAAAAAAAGAACAGTGTTTCCTACTCATATGGACCATATCTAGTTGAACTCTGCTTATGAAACTGTAACAAACCACAGCATCTCTTACATAGATGCTCTTTAGTTAATAGTGAAAAACGTGTTGGGTTCGTGAACGGTGTAAATTCAATTGAGCCGAAAAATCACTGGGTGAACCGGAAATGAACTCTTGCTTGTAGAAAGACACAGAGACTTTGATTTAACTCCGTTTGTGAAGGGAAATTCAGACCAGTGTTCTCATCCATGAAACACCCTCTGTTTTAGCGCAAGAAGCCTGCTCTTCTTTCCAGCGTCTCTAATACAGCAAGAAACATGAGCATGCCCAGAATAAAAGAACTGTGTTTCTTACTCATAAGGACCATATCCAGTTAAACTCTGCTTATGAAACTGTAACAAACCACAGCATCTCTTACATAGATGCTCTCTAGTTAATAGTGAAAAACGTGTTGGGTTCGTGAACTGTGTCAATTCAATTGAAACGAAAAACAACTGGGTTTACCGGAAATGAACTCTTGCTTGTAGGAAGACAAAGATCCTTTGGTTTAACTCCGTTTGTGAAGGGAAATTCAGACCCGTGTTCTCATCCATGAAACATACTCTGTTTTAATGCGAGAAGCATTCTCTTCTTTCCAGGGTCTCCAATCCAGAAAGAAATATGAGCATGTCTAGAAAAAATGAACTGTGTTTCCTACTCATACGGACCATATCTAGTTGAATTCTGATTATGAAACTGTAACAAACGACAGCATCCCTTACATAGATGCTCTTTAGTTAATAGAGAAAAACGTGTTGGGTTCGTGAACTGTGTAACTTCATTTGAGCCGAAAAATCACTGGGCTTACTGGAAATGAACTCTTGCTTGTAGGAAGACACAGAGTCTTTGGTTTAACTCCGTTTCTGAAGGAAAATTCAGACCAGTGTTCTCATCCATGAAACATACTCTCTTTTAACGCGAGAAGCATGCTCTTCTTTCCAGCGTCTCCAATACAGCAAGAAACATGAGCATGCCCAGAAAAAAAGAACTGTGTTTCTTAATCATACGGACCATATCCTGTTAAACTCTGCTTATGAAACTGTAACAAACCACAGCATCTCTTTCAAAAATGCTCTTTGATTTATAGTAAAAAACGTGTTGGGTTCGTGAACTGCGTAAATTCATTTGAGCCGAAAAATCACTGGGTTTACCGGAAATGAACTCTTGCTTGTAGGAAGACACAGAGGCTTTGGTTTCACTCCGTTTTTGAAGGGAAATTCAGACAAGAGTTCTCATCCATGAAACACACTCTGTTTTAACGCAAGAAGCATATTCTTCTTTCCAGAATATGCAATACAGCAAGAAATATGAGCATGTCCAGAAAAAAATAACAGTGTTTCCTACTCATACGGACCATATCTAGTTGAACTCTGCTTATGAAACTGTAACAAACCACAGCATCTCTTACATAGATGCTCTTTAGTTAATAGTGAAAAACGTGTTGGGTTCGTGAACGGTGTAAATTCAATTGAGCCGAAAAATCACTGGGTTTACCGGAAATGAACTCTTGCTTGTAGAAAGACACAGAGACTTTGATTTAACTCCGTTTGTGAAGGGAAATTCAGACCAGTGTTCTCATCCATGAAACACCCTCTGTTTTAGCACAAGAAGCCTGCTCTTCTTTACAGCGTCTCTAATACAGCAAGAAACATGAGGATCCCCAGAAAAAAAGAACTGTGTTTCTTACTCATAAGGACCATATCCAGTTAAACTCTGCTCATGAAACTGTAACAAACCACAGCATCTCTTTCAAAAATGCTGTCTCATTTATAGTGAAAAACGTGTTGGGTTCATGAACTGCGTAAATTCTTTTGAGCTGAAAAAACACTGGGTTAACTGGAAATGAACTCTTGCTTGTAGAAAGACACAGAGACTTTGATTTAACTCCGTTTGTGAAGGGATATTCAGACCAGTGTTCTCATCCATGAAACACCCTCTGCTTGAACTCAAGAAGCATCCTCTTCTTTCCAGAGTCCGCAATACAGCAAGAAATATGAGCATGTCCAGAAAAAAAGAACAGTGTTTCCTACTCATATGGATCATATCTAGTAGAACTCTGCTTATGAAACTGCAACAAACCTCAGCATCTCTTACATAGATGCTCTTTAGTTAATAGTGAAAATCGTGTTGGGTTCATGAACTGTGTAAATTCATTTGAGCCAAAAAATCACTGGGTTTACGGAAATGAACTCTTGCTTGTAGAAAGATACAGAGACTTTGATTTAACTCCGTTTGTGAAGGGAAATTCAGACCAGTGTTCTCATCCATGAAAGACCCTCTGTTTTAACGCAAGTATTATCCTCTTCTTTCCAGAGACTGCAATACAGCAAGAAATATGAGCATGTCCAGAAAAAAAGAACTGTGTTTCCTACTCATACGGACCATATCTAGTTGAAATCTGATTATGAAACTGTAACAAACAACAGCATCTCTTACATAGATGCTCTTTAGTTAATAGTGAAAAACGTGTTGGGTTCGTGAACTGTGTCAATTCAATTGAAACGAAAAACAACTGGGTTTACCGGAAATGAACTCTTGCTTGTAGGAAGACAAAGATCCTTTGGTTTAACTCCGTTTGTGAAGGTAAATTCAGACCGGTGTTCTCATCCATGAAACATACTCTGTTTTAACGCGAGAAGCATGCTCTTCTTTCCAGGGTCTCCAATCCAGAAAGAAATATGAGCATGTCTAGAAAAAATGAACTGGGTTTCCTACTCATACGGACCATATCTAGTTGAATTCTGATTATGAAACTGTAACAAACGACAGCATCCCTTACATAGATGCTCTTTAGTTAATAGAGAAAAACGTGTTGGGTTCGTGAACTGTGTAACTTCATTTGAGCCGAAAAATTACTGGGCTTACTGGAAATGAACTCTTGCTTGTAGGAAGACACAGAGCCTTTGGTTTAACTCCGTTTCTGAGGGAAAATTCAGACCAGTGTTCTCATCCATGAAACATACTCTCTTTTAACGCCAGAAGCATGCTCTTCTTTCCAGCGTCTCCAATACATCAAGAAACATGAGCATGCCCAGAAAAAAAGAACTGTGTTTCTTACTCATACGGACCATAACCAGTTAAACTCTGCTTATGAAACTGTAACAAACCACAGCATCTCTTTCAAAAATGCTCTTTGATTTATAGTAAAAAACGTGTTGGGTTTGTGAACTGCATAAATTCATTTGAGCTGAAAAATCACTGGGTTTACCGGAAATGAACTCTTGCTTGTAGGAAGACACAGAGGCTTTGGTTTCACTCCTTTTTTGAAGGGAAATTCAGACCAGAGTTCTCATCCATGAAACACACTCAGTTTTAACGCAAGAAGCATATTCTTCTTTCCAGAATATGCAATACAGCAAGAAATATGAGCATGTCCAGAAAAAAATAACAGTGTTTCCTACTCATACGGACCATATCTAGTTGAACTCTGCTTATGAAACTGTAACAAACCACAGCATCTCTTACATAGATGCTCTTTAGTTAATAGTGAAAAACGTGTTGGGTTCGTGAACGGTGTAAATTCAATTGAGCCAAAAAATCACTGGGTTTACCGGAAATGAACTCTTGCTTGTAGGAAGACACAGAGGCTTTGGTTTCACTCCGTTTTTGAAGGGAAATTCAGACCAGAGTTCTCATCCATGAAACACACTCTGTTTTAACGCAAGATGCATATTCTTCTTTCCAGAATATGCAATACAGCAAGAAATATGAGCATGTCCAGAAAAAAAGAACAGTGTTTCCTACTCATATGGACCATATCTAGTTGAACTCTGCTTATGAAACTGTAACAAACCACAGCATCTCTTACATAGATGCTCTTTAGTTAATAGTGAAAAACGTGTTGGGTTCGTGAACGGTGTAAATTCAATTGAGCCGAAAAATCACTGGGTTTACCGGAAATGAACTCTTGCTTGTAGAAAGACACAGAGACTTTGATTTAACTCCGTTTGTGAAGGGAAATTCAGACCAGTGTTCTCATCCATGAAACACCCTCTGTTTTAGCGCAAGAAGCCTGCTCTTCTTTCCAGCGTCTCTAATACAGCAAGAAACATGAGCATGCCCAGAATAAAAGAACTGTGTTTCTTACTCATACGGACCATATCCAGTTAAACTCTGCTTATGAAACTGTAACAAACCACAGCATCTCTTTCAAAAATGCTCTTTGATTTATAGTAAAAAACGTGTTGGTTTCGTGAACTGCGTAAATTCATTTGAGCCGAAAAATCACTGGGTTTACCGGAAATGAACTCTTGCTTGTAGGAAGACACAGAGGCTTTGGTTTCACTCCGTTTTTGAAGGGAAATTCAGACCAGAGTTCTCATCCATGAAACACACTCTGTTTTAACGCAAGAAGCATATTCTTCTTTCCAGAATATGCAATACAGCAAGAAATATGAGCATGTCCAGAAAAAAATAACAGTGTTTCCTACTCATACGGACCATATCTAGTTGAACTCTGCTTATGAAACTGTAACAAACCACAGCATCTCTTACATAGATGCTCTTTAGTTAATAGTGAAAAACGTGTTGGGTTCGTGAACGGTGTAAATTCAATTGAGCCAAAAAATCACTGGGTTTACCGGAAATGAACTCTTGCTTGTAGGAAGACACAGAGGCTTTGGTTTCACTCCGTTTTTGAAGGGAAATTCAGACCAGAGTTCTCATCCATGAAACACACTCTGTTTTAACGCAAGAAGCATATTCTTCTTTCCAGAATATGCAATACAGCAAGAAATATGAGCATGTCCAGAAAAAAAGAACAGTGTTTCCTACTCATATGGACCATATCTAGTTGAACTCTGCTTATGAAACTGTAACAAACCACAGCATCTCTTACATAGATGCTCTTTAGTTAATAGTGAAAAACGTGTTGGGTTCGTGAACGGTGTAAATTCAATTGAGCCGAAAAATCACTGGGTTAACCGGAAATGAACTCTTGCTTGTAGAAAGACACAGAGACTTTGATTTAACTCCGTTTGTGAAGGGAAATTCAGACCAGTGTTCTCATCCATGAAACACCGTCTGTTTTAGCGCAAGAAGCCTGCTCTTCTTTCCAGCGTCTCTAATACAGCAAGAAACATGAGCATGCCCAGAATAAAAGAACTGTGTTTCTTACTCATACGGACCATATCCAGTTAAACTCTGCTTATGAAACTGTAACAAACCACAGCATCTCTTTCAAAAATGCTCTCTCATTTATAGTGAAAAACCTGTTGGGTTCATGAACTGCGTAAATTCTTTTGAGCTGAAAACACACTGGGGTAACTGGAAATGAACTCTTGCTTGTAGAAAGACACAGAGACTTTGATTTAACTCCGTTTGTGAAGGGATATTAAGACCAGTGTTCTCATCCATGAAACACCCTCTGCTTGAACGCAAGAAGCATCCTCTTCTTTCCAGAGTCCACAATACAGCAAGAAATATGAGCATGTCCAGAAAAAAAGAACAGTGTTTCCTACTCATATGGATCATATCTAGTAGAAATCTGCTTATGAAACTGCAACAAACCTCAGCATCTCTTACATAGATGCTCTTTAGTTAATAGTGAAAATCGTGTTGGGTTCATGAACTGTGTAAATTCAGTTGAGCCAAAAAATCACTGGGTTTACCGGAAATGAACTCTTGCTTGTAGAAAGACACAGAGACTTTGATTTAACTCCGTTTGTGAAGGGAAATTCAGACCAGTGTTCTCATCCATGAAAGACCCTCTGTTTTAACGCAAATATTATCCTGTTCTTTCCAGAGACTGCAATACAGCAAGAATATGAGCATGTCCAGAAAAAAAGAACTGTGTTTCCTACTCATACGGACCATATCTAGTTGAAATCTGATTATGAAACTGTAACAAACAACAGCATCTCTTACATAGATGCTCTTTAGTTAATAGTGAAAAACGTGTTGGGTTCGTGAACTGTGTCAATTCAATTGAAACGAAAAACAACTGGGTTTACCGGAAATGAACTCTTGCTTGTAGGAAGACAAAGATCCTTTGCTTTAACTCCGTTTGTGAAGGTAAATTCAGACCGGTGTTCTCATCCATGAAACATACTCTGTTTTAACGCGAGAAGCATGCTCTTCTTTCCAGGGTCTCCAATCCAGAAAGAAATATGAGCATGTCCAGAAAAAATGAACTGTGTTTCCTACTCATACGGACCATATCTAGTTGAATTCTGATTATGAAACTGTAACAAACGACAGCATCCCTTACATAGATGCTCTTTAGTTAATAGAGAAAAACGTGTTGGGTTCGTGAACTGTGTAACTTCATTTGAGCCGAAAAATCACTGGGCTTACTCGAAATGAACTCTTGCTTGTAGGAAGACACAGAGTCTTTGGTTTAACTCCGTTTCTGAAGGAAAATTCAGACCAGTGTTCTCATCCATGAAACATACTCTCTTTTAACGCGAGAAGCATGCTCTTCTTTCCAGCGTCTCCAATACAGCAAGAAACATGAGCATGCCCAGAAAAAAAGAACTGTGTTTCTTACTCATACGGACCATATCCAGTTAAACTCTGCTTATGAAACTGTAACAAACCACAGCATCTCTTACATAGATGCTCTTTAGTTAATAGTGAAAAACGTGTTGGGTTCGTGTACGGTGTAAATTCAATTGAGCCGAAAAATCACTGGGTTTACCGGAAATGAACTCTTGCTTGTAGAAAGACACAGAGACTTTGATTTAACTCCGTTTGTGAAGGGAAATTCAGACCAGTGTTCTCATCCATGAAACACCCTCTGTTTTAGCACAAGAAGCCTGCTCTTCTTTACAGCGTCTCTAATACAGCAAGAAACATGAGGATGCCCAGAAAAAAAGAACTGTGTTTCTTACTCATAAGGACCATATCCACTTAAACTCTGCTTATGAAACTGTAACAAACCACAGCATCTCTTTCAAAAATGCTCTCTCATTTATAGTGAAAAACGTGTTGGGTTCATGAACAGTGTAAATTTTTTTGAACTGAAAAATCACTGGGTTAACTGGAAATGAACTCTTGCTTGTAAAAAGACACAGAGACTTTGATTTAACTCCGTTTGTGAAGGGATATTCAGACCAGTGTTCTCATCCATGAAACACCCTCTGCTTGAACGTAAGAAGCATCCTCTTCTTTCCAGAGTCCACAATACAGCAAGAAATATGAGCATGTCCCGAAAAAGAACAGTGTTTCCTACTCATATGGATCATATCTAGTAGAAATCTGCTTATGAAACTGCAACAAACCTCAGCATCTCTTACATAGATGCTCTTTAGTTAATAGTGAAAATCGTGTTGGGTTCATGAACTGTGTAAATTCATTTGAGCCAAAAAATCACTGGGTTTACCGGAAATGAACTCTTAGTTGTAGAAAGATACAGAGACTTTGATTTAACTCCGTTTGTGAAGGGAAATTCAGACCAGTGTTCTCATCCATGAAACACCCTCTGTTTTAACGCAAATATTATCCTCTTCTTTCCAGAGACTGCAATACAGCAAGAATATGAGCATGTCCAGAAAAAAAGAACTGTGTTTCCTACTCATACGGACCATATCTAGTTGAAATCTGATTATGAAACTGTAACAAACAACAGCATCTCTTACATAGATGCTCTTTAGTTAATAGTGAAAAACGTGTTGGGTTCGTGAACTGTGTCAATTCAATTGAAACGAAAAACAACTGGGTTTACCGGAAATGAACTCTTGCTTGTAGGAAGACAAAGATCCTTTGCTTTAACTCCGTTTGTGAAGGGAAATTCAGACCAGTGTTCTCTTCCATGAAACATACTCTGTTTTAACGCGAGAAGCATTCTCTTCTTTCCAGGGTCTCCAATCCAGAAAGAAATATGAGCATGTCTAGAAAAAATGAACTGTGTTTCCTACTCATACGGACCATATCTAGTTGAATTCTGATTATGAAACTGTAACAAATGACAGCATCCCTTACATAGATGCTCTTTAGTTAATAGAGAAAAACGTGTTGGGTTCGTGAACTGTGTAACTTCATTTGAGCCGAAAAATTACTGGGCTTACTGGAAATGAACTCTTGCTTGTAGGAAGACACAGAGCCTTTGGTTTAACTCCGTTTCTGAAGGAAAATTCAGACGAGTGTTCTCATCCATGAAACATACTCTCTTTTAACGCCAGAAACATGCTCTTCTTTCCAGCGTCTCCAATACCTCAAGAAACATGAGCATGCCCAGAAAAAAAGAACTGTGTTTCTTACTCATACGGACCATAACCAGTTAAACTCTGCTTATGAAACTGTAACAAACCACAGCATCTCTTTCAAAAATGCTCTTTGATTTATAGTAAAAAACGTGTTGGGTTCGTGAACTGCATAAATTCATTTGAGCTGAAAAATCACTGGGTTTACCGGAAATGAACTCTTGCTTGTAGGAAGACACAGAGGCTTTGGTTTCACTCCTTTTTTGAAGGGAAATTCAGACCAGAGTTCTCATCCATGAAACACACTCAGTTTTAACGCAAGAAGCATATTCTTCTTTCCAGAATATACAATACAGCAAGAAATATGAGCATGTCCAGAAAAAAAGAACAGTGTTTCCTACTCATACAGACCATATCTAGTTGAACTCTGCTTATGAAACTGTAACAAACCACAGCATCTCTTACATAGATGCTCTTTAGTTAATAGTGAAAAACGTGTTGGGTTCGTGAACGGTGTAAATTCAATTGAGCCGAAAAATCACTGGGTTTACCGGAAATGAACTCTTGCTTGTAGGAAGACACAGAGGCTTTGGTTTCACTCCGTTTTTGAAGGGAAATTCAGACCAGAGTTCTCATCCATGAAACACACTCTGTTTTAACGCAAGAAGCATATTCTTCTTTCCAGAATATGCAATACAGCAAGAAATATGAGCATGTCCAGAAAAAAAGAACAGTGTTTCCTACTCATATGGACCATATCTAGTTGAACTCTGCTTATGAAACTGTAACAAACCACAGCATCTCTTACATAGATGCTCTTTAGTTAATAGTGAAAAACGTGTTGGGTTCGTGAACGGTGTAAATTCAATTGAGCCGAAAAATCACTGGGTTTACCGGAAATGAACTCTTGCTTGTAGAAAGACACAGAGACTTTGATTTAACTCCGTTTGTGAAGGGAAATTCAGACCAGTGTTCTCATCCATGAAACACCCTCTGTTTTAGCGCAAGAAGCCTGCTCTTCTTTCCAGCGTCTCTAATACAGCAAGAAACATGAGCATGCCCAGAATAAAAGAACTGTGTTTCTTACTCATACGGACCATATCCAGTTAAACTCTGCTTATGAAACTGTAACAAACCACAGCATCTCTTTCAAAAATGCTCTCTCATTTATAGTGAAAAACCTGTTGGGTTCATGAACTGCGTAAATTCTTTTGAGCTGAAAACACACTGGGGTAACTGGAAATGAACTCTTGCTTGTAGAAAGACACAGAGACTTTGATTTAACTCCGTTTGTGAAGGGATATTAAGACCAGTGTTCTCATCCATGAAACACCCTCTGCTTGAACGCAAGAAGCATCCTCTTCTTTCCAGAGTCCACAATACAGCAAGAAATATGAGCATGTCCAGAAAAAAAGAACAGTGTTTCCTACTCATATGGATCATATCTAGTAGAAATCTGCTTATGAAACTGCAACAAACCTCAGCATCTCTTACATAGATGCTCTTTAGTTAATAGTGAAAATCGTGTTGGGTTCATGAACTGTGTAAATTCAGTTGAGCCAAAAAATCACTGGGTTTACCGGAAATGAACTCTTGCTTGTAGAAAGACACAGAGACTTTGATTTAACTCCGTTTGTGAAGGGAAATTCAGACCAGTGTTCTCATCCATGAAAGACCCTCTGTTTTAACGCAAATATTATCCTGTTCTTTCCAGAGACTGCAATACAGCAAGAATATGAGCATGTCCAGAAAAAAAGAACTGTGTTTCCTACTCATACGGACCATATCTAGTTGAAATCTGATTATGAAACTGTAACAAACAACAGCATCTCTTACATAGATGCTCTTTAGTTAATAGTGAAAAACGTGTTGGGTTCGTGAACTGTGTCAATTCAATTGAAACGAAAAACAACTGGGTTTACCGGAAATGAACTCTTGCTTGTAGGAAGACAAAGATCCTTTGCTTTAACTCCGTTTGTGAAGGTTAATTCAGACCGGTGTTCTCATCCATGAAACATACTCTGTTTTAACGCGAGAAGCATGCTCTTCTTTCCAGGGTCTCCAATCCAGAAAGAAATATGAGCATGTCCAGAAAAAATGAACTGTGTTTCCTACTCATACGGACCATATCTAGTTGAATTCTGATTATGAAACTGTAACAAACGACAGCATCCCTTACATAGATGCTCTTTAGTTAATAGAGAAAAACGTGTTGGGTTCGTGAACTGTGTAACTTCATTTGAGCCGAAAAATCACTGGGCTTACTCGAAATGAACTCTTGCTTGTAGGAAGACACAGAGTCTTTGGTTTAACTCCGTTTCTGAAGGAAAATTCAGACCAGTGTTCTCATCCATGAAACATACTCTCTTTTAACGCGAGAAGCATGCTCTTCTTTCCAGCGTCTCCAATACAGCAAGAAACATGAGCATGCCCAGAAAAAAAGAACTGTGTTTCTTACTCATACGGACCATATCCAGTTAAACTCTGCTTATGAAACTGTAACAAACCACAGCATCTCTTACATAGATGCTCTTTAGTTAATAGTGAAAAACGTGTTGGGTTCGTGTACGGTGTAAATTCAATTGAGCCGAAAAATCACTGGGTTTACCGGAAATGAACTCTTGCTTGTAGAAAGACACAGAGACTTTGATTTAACTCCGTTTGTGAAGGGAAATTCAGACCAGTGTTCTCATCCATGAAACACCCTCTGTTTTAGCACAAGAAGCCTGCTCTTCTTTACAGCGTCTCTAATACAGCAAGAAACATGAGGATGCCCAGAAAAAAAGAACTGTGTTTCTTACTCATAAGGACCATATCCACTTAAACTCTGCTTATGAAACTGTAACAAACCACAGCATCTCTTTCAAAAATGCTCTCTCATTTATGGTGAAAAACGTGTTGGGTTCATGAACAGTGTAAATTTTTTTGAACTGAAAAATCACTGGGTTAACTGGAAATGAACTCTTGCTTGTAAAAAGACACAGAGACTTTGATTTAACTCCGTTTGTGAAGGGATATTCAGACCAGTGTTCTCATCCATGAAACACCCTCTGCTTGAACGTAAGAAGCATCCTCTTCTTTCCAGAGTCCACAATACAGCAAGAAATATGAGCATGTCCAGAAAAAGAACAGTGTTTCCTACTCATATGGATCATATCTAGTAGAAATCTGCTTATGAAACTGCAACAAACCTCAGCATCTCTTACATAGATGCTCTTTAGTTAATAGTGAAAATCGTGTTGGGTTCATGAACTGTGTAAATTCATTTGAGCCAAAAAATCACTGGGTTTACCGGAAATGAACTCTTAGTTGTAGAAAGATACAGAGACTTTGATTTAACTCCGTTTGTGAAGAGAAATTCAGACCAGTGTTCTCATCCATGAAACACCCTCTGTTTTAACGCAAATATTATCCTCTTCTTTCCAGAGACTGCAATACAGCAAGAATATGAGCATGTCCAGAAAAAAAGAACTGTGTTTCCTACTCATACGGACCATATCTAGTTGAAATCTGATTATGAAACTGTAACAAACAACAGCATCTCTTACATAGATGCTCTTTAGTTAATAGTGAAAAACGTGTTGGGTTCGTGAACTGTGTCAATTCAATTGAAACGAAAAACAACTGGGTTTACCGGAAATGAACTCTTGCTTGTAGGAAGACAAAGATCCTTTGCTTTAACTCCGTTTGTGAAGGGAAATTCAGACCAGTGTTCTCTTCCATGAAACATACTCTGTTTTAACGCGAGAAGCATTCTCTTCTTTCCAGGGTCTCCAATCCAGAAAGAAATATGAGCATGTCTAGAAAAAATGAACTGTGTTTCCTACTCATACGGACCATATCTAGTTGAATTCTGATTATGAAACTGTAACAAACGACAGCATCCCTTACATAGATGCTCTTTAGTTAATAGAGAAAAACGTGTTGGGTTCGTGAACTGTGTAACTTCATTTGAGCCGAAAAATTACTGGGCTTACTGGAAATGAACTCTTGCTTGTAGGAAGACACAGAGCCTTTGGTTTAACTCCGTTTCTGAAGGAAAATTCAGACGAGTGTTATCATCCATGAAACATACTCTCTTTTAACGCCAGAAACATGCTCTTCTTTCCAGCGTCTCCAATACCTCAAGAAACATGAGCATGCCCAGAAAAAAAGAACTGTGTTTCTTACTCATACGGACCATAACCAGTTAAACTCTGCTTATGAAACTGTAACAAACCACAGCATCTCTTTCAAAAATGCTCTTTGATTTATAGTAAAAAACGTGTTGGGTTCGTGAACTGCATAAATTCATTTGAGCTGAAAAATCACTGGGTTTACCGGAAATGAACTCTTGCTTGTAGGAAGACACAGAGGCTTTGGTTTCACTCCTTTTTTGAAGGGAAATTCAGACCAGAGTTCTCATCCATGAAACACACTCAGTTTTAACGCAAGAAGCATATTCTTCTTTCCAGAATATACAATACAGCAAGAAATATGAGCATGTCCAGAAAAAAAGAACAGTGTTTCCTACTCATACAGACCATATCTAGTTGAACTCTGCTTATGAAACTGTAACAAACCACAGCATCTCTTACATAGATGCTCTTTAGTTAATAGTGAAAAACGTGTTGGGTTCGTGAACGGTGTAAATTCAATTGAGCCGAAAAATCACTGGGTTTACCGGAAATGAACTCTTGCTTGTAGGAAGACACAGAGGCTTTGGTTTCACTCCGTTTTTGAAGGGAAATTCAGACCAGAGTTCTCATCCATGAAACACACTCTGTTTTAACGCAAGAAGCATATTCTTCTTTCCAGAATATGCAATACAGCAAGAAATATGAGCATGTCCAGAAAAAAAGAACAGTGTTTCCTGCTCATATGGACCATATCTAGTTGAACTCTGCTTATGAAACTGTAACAAACCACAGCATCTCTTACATAGATGCTCTTTAGTTAATAGTGAAAAACGTGTTGGGTTCGTGAACGGTGTAAATTCAATTGAGCCGAAAAATCACTGGGTTTACCGGAAATGAACTCTTGCTTGTAGAAAGACACAGAGACTTTGATTTAACTCCGTTTGTGAAGGGAAATTCAGACCAGTGTTCTCATCCATGAAACACCCTCTGTTTTAGCGCAAGAAGCCTGCTCTTCTTTCCAGCGTCTCTAATACAGCAAGAAACATGAGCATGCCCAGAATAAAAGAACTGTGTTTCTTACTCATACGGACCATATCCAGTTAAACTCTGCTTATGAAACTGTAACAAACCACAGCATCTCTTTCAAAAATGCTCTCTCATTTATAGTGAAAAACCTGGTGGGTTCATGAACTGCGTAAATTCTTTTGAGCTGAAAAAACACTGGGGTAACTGGAAATGAACTCTTGCTTGTAGAAAGACACAGAGACTTTGATTTAACTCCGTTTGTGAAGGGATATTAAGACCAGTGTTCTCATCCATGAAACACCCTCTGCTTGAACGCAAGAAGCATCCTCTTCTTTCCAGAGTCCACAATACAGCAAGAAATATGAGCATGTCCAGAAAAAAAGAGCAGTGTTTCCTACTCATATGGATCATATCTAGTAGAACTCTGCTTATGAAACTGCAACAAACCTCAGCATCTCTTACATAGATGCTCTTTAGTTAATAGTGAAAATCGTGTTGGATTCATGAACTGTGTAAATTCAGTTGAGCCAAAAAATCACTGGGTTTACCGGAAATGAAATCTTGCTTGTAGAAAGACACAGAGACTTTGATTTAACTCCGTTTGTGAAGGGAAATTCAGACCAGTGTTCTCTTCCATGAAACACCCTCTGTTTTAACGCAAGTATTATCCTTTTCTTTCCAGAGACTGCAATACAGCAAGAAATATGAGCATGTCCAGAAAAAAAGAACTGTGTTTCCTACTCATACGGACCATATCTAGTTGAAATCTGATTATGAAACTGTAACAAACAACAGCATCTCTTACATAGATGCTCTCTAGTTAATAGTGAAAAACGTGTTGGGTTCGTGAACTGTGTCAATTCAATTGAAACGAAAAACAACTGGGTTTACCAGAAATGAACTCTTGCTTGTAGGAAGACAAAGATCCTTTGGTTTAACTCCGTTTGTGAAGGGAAATTCAGACCCGTGTTCTCATCCATGAAACATACTCTGTTTTAACGCGAGAAGCATTCTCTTCTTTCCAGGGTCTCCAATCCAGAAAGAAATATGAGCATGTCTAGAAAAAATGAACTCTGTTTCCTACTCATACGGACCATATCTAGTTGAATTCTGATTATGAAACTGTAACAAACGACAGCATCCCTTACATAGATGCTCTTTAGTTAATAGAGAAAAACGTGTTGGGTTCGTGAACTGTGTAACTTCATTTGAGCCGAAAAATCACTGGGCTTACTGGAAATGAACTCTTGCTTGTAGGAAGACACAGAGTCTTTGGTTTAACTCCGTTTCTGAAGGAAAATTCAGACCAGTGTTCTCATCCATGAAACATACTCTCTTTTAACGCGAGAAGCATGCTCTTCTTTCCAGCGTCTCTAATACAGCAAGAAACATGAGCATGCCCAGAATAAAAGAACTGTGTTTCTTACTCATACGGACCATATCCAGTTAAACTCTGCTTATGAAACTGTAACAAACCACAGCATCTCTTTCAAAAATGCTCTTTGATTTATAGTAAAAAACGTGTTGGGTTCGTGAACTGCGTAAATTCATTTGAGCCGAAAAATCACTGGGTTTACCGGAAATGAACTCTTGCTTGTAGGAAGACACAGAGGCTTTGGTTTCACTCCGTTTTTGAAGGGAAATTCAGACCAGAGTTCTCATCCATGAAACACACTCTGTTTTAACGCAAGAAGCATATTCTTCTTTCCAGAATATGCAATACAGCAAGAAATATGAGCATGTCCAGAAAAAAATAACAGTGTTTCCTACTCATACGGACCATATCTAGTTGAACTCTGCTTATGAAACTGTAACAAACCACACCATCTCTTACATAGATGCTCTTTAGTTAATAGTGAAAAACGTGTTGGGTTCGTGAACGGTGTAAATTCAATTGAGCCAAAAAATCACTGCGTTTACCGGAAATGAACTCTTGCTTGTAGGAAGACACAGAGGCTTTGGTTTCACTCCGTTTTTGAAGGGAAATTCAGACCAGAGTTCTCATCCATGAAACACACTCTGTTTTAACGCAAGAAGCATATTCTTCTTTCCAGAATATGCAATACAGCAAGAAATATGAGCATGTCCAGAAAAAAAGAACAGTGTTTCCTACTCATATGGACCATATCTAGTTGAACTCTGCTTATGAAACTGTAACAAACCACAGCATCTCTTACATAGATGCTCTTTAGTTAATAGTGAAAAACGTGTTGGGTTCGTGAACGGTGTAAATTCAATTGAGCCGAAAAATCACTGGGTTAACCGGAAATGAACTCTTGCTTGTAGAAAGACACAGAGACTTTGATTTAACTCCGTTTGTGAAGGGAAATTCAGACCAGTGTTCTCATCCATGAAACACCGTCTGTTTTAGCGCAAGAAGCCTGCTCTTCTTTCCAGCGTCTCTAATACAGCAAGAAACATGAGCATGCCCAGAATAAAAGAACTGTGTTTCTTACTCATACGGACCATATCCAGTTAAACTCTGCTTATGAAACTGTAACAAACCACAGCATCTCTTTCAAAAATGCTCTCTCATTTATAGTGAAAAACCTGTTGGGTTCATGAACTGCGTAAATTCTTTTGAGCTGAAAACACACTGGGGTAACTGGAAATGAACTCTTGCTTATAGAAAGACACAGAGACTTTGATTTAACTCCGTTTGTGAAGGGATATTAAGACCAGTGTTCTCATCCATGAAACACCCTCTGCTTGAACGCAAGAAGCATCCTCTTCTTTCCAGAGTCCACAATACAGCAAGAAATATGAGCATGTCCAGAAAAAAAGAACAGTGTTTCCTACTCATATGGATCATATCTAGTAGAAATCTGCTTATGAAACTGCAACAAACCTCAGCATCTCTTACATAGATGCTCTTTAGTTAATAGTGAAAATCGTGTTGGGTTCATGAACTGTGTAAATTCAGTTGAGCCAAAAAATCACTGGGTTTACCGGAAATGAACTCTTGCTTGTAGAAAGACACAGAGACTTTGATTTAACTCCGTTTGTGAAGGGAAATTCAGACCAGTGTTCTCATCCATGAAAGACCCTCTGTTTTAACGCAAATATTATCCTGTTCTTTCCAGAGACTGCAATACAGCAAGAATATGAGCATGTCCAGAAAAAAAGAACTGTGTTTCCTACTCATACGGACCATATCTAGTTGAAATCTGATTATGAAACTGTAACAAACAACAGCATCTCTTACATAGATGCTCTTTAGTTAATAGTGAAAAACGTGTTGGGTTCGTGAACTGTGTCAATTCAATTGAAACGAAAAACAACTGGGTTTACCGGAAATGAACTCTTGCTTGTAGGAAGACAAAGATCCTTTGCTTTAACTCCGTTTGTGAAGGTAAATTCAGACCGGTGTTCTCATCCATGAAACATACTCTGTTTTAACGCGAGAAGCATGCTCTTCTTTCCAGGGTCTCCAATCCAGAAAGAAATATGAGCATGTCTAGAAAAAATGAACTGTGTTTCCTACTCATACGGACCATATCTAGTTGAATTCTGATTATGAAACTGTAACAAACGACAGCATCCCTTACATAGATGCTCTTTAGTTAATAGAGAAAAACGTGTTGGGTTCGTGAACTGTGTAACTTCATTTGAGCCGAAAAATCACTGGGCTTACTCGAAATGAACTCTTGCTTGTAGGAAGACACAGAGTCTTTGGTTTAACTCCGTTTCTGAAGGAAAATTCAGACCAGTGTTCTCATCCATGAAACATACTCTCTTTTAACGCGAGAAGCATGCTCTTCTTTCCAGCGTCTCCAATACAGCAAGAAACATGAGCATGCCCAGAAAAAAAGAACTGTGTTTCTTACTCATACGGACCATATCCAGTTAAACTCTGCTTATGAAACTGTAACAAACCACAGCATCTCTTACATAGATGCTCTTTAGTTAATAGTGAAAAACGTGTTGGGTTCGTGTACGGTGTAAATTCAATTGAGCCGAAAAATCACTGGGTTTACCGGAAATGAACTCTTGCTTGTAGAAAGACACAGAGACTTTGATTTAACTCCGTTTGTGAAGGGAAATTCAGACCAGTGTTCTCATCCATGAAACACCCTCTGTTTTAGCACAAGAAGCCTGCTCTTCTTTACAGCGTCTCTAATACAGCAAGAAACATGAGGATGCCCAGAAAAAAAGAACTGTGTTTCTTACTCATAAGGACCATATCCACTTAAACTCTGCTTATGAAACTGTAACAAACCACAGCATCTCTTTCAAAAATGCTCTCTCATTTATAGTGAAAAACGTGTTGGGTTCATGAACAGTGTAAATTTTTTTGAACTGAAAAATCACTGGGTTAACTGGAAATGAACTCTTGCTTGTAAAAAGACACAGAGACTTTGATTTAACTCCGTTTGTGAAGGGATATTCAGACCAGTGTTCTCATCCATGAAACACCCTCTGCTTGAACGTAAGAAGCATACTCTTCTTTCCAGAGTCCACAATACAGCAAGAAATATGAGCATGTCCCGAAAAAGAACAGTGTTTCCTACTCATATGGATCATATCTAGTAGAACTCTGCTTATGAAACTGCAACAAACCTCAGCATCTCTTACATAGATGCTCTTTAGTTAATAGTGAAAATCGTGTTGGGTTCATGAACTGTGTAAATTCATTTGAGCCAAAAAATCACTGGGTTTACCGGAAATGAACTCTTGCTTGTAGAAAGATACAGAGACTTTGATTTAACTCCGTTTGTGAAGGGAAATTCAGACCAGTGTTCTCATCCATGAAACACCCTCTGTTTTAACGCAAGTATTATCCTCTTCTTTCCAGAGACTGCAATACAGCAAGAAATATGAGCATGTCCAGAAAAAAAGAACTGTGTTTCCTACTCATACGGACCATATCTAGTTGAAATCTGATTATGAAACTGTAACAAACAACAGCATCTCTTACATAGATGCTCTTTAGTTAATAGTGAAAAACGTGTTGGGTTCGTGAACTGTGTCAATGCAATTGAAACGAAAAACAACTGGGTTTACTGGAAATGAACTCTTGCTTGTAGGAAGACAAAGATCCTTTGGTTTAACTCCGTTTGTGAAGGTAAATTAGACCGGTGTTCTCATCCATGAAACATACTCTGTTTTAACGCGAGAAGCATGCTCTTCTTTCCAGGGTCTCCAATCCAGAAAGAAATATGAGCATGTCTAGAAAAAATGAACTGGGTTTCCTACTCATACAGACCATATCTAGTTGAATTCTTATTATGAAACTGTAACAAACGACAGCATCCCTTACATAGATGCTCTTTAGTTAATAGAGAAAAACGTGTTTTGTTCGTGAACTGTGTAACTTCATTTGAGCCGAAAAATTACTGGGCTTACTGGAAATGAACTCTTGCTTGTAGGAAGACACAGAGCCTTTGGTTTAACTCCGTTTCTGAAGGAAAATTCAGACCAGTGTTCTCATCCATGAAACATACTCTCTTTTAACGCGAGAAGCATGCTCTTCTTTCCAGCGTCTCCAATACAGCAAGAAACATGAGCATGCCCAGAAAAAAAGAACTGTGTTTCTTACTCATACGGACCATATCCAGTTAAACTCTGCTTATGAAACTGTAACAAACCACAGCATCTCTTTCAAAAATGCTCTTTGATTTATAGTAAAAAACGTGTTGGGTTCGTGAACTGCGTAAATTCATTTGAGCCGAAAAATCACTGGGTTTACCGGAAATGAACTCTTGCTTGTACGAAGACACAGAGGCTTTGGTTTCACTCCGTTTTTGAAGGGAAATTCAGACCAGAGTTCTCATCCATGAAACACACTCTGTTTTAACGCAAGAAGCATATTCTTCTTTCCAGAATATGCAATACAGCAAGAAATATGAGCATGTCCAGAAAAAAATAACAGTGTTTCCTACTCATACGGACCATATCTAGTTGAACTCTGCTTATGAAACTGTAACAAACCACAGCATCTCTTACATAGATGCTCTTTAGTTAATAGTGAAAAACGTGTTGGGTTCGTGTACGGTGTAAATTCAATTGAGCCGAAATATCACTGGGTTTACCGGAAATGAACTCTTGTTTGTAGAAAGACACAGAGACTTTGATTTAACTCCGTTTGTGAAGGGAAATTCAGACCAGTGTTCTCATCCATGAAACACCCTCTGTTTTAGCACAAGAAGCCTGCTCTTCTTTACAGCGTCTCTAATACAGCAAGAAACATGAGGATGCCCAGAAAAAAAGAACTGTGTTTCTTACTCATAAGGACCATATCCACTTATACTCTGCTTATGAAACTGTAACAAACCACAGCATCTCTTTCAAAAATGCTCTCTCATTTATAGTGAAAAACGTGTTGGGTTCATGAACTGCGTAAATGCTTTTGAGCTGAAAAAACACTGGGTTAACTGGAAATGAACTCTTGCTTGTAGAAAGACACAGAGAATTTGATTTAACTCCGTTTGTGAAGGGATATTCAGACCAGTGTTCTCATCCATGAAACACCCTCTGCTTGAACTCAAGAAGCATCCTCTTCTTTCCAGAGTCCACAATACAGCAAGAAATATGAGCATGTCCAGAAAAAAAGAACAGTGTTTCCTACTCATATGGATCATATCTAGTAGAACTCTGCTTATGAAACTGCAACAAACCTCAGCATCTCTTACATAGATGCTCTTTAGTTAATAGTGAAAATCGTGTTGGGTTCATGAACTGTGTAAATTCATTTGAGCCAAAAAATCACTGGGTTTACCGGAAATGAACTCTTGCTTGTAGAAAGATACAGAGACTTTGATTTAACTCCGTTTGTGAAGGGAAATTCAGACCAGTGTTCTCATCCATGAAACACCCTCTGTTTTAACGCAAGTATTATCCTCTTCTTTCCAGAGACTGCAATACAGCAAGAAATATGAGCATGTCCAGAAAAAAAGAACTGTGTTTCCTACTCATACAGACAATATCTAGTTGAAATCTGATTATGAAACTGTAACAAACAACAGCATCTCTTACATAGATGCTCTTTAGTTAATAGTGAAAAACGTGTTGGGTTCGTGAACTGTGTCAATTCAATTGAAACGAAAAACAACTGGGTTTACTGGAAATGAACTCTTGCTTGTAGGAAGACAAAGATCCTTTGGTTTAACTCCGTTTGTGAAGGTAAATTAGACCGGTGTTCTCATCCATGAAACATACTCTGTTTTAACGCGAGAAGCATGCTCTTCTTTCCAGGGTCTCCAATACAGAAAGAAATATGAGCATGTCTAGAAAAAATGAACTGGGTTTCCTACTCATACAGACCATATCTAGTTGAATTCTTATTATGAAACTGTAACAAACGACAGCATCCCTTACATAGATGCTCTTTAGTTAATAGTGAAAAACATGTTGGGTTCGTGAACGGTGTAAATTCAATTGAGCCGAAAAATCACTGGGTTTACCGGAAATGAACTCTTGCTTGTAGGAAGACACAGAGGCTTTGGTTTCACTCCGTTTTTGAAGGGAAATTCAGACCAGAGTTCTCATCCATGAAACACACTCTGTTTTAACGCAAGAAGCATATTCTTCTTTCCAGAATATGCAATACAGCAAGAAATATGAGCATGTCCAGAAAAAAAGAACAGTGTTTCCTACTCATATGGACCATATCTAGTTGAACTCTGCTTATGAAAGTGTAACAAACCACAGCATCTCTTACATAGATGCTCTTTAGTTAATAGTGAAAAACGTGTTGGGTTCGTGAACGGTGTAAATTCAATTGAGCCGAAAAATCACTGGGTTTACCGGAAATGAACTGTTGCTTGTAGAAAGACACAGAGACTTTGATTTAACTCCGTTTGTGAAGGGAAATTCAGACCAGTGTTCTCATCCATGAAACACCCTCTGTTTTAACGCAAGTATTATCCTCTTCTTTCCAGAGACTGCAATACAGCAAGAAATATGAGCATGTCCAGAAAAAAAGAACTGTGTTTCCTACTCATACGGACCATATCTAGTTGAAATCTGATTATGAAACTGTAACAAACACCAGCATCTCTTACATAGATGCTCTTTAGTTAATAGTGAAAAACGTGTTGGGTTCGTGAACTGTGTCAATTCAATTGAAACGAAAAACAACTGGGTTTACCGGAAATGAACTCTTGCTTGTAGGAAGACAAAGATCCTTTGGTTTAACTCCGTTTGTGAAGGTAAATTCAGACCGGTGTTCTCATCCATGAAACATACTCTGTTTTAACGCGAGAAGCATGCTCTTCTTTCCAGGGTCTCCAATCCAGAAAGAAATATGAGCATGTCTAGAAAAAATGAACTGGGTTTCCTACTCATACGGACCATATCTAGTTGAATTCTGATTATGAAACTGTAACAAACGACAGCATCCCTTACATAGATGCTCTTTAGTTAATAGTGAAAAACGTGTTGGGTTCGTGAACTGTGTTACTTCATTTGAGCCGAAAAATTACTGGGCTTACTGGAAATGAACTCTTGCTTGTAGGAAGACACAGAGCCTTTGGTTTAACTCCGTTTCTGAGGGAAAATTCAGACCAGTGTTCTCATCCATGAAACATACTCTCTTTTAACGCCAGAAGCATGCTCTTCTTTCCAGCGTCTCCAATACATCAAGAAACATGAGCATGCCCAGAAAAAAAGAACTGTGTTTCTTACTCATACAGACCATAACCAGTTAAACTCTGCTTATGAAACTGTAACAAACCACAGCATCTCTTTCAAAAATGCTCTTTGATTTATAGTAAAAAACGTGTTGGGTTCGTGAACTGCATAAATTCATTTGAGCTGAAAAATCACTGGGTTTACCGGAAATGAACTCTTGCTTGTAGGAAGACACAGAGGCTTTGGTTTCACTCCTTTTTTGAAGGGAAATTCAGACCAGAGTTCTCATCCATGAAACACACTCAGTTTTAACGCAAGAAGCATATTCTTCTTTCCAGAATATGCAATACAGCAAGAAATATGAGCATGTCCAGAAAAAAAGAACAGTGTTTCCTACTCATACGGACCATATCTAGTTGAACTCTGCTTATGAAACTGTAACAAACCACAGCATCTCTTACATAGATGCTCTTTAGTTAATAGTGAAAAACGTGTTGGGTTCGTGAACGGTGTAAATTCAATTGAGCCGAAAAATCACTGGGTTTACCGGAAATGAACTCTTGCTTGTAGGAAGACACAGAGGCTTTGGTTTCACTCCGTTTTTGAAGGGAAATTCAGACCAGAGTTCTCATCCATGAAACACACTCTGTTTTAACGCAAGAAGCATATTCTTCTTTCCAGAATATGCAATACAGCAAGAAATATGAGCATGTCCAGAAAAAAAGAACAGTGTTTCCTACTCATATGGACCATATCTAGTTGAACTCTGCTTATGAAACTGTAACAAACCACAGCATCTCTTACATAGATGCTCTTTAGTTAATATTGAAAAACGTGTTGGGTTCGTGAACAGTGTAAATTCAATTGAGCCGAAAAATCACTGGGTTTACCGGAAATGAACTCTTGCTTGTAGAAAGACACAGAGACTTTGATTTAACTCCGTTTGTGAAGGGAAATTCAGACCAGTGTTCTCATCCATGAAACACCCTCTGTTTTAGCGCAAGAAGCCTGCTCTTCTTTCCAGCGTCTCTAATACAGCAAGAAACATGAGCATGCCCAGAATAAAAGAACTGTGTTTCTTACTCATAAGGACCATATCCAGTTAAACTCTGCTTATGAAACTGTAACAAACCACAGCATCTCTTTCAAAAATGCTCTCTCATTTATAGTGAAAAACCTGTTGGGTTCATGAACTGCGTAAATTCTTTTGAGCTGAAAAAACACTGGGGTAACTGGAAATGAACTCTTGCTTGTAGAAAGACACAGAGACTTTGATTTAACTCCGTTTGTGAAGGGATATTCAGACCAGTGTTCTCATCCATGAAACACCCTCTGCTTGAACGCAAGAAGCATCCTCTTCTTTCCAGAGTCCACAATACAGCAAGAAATATGAGCATGTCCAGAAAAAAAAAACAGTGTTTCCTACTCATATGGATCATATCTAGTAGAACTCTGCTTATGAAACTGCAACTAACCTCAGCATCTCTTACATAGATGCTCTTTAGTTAATAGTGAAAATCGTGTTGGGTTCATGAACTGTGTAAATTCAGTTGAGCCAAAAAATCACTGGGTTTACCGGAAATGAACTCTTGCTTGTAGAAAGACACAGAGACTTTGATTTAACTCCGTTTGTGAAGGGAAATTCAGACCAGTGTTCTCTTCCATGAAACACCCTCTGTTTTAACGCAAATATTATCCTCTTCTTTCCAGAATATGCAATACAGCAAGAAATATGAGCATGTCCAGAAAAAAATAACAGTGTTTCCTACTCATACGGACCATATCTAGTTGAACTCTGCTTATGAAACTGTAACAAACCACAGCATCTCTTACATAGATGCTCTTTAGTTAATAGTGAAAAACGTGTTGGGTTCGTGTACGGTGTAAATTCAATTGAGCCGAAAAATCACTGGGTTTACCGGAAATGAACTCTTGCTTGTAGAAAGACACAGAGACTTTGATTTAACTCCGTTTGTGAAGGGAAATTCAGACCAGTGTTCTCATCCATGAAACACCCTCTGTTTTAGCACAAGAAGCCTGCTCTTCTTTACAGCGTCTCTAATACAGCAAGAAACATGAGGATGCCCAGAAAAAAAGAACTGTGTTTCTTACTCATAAGGACCATATCCACTTAAACTCTGCTTATGAAACTGTAACAAACCACAGCATCTCTTTCAAAAATGCTCTCTCATTTATAGTGAAAAACCTGTTGGGTTCATGAACAGTGTAAATTTTTTTGAACTGAAAAATCACTGGGTTAACTGGAAATGAACTCTTGCTTGTAAAAAGACACAGAGACTTTGATTTAACTCCGTTTGTGAAGGGATATTCAGACCAGTGTTCTCATCCATGAAACACCCTCTGCTTGAACGTAAGAAGCATCCTCTTCTTTCCAGAGTCCACAATACAGCAAGAAATATGAGCATGTCCAGAAAAAGAACAGTGTTTCCTACTCATACGGATCATATATAGTAGAAATCTGCTTATGAAACTGCAACAAACCTCAGCATCTCTTACATAGATGCTCTTTAGTTAATAGTGAAAATAGTGTTGGGTTCATGAACTGTGTAAATTCATTTGAGCCAAAAAATCACTGGGTTTACCGGAAATGAACTCTTGCTTGTAGAAAGACACAGAGACTTTGATTTAACTCCGTTTGTGAAGGGAAATTCAGACCAGTGATCTCATCCATGAAACACCCTCTGTTTTAACGCAAATATTATCCTCTTCTTTCCAGAGACTGCAATACAGCAAGAATATGAGCATGTCCAGAAAAAAAGAACTGTGTTTCCTACTCATACGGACCATATCTAGTTGAAATCTGATTATGAAACTGTAACAAACAACAGCATCTCTTACATAGATGCTCTCTAGTTAATAGTGAAAAACGTGTTGGGTTCGTGAACTGTGTCAATTCAATTGAAACGAAAAACAACTGGGTTTACCGGAAATGAACTCTTGCTTGTAGGAAGACAAAGATCCTTTGGTTTAACTCCGTTTGTGAAGGGAAATTCAGACCGGTGTTCTCATCCATGAAACATACTCTGTTTTAACGCGAGAAGCATTCTCTTCTTTCCAGGTTCTCCAATCCAGAAAGAAATATGAGCATGTCTAGAAAAAATGAACTGTGTTTCCTACTCATACGGACCATATCTAGTTGAATTCTGATTATGAAACTGTAACAAACGACAGCATCCCTTACATAGATGCTCTTTAGTTAATAGAGAAAAACGTGTTGGGTTCGTGAACTGTGTAACTTCATTTGAGCCGAAAAATCACTGGGCTTACTGGAAATGAACTCTTGCTTGTAGGAAGACACAGAGTCTTTGGTTTAACTCCGTTTCTGAAGGAAAATTCAGACCAGTGTTCTCATCCATGAAACATACTCTCTTTTAACGCCAGAAGCATGCTCTTCTTTCCAGCGTCTCCAATACAGCAAGAAACATGAGCATGCCCAGAAAAAAAGAACTGTGTTTCTTACTCATACGGACCATATCCAGTTAAACTCTGCTTATGAAACTGTAACAAACCACAGCATCTCTTTCAAAAATGCTCTTTGATTTATAGTAAAAAACGTGTTGGGTTCGTGAACTGCGTAAATTCATTTGAGCCGAAAAATCACTGGCTTTACCGGAAATGAACTCTTGCTTGTAGGAAGACACAGAGGCTTTGGTTTCACTCCATTTTTGAAGGGAAATTCAGACCAGAGTTCTCATCCATGAAACACACTCTGTTTTAACGCAAGAAGCATATTCTTCTTTCCAGAATATGCAATACAGCAAGAAATATGAGCATGTCCAGAAAAAAATAACAGTGTTTCCTACTCATACGGACCATATCTAGTTGAACTCTGCTTATGAAACTGTAACAAACCACAGCATCTCTTACATAGATGCTCTTTAGTTAATAGTGAAAAACGTGTTGGGTTCGTGTACGGTGTAAATTCAATTGAGCCGAAAAATCACTGGGTTTACCGGAAATGAACTCTTGCTTGTAGAAAGACACAGAGACTTTGATTTAACTCCGTTTGTGAAGGGAAATTCAGACCAGTGTTCTCATCCATGAAACACCCTCTGTTTTAGCACAAGAAGCCTGCTCTTCTTTACAGCGTCTCTAATACAGCAAGAAACATGAGGATGCCCAGAAAAAAAGAACTGTGTTTCTTACTCATAAGGACCATATCCCCTTAAACTCTGCTTATGAAACTGTAACAAACCACAGCATCTCTTTCAAAAATGCTCTCTCATTTATAGTGAAAAACGTGTTGGGTTCATGAACAGTGTAAATTTTTTTGAACTGAAAAATCACTGGGTTAACTGGAAATGAACTCTTGCTTGTAAAAAGACACAGAGACTTTGATTTAACTCCATTTGTGAAGGGATATTCAGACCAGTGTTCTCATCCATGAAACACCCTCTGCTTGAACGTAAGAAGCATCCTCTTCTTTCCAGAGTCCACAATACAGCAAGAAATATGAGCATGTCCAGAAAAAAAAAACAGTGTTTCCTACTCATATGGATCATATCTAGTAGAACTCTGCTTATGAAACTGCAACTAACCTCAGCATCTCTTACATAGATGCTCTTTAGTTAATAGTGAAAATCGTGTTGGGTTCATGAACTGTGTAAATTCAGTTGAGCCAAAAAATCACTGGGTTTACCGGAAATGAACTCTTGCTTGTAGAAAGACACAGAGACTTTGATTTAACTCCGTTTGTGAAGGGAAATTCAGACCAGTGTTCTCTTCCATGAAACACCCTCTGTTTTAACGCAAATATTATCCTCTTCTTTCCAGAATATGCAATACAGCAAGAAATATGAGCATGTCCAGAAAAAAATAACAGTGTTTCCTACTCATACGGACCATATCTAGTTGAACTCTGCTTATGAAACTGTAACAAACCACAGCATCTCTTACATAGATGCTCTTTAGTTAATAGTGAAAAACGTGTTGGGTTCGTGTACGGTGTAAATTCAATTGAGCCGAAAAATCACTGGGTTTACCGGAAATGAACTCTTGCTTGTAGAAAGACACAGAGACTTTGATTTAACTCCGTTTGTGAAGGGAAATTCAGACCAGTGTTCTCATCCATGAAACACCCTCTGTTTTAGCACAAGAAGCCTGCTCTTCTTTACAGCGTCTCTAATACAGCAAGAAACATGAGGATGCCCAGAAAAAAAGAACTGTGTTTCTTACTCATAAGGACCATATCCACTTAAACTCTGCTTATGAAACTGTAACAAACCACAGCATCTCTTTCAAAAATGCTCTCTCATTTATAGTGAAAAACGTGTTGGGTTCATGAACTGCGTAAATGCTTTTGAGCTGAAAAAACACTGGGTTAACTGGAAATGAACTCTTGCTTGTAGAAAGACACAGAGAATTTGATTTAACTCCGTTTGTGAAGGGATATTCAGACCAGTGTTCTCATCCATGAAACACCCTCTGCTTGAACTCAAGAAGCATCCTCTTCTTTCCAGAGTCCACAATACAGCAAGAAATATGAGCATGTCCAGAAAAAAAGAACAGTGTTTCCTACTCATATGGATCATATCTAGTAGAACTCTGCTTATGAAACTGCAACAAACCTCAGCATCTCTTACATAGATGCTCTTTAGTTAATAGTGAAAATCGTGTTGGGTTCATGAACTGTGTAAATTCATTTGAGCCAAAAAATCACTGGGTTTACCGGAAATGAACTCTTGCTTGTAGAAAGATACAGAGACTTTGATTTAACTCCGTTTGTGAAGGGAAATTCAGACCAGTGTTCTCATCCATGAAACACCCTCTGTTTTAACGCAAGTATTATCCTCTTCTTTCCAGAGACTGCAATACAGCAAGAAATATGAGCATGTCCAGAAAAAAAGAACTGTGTTTCCTACTCATACGGACCATATCTAGTTGAAATCTGATTATGAAACTGTAACAAACAACAGCATCTCTTACATAGATGCTCTTTAGTTAATAGTGAAAAACGTGTTGGGTTCGTGAACTGTGTCAATGCAATTGAAACGAAAAACAACTGGGTTTACTGGAAATGAACTCTTGCTTGTAGGAAGACAAAGATCCTTTGGTTTAACTCCGTTTGTGAAGGTAAATTAGACCGGTGTTCTCATCCATGAAACATACTCTGTTTTAACGCGAGAAGCATGCTCTTCTTTCCAGGGTCTCCAATCCAGAAAGAAATATGAGCATGTCTAGAAAAAATGAACTGGGTTTCCTACTCATACAGACCATATCTAGTTGAATTCTTATTATGAAACTGTAACAAACGACAGCATCCCTTACATAGATGCTCTTTAGTTAATAGAGAAAAACGTGTTTTGTTCGTGAACTGTGTAACTTCATTTGAGCCGAAAAATTACTGGGCTTACTGGAAATGAACTCTTGCTTGTAGGAAGACACAGAGCCTTTGGTTTAACTCCGCTTCTGAAGGAAAATTCAGACCAGTGTTCTCATCCATGAAACATACTCTCTTTTAACGCGAGAAGCATGCTCTTCTTTCCAGCGTCTCCAATACAGCAAGAAACATGAGCATGCCCAGAAAAAAAGAACTGTGTTTCTTACTCATACGGACCATATCCAGTTAAACTCTGCTTATGAAACTGTAACAAACCACAGCATCTCTTTCAAAAATGCTCTTTGATTTATAGTAAAAAACGTGTTGGGTTCGTGAACTGCGTAAATTCATTTGAGCCGAAAAATCACTGGGTTTACCGGAAATGAACTCTTGCTTGTACGAAGACACAGAGGCTTTGGTTTCACTCCGTTTTTGAAGGGAAATTCAGACCAGAGTTCTCATCCATGAAACACACTCTGTTTTAACGCAAGAAGCATATTCTTCTTTCCAGAATATGCAATACAGCAAGAAATATGAGCATGTCCAGAAAAAAATAACAGTGTTTCCTACTCATACGGACCATATCTAGTTGAACTCTGCTTATGAAACTGTAACAAACCACAGCATCTCTTACATAGATGCTCTTTAGTTAATAGTGAAAAACGTGTTGGGTTCGTGTACGGTGTAAATTCAATTGAGCCGAAATATCACTGGGTTTACCGGAAATGAACTCTTGTTTGTAGAAAGACACAGAGACTTTGATTTAACTCCGTTTGTGAAGGGAAATTCAGACCAGTGTTCTCATCCATGAAACACCCTCTGTTTTAGCACAAGAAGCCTGCTCTTCTTTACAGCGTCTCTAATACAGCAAGAAACATGAGGATGCCCAGAAAAAAAGAACTGTGTTTCTTACTCATAAGGACCATATCCACTTATACTCTGCTTATGAAACTGTAACAAACCACAGCATCTCTTTCAAAAATGCTCTCTCATTTATAGTGAAAAACGTGTTGGGTTCATGAACTGCGTAAATGCTTTTGAGCTGAAAAAACACTGGGTTAACTGGAAATGAACTCTTGCTTGTAGAAAGACACAGAGAATTTGATTTAACTCCGTTTGTGAAGGGATATTCAGACCAGTGTTCTCATCCATGAAACACCCTCTGCTTGAACTCAAGAAGCATCCTCTTCTTTCCAGAGTCCACAATACAGCAAGAAATATGAGCATGTCCAGAAAAAAAGAACAGTGTTTCCTACTCATATGGATCATATCTAGTAGAACTCTGCTTATGAAACTGCAACAAACCTCAGCATCTCTTACATAGATGCTCTTTAGTTAATAGTGAAAATCGTGTTGGGTTCATGAACTGTGTAAATTCATTTGAGCCAAAAAATCACTGGGTTTACCGGAAATGAACTCTTGCTTGTAGAAAGATACAGAGACTTTGATTTAACTCCGTTTGTGAAGGGAAATTCAGACCAGTGTTCTCATCCATGAAACACCCTCTGTTTTAACGCAAGTATTATCCTCTTCTTTCCAGAGACTGCAATACAGCAAGAAATATGAGCATGTCCAGAAAAAAAGAACTGTGTTTCCTACTCATACAGACAATATCTAGTTGAAATCTGATTATGAAACTGTAACAAACAACAGCATCTCTTACATAGATGCTCTTTAGTTAATAGTGAAAAACGTGTTGGGTTCGTGAACTGTGTCAATTCAATTGAAACGAAAAACAACTGGGTTTACTGGAAATGAACTCTTGCTTGTAGGAAGACAAAGATCATTTGGTTTAACTCCGTTTGTGAAGGTAAATTAGACCGGTGTTCTCATCCATGAAACATACTCTGTTTTAACGCGAGAAGCATGCTCTTCTTTCCAGGGTCTCCAATACAGAAAGAAATATGAGCATGTCTAGAAAAAATGAACTGGGTTTCCTACTCATACAGACCATATCTAGTTGAATTCTTATTATGAAACTGTAACAAACGACAGCATCCCTTACATAGATGCTCTTTAGTTAATAGAGAAAAACGTGTTTTGTTCGTGAACTGTGTAATTTCATTTGAGCCGAAAAATTACTGGGCTTACTGGAAATGAACTCTTGCTTGTAGGAAGACACAGAGCCTTTGGTTTAACTCCGTTTCTGAAGGAAAATTCAGACCAGTGTTCTCATCCATGAAACATACTCTCTTTTATCGCGAGAAGCATGCTCTTCTTTCCAGCGTCTCCAATACATCAAGAAACATGAGCATGCCCAGAAAAAAAGAACTGTGTTTCTTACTCATACAGACCATAACCAGTTAAACTCTGCTTATGAAACTGTAACAAACCACAGCATCTCTTTCAAAAATGCTCTTTGATTTATAGTAAAAAACGTGTTGGGTTCGTGAACTGCATAAATTCATTTGAGCTGAAAAATCACTGGGTTTACCGGAAATGAACTCTTGCTTGTAGGAAGACACAGAGGCTTTGGTTTCACTCCTTTTTTGAAGGGTAATTCAGACCAGAGTTCTCATCCATGAAACACACCCAGTTTTAACGCAAGAAGCATATTCTTCTTTCCAGAATATGCAATACAGCAAGAAATATGAGCATGTCCAGAAAAAAAGAACAGTGTTTCCTACTCATACGGACCATATCTAGTTGAACTCTGCTTATGAAACTGTAACAAACCACAGCATCTCTTACATAGATGCTCTTTAGTTAATAGTGAAAAACATGTTGGGTTCGTGAACGGTGTAAATTCAATTGAGCCGAAAAATCACTGGGTTTACCGGAAATGAACTCTTGCTTGTAGGAAGACACAGAGGCTTTGGTTTCACTCCGTTTTTGAAGGGAAATTCAGACCAGAGTTCTCATCCATGAAACACACTCTGTTTTAACGCAAGAAGCATATTCTTCTTTCCAGAATATGCAATACAGCAAGAAATATGAGCATGTCCAGAAAAAAAGAACAGTGTTTCCTACTCATATGGACCATATCTAGTTGAACTCTGCTTATGAAAGTGTAACAAACCACAGCATCTCTTACATAGATGCTCTTTAGTTAATAGTGAAAAACGTGTTGGGTTCGTGAACGGTGTAAATTCAATTGAGCCGAAAAATCACTGGGTTTACCGGAAATGAACTCTTGCTTGTAGAAAGACACAGAGACTTTGATTTAACTCCGTTTGTGAAGGGAAATTCAGACCAGTGTTCTCATCCATGAAACACCCTCTGTTTTAACGCAAGTATTATCCTCTTCTTTCCAGAGACTGCAATACAGCAAGAAATATGAGCATGTCCAGAAAAAAAGAACTGTGTTTCCTACTCATACGGACCATATCTAGTTGAAATCTGATTATGAAACTGTAACAAACAACAGCATCTCTTACATAGATGCTCTTTAGTTAATAGTGAAAAACGTGTTGGGTTCGTGAACTGTGTCAATTCAATTGAAACGAAAAACAACTGGGTTTACCGGAAATGAACTCTTGCTTGTAGGAAGACAAAGATCCTTTGGTTTAACTCCGTTTGTGAAGGTAAATTCAGACCGGTGTTCTCATCCATGAAACATACTCTGTTTTAACGCGAGAAGCATGCTCTTCTTTCCAGGGTCTCCAATCCAGAAAGAAATATGAGCATGTCTAGAAAAAATGAACTGGGTTTCCTACTCATACGGACCATATCTAGTTGAATTCTGATTATGAAACTGTAACAAACGACAGCATCCCTTACATAGATGCTCTTTAGTTAATAGAGAAAAACGTGTTGGGTTCGTGAACTGTGTTACTTCATTTGAGCCGAAAAATTACTGGGCTTACTGGAAATGAACTCTTGCTTGTAGGAAGACACAGAGCCTTTGGTTTAACTCCGTTTCTGAGGGAAAATTCAGACCAGTGTTCTCATCCATGAAACATACTCTCTTTTAACGCCAGAAGCATGCTCTTCTTTCCAGCGTCTCCAATACATCAAGAAACATGAGCATGCCCAGAAAAAAAGAACTGTGTTTCTTACTCATACAGACCATAACCAGTTAAACTCTGCTTATGAAACTGTAACAAACCACAGCATCTCTTTCAAAAATGCTCTTTGATTTATAGTAAAAAACGTGTTGGGTTCGTGAACTGCATAAATTCATTTGAGCTGAAAAATCACTGGGTTTACCGGAAATGAACTCTTGCTTGTAGGAAGACACAGAGGCTTTGGTTTCACTCCTTTTTTGAAGGGAAATTCAGACCAGAGTTCTCATCCATGAAACACACTCAGTTTTAACGCAAGAAGCATATTCTTCTTTCGAGAATATGCAATACAGCAAGAAATATGAGCATGTCCAGAAAAAAAGAACAGTGTTTCCTACTCATACGGACCATATCTAGTTGAACTCTGCTTATGAAACTGTAACAAACCACAGCATCTCTTACATAGATGCTCTTTAGTTAATAGTGAAAAACGTGTTGGGTTCGTGAACGGTGTAAATTCAATTGAGCCGAAAAATCACTGGGTTTACCGGAAATGAACTCTTGCTTGTAGGAAGACACAGAGGCTTTGGTTTCACTCCGTTTTTGAAGGGAAATTCAGACCAGAGTTCTCATCCATGAAACACACTCTGTTTTAACGCAAGAAGCATATTCTTCTTTCCAGAATATGCAATACAGCAAGAAATATGAGCATGTCCAGAAAAAAAGAACAGTGTTTCCTACTCATATGGACCATATCTAGTTGAACTCTGCTTATGAAACTGTAACAAACCACAGCATCTCTTACATAGATGCTCTTTAGTTAATAGTGAAAAACGTGTTGGGTTCGTGAACAGTGTAAATTCAATTGAGCCGAAAAATCACTGGGTTTACCGGAAATGAACTCTTGCTTGTAGAAAGACACAGAGACTTTGATTTAACTCCGTTTGTGAAGGGAAATTCAGACCAGTGTTCTCATCCATGAAACACCCTCTGTTTTAGCGCAAGAAGCCTGCTCTTCTTTCCAGCGTCTCTAATACAGCAAGAAACATGAGCATGCCCAGAATAAAAGAACTGTGTTTCTTACTCATAAGGACCATATCCAGTTAAACTCTGCTTATGAAACTGTAACAAACCACAGCATCTCTTTCAAAAATGCTCTCTCATTTATAGTGAAAAACCTGTTGGGTTCATGAACTGCGTAAATTCTTTTGAGCTGAAAAAACACTGGGGTAACTGGAAATGAACTCTTGCTTGTAGAAAGACACAGAGACTTTGATTTAACTCCGTTTGTGAAGGGATATTCAGACCAGTGTTCTCATCCATGAAACACCCTCTGCTTGAACGCAAGAAGCATCCTCTTCTTTCCAGAGTCCACAATACAGCAAGAAATATGAGCATGTCCAGAAAAAAAAAACAGTGTTTCCTACTCATATGGATCATATCTAGTAGAACTCTGCTTATGAAACTGCAACTAACCTCAGCATCTCTTACATAGATGCTCTTTAGTTAATAGTGAAAATCGTGTTGGGTTCATGAACTGTGTAAATTCAGTTGAGCCAAAAAATCACTGGGTTTACCGGAAATGAACTCTTGCTTGTAGAAAGACACAGAGACTTTGATTTAACTCCGTTTGTGAAGGGAAATTCAGACCAGTGTTCTCTTCCATGAAACACCCTCTGTTTTAACGCAAATATTATCCTCTTCTTTCCAGAATATGCAATACAGCAAGAAATATGAGCATGTCCAGAAAAAAATAACAGTGTTTCCTACTCATACGGACCATATCTAGTTGAACTCTGCTTATGAAACTGTAACAAACCACAGCATCTCTTACATAGATGCTCTTTAGTTAATAGTGAAAAACGTGTTGGGTTCGTGTACGGTGTAAATTCAATTGAGCCGAAAAATCACTGGGTTTACCGGAAATGAACTCTTGCTTGTAGAAAGACACAGAGACTTTGATTTAACTCCGTTTGTGAAGGGAAATTCAGACCAGTGTTCTCATCCATGAAACACCCTCTGTTTTAGCACAAGAAGCCTGCTCTTCTTTACAGCGTCTCTAATACAGCAAGAAACATGAGGATGCCCAGAAAAAAAGAACTGTGTTTCTTACTCATAAGGACCATATCCACTTAAACTCTGCTTATGAAACTGTAACAAACCACAGCATCTCTTTCAAAAATGCTCTCTCATTTATAGTGAAAAACCTGTTGGGTTCATGAACAGTGTAAATTTTTTTGAACTGAAAAATCACTGGGTTAACTGGAAATGAACTCTTGCTTGTAAAAAGACACAGAGACTTTGATTTAACTCCGTTTGTGAAGGGATATTCAGACCAGTGTTCTCATCCATGAAACACCCTCTGCTTGAACGTAAGAAGCATCCTCTTCTTTCCAGAGTCCACAATACAGCAAGAAATATGAGCATGTCCAGAAAAAGAACAGTGTTTCCTACTCATACGGATCATATCTAGTAGAAATCTGCTTATGAAACTGCAACAAACCTCAGCATCTCTTACATAGATGCTCTTTAGTTAATAGTGAAAATAGTGTTGGGTTCATGAACTGTGTAAATTCATTTGAGCCAAAAAATCACTGGGTTTACCGGAAATGAACTCTTGCTTGTAGAAAGACACAGAGACTTTGATTTAACTCCGTTTGTGAAGGGAAATTCAGACCAGTGATCTCATCCATGAAACACCCTCTGTTTTAACGCAAATATTATCCTCTTCTTTCCAGAGACTGCAATACAGCAAGAATATGAGCATGTCCAGAAAAAAAGAACTGTGTTTCCTACTCATACGGACCATATCTAGTTGAAATCTGATTATGAAACTGTAACAAACAACAGCATCTCTTACATAGATGCTCTCTAGTTAATAGTGAAAAACGTGTTGGGTTCGTGAACTGTGTCAATTCAATTGAAACGAAAAACAACTGGGTTTACCGGAAATGAACTCTTGCTTGTAGGAAGACAAAGATCCTTTGGTTTAACTCCGTTTGTGAAGGGAAATTCAGACCGGTGTTCTCATCCATGAAACATACTCTGTTTTAACGCGAGAAGCATTCTCTTCTTTCCAGGTTCTCCAATCCAGAAAGAAATATGAGCATGTCTAGAAAAAATGAACTGTGTTTCCTACTCATACGGACCATATCTAGTTGAATTCTGATTATGAAACTGTAACAAACGACAGCATCCCTTACATAGATGCTCTTTAGTTAATAGAGAAAAACGTGTTGGGTTCGTGAACTGTGTAACTTCATTTGAGCCGAAAAATCACTGGGCTTACTGGAAATGAACTCTTGCTTGTAGGAAGACACAGAGTCTTTGGTTTAACTCCGTTTCTGAAGGAAAATTCAGACCAGTGTTCTCATCCATGAAACATACTCTCTTTTAACGCCAGAAGCATGCTCTTCTTTCCAGCGTCTCCAATACAGCAAGAAACATGAGCATGCCCAGAAAAAAAGAACTGTGTTTCTTACTCATACGGACCATATCCAGTTAAACTCTGCTTATGAAACTGTAACAAACCACAGCATCTCTTTCAAAAATGCTCTTTGATTTATAGTAAAAAACGTGTTGGGTTCGTGAACTGCGTAAATTCATTTGAGCCGAAAAATCACTGGCTTTACCGGAAATGAACTCTTGCTTGTAGGAAGACACAGAGGCTTTGGTTTCACTCCGTTTTTGAAGGGAAATTCAGACCAGAGTTCTCATCCATGAAACACACTCTGTTTTAACGCAAGAAGCATATTCTTCTTTCCAGAATATGCAATACAGCAAGAAATATGAGCATGTCCAGAAAAAAATAACAGTGTTTCCTACTCATACGGACCATATCTAGTTGAACTCTGCTTATGAAACTGTAACAAACCACAGCATCTCTTACATAGATGCTCTTTAGTTAATAGTGAAAAACGTGTTGGGTTCGTGTACGGTGTAAATTCAATTGAGCCGAAAAATCACTGGGTTTACCGGAAATGAACTCTTGCTTGTAGAAAGACACAGAGACTTTGATTTAACTCCGTTTGTGAAGGGAAATTCAGACCAGTGTTCTCATCCATGAAACACCCTCTGTTTTAGCACAAGAAGCCTGCTCTTCTTTACAGCGTCTCTAATACAGCAAGAAACATGAGGATGCCCAGAAAAAAAGAACTGTGTTTCTTACTCATAAGGACCATATCCCCTTAAACTCTGCTTATGAAACTGTAACAAACCACAGCATCTCTTTCAAAAATGCTCTCTCATTTATAGTGAAAAACGTGTTGGGTTCATGAACAGTGTAAATTTTTTTGAACTGAAAAATCACTGGGTTAACTGGAAATGAATTCTTGCTTGTAAAAAGACACAGAGACTTTGATTTAACTCCATTTGTGAAGGGATATTCAGACCAGTGTTCTCATCCATGAAACACCCTCTGCTTGAACGTAAGAAGCATCCTCTTCTTTCCAGAGTCCACAATACAGCAAGAAATATGAGCATGTCCAGAAAAAAAAAACAGTGTTTCCTACTCATATGGATCATATCTAGTAGAACTCTGCTTATGAAACTGCAACTAACCTCAGCATCTCTTACATAGATGCTCTTTAGTTAATAATGAAAATCGTGTTGGGTTCATGAACTGTGTAAATTCAGTTGAGCCAAAAAATCACTGGGTTTACCGGAAATGAACTCTTGCTTGTAGAAAGACACAGAGACTTTGATTTAACTCCGTTTGTGAAGGGAAATTGAGACCAGTGTTCTCTTCCATGAAACACCCTCTGTTTTAACGCAAATATTATCCTCTTCTTTCCAGAATATGCAATACAGCAAGAAATATGAGCATGTCCAGAAAAAAATAACAGTGTTTCCTACTCATACGGACCATATCTAGTTGAACTCTGCTTATGAAACTGTAACAAACCACAGCATCTCTTACATAGATGCTCTTTAGTTAATAGTGAAAAACGTGTTGGGTTCGTGTACGGTGTAAATTCAATTGAGCCGAAAAATCACTGGGTTTACCGGAAATGAACTCTTGCTTGTAGAAAGACACAGAGACTTTGATTTAACTCCGTTTGTGAAGGGAAATTCAGACCAGTGTTCTCATCCATGAAACACCCTCTGTTTTAGCACAAGAAGCCTGCTCTTCTTTACAGCGTCTCTAATACAGCAAGAAACATGAGGATGCCCAGAAAAAAAGAACTGTGTTTCTTACTCATAAGGACCATATCCACTTAAACTCTGCTTATGAAACGGTAACAAACCACAGCATCTCTTTCAAAAATGCTCTCTCATTTATAGTGAAAAACCTGTTGGGTTCATGAACAGTGTAAATTTTTTTGAACTGAAAAATCACTGGGTTAACTGGAAATGAACTCTTGCTTGTAAAAAGACACAGAGACTTTGATTTAACTCCGTTTGTGAAGGGATATTCAGACCAGTGTTCTCATCCATGAAACACCCTCTGCTTGAACGTAAGAAGCATCCTCTTCTTTCCAGAGTCCACAATACAGCAAGAAATATGAGCATGTCCAGAAAAAGAACAGTGTTTCCTACTCATACGGATCATATCTAGTAGAAATCTGCTTATGAAACTGCAACAAACCTCAGCATCTCTTACATAGATGCTCTTTAGTTAATAGTGAAAATAGTGTTGGGTTCATGAACTGTGTAAATTCATTTGAGCCAAAAAATCACTGGGTTTACCGGAAATGAACTCTTGCTTGTAGAAAGACACAGAGACTTTGATTTAACTCCGTTTGTGAAGGGAAATTCAGACCAGTGATCTCATCCATGAAACACCCTCTGTTTTAACGCAAATATTATCCTCTTCTTTCCAGAGACTGCAATACAGCAAGAATATGAGCATGTCCAGAAAAAAAGAACTGTGTTTCCTACTCATACGGACCATATCTAGTTGAAATCTGATTATGAAACTGTAACAAACAACAGCATCTCTTACATAGATGCTCTCTAGTTAATAGTGAAAAACGTGTTGGGTTCGTGAACTGTGTCAATTCAATTGAAACGAAAAACAACTGGGTTTACCGGAAATGAACTCTTGCTTGTAGGAAGACAAAGATCCTTTGGTTTAACTCCGTTTGTGAAGGGAAATTCAGACCGGTGTTCTCATCCATGTAACATACTCTGTTTTAACGCGAGAAGCATTCTCTTCTTTCCAGGTTCTCCAATCCAGAAAGAAATATGAGCATGTCTAGAAAAAATGAACTGTGTTTCCTACTCATACGGACCATATCTAGTTGAATTCTGATTATGAAACTGTAACAAACGACAGCATCCCTTACATAGATGCTCTTTAGTTAATAGAGAAAAACGTGTTGGGTTCGTGAACTGTGTAACTTCATTTGAGCCGAAAAATCACTGGGCTTACTGGAAATGAACTCTTGCTTGTAGGAAGACACAGAGTATTTGGTTTAACTCCGTTTCTGAAGGAAAATTCAGACCAGTGTTCTCATCCATGAAACATACTCTCTTTTAACGCCAGAAGCATGCTCTTCTTTCCAGCGTCTCCAATACAGCAAGAAACATGAGCATGCCCAGAAAAAAAGAACTGTGTTTCTTACTCATACGGACCATATCCAGTTAAACTCTGCTTATGAAACTGTAACAAACCACAGCATCTCTTTCAAAAATGCTCTTTGATTTATAGTAAAAAACGTGTTGGGTTCGTGAACTGCGTAAATTCATTTGAGCCGAAAAATCACTGGCTTTACCGGAAATGAACTCTTGCTTGTAGGAAGACACAGAGGCTTTGGTTTCACTCCGTTTTTGAAGGGAAATTCAGACCAGAGTTCTCATCCATGAAACACACTCTGTTTTAACGCAAGAAGCATATTCTTCTTTCCAGAATATGCAATACAGCAAGAAATATGAGCATGTCCAGAAAAAAATAACAGTGTTTCCTACTCATACGGACCATATCTAGTTGAACTCTGCTTATGAAACTGTAACAAACCACAGCATCTCTTACATAGATGCTCTTTAGTTAATAGTGAAAAACGTGTTGGGTTCGTGTACGGTGTAAATTCAATTGAGCCGAAAAATCACTGGGTTTACCGGAAATGAACTCTTGCTTGTAGAAAGACACAGAGACTTTGATTTAACTCCGTTTGTGAAGGGAAATTCAGACCAGTGTTCTCATCCATGAAACACCCTCTGTTTTAGCACAAGAAGCCTGCTCTTCTTTACAGCGTCTCTAATACAGCAAGAAACATGAGGATGCCCAGAAAAAAAGAACTGTGTTTCTTACTCATAAGGACCATATCCCCTTAAACTCTGCTTATGAAACTGTAACAAACCACAGCATCTCTTTCAAAAATGCTCTCTCATTTATAGTGAAAAACGTGTTGGGTTCATGAACAGTGTAAATTTTTTTGAACTGAAAAATCACTGGGTTAACTGGAAATGAACTCTTGCTTGTAAAAAGACACAGAGACTTTGATTTAACTCCATTTGTGAAGGGATATTCAGACCAGTGTTCTCATCCATGAAACACCCTCTGCTTGAACGTAAGAAGCATCCTCTTCTTTCCAGAGTCCACAATACAGCAAGAAATATGAGCATGTCCAGAAAAAGAACAGTGTTTCCTACTCATATGGATCATATCTAGTAGAAATCTGCTTATGAAACTGCAACAAACCTCAGCATCTCTTACATAGATGCTCTTTAGTTAATAGTGAAAATCGTGTTGCGTTCATGAACTGTGTAAATTCATTTGAGCCAAAAAATCACTGGGTTTACCGGAAATGAACTCTTGCTTGTAGAAAGACACAGAGACTTTGATTTAACTCCGTTTGTGAAGGGAAATTCAGACCAGTGTTCTCATCCATGAAACACCCTCTGTTTTAACGCAAATATTATCCTCTTCTTTCCAGAGACTGCAATACAGCAAGAATATGAGCATGTCCAGAAAAAAAGAACTGTGTTTCCTACTCATACGGACCATATCTAGTTGAAATCTGATTATGAAACTGTAACAAACAACAGCATCTCTTACATAGATGCTCTTTAGTTAATAGTGAAAAACGTGTTGGGTTCGTGAACTGTGTCAATTCAATTGAAACGAAAAACAACAGGGTTTACCGGAAATGAACTCTTGCTTGTAGGAAGACAAAGATCCTTTCGTTTAACTCCGTTTGTGAAGGTAAATTCAGACCGGTGTTCTCATCCATGAAACATACTCTGTTTTAACGCTAGAAGCATGCTCTTCTTTCCAGGGTCTCCAATCCAGAAAGAAATATGAGCATGTCCAGAAAAAATGAACTGTGTTTCCTACTCATACGGACCATATCTAGTTGAATTCTGATTATGAAACTGTAACAAACGACAGCATCCCTTACATAGATGCTCTTTAGTTAATAGAGAAAAACGTGTTGGGTTCGTGAACTGTGTAACTTCATTTGAGCCGAAAAATTACTGGGCTTACTGGAAATGAACTCTTGCTTGTAGGAAGACACAGAGCCTTTGGTTTAACTCCGTTTCTGAAGGAAAATTCAGACGAGTATTCTCATCCATGAAACATACTCTCTTTTAACGCCAGAAACATGCTCTTCTTTCCAGCGTCTCCAATACATCAAGAAACATGAGCATGCCCAGAAAAAAAGAACTGTGTTTCTTACTCATACGGACCATATCCAGTTAAACTCTGCTTATGAAACTGTAACAAACCACAGCATCTCTTTCAAAAATGCTCTTTGATTTATAGTAAAAAACGTGTTGGGTTCGTGAACTGCATAAATTCATTTGAGCTGAAAAATCACTGGGTTTACCGGAAATGAACTCTTGCTTGTAGGAAGACACAGAGGATTTGGTTTCACTCCTTTTTTGAAGGGAAATTCAGACCAGAGTTCTCATCCATGAAACACACTCTGTTTTAACGCAAGAAGCATATTCTTCTTTCCAGAATATGCAATACAGCAAGAAATATGAGCATGTCCAGAAAAAAAGAACAGTGTTTCCTACTCATACGGACCATATCTAGTTGAACTCTGCTTATGAAACTGTAACAAACCACAGCATCTCTTACATAGATGCTCTTTAGTTAATAGTGAAAAACGTGTTGGGTTCGTGAACGGTGTAAATTCAATTGAGCCGAAAAATCACTGGGTTTACCGGAAATGAACTCTTGCTTGTAGGAAGACACAGAGGCTTTGGTTTCACTCCGTTTTTGAAGGGAAATTCAGACCAGAGTTCTCATCCATGAAACACACTCTGTTTTAACGCAAGAAGCATATTCTTCTTTCCAGAATATGCAATACAGCAAGAAATATGAGCATGTCCAGAAAAAAAGAACAGTGTTTCCTACTCATATGGACCATATCTAGTTGAACTCTGCTTATGAAACTGTAACAAACCACAGCATCTCTTACATAGATGCTCTTTAGTTAATAGTGAAAAACGTGTTGGGTTCGTGAACGGTGTAAATTCAATTGAGCCGAAAAATCACTGGGTTTACCGGAAATGAACTCTTGCTTGTAGAAAGACACAGAGACTTTGATTTAACTCCGTTTGTGAAGGGAAATTCAGACCAGTGTTCTCATCCATGAAACACCCTCTGTTTTAACGCAAGTATTATCCTCTTCTTTCCAGAGACTGCAATACAGCAAGAAATATGAGCATGTCCAGAAAAAAAGAACTGTGTTTCCTACTCATACGGACCATATCTAGTTGAAATCTGATTATGAAACTGTAACAAACAACAGCATCTCTTACATAGATGCTCTTTAGTTAATAGTGAAAAACGTGTTGGGTTCGTGAACTGTGTCAATTCAATTGAAACGAAAAACAACTGGGTTTACCGGAAATGAACTCTTGCTTGTAGGAAGACAAAGATCCTTTGGTTTAACTCCGTTTGTGAAGGTAAATTCAGACCCGTGTTCTCATCCATGAAACATACTCTGTTTTAACGCGAGAAGCATGCTCTTCTTTCCAGGGTCTCCAATCCAGAAAGAAATATGAGCATGTCTAGAAAAAATGAACTGGGTTTCCTACTCATACGGACCATATCTAGTTGAATTCTGATTATGAAACTGTAACAAACGACAGCATCCCTTACATAGATGCTCTTTAGTTAATAGAGAAAAACGTGTTGGGTTCGTGAACTGTGTAACTTCATTTGAGCCGAAAAATTACTGGGCTTACTGGAAATGAACTCTTGCTTGTAGGAAGACACAGAGCCTTTGGTTTAACTCCGTTTCTGAGGGAAAATTCAGACCAGTGTTCTCATCCATGAAACATACTCTCTTTTAACGCCAGAAGCATGCTCTTCTTTCCAGCGTCTCCAATACATCAAGAAACATGAGCATGCCCAGAAAAAAAGAACTGTGTTTCTTACTCATACAGACCATAACCAGTTAAACTCTGCTTATGAAACTGTAACAAACCACAGCATCTCTTTCAAAAATGCTCTTTGATTTATAGTAAAAAACGTGTTGGGTTCGTGAACTGCATAAATTCATTTGAGCTGAAAAATCACTGGGTTTACCGGAAATGAACTCTTGCTTGTAGGAAGACACAGAGGCTTTGGTTTCACTCCTTTTTTGAAGGGAAATTCAGACCAGAGTTCTCATCCATGAAACACACTCAGTTTTAACGCAAGAAGCATATTCTTCTTTCCAGAATATGCAATACAGCAAGAAATATGAGCATGTCCAGAAAAAAAGAACAGTGTTTCCTACTCATACGGACCATATCTAGTTGAACTCTGCTTATGAAACTGTAACAAACCACAGCATCTCTTACATAGATGCTCTTTAGTTAATAGTGAAAAACGTGTTGGGTTCGTGAACGGTGTAAATTCAATTGAGCCGAAAAATCACTGGGTTTACCGGAAATGAACTCTTGCTTGTAGGAAGACACAGAGGCTTTGGTTTCACTCCGTTTTTGAAGGGAAATTCAGACCAGAGTTCTCATCCATGAAACACACTCTGTTTTAACGCAAGAAGCATATTCTTCTTTCCAGAATATGCAATACAGCAAGAAATATGAGCATGTCCAGAAAAAAAGAACAGTGTTTCCTACTCATATGGACCATATCTAGTTGAACTCTGCTTATGAAACTGTAACAAACCACAGCATCTCTTACATAGATGCTCTTTAGTTAATAGTGAAAAACGTGTTGGGTTCGTGAACGGTGTAAATTCAATTGAGCCGAAAAATCACTGGGTTTACCGGAAATGAACTCTTGCTTGTAGAAAGACACAGAGACTTTGATTTAACTCCGTTTGTGAAGGGAAATTCAGACCAGTGTTCTCATCCATGAAACACCCTCTGTTTTAGCGCAAGAAGCCTGCTCTTCTTTCCAGCGTCTCTAATACAGCAAGAAACATGAGCATGCCCAGAATAAAAGAACTGTGTTTCTTACTCATAAGGACCATATCCAGTTAAACTCTGCTTATGAAACTGTAACAAACCACAGCATCTCTTTCAAAAATGCTCTCTCATTTATAGTGAAAAACCTGTTGGGTTCATGAACTGCGTAAATTCTTTTGAGCTGAAAAAACACTGGGGTAACTGGAAATGAACTCTTGCTTGTAGAAAGACACAGAGACTTTGATTTAACTCCGTTTGTGAAGGGATATTCAGACCAGTGTTCTCATCCATGAAACACCCTCTGCTTGAACGCAAGAAGCATCCTCTTCTTTCCAGAGTCCACAATACAGCAAGAAATATGAGCATGTCCAGAAAAAAAAAACAGTGTTTCCTACTCATATGGATCATATCTAGTAGAACTCTGCTTATGAAACTGCAACTAACCTCAGCATCTCTTACATAGATGCTCTTTAGTTAATAGTGAAAATCGTGTTGGGTTCATGAACTGTGTAAATTCAGTTGAGCCAAAAAATCACTGGGTATACCGGAAATGAACTCTTGCTTGTAGAAAGACACAGAGACTTTGATTTAACTCCGTTTGTGAAGGGAAATTCAGACCAGTGTTCTCTTCCATGAAACACCCTCTGTTTTAACGCAAATATTATCCTCTTCTTTCCAGAATATGCAATACAGCAAGAAATATGAGCATGTCCAGAAAAAAATAACAGTGTTTCCTACTCATACGGACCATATCTAGTTGAACTCTGCTTATGAAACTGTAACAAACCACAGCATCTCTTACATAGATGCTCTTTAGTTAATAGTGAAAAACGTGTTGGGTTCGTGTACGGTGTAAATTCAATTGAGCCGAAAAATCACTGGGTTTACCGGAAATGAACTCTTGCTTGTAGAAAGACACAGAGACTTTGATTTAACTCCGTTTGTGAAGGGAAATTCAGACCAGTGTTCTCATCCATGAAACACCCTCTGTTTTAGCACAAGAAGCCTGCTCTTCTTTACAGCGTCTCTAATACAGCAAGAAACATGAGGATGCCCAGAAAAAAAGAACTGTGTTTCTTACTCATAAGGACCATATCCACTTAAACTCTGCTTATGAAACTGTAACAAACCACAGCATCTCTTTCAAAAATGCTCTCTCATTTATAGTGAAAAACCTGTTGGGTTCATGAACAGTGTAAATTTTTTTGAACTGAAAAATCACTGGGTTAACTGGAAATGAACTCTTGCTTGTAAAAAGACACAGAGACTTTGATTTAACTCCGTTTGTGAAGGGATATTCAGACCAGTGTTCTCATCCATGAAACACCCTCTGCTTGAACTCAAGAAGCATCCTCTTCTTTCCAGAGTCCACAATACAGCAAGAAATATGAGCATGTCCAGAAAAAGAACAGTGTTTCCTACTCATACGGATCATATCTAGTAGAAATCTGCTTATGAAACTGCAACAAACCTCAGCATCTCTTACATAGATGCTCTTTAGTTAATAGTGAAAATAGTGTTGGGTTCATGAACTGTGTAAATTCATTTGAGCCAAAAATCACTGGGTTTACCGGAAATGAACTCTTGCTTGTAGAAAGACACAGAGACTTTGATTTAACTCCGTTTGTGAAGGGAAATTCAGACCAGTGATCTCATCCATGAAACACCCTCTGTTTTAACGCAAATATTATCCTCTTCTTTCCAGAGACTGCAATACAGCAAGAATATGAGCATGTCCAGAAAAAAAGAACTGTGTTTCCTACTCATACGGACCATATCTAGTTGAAATCTGATTATGAAACTGTAACAAACAACAGCATCTCTTACATAGATGCTCTCTATTTAATAGTGAAAAACGTGTTGGGTTCGTGAACTGTGTCAATTCAATTGAAACGAAAAACAACTGGGTTTACCGGAAATGAACTCTTGCTTGTAGGAAGACAAAGATCCTTTGGTTTAACTCCGTTTGTGAAGGGAAATTCAGACCGGTGTTCTCATCCATGAAACATACTCTGTTTTAACGCGAGAAGCATTCTCTTCTTTCCAGGTTCTCCAATCCAGAAAGAAATATGAGCATGTCTAGAAAAAATGAACTGTGTTTCCTACTCATACGGACCATATCTAGTTGAATTCTGATTATGAAACTGTAACAAACGACAGCATCCCTTACATAGATGCTCTTTAGTTAATAGAGAAAAACGTGTTGGGTTCGTGAACTGTGTAACTTCATTTGAGCCGAAAAATCACTGGGCTTACTGGAAATGAACTCTTGCTTGTAGGAAGACACAGAGTCTTTGGTTTAACTCCGTTTCTGAAGGAAAATTCAGACCAGTGTTCTCATCCATGAAACATACTCTCTTTTAACGCCAGAAGCATGCTCTTCTTTCCAGCGTCTCCAATACAGCAAGAAACATGAGCATGCCCAGAAAAAAAGAACTGTGTTTCTTACTCATACGGACCATATCCAGTTAAACTCTGCTTATGAAACTGTAACAAACCACAGCATCTCTTTCAAAAATGCTCTTTGATTTATAGTAAAAAACGTGTTGGGTTCGTGAACTGCGTAAATTCATTTGAGCCGAAAAATCACTGGCTTTACCGGAAATGAACTCTTGCTTGTAGGAAGACACAGAGGCTTTGGTTTCACTCCGTTTTTGAAGGGAAATTCAGACCAGAGTTCTCATCCATGAAACACACTCTGTTTTAACGCAAGAAGCATATTCTTCTTTCCAGAATATGCAATACAGCAAGAAATATGAGCATGTCCAGAAAAAAATAACAGTGTTTCCTACTCATACGGACCATATCTAGTTGAACTCTGCTTATGAAACTGTAACAAACCACAGCATCTCTTACATAGATGCTCTTTAGTTAATAGTGAAAAACGTGTTGGGTTCGTGTACGGTGTAAATTCAATTGAGCCGAAAAATCACTGGGTTTACCGGAAATGAACTCTTGCTTGTAGAAAGACACAGAGACTTTGATTTAACTCCGTTTGTGAAGGGAAATTCAGACCAGTGTTCTCATCCATGAAACACCCTCTGTTTTAGCACAAGAAGCCTGCTCTTCTTTACAGCGTCTCTAATACAGCAAGAAACATGAGGATGCCCAGAAAAAAAGAACTGTGTTTCTTACTCATAAGGACCATATCCCCTTAAACTCTGCTTATGAAACTGTAACAAACCACAGCATCTCTTTCAAAAATGCTCTCTCATTTATAGTGAAAAACGTGTTGGGTTCATGAACAGTGTAAATTTTTTTGAACTGAAAAATCACTGGGTTAACTGGAAATGAACTCTTGCTTGTAAAAAGACACAGAGACTTTGATTTAACTCCATTTGTGAAGGGATATTCAGACCAGTGTTCTCATCCATGAAACACCCTCTGCTTGAACGTAAGAAGCATCCTCTTCTTTCCAGAGTCCACAATACAGCAAGAAATATGAGCATGTCCAGAAAAAGAACAGTGTTTCCTTCTCATATGGATCATATCTAGTAGAAATCTGCTTATGAAACTGCAACAAACCTCAGCATCTCTTACATAGATGCTCTTTAGTTAATAGTGAAAATCGTGTTGCATTCATAAACTGTGTAAATTCATTTGAGCCAAAAAATCACTGGGTTTACCGGAAATGAACTCTTGCTTGTAGAAAGACACAGAGACTTTGATTTAACTCCGTTTGTGAAGGGAAATTCAGACCAGTGTTCTCATCCATGAAATACCCTCTGTTTTAACGCAAATATTATCCTCTTCTTTCCAGAGACTGCAATACAGCAAGAATATGAGCATGTCCAGAAAAAAAGAACTGTGTTTCCTACTCATACGGACCATATCTAGTTGAAATCTGATTATGAAACTGTAACAAACAACAGCATCTCTTACATAGATGCTCTTTAGTTAATAGTGAAAAACGTGTTGGGTTCGTGAACTGTGTCAATTCAATTGAAACGAAAAACAACAGGGTTTACCGGAAATGAACTCTTGCTTGTAGGAAGACAAAGATCCTTTCGTTTAACTCCGTTTGTGAAGGTAAATTCAGACCGGTGTTCTCATCCATGAAACATACTCTGTTTTAACGCCAGAAACATGCTCTTCTTTCCAGCGTCTCCAATACATCAAGAAACATGAGCATGCCCAGAAAAAAAGAACTGTGTTTCTTACTCATACGGACCATATCCAGTTAAACTCTGCTTATGAAACTGTAACAAACCACAGCATCTCTTTCAAAAATGCTCTTTGATTTATAGTAAAAAACGTGTTGGGTTCGTGAACTGCATAAATTCATTTGAGCTGAAAAATCACTGGGTTTACCGGAAATGAACTCTTGCTTGTAGGAAGACACAGAGGATTTGGTTTCACTCCTTTTTTGAAGGGAAATTCAGACCAGAGTTCTCATCCATGAAACACACTCTGTTTTAACGCAAGAAGCATATTCTTCTTTCCAGAATATGCAATACAGCAAGAAATATGAGCATGTCCAGAAAAAAAGAACAGTGTTTCCTACTCATACGGACCATATCTAGTTGAACTCTGCTTATGAAACTGTAACAAACCACAGCATCTCTTACATAGATGCTCTTTAGTTAATAGTGAAAAACGTGTTGGGTTCGTGAACGGTGTAAATTCAATTGAGCCGAAAAATCACTGGGTTTACCGGAAATGAACTCTTGCTTGTAGGAAGACACAGAGGCTTTGGTTTCACTCCGTTTTTGAAGGGAAATTCAGACCAGAGTTCTCATCCATGAAACACACTCTGTTTTAACGCAAGAAGCATATTCTTCTTTCCAGAATATGCAATACAGCAAGAAATATGAGCATGTCCAGAAAAAATGAACAGTGTTTCCTACTCATATGGACCATATCTAGTTGAACTCTGCTTATGAAACTGTAACAAACCACAGCATCTCTTACATAGATGCTCTTTAGTTAATAGTGAAAAACGTGTTGGGTTCGTGAACGGTTTAAATTCAATTGAGCCGAAAAATCACTGGGTTAACCGGAAATGAACTCTTGCTTGTAGAAAGACACAGAGACTTTGATTTAACTCCGTTTGTGAAGGGAAATTCAGACCAGTGTTCTCATCCATGAAACACCCTCTGTTTTAGCGCAAGAAGCCTGCTCTTCTTTCCAGCGTCTCTAATACAGCAAGAAACATGAGCATGCCCAGAATAAAAGAACTGTGTTTCTTACTCATACGGACCATATCCAGTTAAACTCTGCTTATGAAACTGTAACAAACCACAGCATCTCTTTCAAAAATGCTCTCTCATTTATAGTGAAAAACCTGTTGGGTTCATGAACTGCGTAAATTCTTTTGAGCTGAAAACACACTGGGGTAACTGGAAATGAACTCTTGCTTGTAGAAAGACACAGAGACTTTGATTTAACTCCGTTTGTGAAGGGATATTAAGACCAGTGTTCTCATCCATGAAACACCCTCTGCTTGAACGCAAGAAGCATCCTCTTCTTTCCAGAGTCCACAATACAGCAAGAAATATGAGCATGTCCAGAAAAAAAGAACAGTGTTTCCTACTCATATGGATCATATCTAGTAGAACTCTGCTTATGAAACTGCAACAAACCTCAGCATCTCTTACATAGATGCTCTTTAGTTAATAGTGAAAATCGTGTTGGGTTCATGAACTGTGTAAATTCATTTGAGCCAAAAAATCACTGGGTTTACCGGAAATGAACTCTTGCTTGTAGAAAGACACAGAGACTTTGATTTAACTCCGTTTGTGAAGGGAAATTCAGACCAGTGTTCTCTTCCATGAAACATACTCTGTTTTAACGCGAGAAGCATTCTCTTCTTTCCAGGGTCTCCAATCCAGAAAGAAATATGAGCATGTCTAGAAAAAATGAACTGTGTTTCCTACTCATATGGACCACATCTAGTTGAATTCTGATTATGAAACTGTAACAAACGACAGCATCCCTTACATAGATGCTCTTTAGTTAATAGAGAAAAACGTGTTGGGTTCGTTAACTGTGTAACTTCATTTGAGCCGAAAAATCACTGGGCTTACTGGAAATGAACTCTTGCTTGTAGGAAGACACAGAGCCTTTGGTTTAACTCCGTTTCTGAAGGAAAATTCAGACCAGTGTTCTCATCCATGAAACATACTCTCTTTTAACGCGAGAAGCATGCTCTTCTTTCCAGCGTCTCCAATACAGCAAGAAACATGAGCATGCCCAAAAAAAAAGAACTGTGTTTCTTACTCATACGGACCATATCCAGTTAAACTCTGCGTATGAAACTGTAACAAACCACAGCATCTCTTTCAAAAATGCTCTTTGATTTATAGTAAAAAACGTGTTGGGTTCGTGAACTGCGTAAATTCATTTGAGCCGAAAAATCACTGGGTTTACCGGAAATGAACTCTTGCTTGTAGGAAGACACAGAGGCTTTGGTTTCACTCCGTTTTTGAAGGGAAATTCAGACCAGAGTTCTCATCCATGAAACACACTCTGTTTTAACGCAAGAAGCATATTCTTCTTTCCAGAATATGCAATACAGCAAGAAATATGAGCATGTCCAGAAAATATAACAGTGTTTCCTACTCATACGGACCATATCTAGTTGAACTCTGCTTATGAAACTGTAACAAACCACAGCATCTCTTACATAGATGCTCTTTAGTTAATAGTGAAAAACGTGTTGGGTTCGTGTATGGTGTAAATTCAATTGAGCCGAAAAATCACTGGGTTTACCGGAAATGAACTCTTGCTTGTAGAAAGACACAGAGACTTTGATTTAACTCCGTTTGTGAAGGGAAATTCAGACCAGTGTTCTCATCCATGAAACACCCTCTGTTTTAGCACAAGAAGCCTGCTCTTCTTTACAGCGTCTCTAATACAGCAAGAAACATGAGGATGCCCAGAAAAAAAGAACTGTGTTTCTTACTCATAAGTACCATATCCAGTTAAACTCTGCTCATGAAACTGTAACAAACCACAGCATCTCTTTCAAAAATGCTGTCTCATTTATAGTGAAAAACGTGTTGGGTTCATGAACTGCGTAAATTCTTTTGAGCTGAAAAAAACACTGGGTTAACTGGAAATGAACTCTTGCTTGGAGAAAGACACATAGACTTTGATTTAACTCCGTTTGTGAAGGGATATGCAGACCAGTGTTCTCATCCATGAAACACCCTCTGCTTGAACTCAAGAAGCATCCTCTTCTTTCCAGAGTCCACAATACAGCAAGAAATATGAGCATGTCCAGAAAAAGAGAACAGTGTTTCCTACTCATATGGATCATATCTAGTAGAACTCTGCTTATGAAACTGCAACAAACCTCAGCATCTCTTACATAGATGCTCTTTAGTTAATAGTGAAAATCGTGTTGGGTTCATGAACTGTGTAAATTCATTTGAGCCAAAAAATCACTGGGTTTACCGGAAATGAACTCTTAGTTGTAGAAAGATACAGAGACTTTGATTTAACTCCGTTTGTGAAGGGAAATTCAGACCAGTGTTCTCATCCATGAAACACCCTCTGTTTTAACGCAAGTATTATCCTCTTCTTTCCAGAGACTGCAATACAGCAAGAAATATGAGCATGTCCAGAAAAAAAGAACTGTGTTTCCTACTCATACGGACCATATCTAGTTGAAATCTGATTATGAAACTGTAACAAACAACAGCATCTCTTACATAGATGCTCTTTAGTTAATAGTGAAAAACGTGTTGGGTTCGTGAACTGTGTCAATTCAATTGAAACGAAAAACAACTGGGTTTACCGGAAATGAACTCTTGCTTGTAGGAAGACAAAGATCCTTTGGTTTAACTCCGTTTGTGAAGGTAAATTCAGACCGGTGTTCTCATCCATGAAACATACTCTGTTTTAACGCGAGAAGCATGCTCTTCTTTCCAGGGTCTCCAATCCAGAAAGAAATATGAGCATGTCTAGAAAAAATGAACTGGGTTTCCTACTCATACGGACCATATCTAGTTGAATTCTGATTATGAAACTGTAACAAACGACAGCATCCCTTACATAGATGCTCTTTAGTTAATAGAGAAAAACGTGTTGGGTTCGTGAACTGTGTAACTTCATTTGAGCCGAAAAATTACTGGGCTTACTGGAAATGAACTCTTGCTTGTAGGAAGACACAGAGCCTTTGGTTTAACTCCGTTTCTGAGGGAAAATTCAGACCAGTGTTCTCATCCATGAAACATACTCTCTTTTAACGCCAGAAGCATGCTCTTCTTTCCAGCGTCCCCAATACATCAAGAAACATGAGCATGCCCAGAAAAAAAGAACTGTGTTTCTTACTCATACGGACCATAACCAGTTAAACTCTGCTTATGAAACTGTAACAAACCAGAGCATCTCTTTCAAAAATGCTCTTTGATTTATAGTAAAAAACGTGTTGGGTTCGTGAACTGCATAAATTCATTTGAGCTAAAAAATCACTGGGTTTACCGGAAATGAACTCTTGCTTGTAGGAAGACACAGAGGCTTTGGTTTCACTCCGTTTTTGAAGGGAAATTCAGACCAGAGTTCTCATCCATGAAACACACTCTGTTTTAACGCAAGAAGCATATTCTTCTTTCCAGAATATGCAATACAGCAAGAAATATGAGCATGTCCAGAAAAAAAGAACAGTGTTTCCTACTCATACGGACCATATCTAGTTGAACTCTGCTTATGAAACTGTAACAAACCACAGCATCTCTTACATAGATGCTCTTTAGTTAATAGTGAAAAACGTGTTGGGTTCATGAACGGTGTAAATTCAATTGAGCCGAAAAATCACTGGGTTTACCGGAAATGAACTCTTGCTTGTAGGAAGACACAGAGGCTTTGGTTTCACTCCGTTTTTGAAGGTAAATTCAGACCAGTGTTCTCATCAATGAAACACCCTCTGTTTTAGCGCAAGAAGCCTGCTCTTCTTTCCAGCGTCTCTAATACAGCAAGAAACATGAGCATGCCCAGAATAAAAGAACTGTGTTTCTTACTCATACGGACTATATCCAGTTAAACTCTGCTTATGAAACTGTAACAAACCACAGCATCTCTTTCAAAAATGCTCTCTCATTTATAGTGAAAAACCTGTTGGGTTCATGAACTGCGTAAATTCTTTTGAGCTGAAAAAACACTGGGGTAACTGGAAATGAACTCTTGCTTGTAGAAAGACACAGAGACTTTGATTTAACTCCGTTTGTGAAGGGATATTAAGACCAGTGTTCTCATCCATGAAACACCCTCTGCTTGAACGCAAGAAGCATCCTATTCTTTCCAGAGTCCACAATACAGCAAGAAATATGAGCATGTCCAGAAAAAAAGAACAGTGTTTCCTACTCATATGGATCATATCTAGTAGAACTCTGCTTATGAAACTGCAACAAACCTCAGCATCTCAGACATAGATGCTCTTTAGTTAATAGTGAAAATCGTGTTGGGTTCATGAACTGTGTAAATTCAGTTGAGCCAAAAAATCACTGGGTTTACCGGAAATGAACTCTTGCTTGTAGAAAGACACAGAGACTTTGATTTAACTCCGTTTGTGAAGGGAAATTCAGACCAGTGTTCTCTTCCATGAAACACCCTCTGTTTTAACGCAAGTATTATCCTCTTCTTTCCAGAGACTGCAATACAGCAAGAAATATGAGCATGTCCAGAAAAAAAGAACTGTGTTTCCTACTCATACGGACCATATCTAGTTGAAATCTGATTATGAAACTGTAACAAACAACAGCATCTCTTACATAGATGCTCTCTAGTTAATAGTGAAAAACGTGTTGGGTTCGTGAACTGTGTCAATTCAATTGAAACGAAAAACAACAGGGTTTACCGGAAATGAACTCTTGCTTGTAGGAAGACAAAGATCCTTTCGTTTAACTCCGTTTGTGAAGGTAAATTCAGACCGGTGTTCTCATCCATGAAACATACTCTGTTTTAACGCGAGAAGCATGCTCTTCTTTCCAGGGTCTCCAATCCAGAAAGAAATATGAGCATGTCCAGAAAAAATGAACTGTGTTTCCTACTCATACGGACCATATCTAGTTGAATTCTGATTATGAAACTGTAACAAACGACAGCATCCCTTACATAGATGCTCTTTAGTTAATAGAGAAAAACGTGTTGGGTTCGTGAACTGTGTAACTTCATTTGAGCCGAAAAATCACTGGGCTTACTGGAAATGAACTCTTGCTTGTAGGAAGACACAGAGCCTTTGGTTTAACTCCGTTTCTGAAGGAAAATTCAGACCAGTGTTCTCATCCATGAAACATACTCTCTTTTAACGCGAGAAGCATGCTCTTCTTTCCAGCGTCTCCAATACAGCAAGAAACATGAGCATGCCCAAAAAAAAAGAACTGTGTTTCTTACTCATACGGACCATATCCAGTTAAACTCTGCGTATGAAACTGTAACAAACCACAGCATCTCTTTCAAAAATGCTCTTTGATTTATAGTAAAAAACGTGTTGGGTTCGTGAACTGCGTAAATTCATTTGAGCCGAAAAATCACTGGGTTTACCGGAAATGAACTCTTGCTTGTAGGAAGACACAGAGGCTTTGGTTTCACTCCGTTTTTGAAGGGAAATTCAGACCAGAGTTCTCATCCATGAAACACACTCTGTTTTAACGCAAGAAGCATATTCTTCTTTCCAGAATATGCAATACAGCAAGAAATATGAGCATGTCCAGAAAAAAATAACAGTGTTTCCTACTCATACGGACCATATCTATTTGAACTCTGCTTATGAAACTGTAACAAACCACAGCATCTCTTACATAGATGCTCTTTAGTTAATAGTGAAAAACGTGTTGGGTTCGTGTATGGTGTAAATTCAATTGAGCCGAAAAATCACTGGGTTTACCGGAAATGAACTCTTGCTTGTAGAAAGACACAGAGACTTTGATTTAACTCCGTTTGTGAAGGGAAATTCAGACCAGTGTTCTCATCCATGAAACACCCTCTGTTTTAGCACAAGAAGCCTGCTCTTCTTTACAGCGTCTCTAATACAGCAAGAAACATGAGGATGCCCAGAAAAAAAGAACTGTGTTTCTTACTCATAAGTACCATATCCAGTTAAACTCTGCTCATGAAACTGTAACAAACCACAGCATCTCTTTCAAAAATGCTGTCTCATTTATAGTGAAAAACGTGTTGGGTTCATGAACTGCGTAAATTCTTTTGAGCTGAAAAAAACACTAGGTTAACTGGAAATGAACTCTTGCTTGGAGAAACACACATAGACTTTGATTTAACTCCGTTTGTGAAGGGATATGCAGACCAGTGTTCTCATCCATGAAACACCCTCTGCTTGAACTCAAGAAGCATCCTCTTCTTTCCAGAGTCCACAATACAGCAAGAAATATGAGCATGTCCAGAAAAAGAGAACAGTGTTTCCTACTCATATGGATCATATCTAGTAGAACTCTGCTTATGAAACTGCAACAAACCTCAGCATCTCTTACATAGATGCTCTTTAGTTAATAGTGAAAATCGTGTTGGGTTCATGAACTGTGTAAATTCATTTGAGCCAAAAATTCACTGGGTTTACCGGAAATGAACTCTTGCTTGTAGAAAGATACAGAGACTTTGATTTAACTCCGTTTGTGAAGGGAAATTCAGACCAGTGTTCTCATCCATGAAACACCCTCTGTTTTAACGCAAGTATTATCCTCTTCTTTCCAGAGACTGCAATACAGCAAGAAATATGAGCATGTCCAGAAAAAAAGAACTGTGTTTCCTACTCATACGGACCATATCTAGTTGAAATCTGATTATGAAACTGTAACAAACAACAGCATCTCTTACATAGATGCTCTTTAGTTAATAGTGAAAAACGTGTTGGGTTCGTGAACTGTGTCAATTCAATTGAAACGAAAAACAACTGGGTTTACCGGAAATGAACTCTTGCTTGTAGGAAGACAAAGATCCTTTGGTTTAACTCCGTTTGTGAAGGTAAATTCAGACCGGTGTTCTCATCCATGAAACATACTCTGTTTTAACGCGAGAAGCATGCTCTTCTTTCCAGGGTCTCCAATCCAGAAAGAAATATGAGCATGTCTAGAAAAAATGAACTGGGTTTCCTACTCATACGGACCATATCTAGTTGAATTCTGATTATGAAACTGTAACAAACGACAGCATCCCTTACATAGATGCTCTTTAGTTAATAGAGAAAAACGTGTTGGGTTCGTGAACTGTGTAACTTCATTTGAGCCGAAAAATTACTGGGCTTACTGGAAATGAACTCTTGCTTGTAGGAAGACACAGAGCCTTTGGTTTAACTCCGTTTCTGAGGGAAAATTCAGACCAGTGTTCTCATCCATGAAACATACTCTCTTTTAACGCCAGAAGCATGCTCTTCTTTCCAGCGTCCCCAATACATCAAGAAACATGAGCATGCCCAGAAAAAAAGAACTGTGTTTCTTACTCATACGGACCATAACCAGTTAAACTCTGCTTATGAAACTGTAACAAACCAGAGCATCTCTTTCAAAAATGCTCTTTGATTTATAGTAAAAAACGTGTTGGGTTCGTGAACTGCATAAATTCATTTGAGCTAAAAAATCACTGGGTTTACCGGAAATGAACTCTTGCTTGTAGGAAGACACAGAGGCTTTGGTTTCACTCCGTTTTTGAAGGGAAATTCAGACCAGAGTTCTCATCCATGAAACACACTCTGTTTTAACGCAAGAAGCATATTCTTCTTTCCAGAATATGCAATACAGCAAGAAATATGAGCATGTCCAGAAAAAAAGAACAGTGTTTCCTACTCATACGGACCATATCTAGTTGAACTCTGCTTATGAAACTGTAACAAACCACAGCATCTCTTACATAGATGCTCTTTAGTTAATAGTGAAAAACGTGTTGGGTTCGTGAACGGTGTAAATTCAATTGAGCCGAAAAATCACTGGGTTTACCGGAAATGAACTCTTGCTTGTAGGAAGACACAGAGGCTTTGGTTTCACTCCGTTTTTGAAGGTAAATTCAGACCAGTGTTCTCATCAATGAAACACCCTCTGTTTTAGCGCAAGAAGCCTGCTCTTCTTTCCAGCGTCTCTAATACAGCAAGAAACATGAGCATGCCCAGAATAAAAGAACTGTGTTTCTTACTCATACGGACTATATCCAGTTAAACTCTGCTTATGAAACTGTAACAAACCACAGCATCTCTTTCAAAAATGCTCTCTCATTTATAGTGAAAAACCTGTTGGGTTCATGAACTGCGTAAATTCTTTTGAGCTGAAAAAACACTGGGGTAACTGGAAATGAACTCTTGCTTGTAGAAAGACACAGAGACTTTGATTTAACTCCGTTTGTGAAGGGATATTAAGACCAGTGTTCTCATCCATGAAACACCCTCTGCTTGAACGCTAGAAGCATCCTATTCTTTCCAGAGTCCACAATACAGCAAGAAATATGAGCATGTCCAGAAAAAAAGAACAGTGTTTCCTACTCATATGGATCATATCTAGTAGAACTCTGCTTATGAAACTGCAACAAACCTCAGCATCTCAGACATAGATGCTCTTTAGTTAATAGTGAAAATCGTGTTGGGTTCATGAACTGTGTAAATTCAGTTGAGCCAAAAAATCACTGGGTTTACCGGAAATGAACTCTTGCTTGTAGAAAGACACAGAGACTTTGATTTAACTCCGTTTGTGAAGGGAAATTCAGACCAGTGTTCTCTTCCATGAAACACCCTCTGTTTTAACGCAAGTATTATCCTCTTCTTTCCAGAGACTGCAATACAGCAAGAAATATGAGCATGTCCAGAAAAAAAGAACTGTGTTTCCTACTCATACGGACCATATCTAGTTGAAATCTGATTATGAAACTGTAACAAACAACAGCATCTCTTACATAGATGCTCTCTAGTTAATAGTGAAAAACGTGTTGGGTTCGTGAACTGTGTCAATTCAATTGAAACGAAAAACAACTGGGTTTACCGGAAATGAACTCTTGCTTGTAGGAAGACAAAGATCCTTTGGTTTAACTCCGTTTGTGAAGGGAAATTCAGACCCGTGTTCTCATCCATGAAACATACTCTGTTTTAACGCGAGAAGCATTCTCTTCTTTCCAGGGTCTCCAATCCAGAAAGAAATATGAGCATGTCTAGAAAAAATGAACTGTGTTTCCTACTCATACGGACCATATCTAGTTGAATTCTGATTATGAAACTGTAACAAACGACAGCATCCCTTACATAGATGCTCTTTAGTTAATAGAGAAAAACGTGTTGGGTTCGTGAACTGTGTAACTTCATTTGAGCCGAAAAATCACTGGGCTTACTGGAAATGAACTCTTGCTTGTAGGAAGACACAGAGTCTTTGGTTTAACTCCGTTTCTGAAGGAAAATTCAGACCAGTGTTCTCATCCATGAAACATACTCTCTTTTAACGCGAGAAGCATGCTCTTCTTTCCAGCGTCTCCAATACAGCAAGAAACATTAGCATGCCCAGAAAAAAAGAACTGTGTTTCTTACTCATACGGACCATATCCAGTTAAACTCTGCTTATGAAACTGTAACAAACCACAGCATCTCTTTCAAAAATGCTCTTTGATTTATAGTAAAAAACGTGTTGGGTTCGTGAACTGCGTAAATTCATTTGAGCCGAAAAATCACTGGGTTTACCGGAAATGAACTCTTGCTTGTAGGAAGACACAGAGGCTTTGGTTTCACTCCGTTTTTGAAGGGAAATTCAGACCAGAGTTCTCATCCATGAAACACACTCTGTTTTAACGCAAGAAGCATATTCTTCTTTCCAGAATATGCAATACAGCAAGAAATATGAGCATGTCCAGAAAAAAATAACAGTGTTTCCTACTCATACGGACCATATCTAGTTGAACTCTGCTTATGAAACTGTAACAAACCACAGCATCTCTTACATAGATGCTCTTTAGTTAATAGTGAAAAACGTGTTGGGTTCGTGTACGGTGTAAATTCAATTGAGCCGAAAAATCACTGGGTTTACCGGAAATGAACTCTTGCTTGTAGAAAGACACAGAGACTTTGATTTAACTCCGTTTGTGAAGGGAAATTCAGACCAGTGTTCTCATCCATGAAACACCCTCTGTTTTAGCACAAGAAGCCTGCTCTTCTTTACAGTGTCTCTAATACAGCAAGAAACATGAGGATGCCCAGAAAAAAAGAACTGTGTTTCTTACTCATAAGGACCATATCCACTTAAACTCTGCTTATGAAACTGTAACAAACCACAGCATCTCTTTCAAAAATGCTCTCTCATTTATAGTGAAAAACGTGTTGGGTTCATGAACTGCGTAAATGCTTTTGAGCTGAAAAAACACTGGGTTAACTGGAAATGAACTCTTGCTTGTAGAAAGACACAGAGAATTTGATTTAACTCCGTTTGTGAAGGGATATTCAGACCAGTGTTCTCATCCATGAAACACCCTCTGCTTGAACTCAAGAAGCATCCTCTTCTTTCCAGAGTCCACAATACAGCAAGAAATATGAGCATGTCCAGAAAAAAAGAACAGTGTTTCCTACTCATATGGATCATATCTAGTAGAACTCTGCTTATGAAACTGCAACAAACCTCAGCATCTCTTACATAGATGCTCTTTAGTTAATAGTGAAAATCGTGTTGGGTTCATGAACTGTGTAAATTCATTTGAGCCAAAAAATCACTGGGTTTACCGGAAATGAACTCTTGCTTGTAGAAAGATACAGAGACTTTGATTTAACTCCGTTTGTGAAGGGAAATTCAGACCAGTGTTCTCATCCATGAAACACCCTCTGTTTTAACGCAAGTATTATCCTCTTCTTTCCAGAGACTGCAATACAGCAAGAAATATGAGCATGTCCAGAAAAAAAGAACTGTGTTTCCTACTCATACAGACCATATCTAGTTGAAATCTGATTATGAAACTGTAACAAACAACAGCATCTCTTACATAGATGCTCTTTAGTTAATAGTGAAAAACGTGTTGGGTTCGTGAACTGTGTCAATTCAATTGAAACGAAAAACAACTGGGTTTACCGGAAATGAACTCTTGCTTGTAGGAATACAAAGATCCTTTGGTTTAACTCCGTTTGTGAAGGTAAATTAGACCGGTGTTCTCCTCCATGAAACATACTCTGTTTTTACGCGAGAAGCATGCTCTTCTTTCCAGGGTCTCCAATCCAGAAAGAAATATGAGCATGTCTAGAAAAAATGAACTGGGTTTCCTACTCATACGGACCATATCTAGTTGAATTCTTATTATGAAACTGTAACAAACGACAGCATCCCTTACATAGATGCTCTTTAGTTAATAGAGAAAAACGTGTTTTGTTCGTGAACTGTGTAACTTCATTTGAGCCGAAAAATTACTGGGCTTACTGGAAATGAACTCTTGCTTGTAGGAAGACACAGAGCCTTTGGTTTAACTCCGTTTCTGAAGGAAAATTCAGACCAGTGTTCTCATCCATGAAACATACTCTCTTTTAACGCCAGAAGCATGCTCTTCTTTCCAGCGTCCCCAATACATCAAGAAACATGAGCATGCCCAGAAAAAAAGAACTGTGTTTCTTACTCATACGGACCATAACCAGTTAAACTCTGCTTATGAAACTGTAACAAACCACAGCATCTCTTTCAAAAATGCTCTTTGATTTATAGTAAAAAACGTGTTGGGTTCGTGAACTGCATAAATTCATTTGAGCTGAAAAATCACTGGGTTTACCGGAAATGAACTCTTGCTTGTAGGAAGACACAGAGGCTTTGGTTTCACTCCGTTTTTGAAGGGAAATTCAGACCAGAGTTCTCATCCATGAAACACACTCTGTTTTAACGCAAGAAGCATATTCTTCTTTCCAGAATATGCAATACAGCAAGAAATATGAGCATGTCCAGAAAAAAATAACAGTGTTTCCTACTCATACGGACCATATCTAGTTGAACTCTGCTTATGAAACTGTAACAAACCACAGCATCTCTTACATAGATGCTCTTTAGTTAATAGTGAAAAACGTGTTGGGTTCGTGTACGGTGTAAATTCAATTGAGCCGAAAAATCACTGGGTTTACCGGAAATGAACTCTTGCTTGTAGAAAGACACAGAGACTTTGATTTAACTTCGTTTGTGAAGGGAAATTCAGACCAGTGTTCTCATCCATGAAACACCCTCTGTTTTAGCACAAGAAGCCTGCTCTTCTTTACAGCGTCTCTAATACAGCAAGAAACATGAGGATGCCCAGAAAAAAAGAACTGTGTTTCTTACTCATAAGGACCATATCCACTTAAACTCTGCTTATGAAACTGTAACAAACCACAGCATCTCTTTCAAAAATGCTGTCTCATTTATAGTGAAAAACGTGTTGGGTTCATGAACTGCGTAAATGCTTTTGAGCTGAAAAAACACTGGGTTAACTGGAAATGAACTCTTGCTTGTAGAAAGACACAGAGAATTTGATTTAACTCCGTTTGTGAAGGGATATTCAGACCAGTGTTCTCATCCATGAAACACCCTCTGCTTGAACTCAAGAAGCATCCTCTTCTTTCCAGAGTCCACAATACAGCAAGAAATATGAGCATGTCCAGAAAAAAAGAACAGTGTTTCCTACTCATATGGATCATATCTAGTAGAACTCTGCTTATGAAACTGCAACAAACCTCAGCATCTCTTACATAGATGCTCTTTAGTTAATAGTGAAAATCGTGTTGGGTTCATGAACTGTGTAAATTCATTTGAGCCAAAAAATCACTGGGTTTACCGGAAATGAACTCTTGCTTGTAGAAAGATACAGAGACTTTGATTTAACTCCGTTTGTGAAGGGAAATTCAGACCAGTGTTCTCATCCATGAAACACCCTCTGTTTTAACGCAAGTATTATCCTCTTCTTTCCAGAGTCTGCAATACAGCAAGAAATATGAGCATGTCCAGAAAAAAAGAACTGTGTTTCCTACTCATACGGACCATATCTAGTTGAAATCTGATTATGAAACTGTAACAAACAACAGCATCTCTTACATAGATGCTCTTTAGTTAATAGTGAAAAACGTGTTGGATTCGTGAACTGTGTCAATTCAATTGAAACGAAAAACAACTGGGTTTACCGGAAATGAACTCTTGCTTGTAGGAAGACTCAGAGGCGTTGGTTTAACTCCGTTTGTGAAGGTAAATTAGACCGGTGTTCTCATCCATGAAACATACTCTGTTTTTACGCGAGAAGCATGCTCTTCTTTCCAGGGTCTCCAATCCAGAAAGAAATATGAGCATGTCTAGAAAAAATGAACTGGGTTTCCTACTCATACGGACCATATCTAGTTTAATTCTGATTATGAAACTGTAATTAACGACAGCATCCCTTACATAGATGCTCTTTAGTTAATAGTGAAAAACGTGTTTTGTTCGTGAACTGTGTAACTTCCTTTGAGCCGAAAAATTACTGGGCTTACTGGAAATGAACTCTTGCTTGTAGGAAGACACAGAGCCTTTGGTTTAACTCCGTTTCTGAAGGAAAATTCAGACCAGTGTTCTCATCCATGAAACATACTCTCTTTTAACGCGAGAAGCATCCTCTTCTTTCCAGCGTCCCCAATACATCAAGAAACATGAGCATGCCCAGAAAAAAAGAACTGTGTTTCTTACTCATACGGACCATAACCAGTTAAACTCTGCTTATGAAACTGTAACAAACCACAGCATCTCTTTCAAAAATGCTCTTTGATTTATAGTAAAAAACGTGTTGGGTTCGTGAACTGCATAAATTCATTTGAGCTGAAAAATCACTGGGTTTACCGGAAATGAACTCTTGCTTGTAGGAAGACACAGAGGCTTTGGTTTCACTCCGTTTTTGAAGGGAAATTCAGACCAGAGTTCTCATCCATGAAACACACTCTGTTTTAACGCAAGAAGCATATTCTTCTTTCCAGAATATGCAATACAGCAAGAAATATGAGCATGTCCAGAAAAAAAGAACAGTGTTTCCTACTCATACGGACCATATCTAGTTGAACTCTGCTTATGAAACTGTAACAAACCACAGCATCTCTTACATAGATGCTCTTTAGTTAATAGTGAAAAACGTGTTGGGTTAGTGAACGGTGTAAATTCAATTGAGCCGAAAAATCACTGGGTTTACCGGAAATGAACTCTTGCTTGGAGGAAGACACAGAGGCTTTGGTTTCACTCCGTTTTTGAAGGGAAATTCAGACCAGAGTTCTCATCCATGAAACAAACTCTGTTTTAACGCAAGAAGCATATTCTTCTTTCCAGAATATGCAATACAACAAGAAATATGAGCATGTCCAGAAAAAAAGAACAGTGTTTCCTACTCATACGGACCATATCTAGTTGAACTCTGCTTATGAAACTGTAACAAACCACAGCATCTCTTACATAGATGCTCTTTAGTTAATAGTGAAAAACGTGTTGGGTTCGTGAACGGTGTAAATTCAATTGAGCCGAAAAATCACTGGGTTTCCCGGAAATGAACTCTTGCTTGTAGAAAGACACAGAGACTTTGATTTAACTCCGTTTGTGAAGGGAAATTCAGACCAGTGTTCTCATCCATGAAATACCCACTGTTTTAGCGCAAGAAGCCTGCTCTTCTTTCCAGCGTCTCTAATACAGCAAGAAACATGAGCATGCCCAGAAAAAAAAGAACTGTGTTTCTTACTCATACGGACCATATCCAGTTAAACTCTGCTTATGAAACTGTAACAAACCACAGCATCTCTTTCAAAAATGCTCTCTCATTTATAGTGAAAAACGTGTTGGGTTCATGAACTGCGTAAATTCTTTTGAGCTGAAAAAACACTGGGTTAACTGGAAATGAACTCTTGCTTGTAGAAAGACACAGAGACTTTGATTTAACTCCGTTTGTGAAGGGAAATTCAGACCAGTGTTCTCATCCATGAAACACCCTCTGCTTGAACTCAAGAAGCATCCTCTTCTTTCCAGAGTCCACAATACAGCAAGAAATATGAGCATGTCCAGAAAAAAAGAAAAGTGTTTCCTACTCATATGGATCATATCTAGTAGAACTCTGCTTATGAAACTGCAACAAACCTCAGCATCTCTTACATAGATGCTCTTTAGTTAATAGTGAAAATCGTGTTGGGTTCATAAACTGTGTAAATTCATTTGAGCCAAAAAATCACTGGGTTTACCGGAAATGAACTCTTGCTTGTAGAAAGACACAGAGACTTTGATTTAACTCCGTTTGTGAAGGGAAATTCAGACCAGTGTTCTCATCAATGAAACACCCTCTGTTTTAGCGCAAGAAGCCTGCTCTTCTTTCCAGCGTCTCTAATACAGCAAGAAACATGAGCATGCCCAGAATAAAAGAACTGTGTTTCTTACTCATACGGACTATATCCAGTTAAACTCTGCTTATGAAACTGTAACAAACCACAGCATCTCTTTCAAAAATGCTCTCTCATTTATAGTGAAAAACCTGTTGGGTTCATGAACTGCGTAAATTCTTTTGAGCTGAAAAAACACTGGGGTAACTGGAAATGAACTCTTGCTTGTAGAAAGACACAGAGACTTTGATTTAACTCCGTTTGTGAAGGGATATTAAGACCAGTGTTCTCATCCATGAAACACCCTCTGCTTGAACGCTAGAAGCATCCTATTCTTTCCAGAGTCCACAATACAGCAAGAAATATGAGCATGTCCAGAAAAAAAGAACAGTGTTTCCTACTCATATGGATCATATCTAGTAGAACTCTGCTTATGAAACTGCAACAAACCTCAGCATCTCAGACATAGATGCTCTTTAGTTAATAGTGAAAATCGTGTTGGGTTCATGAACTGTGTAAATTCAGTTGAGCCAAAAAATCACTGGGTTTACCGGAAATGAACTCTTGCTTGTAGAAAGACACAGAGACTTTGATTTAACTCCGTTTGTGAAGGGAAATTCAGACCAGTGTTCTCTTCCATGAAACACCCTCTGTTTTAACGCAAGTATTATCCTCTTCTTTCCAGAGACTGCAATACAGCAAGAAATATGAGCATGTCCAGAAAAAAAGAACTGTGTTTCCTACTCATACGGACCATATCTAGTTGAAATCTGATTATGAAACTGTAACAAACAACAGCATCTCTTACATAGATGCTCTCTAGTTAATAGTGAAAAACGTGTTGGGTTCGTGAACTGTGTCAATTCAATTGAAACGAAAAACAACTGGGTTTACCGGAAATGAACTCTTGCTTGTAGGAAGACAAAGATCCTTTGGTTTAACTCCGTTTGTGAAGGGAAATTCAGACCCGTGTTCTCATCCATGAAACATACTCTGTTTTAACGCGAGAAGCATTCTCTTCTTTCCAGGGTCTCCAATCCAGAAAGAAATATGAGCATGTCTAGAAAAAATGAACTGTGTTTCCTACTCATACGGACCATATCTAGTTGAATTCTGATTATGAAACTGTAACAAACGACAGCATCCCTTACATAGATGCTCTTTAGTTAATAGAGAAAAACGTGTTGGGTTCGTGAACTGTGTAACTTCATTTGAGCCGAAAAATCACTGGGCTTACTGGAAATGAACTCTTGCTTGTAGGAAGACACAGAGTCTTTGGTTTAACTCCGTTTCTGAAGGAAAATTCAGACCAGTGTTCTCATCCATGAAACATACTCTCTTTTAACGCGAGAAGCATGCTCTTCTTTCCAGCGTCTCCAATACAGCAAGAAACATTAGCATGCCCAGAAAAAAAGAACTGTGTTTCTTACTCATACGGACCATATCCAGTTAAACTCTGCTTATGAAACTGTAACAAACCACAGCATCTCTTTCAAAAATGCTCTTTGATTTATAGTAAAAAACGTGTTGGGTTCGTGAACTGCGTAAATTCATTTGAGCCGAAAAATCACTGGGTTTACCGGAAATGAACTCTTGCTTGTAGGAAGACACAGAGGCTTTGGTTTCACTCCGTTTTTGAAGGGAAATTCAGACCAGAGTTCTCATCCATGAAACACACTCTGTTTTAACGCAAGAAGCATATTCTTCTTTCCAGAATATGCAATACAGCAAGAAATATGAGCATGTCCAGAAAAAAATAACAGTGTTTCCTACTCATACGGACCATATCTAGTTGAACTCTGCTTATGAAACTGTAACAAACCACAGCATCTCTTACATAGATGCTCTTTAGTTAATAGTGAAAAACGTGTTGGGTTCGTGTACGGTGTAAATTCAATTGAGCCGAAAAATCACTGGGTTTACCGGAAATGAACTCTTGCTTGTAGAAAGACACAGAGACTTTGATTTAACTCCGTTTGTGAAGGGAAATTCAGACCAGTGTTCTCATCCATGAAACACCCTCTGTTTTAGCACAAGAAGCCTGCTCTTCTTTACAGTGTCTCTAATACAGCAAGAAACATGAGGATGCCCAGAAAAAAAGAACTGTGTTTCTTACTCATAAGGACCATATCCACTTAAACTCTGCTTATGAAACTGTAACAAACCACAGCATCTCTTTCAAAAATGCTCTCTCATTTATAGTGAAAAACGTGTTGGGTTCATGAACTGCGTAAATGCTTTTGAGCTGAAAAAACACTGGGTTAACTGGAAATGAACTCTTGCTTGTAGAAAGACACAGAGAATTTGATTTAACTCCGTTTGTGAAGGGATATTCAGACCAGTGTTCTCATCCATGAAACACCCTCTGCTTGAACTCAAGAAGCATCCTCTTCTTTCCAGAGTCCACAATACAGCAAGAAATATGAGCATGTCCAGAAAAAAAGAACAGTGTTTCCTACTCATATGGATCATATCTAGTAGAACTCTGCTTATGAAACTGCAACAAACCTCAGCATCTCTTACATAGATGCTCTTTAGTTAATAGTGAAAATCGTGTTGGGTTCATGAACTGTGTAAATTCATTTGAGCCAAAAAATCACTGGGTTTACCGGAAATGAACTCTTGCTTGTAGAAAGATACAGAGACTTTGATTTAACTCCGTTTGTGAAGGGAAATTCAGACCAGTGTTCTCATCCATGAAACACCCTCTGTTTTAACGCAAGTATTATCCTCTTCTTTCCAGAGACTGCAATACAGCAAGAAATATGAGCATGTCCAGAAAAAAAGAACTGTGTTTCCTACTCATACGGACCATATCTAGTTGAAATCTGATTATGAAACTGTAACAAACAACAGCATCTCTTACATAGATGCTCTTTAGTTAATAGTGAAAAACGTGTTGGGTTCGTGAACTGTGTCAATTCAATTGAAACGAAAAACAACTGGGTTTACCGGAAATGAACTCTTGCTTGTAGGAATACAAAGATCCTTTGGTTTAACTCCGTTTGTGAAGGTAAATTAGACCGGTGTTCTCCTCCATGAAACATACTCTGTTTTTACGCGAGAAGCATGCTCTTCTTTCCAGGGTCTCCAATCCAGAAAGAAATATGAGCATGTCTAGAAAAAATGAACTGGGTTTCCTACTCATACGGACCATATCTAGTTGAATTCTTATTATGAAACTGTAACAAACGACAGCATCCCTTACATAGATGCTCTTTAGTTAATAGAGAAAAACGTGTTTTGTTCGTGAACTGTGTAACTTCATTTGAGCCGAAAAATTACTGGGCTTACTGGAAATGAACTCTTGCTTGTAGGAAGACACAGAGCCTTTGGTTTAACTCCGTTTCTGAAGGAAAATTCAGACCAGTGTTCTCATCCATGAAACATACTCTCTTTTAACGCCAGAAGCATGCTCTTCTTTCCAGCGTCCCCAATACATCAAGAAACATGAGCATGCCCAGAAAAAAAGAACTGTGTTTCTTACTCATACGGACCATAACCAGTTAAACTCTGCTTATGAAACTGTAACAAACCACAGCATCTCTTTCAAAAATGCTCTTTGATTTATAGTAAAAAACGTGTTGGGTTCGTGAACTGCATAAATTCATTTGAGCTGAAAAATCACTGGGTTTACCGGAAATGAACTCTTGCTTGTAGGAAGACACAGAGGCTTTGGTTTCACTCCGTTTTTGAAGGGAAATTCAGACCAGAGTTCTCATCCATGAAACACACTCTGTTTTAACGCAAGAAGCATATTCTTCTTTCCAGAATATGCAATACAGCAAGAAATATGAGCATGTCCAGAAAAAAAGAACAGTGTTTCCTACTCATACGGACCATATCTAGTTGAACTCTGCTTATGAAACTGTAACAAACCACAGCATCTCTTACATAGATGCTCTTTAGTTAATAGTGAAAAACGTGTTGGGTTCGTGAACGGTGTAAATTCAATTGAGCCGAAAAATCACTGGGTTTACCGGAAATGAACTCTTGCTTGTAGGAAGACACAGAGGCTTTGGTTTCACTCCGTTTTTGAAGGGAAATTCAGACCAGAGTTCTCATCCATGAAACACACTCTGTTTTAACGCAAGAAGCATATTCTTCTTTCCAGAATATGCAATACAGCAAGAAATATGAGCATGTCCAGAAAAAAAGAACAGTGTTTCCTACTCATATGGACCATATCTAGTTGAACTCTGCTTATGAAACTGTAACAAACCACAGCATCTCTTACATAGATGCTCTTTAGTTAATAGTGAAAAACGTGTTGGGTTCGTGAACGGTGTAAATTCAATTGAGCCGAAAAATCACTGGGTTTAACGGAAATGAACCCTTGCTTGTAGAAAGACACAGAGACTTTGATTTAACTCCGTTTGTGAAGGGAAATTCAGACCAGTGTTCTCATCCATGAAACACCCTCTGTTTTAGCGCAAGAAGCCTGCTCTTCTTTCCAGCGTCTCTAATACAGCAAGAAACATGAGCATGCCCAGAATAAAAGAACTGTGTTTCTTACTCATACGGACCATATCCAGTTAAACTCTGCTTATGAAACTGTAACAAACCACAGCATCTCTTTCAAAAATGCTCTCTCATTTATAGTGAAAAATCTGTTGGGTTCATGAACTGCGTCAATTCTTTTGAGCTGAAAAAACACTGGGGTAACTGGAAATGAACTCTTGCTTGTAGAAAGACACAGAGACTTTGATTTAACTCCGTTTGTGAAGGGATATTAAGACCAGTGTTCTCATCCATGAAACACCCTCTGCTTGAACGCAAGAAGCATCCTCTTCTTTCCAGAGTCCACAATACAGCAAGAAATATGAGCATGTCCAGAAAAAAAGAACAGTGTTTCCTACTCATATGGATCATATCTAGTAGAACTCTGCTTATGAAACTGCAACAAACCTCAGCATCTCTTACATAGATGCTCTTTAGTTAATAGTGAAAATCGTGTTGGGTTCATGAACTGTGTAAATTCAGTTGAGCCAAAAAATCACTGGGTTTACCGGAAATGAACTCTTGCTTGTAGAAAGACACAGAGACTTTGATTTAACTCCGTTTGTGAAGGGAAATTCAGACCAGTGTTCTCTTCCATGAAACACCCTCTGTTTTAACGCAAGTATTATCCTCTTCTTTCCAGAGACTGCAATACAGCAAGAAATATGAGCATGTCCAGAAAAAAAGAACTGTGTTTCCTACTCATACGGACCATATCTAGTTGAAATCTGATTATGAAACTGTAACAAACAACAGCATCTCTTACATAGATGCTCTCTAGTTAATAGTGAAAAACGTGTTGGGTTCGTGAACTGTGTCAATTCAATTGAAACGAAAAACAACTGGGTTTACCGGAAATGAACTCTTGCTTGTAGGAAGACAAAGATCCTTTGGTTTAACTCCGATTGTGAAGGGAAATTCAGACCCGTGTTCTCATCCATGAAACATACTCTGTTTTAACGCGAGAAGCATTCTCTTCTTTCCAGGGTCTCCAATCCAGAAAGAAATATGAGCATGTCTAGAAAAAATGAACTGTGTTTCCTACTCATACGGACCATATCTAGTTGAATTCTGATTATGAAACTGTAACAAACGACAGCATCCCTTACATAGATGCTCTTTAGTTAATAGAGAAAAACGTGTTGGGTTCGTGAACTGTGTAACTTCTTTTGAGCCGAAAAATCACTGGGCTTACTGGAAATGAACTCTTGCTTGTAGGAAGACACAGAGTCTTTGGTTTAACTCCGTTTCTGAAGGAAAATTCAGACCAGTGTTCTCATCCATGAAACATACTGTCTTTTAACGCGAGAAGCATGCTCTTCTTTCAAGCGTCTCCAATACAGCAAGAAACATGAGCATGCCCAGAAAAAAAGAACTGTGTTTCTTACTCATACGGACCATAACCAGTTAAACTCTGCTTATGAAACTGTAACAAACCACAGCATCTCTTTCAAAAATGCTCTCTCATTTATAGTGAAAAACGTGTTGGGTTCCTGAACTGCGTAAATTCATTTGAGCCGAAAAATCACTGGGTTTATCGGAAATGAACTCTTGCTTGTAGGAAGACACAGAGGCTTTGGTTTCACTCCGTTTTTGAAGGGAAATTCAGACCAGAGTTCTCATCCATGAAACACACTCTGTTTTAACGCAAGAAGCATATTCTTCTTTCCAGAATATGCAATACAGCAAGAAATATGAGCATGTCCAGAAAAAAATAACAGTGTTTCCTACTCATACGGACCATATCTAGTTGAACTCTGCTTATGAAACTGTAACAAACCACAGCATCTCTTACATAGATGCTCTTTAGTTAATAGTGAAAAACGTGTTGGGTTCGTGTACGGTGTAAATTCAATTGAGCCGAAAAATCACTGGGTTTACCGGAAATGAACTCTTGCTTGTAGAAAGACACAGAGACTTTGATTTAACTTCGTTTGTGAAGGGAAATTCAGACCAGTGTTCTCATCCATGAAACACCCTCTGTTTTAGCACAAGAAGCCTGCTCTTCTTTACAGCGTCTCTAATACAGCAAGAAACATGAGGATGCCCAGAAAAAAAGAACTGTGTTTCTTACTCATAAGGACCATATCCACTTAAACTCTGCTTATGAAACTGTAACAAACCACAGCATCTCTTTCAAAAATGCTGTCTCATTTATAGTGAAAAACGTGTTGGGTTCATGAACTGCGTAAATGCTTTTGAGCTGAAAAAACACTGGGTTAACTGGAAATGAACTCTTGCTTGTAGAAAGACACAGAGAATTTGATTTAACTCCGTTTGTGAAGGGATATTCAGACCAGTGTTCTCATCCATGAAACACCCTCTGCTTGAACTCAAGAAGCATCCTCTTCTTTCCAGAGTCCACAATACAGCAAGAAATATGAGCATGTCCAGAAAAAAAGAACAGTGTTTCCTACTCATATGGATCATATCTAGTAGAACTCTGCTTATGAAACTGCAACAAACCTCAGCATCTCTTACATAGATGCTCTTTAGTTAATAGTGAAAATCGTGTTGGGTTCATGAACTGTGTAAATTCATTTGAGCCAAAAAATCACTGGGTTTACCGGAAATGAACTCTTGCTTGTAGAAAGATACAGAGACTTTGATTTAACTCCGTTTGTGAAGGGAAATTCAGACCAGTGTTCTCATCCATGAAACACCCTCTGTTTTAACGCAAGTATTATCCTCTTCTTTCCAGAGTCTGCAATACAGCAAGAAATATGAGCATGTCCAGAAAAAAAGAACTGTGTTTCCTACTCATACGGACCATATCTAGTTGAAATCTGATTATGAAACTGTAACAAACAACAGCATCTCTTACATAGATGCTCTTTAGTTAATAGTGAAAAACGTGTTGGATTCGTGAACTGTGTCAATTCAATTGAAACGAAAAACAACTGGGTTTACCGGAAATGAACTCTTGCTTGTAGGAAGACAAAGATCCTTTGGTTTAACTCCGTTTGTGAAGGTAAATTAGACCGGTGTTCTCATCCATGAAACATACTCTGTTTTTACGCGAGAAGCATGCTCTTCTTTCCAGGGTCTCCAATCCAGAAAGAAATATGAGCATGTCTAGAAAAAATGAACTGGGTTTCCTACTCATACGGACCATATCTAGTTTAATTCTGATTATGAAACTGTAATTAACGACAGCATCCCTTACATAGATGCTCTTTAGTTAATAGTGAAAAACGTGTTTTGTTCGTGAACTGTGTAACTTCCTTTGAGCCGAAAAATTACTGGGCTTACTGGAAATGAACTCTTGCTTGTAGGAAGACACAGAGCCTTTGGTTTAACTCCGTTTCTGAAGGAAAATTCAGACCAGTGTTCTCATCCATGAAACATACTCTCTTTTAACGCGAGAAGCATCCTCTTCTTTCCAGCGTCCCCAATACATCAAGAAACATGAGCATGCCCAGAAAAAAAGAACTGTGTTTCTTACTCATACGGACCATAACCAGTTAAACTCTGCTTATGAAACTGTAACAAACCACAGCATCTCTTTCAAAAATGCTCTTTGATTTATAGTAAAAAACGTGTTGGGTTCGTGAACTGCATAAATTCATTTGAGCTGAAAAATCACTGGGTTTACCGGAAATGAACTCTTGCTTGTAGGAAGACACAGAGGCTTTGGTTTCACTCCGTTTTTGAAGGGAAATTCAGACCAGAGTTCTCATCCATGAAACACACTCTGTTTTAACGCAAGAAGCATATTCTTCTTTCCAGAATATGCAATACAGCAAGAAATATGAGCATGTCCAGAAAAAAAGAACAGTGTTTCCTACTCATACGGACCATATCTAGTTGAACTCTGCTTATGAAACTGTAACAAACCACAGCATCTCTTACATAGATGCTCTTTAGTTAATAGTGAAGAACGTGTTGGGTTAGTGAACGGTGTAAATTCAATTGAGCCGAAAAATCACTGGGTTTACCGGAAATGAACTCTTGCTTGGAGGAAGACACAGAGGCTTTGGTTTCACTCCGTTTTTGAAGGGAAATTCAGACCAGAGTTCTCATCCATGAAACAAACTCTGTTTTAACGCAAGAAGCATATTCTTCTTTCCAGAATATGCAATACAACAAGAAATATGAGCATGTCCAGAAAAAAAGAACAGTGTTTCCTACTCATACGGACCATATCTAGTTGAACTCTGCTTATGAAACTGTAACAAACCACAGCATCTCTTACATAGATGCTCTTTAGTTAATAGTGAAAAACGTGTTGGGTTCGTGAACGGTGTAAATTCAATTGAGCCGAAAAATCACTGGGTTTCCCGGAAATGAACTCTTGCTTGTAGAAAGACACAGAGACTTTGATTTAACTCCGTTTGTGAAGGGAAATTCAGACCAGTGTTCTCATCCATGAAATACCCACTGTTTTAGCGCAAGAAGCCTGCTCTTCTTTCCAGCGTCTCTAATACAGCAAGAAACATGAGCATGCCCAGAAAAAAAAGAACTGTGTTTCTTACTCATACGGACCATATCCAGTTAAACTCTGCTTATGAAACTGTAACAAACCACAGCATCTCTTTCAAAAATGCTCTCTCATTTATAGTGAAAAACGTGTTGGGTTCATGAACTGCGTAAATTCTTTTGAGCTGAAAAAACACTGGGTTAACTGGAAATGAACTCTTGCTTGTAGAAAGACACAGAGACTTTGATTTAACTCCGTTTGTGAAGGGAAATTCAGACCAGTGTTCTCATCCATGAAACACCCTCTGCTTGAACTCAAGAAGCATCCTCTTCTTTCCAGAGTCCACAATACAGCAAGAAATATGAGCATGTCCAGAAAAAAAGAAAAGTGTTTCCTACTCATATGGATCATATCTAGTAGAACTCTGCTTATGAAACTGCAACAAACCTCAGCATCTCTTACATAGATGCTCTTTAGTTAATAGTGAAAATCGTGTTGGGTTCATAAACTGTGTAAATTCATTTGAGCCAAAAAATCACTGGGTTTACCGGAAATGAACTCTTGCTTGTAGAAAGACACAGAGACTTTGATTTAACTCCGTTTGTGAAGGGAAATTCAGACCAGTGTTCTCTTCCATGAAACACCCTCTGTTTTAACGCAAGTATTATCCTCTTCTTTCCAGAGACTGCAATACAGCAAGAAATATGAGCATGTCCAGAAAAAAAGAACTGTGTTTCCTACTCATACGGACCATATCTAGTTGAAATCTGATTATGAAACTGTAACAAACAACAGCATCTCTTACATAGATGCTCTCTAGTTAATAGTGAAAAACGTGTTGGGTTCGTGAACTGTGTCAATTCAATTGAAACGAAAAACAACTGGGTTTACCGGAAATGAACTCTTGCTTGTAGGAAGACAAAGATCCTTTGGTTTAACTCCGATTGTGAAGGGAAATTCAGACCCGTGTTCTCATCCATGAAACATACTCTGTTTTAACGCGAGAAGCATTCTCTTCTTTCCAGGGTCTCCAATCCAGAAAGAAATATGAGCATGTCTAGAAAAAATGAACTGTGTTTCCTACTCATACGGACCATATCTAGTTGAATTCTGATTATGAAACTGTAACAAACGACAGCATCCCTTACATAGATGCTCTTTAGTTAATAGAGAAAAACGTGTTGGGTTCGTGAACTGTGTAACTTCTTTTGAGCCGAAAAATCACTGGGCTTACTGGAAATGAACTCTTGCTTGTAGGAAGACACAGAGTCTTTGGTTTAACTCCGTTTCTGAAGGAAAATTCAGACCAGTGTTCTCATCCATGAAACATACTCTCTTTTAACGCGAGAAGCATGCTCTTCTTTCCAGCGTCTCCAATACAGCAAGAAACATTAGCATGCCCAGAAAAAAAGAACTGTGTTTCTTACTCATACGGACCATATCCAGTTAAACTCTGCTTATGAAACTGTAACAAACCACAGCATCTCTTTCAAAAATGCTCTTTGATTTATAGTAAAAAACGTGTTGGGTTCGTGAACTGCGTAAATTCATTTGAGCCGAAAAATCACTGGGTTTACCGGAAATGAACTCTTGCTTGTAGGAAGACACAGAGGCTTTGGTTTCACTCCGTTTTTGAAGGGAAATTCAGACCAGAGTTCTCATCCATGAAACACACTCTGTTTTAACGCAAGAAGCATATTCTTCTTTCCAGAATATGCAATACAGCAAGAAATATGAGCATGTCCAGAAAAAAATAACAGTGTTTCCTACTCATACGGACCATATCTAGTTGAACTCTGCTTATGAAACTGTAACAAACCACAGCATCTCTTACATAGATGCTCTTTAGTTAATAGTGAAAAACGTGTTGGGTTCGTGAACGGTGTAAATTCAATTGAGCCGAAAAATCACTGGGTTTACCGGAAATGAACTCTTGCTTGTAGAAAGACACAGAGACTTTGATTTAACTCCGTTTGTGAAGGGAAATTCAGACCAGTGTTCTCATCCATGAAACACCCTCTGTTTTAGCACAAGAAGCCTGCTCTTCTTTACAGTGTCTCTAATACAGCAAGAAACATGAGGATGCCCAGAAAAAAAGAACTGTGTTTCTTACTCATAAGGACCATATCCACTTAAACTCTGCTTATGAAACTGTAACAAACCACAGCATCTCTTTCAAAAATGCTCTCTCATTTATAGTGAAAAACGTGTTGGGTTCATGAACTGCGTAAATGCTTTTGAGCTGAAAAAACACTGGGTTAACTGGAAATGAACTCTTGCTTGTAGAAAGACACAGAGAATTTGATTTAACTCCGTTTGTGAAGGGATATTCAGACCAGTGTTCTCATCCATGAAACACCCTCTGCTTGAACTCAAGAAGCATCCTCTTCTTTCCAGAGTCCACAATACAGCAAGAAATATGAGCATGTCCAGAAAAAAAGAACAGTGTTTCCTACTCATATGGATCATATCTAGTAGAACTCTGCTTATGAAACTGCAACAAACCTCAGCATCTCTTACATAGATGCTCTTTAGTTAATAGTGAAAATCGTGTTGGGTTCATGAACTGTGTAAATTCATTTGAGCCAAAAAATCACTGGGTTTACCGGAAATGAACTCTTGCTTGTAGAAAGATACAGAGACTTTGATTTAACTCCGTTTGTGAAGGGAAATTCAGACCAGTGTTCTCATCCATGAAACACCCTCTGTTTTAACGCAAGTATTATCCTCTTCTTTCCAGAGACTGCAATACAGCAAGAAATATGAGCATGTCCAGAAAAAAAGAACTGTGTTTCCTACTCATACGGACCATATCTAGTTGAAATCTGATTATGAAACTGTAACAAACAACAGCATCTCTTACATAGATGCTCTTTAGTTAATAGTGAAAAACGTGTTGGGTTCGTGAACTGTGTCAATTCAATTGAAACGAAAAACAACTGGGTTTACCGGAAATGAACTCTTGCTTGTAGGAATACAAAGATCCTTTGGTTTAACTCCGTTTGTGAAGGTAAATTAGACCGGTGTTCTCCTCCATGAAACATACTCTGTTTTTATGCGAGAAGCATGCTCTTCTTTCCAGGGTCTCCAATCCAGAAAGAAATATGAGCATGTCTAGAAAAAATGAACTGGGTTTCCTACTCATACGGACCATATCTAGTTGAATTCTTATTATGAAACTGTAACAAACGACAGCATCCCTTACATAGATGCTCTTTAGTTAATAGAGAAAAACGTGTTTTGTTCGTGAACTGTGTAACTTCATTTGAGCCGAAAAATTACTGGGCTTACTGGAAATGAACTCTTGCTTGTAGGAAGACACAGAGCCTTTGGTTTAACTCCGTTTCTGAAGGAAAATTCAGACCAGTGTTCTCATCCATGAAACATACTCTCTTTTAACGCCAGAAGCATGCTCTTCTTTCCAGCGTGCCCAATACATCAAGAAACATGAGCATGCCCAGAAAAAAAGAACTGTGTTTCTTACTCATACGGACCATAACCAGTTAAACTCTGCTTATGAAACTGTAACAAACCACAGCATCTCTTTCAAAAATGCTCTTTGATTTATAGTAAAAAACGTGTTGGGTTCGTGAACTGCATAAATTCATTTGAGCTGAAAAATCACTGGGTTTACCGGAAATGAACTCTTGCTTGTAGGAAGACACAGAGGCTTTGGTTTCACTCCGTTTTTGAAGGGAAATTCAGACCAGAGTTCTCATCCATGAAACACACTCTGTTTTAACGCAAGAAGCATATTCTTCTTTCCAGAATATGCAATACAGCAAGAAATATGAGCATGTCCAGAAAAAAAGAACAGTGTTTCCTACTCATACGGACCATATCTAGTTGAACTCTGCTTATGAAACTGTAACAAACCACAGCATCTCTTACATAGATGCTCTTTAGTTAATAGTGAAAAACGTGTTGGGTTCGTGAACGGTGTAAATTCAATTGAGCCGAAAAATCACTGGGTTTACCGGAAATGAACTCTTGCTTGTAGGAAGACACAGAGGCTTTGGTTTCACTCCGTTTTTGAAGGGAAATTCAGACCAGAGTTCTCATCCATGAAACACACTCTGTTTTAACGCAAGAAGCATATTCTTCTTTCCAGAATATGCAATACAGCAAGAAATATGAGCATGTCCAGAAAAAAAGAACAGTGTTTCCTACTCATATGGACCATATCTAGTTGAACTCTGCTTATGAAACTGTAACAAACCACAGCATCTCTTACATAGATGCTCTTTAGTTAATAGTGAAAAACGTGTTGGGTTCGTGAACGGTGTAAATTCAATTGAGCCGAAAAATCACTGGGTTTAACGGAAATGAACCCTTGCTTGTAGAAAGACACAGAGACTTTGATTTAACTCCGTTTGTGAAGGGAAATTCAGACCAGTGTTCTCATCCATGAAACACCCTCTGTTTTAGCGCAAGAAGCCTGCTCTTCTTTCCAGCGTCTCTAATACAGCAAGAAACATGAGCATGCCCAGAATAAAAGAACTGTGTTTCTTACTCATACGGACCATATCCAGTTAAACTCTGCTCATGAAACTGTAACAAACCACAGCATCTCTTTCAAAAATGCTCTCTCATTTATAGTGAAAAATCTGTTGGGTTCATGAACTGCGTCAATTCTTTTGAGCTGAAAAAACACTGGGGTAACTGGAAATGAACTCTTGCTTGTAGAAAGACACAGAGACTTTGATTTAACTCCGTTTGTGAAGGGATATTAAGACCAGTGTTCTCATCCATGAAACACCCTCTGCTTGAACGCAAGAAGCATCCTCTTCTTTCCAGAGTCCACAATACAGCAAGAAATATGAGCATGTCCAGAAAAAAAGAACAGTGTTTCCTACTCATATGGATCATATCTAGTAGAACTCTGCTTATGAAACTGCAACAAACCTCAGCATCTCTTACATAGATGCTCTTTAGTTAATAGTGAAAATCGTGTTGGGTTCATGAACTGTGTAAATTCAGTTGAGCCAAAAAATCACTGGGTTTACCGGAAATGAACTCTTGCTTGTAGAAAGACACAGAGACTTTGATTTAACTCCGTTTGTGAAGGGAAATTCAGACCAGTGTTCTCTTCCATGAAACACCCTCTGTTTTAACGCAAGTATTATCCTCTTCTTTCCAGAGACTGCAATACAGCAAGAAATATGAGCATGTCCAGAAAAAAAGAACTGTGTTTCCTACTCATACGGACCATATCTAGTTGAAATCTGATTATGAAACTGTAACAAACAACAGCATCTCTTACATAGATGCTCTCTAGTTAATAGTGAAAAACGTGTTGGGTTCGTGAACTGTGTCAATTCAATTGAAACGAAAAACAACTGGGTTTACCGGAAATGAACTCTTGCTTGTAGGAAGACAAAGATCCTTTGGTTTAACTCCGTTAGTGAAGGGAAATTCAGACCCGTGTTCTCATCCATGAAACATACTCTGTTTTAACGCGAGAAGCATTCTCTTCTTTCCAGGGTCTCCAATCCAGAAAGAAATATGAGCATGTCTAGAAAAAATGAACTGTGTTTCCTACTCATACGGACCATATCTAGTTGAATTCTGATTATGAAACTGTAACAAACGACAGCATCCCTTACATAGATGCTCTTTAGTTAATAGAGAAAAACGTGTTGGGTTCGTGAACTGTGTAACTTCTTTTGAGCCGAAAAATCACTGGGCTTACTGGAAATGAACTCTTGCTTGTAGGAAGACACAGAGTCTTTGGTTTAACTCCGTTTCTGAAGGAAAATTCAGACCAGTGTTCTCATCCATGAAACATACTGTCTTTTAACGCGAGAAGCATGCTCTTCTTTCAAGCGTCTCCAATACAGCAAGAAACATGAGCATGCCCAGAAAAAAAGAACTGTGTTTCTTACTCATACGGACCATAACCAGTTAAACTCTGCTTATGAAACTGTAACAAACCACAGCATCTCTTTCAAAAATGCTCTCTCATTTATAGTGAAAAACGTGTTGGGTTCCTGAACTGCGTAAATTCATTTGAGCCGAAAAATCACTGGGTTTATCGGAAATGAACTCTTGCTTGTAGGAAGACACAGAGGCTTTGGTTTCACTCCGTTTTTGAAGGGAAATTCAGACCAGAGTTCTCATCCATGAAACACACTCTGTTTTAACGCAAGAAGCATATTCTTCTTTCCAGAATATGCAATACAGCAAGAAATATGAGCATGTCCAGAAAAAAAGAACAGTGTTTCCTACTCATACGGACCATATCTAGTTGAACTCTGCTTATGAAACTGTAACAAACCACAGCATCTCTTACATAGATGCTCTTTAGTTAATAGTGAAAAACGTGTTGGGTTCGTGTACGGTGTAAATTCAATTGAGCCGAAAAATCACTGGGTTTACCGGAAATGAACTCTTGCTTGTAGAAAGACACAGAGACTTTGATTTAACTTCGTTTGTGAAGGGAAATTCAGACCAGTGTTCTCATCCATGAAACACCCTCTGTTTTAGCACAAGAAGCCTGCTCTTCTTTACAGCGTCTCTAATACAGCAAGAAACATGAGGATGCCCAGAAAAAAAGAACTGTGTTTCTTACTCATAAGGACCATATCCACTTAAACTCTGCTTATGAAACTGTAACAAACCACAGCATCTCTTTCAAAAATGCTGTCTCATTTATAGTGAAAAACGTGTTGGGTTCATGAACTGCGTAAATGCTTTTGAGCTGAAAAAACACTGGGTTAACTGGAAATGAACTCTTGCTTGTAGAAAGACACAGAGAATTTGATTTAACTCCGTTTGTGAAGGGATATTCAGACCAGTGTTCTCATCCATGAAACACCCTCTGCTTGAACTCAAGAAGCATCCTCTTCTTTCCAGAGTCCACAATACAGCAAGAAATATGAGCATGTCCAGAAAAAAAGAACAGTGTTTCCTACTCATATGGATCATATCTAGTAGAACTCTGCTTATGAAACTGCAACAAACCTCAGCATCTCTTACATAGATGCTCTTTAGTTAATAGTGAAAATCGTGTTGGGTTCATGAACTGTGTAAATTCATTTGAGCCAAAAAATCACTGGGTTTACCGGAAATGAACTCTTGCTTGTAGAAAGATACAGAGACTTTGATTTAACTCCGTTTGTGAAGGGAAATTCAGACCAGTGTTCTCATCCATGAAACACCCTCTGTTTTAACGCAAGTATTATCCTCTTCTTTCCAGAGTCTGCAATACAGCAAGAAATATGAGCATGTCCAGAAAAAAAGAACTGTGTTTCCTACTCATACGGACCATATCTAGTTGAAATCTGATTATGAAACTGTAACAAACAACAGCATCTCTTACATAGATGCTCTTTAGTTAATAGTGAAAAACGTGTTGGATTCGTGAACTGTGTCAATTCAATTGAAACGAAAAACAACTGGGTTTACCGGAAATGAACTCTTGCTTGTAGGAAGACAAAGATCCTTTGGTTTAACTCCGTTTGTGAAGGTAAATTAGACCGGTGTTCTCATCCATGAAACATACTCTGTTTTTACGCGAGAAGCATGCTCTTCTTTCCAGGGTCTCCAATCCAGAAAGAAATATGAGCATGTCTAGAAAAAATGAACTGGGTTTCCTACTCATACGGACCATATCTAGTTTAATTCTGATTATGAAACTGTAATTAACGACAGCATCCCTTACATAGATGCTCTTTAGTTAATAGTGAAAAACGTGTTTTGTTCGTGAACTGTGTAACTTCCTTTGAGCCGAAAAATTACTGGGCTTACTGGAAATGAACTCTTGCTTGTAGGAAGACACAGAGCCTTTGGTTTAACTCCGTTTCTGAAGGAAAATTCAGACCAGTGTTCTCATCCATGAAACATACTCTCTTTTAACGCGAGAAGCATCCTCTTCTTTCCAGCGTCCCCAATACATCAAGAAACATGAGCATGCCCAGAAAAAAAGAACTGTGTTTCTTACTCATACGGACCATAACCAGTTAAACTCTGCTTATGAAACTGTAACAAACCACAGCATCTCTTTCAAAAATGCTCTTTGATTTATAGTAAAAAACGTGTTGGGTTCGTGAACTGCATAAATTCATTTGAGCTGAAAAATCACTGGGTTTACCGGAAATGAACTCTTGCTTGTAGGAAGACACAGAGGCTTTGGTTTCACTCCGTTTTTGAAGGGAAATTCAGACCAGAGTTCTCATCCATGAAACACACTCTGTTTTAACGCAAGAAGCATATTCTTCTTTCCAGAATATGCAATACAGCAAGAAATATGAGCATGTCCAGAAAAAAAGAACAGTGTTTCCTACTCATACGGACCATATCTAGTTGAACTCTGCTTATGAAACTGTAACAAACCACAGCATCTCTTACATAGATGCTCTTTAGTTAATAGTGAAAAACGTGTTGGGTTAGTGAACGGTGTAAATTCAATTGAGCCGAAAAATCACTGGGTTTACCGGAAATGAACTCTTGCTTGGAGGAAGACACAGAGGCTTTGGTTTCACTCCGTTTTTGAAGGGAAATTCAGACCAGAGTTCTCATCCATGAAACAAACTCTGTTTTAACGCAAGAAGCATATTCTTCTTTCCAGAATATGCAATACAACAAGAAATATGAGCATGTCCAGAAAAAAAGAACAGTGTTTCCTACTCATACGGACCATATCTAGTTGAACTCTGCTTATGAAACTGTAACAAACCACAGCATCTCTTACATAGATGCTCTTTAGTTAATAGTGAAAAACGTGTTGGGTTCGTGAACGGTGTAAATTCAATTGAGCCGAAAAATCACTGGGTTTCCCGGAAATGAACTCTTGCTTGTAGAAAGACACAGAGACTTTGATTTAACTCCGTTTGTGAAGGGAAATTCAGACCAGTGTTCTCATCCATGAAATACCCACTGTTTTAGCGCAAGAAGCCTGCTCTTCTTTCCAGCGTCTCTAATACAGCAAGAAACATGAGCATGCCCAGAAAAAAAAGAACTGTGTTTCTTACTCATACGGACCATATCCAGTTAAACTCTGCTTATGAAACTGTAACAAACCACAGCATCTCTTTCAAAAATGCTCTCTCATTTATAGTGAAAAACGTGTTGGGTTCATGAACTGCGTAAATTCTTTTGAGCTGAAAAAACACTGGGTTAACTGGAAATGAACTCTTGCTTGTAGAAAGACACAGAGACTTTGATTTAACTCCGTTTGTGAAGGGAAATTCAGACCAGTGTTCTCATCCATGAAACACCCTCTGCTTGAACTCAAGAAGCATCCTCTTCTTTCCAGAGTCCACAATACAGCAAGAAATATGAGCATGTCCAGAAAAAAAGAAAAGTGTTTCCTACTCATATGGATCATATCTAGTAGAACTCTGCTTATGAAACTGCAACAAACCTCAGCATCTCTTACATAGATGCTCTTTAGTTAATAGTGAAAATCGTGTTGGGTTCATAAACTGTGTAAATTCATTTGAGCCAAAAAATCACTGGGTTTACCGGAAATGAACTCTTGCTTGTAGAAAGACACAGAGACTTTGATTTAACTCCGTTTGTGAAGGGAAATTCAGACCAGTGTTCTCTTCCATGAAACACCCTCTGTTTTAACGCAAGTATTATCCTCTTCTTTCCAGAGACTGCAATACAGCAAGAAATATGAGCATGTCCAGAAAAAAAGAACTGTGTTTCCTACTCATACGGACCATATCTAGTTGAAATCTGATTATGAAACTGTAACAAACAACAGCATCTCTTACATAGATGCTCTCTAGTTAATAGTGAAAAACGTGTTGGGTTCGTGAACTGTGTCAATTCAATTGAAACGAAAAACAACTGGGTTTACCGGAAATGAACTCTTGCTTGTAGGAAGACAAAGATCCTTTGGTTTAACTCCGTTTGTGAAGGGAAATTCAGACCCGTGTTCTCATCCATGAAACATACTCTGTTTTAACGCGAGAAGCATTCTCTTCTTTCCAGGGTCTCCAATCCAGAAAGAAATATGAGCATGTCTAGAAAAAATGAACTGTGTTTCCTACTCATACGGACCATATCTAGTTGAATTCTGATTATGAAACTGTAACAAACGACAGCATCCCTTACATAGATGCTCTTTAGTTAATAGAGAAAAACGTGTTGGGTTCGTGAACTGTGTAACTTCTTTTGAGCCGAAAAATCACTGGGCTTACTGGAAATGAACTCTTGCTTGTAGGAAGACACAGAGTCTTTGGTTTAACTCCGTTTCTGAAGGAAAATTCAGACCAGTGTTCTCATCCATGAAACATACTCTCTTTTAACGCGAGAAGCATGCTCTTCTTTCCAGCGTCTCCAATACAGCAAGAAACATTAGCATGCCCAGAAAAAAAGAACTGTGTTTCTTACTCATACGGACCATATCCAGTTAAACTCTGCTTATGAAACTGTAACAAACCACAGCATCTCTTTCAAAAATGCTCTTTGATTTATAGTAAAAAACGTGTTGGGTTCGTGAACTGCGTAAATTCATTTGAGCCGAAAAATCACTGGGTTTACCGGAAATGAACTCTTGCTTGTAGGAAGACACAGAGGCTTTGGTTTCACTCCGTTTTTGAAGGGAAATTCAGACCAGAGTTCTCATCCATGAAACACACTCTGTTTTAACGCAAGAAGCATATTCTTCTTTCCAGAATATGCAATACAGCAAGAAATATGAGCATGTCCAGAAAAAAATAACAGTGTTTCCTACTCATACGGACCATATCTAGTTGAACTCTGCTTATGAAACTGTAACAAACCACAGCATCTCTTACATAGATGCTCTTTAGTTAATAGTGAAAAACGTGTTGGGTTCGTGAACGGTGTAAATTCAATTGAGCCGAAAAATCACTGGGTTTAACGGAAATGAACTCTTGCTTGTAGAAAGACACAGAGACTTTGATTTAACTCCGTTTGTGAAGGGAAATTCAGACCAGTGTTCTCATCCATGAAACACCCTCTGTTTTAGCGCAAGAAGCCTGCTCTTCTTTCCAGCGTCTCTAATACAGCAAGAAACATGAGCATGCCCAGAATAAAAGAACTGTGTTTCTTACTCATACGGACCATATCCAGTTAAACTCTGCTTATGAAACTGTAACAAACCACAGCATCTCTTTCAAAAATGCTCTCTCATTTATAGTGAAAAATCTGTTGGGTTCATGAACTGCGTCAATTCTTTTGAGCTGAAAAAACACTGGGGTAACTGGAAATGAACTCTTGCTTGTAGAAAGACACAGAGACTTTGATTTAACTCCGTTTGTGAAGGGATATTAAGACCAGTGTTCTCATCCATGAAACACCCTCTGCTTGAACGCAAGAAGCATCCTCTTCTTTCCAGAGTCCACAATACAGCAAGAAATATGAGCATGTCCAGAAAAAAAGAACAGTGTTTCCTACTCATATGGATCATATCTAGTAGAACTCTGCTTATGAAACTGCAACAAACCTCAGCATCTCTTACATAGATGCTCTTTAGTTAATAGTGAAAATCGTGTTGGGTTCATGAACTGTGTAAATTCAGTTGAGCCAAAAAATCACTGGGTTTACCGGAAATGAACTCTTGCTTGTAGAAAGACACAGAGACTTTGATTTAACTCCGTTTGTGAAGGGAAATTCAGACCAGTGTTCTCTTCCATGAAACACCCTCTGTTTTAACGCAAGTATTATCCTCTTCTTTCCAGAGACTGCAATACAGCAAGAAATATGAGCATGTCCAGAAAAAAAGAACTGTGTTTCCTACTCATACGGACCATATCTAGTTGAAATCTGATTATGAAACTGTAACAAACAACAGCATCTCTTACATAGATGCTCTCTAGTTAATAGTGAAAAACGTGTTGGGTTCGTGAACTGTGTCAATTCAATTGAAACGAAAAACAACTGGGTTTACCGGAAATGAACTCTTGCTTGTAGGAAGACAAAGATCCTTTGGTTTAACTCCGTTTGTGAAGGGAAATTCAGACCCGTGTTCTCATCCATGAAACATACTCTGTTTTAACGCGAGAAGCATTCTCTTCTTTCCAGGGTCTCCAATCCAGAAAGAAATATGAGCATGTCTAGAAAAAATGAACTGTGTTTCCTACTCATACGGACCATATCTAGTTGAATTCTGATTATGAAACTGTAACAAACGACAGCATCCCTTACATAGATGCTCTTTAGTTAATAGAGAAAAACGTGTTGGGTTCGTGAACTGTGTAACTTCTTTTGAGCCGAAAAATCACTGGGCTTACTGGAAATGAACTCTTGCTTGTAGGAAGACACAGAGTCTTTGGTTTAACTCCGTTTCTGAAGGAAAATTCAGACCAGTGTTCTCATCCATGAAACATACTCTCTTTTAACGCGAGAAGCATGCTCTTCTTTCCAGCGTCTCCAATACAGCAAGAAACATTAGCATGCCCAGAAAAAAAGAACTGTGTTTCTTACTCATACGGACCATATCCAGTTAAACTCTGCTTATGAAACTGTAACAAACCACAGCATCTCTTTCAAAAATGCTCTTTGATTTATAGTAAAAAACGTGTTGGGTTCGTGAACTGCGTAAATTCATTTGAGCCGAAAAATCACTGGGTTTACCGGAAATGAACTCTTGCTTGTAGGAAGACACAGAGGCTTTGGTTTCACTCCGTTTTTGAAGGGAAATTCAGACCAGAGTTCTCATCCATGAAACACACTCTGTTTTAACGCAAGAAGCATATTCTTCTTTCCAGAATATGCAATACAGCAAGAAATATGAGCATGTCCAGAAAAAAATAACAGTGTTTCCTACTCATACGGACCATATCTAGTTGAACTCTGCTTATGAAACTGTAACAAACCACAGCATCTCTTACATAGATGCTCTTTAGTTAATAGTGAAAAACGTGTTGGGTTCGTGTACGGTGTAAATTCAATTGAGCCGAAAAATCACTGGGTTTACCGGAAATGAACTCTTGCTTGTAGAAAGACACAGAGACTTTGATTTAACTCCGTTTGTGAAGGGAAATTCAGACCAGTGTTCTCATCCATGAAACACCCTCTGTTTTAGCACAAGAAGCCTGCTCTTCTTTACAGCGTCTCTAATACAGCAAGAAACATGAGGATGCCCAGAAAAAAAGAACTGTGTTTCTTACTCATAAGGACCATATCCACTTAAACTCTGCTTATGAAACTGTAACAAACCACAGCATCTCTTTCAAAAATGCTCTCTCATTTATAGTGAAAAACGTGTTGGGTTCATGAACTGCGTAAATGCTTTTGAGCTGAAAAAACACTGGGGTAACTGGAAATGAACTCTTGCTTGTAGAAAGACACAGAGACTTTGATTTAACTCCGTTTGTGAAGGGATATTAAGACCAGTGTTCTCATCCATGAAACACCCTCTGCTTGAACGCAAGAAGCATCCTCTTCTTTCCAGAGTCCACAATACAGCAAGAAATATGAGCATGTCCAGAAAAAAAGAACAGTGTTTCCTACTCATATGGATCATATCTAGTAGAACTCTGCTTATGAAACTGCAACAAACCTCAGCATCTCTTACATAGATGCTCTTTAGTTAATAGTGAAAATCGTGTTGGGTTCATGAACTGTGTAAATTCAGTTGAGCCAAAAAATCACTGGGTTTACCGGAAATGAACTCTTGCTTGTAGAAAGACACAGAGACTTTGATTTAACTCCGTTTGTGAAGGGAAATTCAGACCAGTGTTCTCTTCCATGAAACACCCTCTGTTTTAACGCAAGTATTATCCTCTTCTTTCCAGAGACTGCAATACAGCAAGAAATATGAGCATGTCCAGAAAAAAAGAACTGTGTTTCCTACTCATACGGACCATATCTAGTTGAAATCTGATTATGAAACTGTAACAAACAACAGCATCTCTTACATAGATGCTCTCTAGTTAATAGTGAAAAACGTGTTGGGTTCGTGAACTGTGTCAATTCAATTGAAACGAAAAACAACTGGGTTTACCGGAAATGAACTCTTGCTTGTAGGAAGACAAAGATCCTTTGGTTTAACTCCGTTTGTGAAGGGAAATTCAGACCCGTGTTCTCATCCATGAAACATACTCTGTTTTAACGCCAGAAGCATTCTCTTCTTTCCAGGGTCTCCAATCCAGAAAGAAATATGAGCATGTCTAGAAAAAATGAACTGTGTTTCCTACTCATACGGACCATATCTAGTTGAATTCTGATTATGAAACTGTAACAAACGACAGCATCCCTTACATAGATGCTCTTTAGTTAATAGAGAAAAACGTGTTGGGTTCGTGAACTGTGTAACTTCTTTTGAGCCGAAAAATCACTGGGCTTACTGGAAATGAACTCTTGCTTGTAGGAAGACACAGAGTCTTTGGTTTAACTCCGTTTCTGAAGGAAAATTCAGACCAGTGTTCTCATCCATGAAACATACTCTCTTTTAACGCGAGAAGCATGCTCTTCTTTCCAGCGTCTCCAATACAGCAAGAAACATTAGCATGCCCAGAAAAAAAGAACTGTGTTTCTTACTCATACGGACCATATCCAGTTAAACTCTGCTTATGAAACTGTAACAAACCACAGCATCTCTTTCAAAAATGCTCTTTGATTTATAGTAAAAAACGTGTTGGGTTCGTGAACTGCGTAAATTCATTTGAGCCGAAAAATCACTGGGTTTACCGGAAATGAACTCTTGCTTGTAGGAAGACACAGAGGCTTTGGTTTCACTCCGTTTTTGAAGGGAAATTCAGACCAGAGTTCTCATCCATGAAACACACTCTGTTTTAACGCAAGAAGCATATTCTTCTTTCCAGAATATGCAATACAGCAAGAAATATGAGCATGTCCAGAAAAAAATAACAGTGTTTCCTACTCATACGGACCATATCTAGTTGAACTCTGCTTATGAAACTGTAACAAACCACAGCATCTCTTACATAGATGCTCTTTAGTTAATAGTGAAAAACGTGTTGGGTTCGTGTACGGTGTAAATTCAATTGAGCCGAAAAATCACTGGGTTTACCGGAAATGAACTCTTGCTTGTAGAAAGACACAGAGACTTTGATTTAACTCCGTTTGTGAAGGGAAATTCAGACCAGTGTTCTCATCCATGAAACACCCTCTGTTTTAGCACAAGAAGCCTGCTCTTCTTTACAGCGTCTCTAATACAGCAAGAAACATGAGGATGCCCAGAAAAAAAGAACTGTGTTTCTTACTCATAAGGACCATATCCACTTAAACTCTGCTTATGAAACTGTAACAAACCACAGCATCTCTTTCAAAAATGCTCTCTCATTTATAGTGAAAAACGTGTTGGGTTCATGAACTGCGTAAATGCTTTTGAGCTGAAAAAACACTGGGTTAACTGGAAATGAACTCTTGCTTGTAGAAAGACACAGAGAATTTGATTTAACTCCGTTTGTGAAGGGATATTCAGACCAGTGTTCTCATCCATGAAACACCCTCTGCTTGAACTCAAGAAGCATCCTCTTCTTTCCAGAGTCCACAATACAGCAAGAAATATGAGCATGTCCAGAAAAAAAGAACAGTGTTTCCTACTCATATGGATCATATCTAGTAGAACTCTGCTTATGAAACTGCAACAAACCTCAGCATCTCTTACATAGATGCTCTTTAGTTAATAGTGAAAATCGTGTTGGGTTCATGAACTGTGTAAATTCATTTGAGCCAAAAAAATCACTGGGTTTACCGGAAATGAACTCTTGCTTGTAGAAAGATACAGAGACTTTGATTTAACTCCGTTTGTGAAGGGAAATTCAGACCAGTGTTCTCATCCATGAAACACCCTCTGTTTTAACGCAAGTATTATCCTCTTCTTTCCAGAGACTGCAATACAGCAAGAAATATGAGCATGTCCAGAAAAAAAGAACTGTGTTTCCTACTCATACGGACCATATCTAGTTGAAATCTGATTATGAAACTGTAACAAACAACAGCATCTCTTACATAGATGCTCTTTAGTTAATAGTGAAAAACGTGTTGGATTCGTGAACTGTGTCAATTCAATTGAAACGAAAAACAACTGGGTTTACCGGAAATGAACTCTTGCTTGTAGGAAGACAAAGATCCTTTGGTTTAACTCCGTTTGTGAAGGTAAATTAGACCGGTGTTCTCATCCATGAAACATACTCTGTTTTAACGCGAGAAGCATGCTCTTCTTTCCAGGGTCTCCAATCCAGAAAGAAATATGAGCATGTCTAGAAAAAATGAACTGGGTTTCCTACTCATACGGACCATATCTAGTTGAATTCTTATTATGAAACTGTAACAAACGACAGCATCCATTACATAGATGCTCTTTAGTTAATAGAGAAAAACGTGTTTTGTTCGTGAACTGTGTAACTTCCTTTGAGCCGAAAAATTACTGGGCTTACTGGAAATGACCTGTTGCTTGTAGGAAGACACAGAGCCTTTGGTTTAACTCCGTTTCTGAAGGAAAATTCAGACCAGTGTTCTCATCCATGAAACATACTGTCTTTTAACGCGAGAAGCATGCTCTTCTTTCCAGCGTCTCCAATACAGCAAGAAACATGAGCATGCCCAGAAAAAAAGAACTGTGTTTCTTACTCATACGGACCATATCCAGTTAAACTCTGCTTATGAAACTGTAACAAACCACAGCATCTCTTTCAAAAATGCTCTCTCATTTATAGTGAAAAACGTGTTGGGTTCCTGAACTGCGTAAATTCATTTGAGCTGAAAAATCACTGGGTTTACCGGAAATGAACTCTTGCTTGTAGGAAGACACAGAGGCTTTGGTTTCACTCCGTTTTTGAAGGGAAATTCAGACCAGAGTTCTCATCCATGAAACACACTCTGTTTTAACGCAAGAAGCATATTCTTCTTTCCAGAATATGCAATACAGCAAGAAATATGAGCATGTCCAGAAAAAAAGAACAGTGTTTCCTACTCATACGGACCATATCTAGTTGAACTCTGCTTATGAAACTGTAACAAACCACAGCATCTCTTACATAGATGCTCTCTAGTTAATAGTGAAAAACGTGTTGGGTTCGTGAACTGTGTCAATTCAATTGAAACGAAAAACAACTGGGTTTACCGGAAATGAACTCTTGCTTGTAGGAAGACAAAGATCCTTTGGTTTAACTCCGTTTGTGAAGGGAAATTCAGACCCGTGTTCTCATCCATGAAACATACTCTGTTTTAACGCCAGAAGCATTCTCTTCTTTCCAGGGTCTCCAATCCAGAAAGAAATATGAGCATGTCTAGAAAAAATGAACTGTGTTTCCTACTCATACGGACCATATCTAGTTGAATTCTGATTATGAAACTGTAACAAACGACAGCATCCCTTACATAGATGCTCTTTAGTTAATAGAGAAAAACGTGTTGGGTTCGTGAACTGTGTAACTTCTTTTGAGCCGAAAAATCACTGGGCTTACTGGAAATGAACTCTTGCTTGTAGGAAGACACAGAGTCTTTGGTTTAACTCCGTTTCTGAAGGAAAATTCAGACCAGTGTTCTCATCCATGAAACATACTCTCTTTTAACGCGAGAAGCATGCTCTTCTTTCCAGCGTCTCCAATACAGCAAGAAACATTAGCATGCCCAGAAAAAAAGAACTGTGTTTCTTACTCATACGGACCATATCCAGTTAAACTCTGCTTATGAAACTGTAACAAACCACAGCATCTCTTTCAAAAATGCTCTTTGATTTATAGTAAAAAACGTGTTGGGTTCGTGAACTGCGTAAATTCATTTGAGCCGAAAAATCACTGGGTTTACCGGAAATGAACTCTTGCTTGTAGGAAGACACAGAGGCTTTGGTTTCACTCCGTTTTTGAAGGGAAATTCAGACCAGAGTTCTCATCCATGAAACACACTCTGTTTTAACGCAAGAAGCATATTCTTCTTTCCAGAATATGCAATACAGCAAGAAATATGAGCATGTCCAGAAAAAAATAACAGTGTTTCCTACTCATACGGACCATATCTAGTTGAACTCTGCTTATGAAACTGTAACAAACCACAGCATCTCTTACATAGATGCTCTTTAGTTAATAGTGAAAAACGTGTTGGGTTCGTGTACGGTGTAAATTCAATTGAGCCGAAAAATCACTGGGTTTACCGGAAATGAACTCTTGCTTGTAGAAAGACACAGAGACTTTGATTTAACTCCGTTTGTGAAGGGAAATTCAGACCAGTGTTCTCATCCATGAAACACCCTCTGTTTTAGCACAAGAAGCCTGCTCTTCTTTACAGCGTCTCTAATACAGCAAGAAACATGAGGATGCCCAGAAAAAAAGAACTGTGTTTCTTACTCATAAGGACCATATCCACTTAAACTCTGCTTATGAAACTGTAACAAACCACAGCATCTCTTTCAAAAATGCTCTCTCATTTATAGTGAAAAACGTGTTGGGTTCATGAACTGCGTAAATGCTTTTGAGCTGAAAAAACACTGGGTTAACTGGAAATGAACTCTTGCTTGTAGAAAGACACAGAGAATTTGATTTAACTCCGTTTGTGAAGGGATATTCAGACCAGTGTTCTCATCCATGAAACACCCTCTGCTTGAACTCAAGAAGCATCCTCTTCTTTCCAGAGTCCACAATACAGCAAGAAATATGAGCATGTCCAGAAAAAAAGAACAGTGTTTCCTACTCATATGGATCATATCTAGTAGAACTCTGCTTATGAAACTGCAACAAACCTCAGCATCTCTTACATAGATGCTCTTTAGTTAATAGTGAAAATCGTGTTGGGTTCATGAACTGTGTAAATTCATTTGAGCCAAAAAAATCACTGGGTTTACCGGAAATGAACTCTTGCTTGTAGAAAGATACAGAGACTTTGATTTAACTCCGTTTGTGAAGGGAAATTCAGACCAGTGTTCTCATCCATGAAACACCCTCTGTTTTAACGCAAGTATTATCCTCTTCTTTCCAGAGACTGCAATACAGCAAGAAATATGAGCATGTCCAGAAAAAAAGAACTGTGTTTCCTACTCATACGGACCATATCTAGTTGAAATCTGATTATGAAACTGTAACAAACAACAGCATCTCTTACATAGATGCTCTTTAGTTAATAGTGAAAAACGTGTTGGATTCGTGAACTGTGTCAATTCAATTGAAACGAAAAACAACTGGGTTTACCGGAAATGAACTCTTGCTTGTAGGAAGACAAAGATCCTTTGGTTTAACTCCGTTTGTGAAGGTAAATTAGACCGGTGTTCTCATCCATGAAACATACTCTGTTTTAACGCGAGAAGCATGCTCTTCTTTCCAGGGTCTCCAATCCAGAAAGAAATATGAGCATGTCTAGAAAAAATGAACTGGGTTTCCTACTCATACGGACCATATCTAGTTGAATTCTTATTATGAAACTGTAACAAACGACAGCATCCATTACATAGATGCTCTTTAGTTAATAGAGAAAAACGTGTTTTGTTCGTGAACTGTGTAACTTCCTTTGAGCCGAAAAATTACTGGGCTTACTGGAAATGACCTGTTGCTTGTAGGAAGACACAGAGCCTTTGGTTTAACTCCGTTTCTGAAGGAAAATTCAGACCAGTGTTCTCATCCATGAAACATACTGTCTTTTAACGCGAGAAGCATGCTCTTCTTTCCAGCGTCTCCAATACAGCAAGAAACATGAGCATGCCCAGAAAAAAAGAACTGTGTTTCTTACTCATACGGACCATATCCAGTTAAACTCTGCTTATGAAACTGTAACAAACCACAGCATCTCTTTCAAAAATGCTCTCTCATTTATAGTGAAAAACGTGTTGGGTTCCTGAACTGCGTAAATTCATTTGAGCTGAAAAATCACTGGGTTTACCGGAAATGAACTCTTGCTTGTAGGAAGACACAGAGGCTTTGGTTTCACTCCGTTTTTGAAGGGAAATTCAGACCAGAGTTCTCATCCATGAAACACACTCTGTTTTAACGCAAGAAGCATATTCTTCTTTCCAGAATATGCAATACAGCAAGAAATATGAGCATGTCCAGAAAAAAAGAACAGTGTTTCCTACTCATACGGACCATATCTAGTTGAACTCTGCTTATGAAACTGTAACAAACCACAGCATCTCTTACATAGATGCTCTTTAGTTAATAGTGAAAAACGTGTTGGGTTAGTGAACGGTGTAAATTCAATTGAGCCGAAAAATCACTGGGTTTACCGGAAATGAACTCTTGCTTGTAGGAAGACACAGAGGCTTTGGTTTCACTCCGTTTTTGAAGGGAAATTCAGACCAGAGTTCTCATCCATGAAACAAACTCTGTTTTAACGCAAGAAGCATATTCTTCTTTCCAGAATATGCAATACAACAAGAAATATGAGCATGTCCAGAAAAAAAGAACAGTGTTTCCTACTCATACGGACCATATCTAGTTGAACTCTGCTTATGAAACTGTAACAAACCACAGCATCTCTTACATAGATGCTCTTTAGTTAATAGTGAAAAACGTGTTGGGTTCGTGAACGGTGTAAATTCAATTGAGCCGAAAAATCACTGGGTTTCCCGGAAATGAACTCTTGCTTGTAGAAAGACACAGAGACTTTGATTTAACTCCGTTTGTGAAGGGAAATTCAGACCAGTGTTCTCATCCATGAAATACCCACTGTTTTAGCGCAAGAAGCCTGCTCTTCTTTCCAGCGTCTCTAATACAGCAAGAAACATGAGCATGCCCAGAAAAAAAAGAACTGTGTTTCTTACTCATACGGACCATATCCAGTTAAACTCTGCTTATGAAACTGTAACAAACCACAGCATCTCTTTCAAAAATGCTCTCTCATTTATAGTGAAAAACGTGTTGGGTTCATGAACTGCGTAAATTCTTTTGAGCTGAAAAAACACTGGGTTAACTGGAAATGAACTCTTGCTTGTAGAAAGACACAGAGACTTTGATTTAACTCCGTTTGTGAAGGGAAATTCAGACCAGTGTTCTCATCCATGAAACACCCTCTGCTTGAACTCAAGAAGCATCCTCTTCTTTCCAGAGTCCACAATACAGCAAGAAATATGAGCATGTCCAGAAAAAAAGAACAGTGTTTCCTACTCATATGGATCATATCTAGTAGAACTCTGCTTATGAAACTGCAACAAACCTCAGCATCTCTTACATAGATGCTCTTTAGTTAATAGTGAAAATCGTGTTGGGTTCATAAACTGTGTAAATTCATTTGAGCCAAAAAATCACTGGGTTTACCGGAAATGAACTCTTGCTTGTAGAAAGACACAGAGACTTTGATTTAACTCCGTTTGTGAAGGGAAATTCAGACCAGTGTTCTCTTCCATGAAACACCCTCTGTTTTAACGCAAGTATTATCCTCTTCTTTCCAGAGACTGCAATACAGCAAGAAATATGAGCATGTCCAGAAAAAAAGAACTGTGTTTCCTACTCATACGGACCATATCTAGTTGAAATCTGATTATGAAACTGTAACAAACAACAGCATCTCTTACATAGATGCTCTCTAGTTAATAGTGAAAAACGTGTTGGGTTCGTGAACTGTGTCAATTCAATTGAAACGAAAAACAACTGGGTTTACCGGAAATGAACTCTTGCTTGTAGGAAGACAAAGATCCTTTGGTTTAACTCCGTTTGTGAAGGGAAATTCAGACCCGTGTTCTCATCCATGAAACATACTCTGTTTTAACGCGAGAAGCATTCTCTTCTTTCCAGGGTCTCCAATCCAGAAAGAAATATGAGCATGTCTAGAAAAAATGAACTGTGTTTCCTACTCATACGGACCATATCTAGTTGAATTCTGATTATGAAACTGTAACAAACGACAGCATCCCTTACATAGATGCTCTTTAGTTAATAGAGAAAAACGTGTTGGGTTCGTGAACTGTGTAACTTCTTTTGAGCCGAAAAATCACTGGGCTTACTGGAAATGAACTCTTGCTTGTAGGAAGACACAGAGTCTTTGGTTTAACTCCGTTTCTGAAGGAAAATTCAGACCAGTGTTCTCATCCATGAAACATACTCTCTTTTAACGCGAGAAGCATGCTCTTCTTTCCAGCGTCTCCAATACAGCAAGAAACATTAGCATGCCCAGAAAAAAAGAACTGTGTTTCTTACTCATACGGACCATATCCAGTTAAACTCTGCTTATGAAACTGTAACAAACCACAGCATCTCTTTCAAAAATGCTCTTTGATTTATAGTAAAAAACGTGTTGGGTTCGTGAACTGCGTAAATTCATTTGAGCCGAAAAATCACTGGGTTTACCGGAAATGAACTCTTGCTTGTAGGAAGACACAGAGGCTTTGGTTTCACTCCGTTTTTGAAGGGAAATTCAGACCAGAGTTCTCATCCATGAAACACACTCTGTTTTAACGCAAGAAGCATATTCTTCTTTCCAGAATATGCAATACAGCAAGAAATATGAGCATGTCCAGAAAAAAATAACAGTGTTTCCTACTCATACGGACCATATCTAGTTGAACTCTGCTTATGAAACTGTAACAAACCACAGCATCTCTTACATAGATGCTCTTTAGTTAATAGTGAAAAACGTGTTGGGTTCGTGTACGGTGTAAATTCAATTGAGCCGAAAAATCACTGGGTTTACCGGAAATGAACTCTTGCTTGTAGAAAGACACAGAGACTTTGATTTAACTCCGTTTGTGAAGGGAAATTCAGACCAGTGTTCTCATCCATGAAACACCCTCTGTTTTAGCACAAGAAGCCTGCTCTTCTTTACAGCGTCTCTAATACAGCAAGAAACATGAGGATGCCCAGAAAAAAAGAACTGTGTTTCTTACTCATAAGGACCATATCCACTTAAACTCTGCTTATGAAACTGTAACAAACCACAGCATCTCTTTCAAAAATGCTCTCTCATTTATAGTGAAAAACGTGTTGGGTTCATGAACTGCGTAAATGCTTTTGAGCTGAAAAAACACTGGGTTAACTGGAAATGAACTCTTGCTTGTAGAAAGACACAGAGAATTTGATTTAACTCCGTTTGTGAAGGGATATTCAGACCAGTGTTCTCATCCATGAAACACCCTCTGCTTGAACTCAAGAAGCATCCTCTTCTTTCCAGAGTCCACAATACAGCAAGAAATATGAGCATGTCCAGAAAAAAAGAACAGTGTTTCCTACTCATATGGATCATATCTAGTAGAACTCTGCTTATGAAACTGCAACAAACCTCAGCATCTCTTACATAGATGCTCTTTAGTTAATAGTGAAAATCGTGTTGGGTTCATGAACTGTGTAAATTCATTTGAGCCAAAAAAATCACTGGGTTTACCGGAAATGAACTCTTGCTTGTAGAAAGATACAGAGACTTTGATTTAACTCCGTTTGTGAAGGGAAATTCAGACCAGTGTTCTCATCCATGAAACACCCTCTGTTTTAACGCAAGTATTATCCTCTTCTTTCCAGAGACTGCAATACAGCAAGAAATATGAGCATGTCCAGAAAAAAAGAACTGTGTTTCCTACTCATACGGACCATATCTAGTTGAAATCTGATTATGAAACTGTAACAAACAACAGCATCTCTTACATAGATGCTCTTTAGTTAATAGTGAAAAACGTGTTGGATTCGTGAACTGTGTCAATTCAATTGAAACGAAAAACAACTGGGTTTACCGGAAATGAACTCTTGCTTGTAGGAAGACAAAGATCCTTTGGTTTAACTCCGTTTGTGAAGGTAAATTAGACCGGTGTTCTCATCCATGAAACATACTCTGTTTTAACGCGAGAAGCATGCTCTTCTTTCCAGGGTCTCCAATCCAGAAAGAAATATGAGCATGTCTAGAAAAAATGAACTGGGTTTCCTACTCATACGGACCATATCTAGTTGAATTCTTATTATGAAACTGTAACAAACGACAGCATCCATTACATAGATGCTCTTTAGTTAATAGAGAAAAACGTGTTTTGTTCGTGAACTGTGTAACTTCCTTTGAGCCGAAAAATTACTGGGCTTACTGGAAATGACCTGTTGCTTGTAGGAAGACACAGAGCCTTTGGTTTAACTCCGTTTCTGAAGGAAAATTCAGACCAGTGTTCTCATCCATGAAACATACTCTCTTTTAACGCGAGAAGCATGCTCTTCTTTCCAGCGTCCCCAATACATCAAGAAACATGAGCATGCCCAGAAAAAAAGAACTGTGTTTCTTACTCATACGGACCATAACCAGTTAAACTCTGCTTATGAAACTGTAACAAACCACAGCATCTCTTTCAAAAATGCTCTTTGATTTATAGTAAAAAACGTGTTGGGTTCGTGAACTGCATAAATTCATTTGAGCTGAAAAATCACTGGGTTTACCGGAAATGAACTCTTGCTTGTAGGAAGACACAGAGGCTTTGGTTTCACTCCGTTTTTGAAGGGAAATTCAGACCAGAGTTCTCATCCATGAAACACACTCTGTTTTAACGCAAGAAGCATATTCTTCTTTCCAGAATATGCAATACAGCAAGAAATATGAGCATGTCCAGAAAAAAAGAACAGTGTTTCCTACTCATACGGACCATATCTAGTTGAACTCTGCTTATGAAACTGTAACAAACCACAGCATCTCTTACATAGATGCTCTTTAGTTAATAGTGAAAAACGTGTTGGGTTCGTGAACGGTGTAAATTCAATTGAGCCGAAAAATCACTGGGTTTACCGGAAATGAACTCTTGCTTGTAGGAAGACACAGAGGCTTTGGTTTCACTCCGTTTTTGAAGGGAAATTCAGACCAGAGTTCTCATCCATGAAACACACTCTGTTTTAACGCAAGAAGCATATTCTTCTTTCCAGAATATGCAATACAACAAGAAATATGAGCATGTCCAGAAAAAAAGAACAGTGTTTCCTACTCATACGGACCATATCTAGTTGAACTCTGCTTATGAAACTGCAACAAACCTCAGCATCTCTTACATAGATGCTCTTTAGTTAATAGTGAAAATCGTGTTGGGTTCATGAACTGTGTAAATTCATTTGAGCCAAAAAATCACTGGGTTTACCGGAAATGAACTCTTGCTTATAGAAAGACACAGAGACTTTGATTTAACTCCGTTTGTGAAGGGAAATTCAGACCAGTGTTCTCATCCATGAAACACCCTCTGTTTTACGCAAGTATTATCCTCTTCTTTCCAGAGACTGCAATACAGCAAGAAATATGAGCATGTCCAGAAAAAAAGAACTGTGTTTCCTACTCATACGGACCATATCTAGTTGAAATCTGATTATGAAACTGTAAGAAACAACAGCATCTCTTACATAGATGCTCTTTAGTTAATAGTGAAAAACGTGTTGGGTTCGTGAACTTTGTCAATTCAATTGAAACGAAAAACAACTGGGTTTACCGGAAATGAACTCTTGCTTGTAGGAAGACAAAGATCCTTTGGTTTAACTCCGTTTGTGAAGGGAAATTCAGACCGGTGTTCTCATCCATGAAACATACTCTGTATTAACGCGAGAAGCATGCTCTTCTTTCCAGGGTCTCCAATCCAGAAAGAAATATGAGCATGTCTAGAAAAAATGAACTGGGTTTCCTACTCATACGGACCATATCTAGTTGAATTCTGATTATGAAACTGTACCAAATGACAGCATCCCTTACATAGATGCTCTTTAGTTAATAGAGAAAAACGTGTTGGGTTCGTGAACTGTGTAACTTCATTTGAGCCGAAAAATTACTGGGCTTACTGGAAATGAACTCTTGCTTGTAGGAAGACACAGAGCCTTTGGTTTAACTCCGTTTCTGAAGGAAAATTCACACCAGTGTTCTCATCCATGAAACATACTCTCTTTTAACGCGAGAAGCATGCTCTTCTTTCCAGCGTCTCCAATACAGCAAGAAACATGAGCATGCCCAGAAAAAAAGAACTGTGTTTCTTACTCATACGGACCATATCCAGTTAAACTCTGCTTATGAAACTGTAACAAACCACAGCATCTCTTTCAAAAATGCTCTTTGATTTATAGTAAAAAACATGTTGGGTTCGTGAACTGCGTAAATTCATTTGAGCTGAAAAATCACTGGGTTTACCGGAAATGAACTCTTGCTTGTAGGAAGACACAGAGGCTTTGGTTTCACTCCTTTTTTGAAGGGAAATTCAGACCAGAGTTCTCATCCATGAAACACACTCGGTTTTAACGCAAGAAGCATATTCTTCTTTCCTGAATATGCAATATAGCAAGAAATATGAGCATGTCCAGAAAAAAAGAACAGTGTTTCCTACTCATACGGACCATATCTAGTTGAACTCTGCTTATGAAACTGTAACAAACCACAGCATCTCTTACATAGATGCTCTTTAGTTAATAGTGAAAAACGTGTTGGGTTCGTGAACGGTGTAAATTCAATTGAGCCGAAAAATCACTGGGTTTACCGGAAATGAACTCTTGCTTGTAGGAAGACACAGAGGCTTTGGTTTCACTCCGTTTTTGAAGGGAAATTCAGACCAGAGTTCTCATCCATGAAACACACTCTGTTTTAGCGCAAGAAGCCTGCTCTTCTTTCCAGCGTCTCTAATACAGCAAGAAACATGAGCATGCCCAGAAAAAAAGAACTGTGTTTCTTACTTATACGGACCATATCCAGTTAAACTCTGCTTATGAAACTGTAACAAACCACAGCATCTCTTTCAAAAATGCTCTCTCATTTATAGTGAAAAACCTGTTGGGTTCATGAACTGCGTAAATTCTTTTGATCTGAAAAAACACTGGGTTAACTGGAAATGAACTCTTGCTTGTAGAAAGACACAGAGACTTTGATTTAACTCCGTTTGTGAAGGTATATTCAGACCAGTGTTCTCATCCATGAAACACCCTCTGCTTGAACGCAAGAAGCATCCTCTTCTTTCCAGAGTCCACAATACAGCAAGAAATATGAGCATGTCCAGAAAAAAAGAACAGTGTTTCCTGCTCATATGGATCATATCTAGTAGAACTCTGCTTATGAAACTGCAACAAAACTCAGCATCTCTTACATAGATGCTCTTTAGTTAATAGTGAAAATCGTGTTGGGTTCATGAACTGTGTAAATTCATTTGAGCCAAAAAATGACTGGGTTTACCGGAAATGAACTCTTGCTTGTAGAAAGACACAGAGACTTTGATTTAACTCCGTTTGTGAAGGGATATTCAGACCAGTGTTCTCATCCATGAAACACCCTCTGTTTGAACGCAAGAAGCATCCTCTTCTTTCCAGAGTCCACAATACAGCAAGAAATATGAGCATGTCCAGAAAAAAAGAACAGTGTTTCCTACTCATATGGACCATATCTAGTTGAACTCTGCTTATGAAACTGTAACAAACCACAGCATTTCTTACATAGATGCTCTTTAGTTAATAGTGAAAAACGTGTTGGGTTCGTGGACTGTGTTAATTCATTTGAGCCGAAAAATCACTGGGCTTACCGGAAATGAACTCTTGCTTGTAGGAAGACAAAGAGCCTTTGGTTTAACACCGTTTCTGAAGAAAAATTCAGACCAGTGTTCTCATCCATGAAACATACTCTGTTTTAACGCGAGAAGCATGCTCTTCTTTCCAGCGTCTCCATTCAGCAAGAAACATGAGCATGCCCAGAAAAAAAGAACTGTGTTTCTTACTCATACGGACCATATCCAGTTAAATTCTGCTTATGAAACTGTAACAAACCTCAGCATCTCTTACATAGATGCTCTTTAGTTAATAGTGAAAAACATATTGGGTTCATGAACTGTGTAAATTCATTTGAGCCAAAAAAATCACTGGGTTTACTGGAAATGAACTCTTGCTTGTAGGAAGACACAGAGCCTTTGGTTTAACTCCGTTTGTGAAGGGAAATTCAGACCAGTGCTCTCATCTATGAAACACACTCTGTTTTGACGCAAGAAGCATGCTCTTCTTTCCAGCATCTCTAATACAGCAAGAAACATGAGCATATCCAGGAAAAAAGAACTGTGTTTCCTACTCATACGGACCATATCTAGTTGAACTGTGCTCATTAAACTATAACAAACAACAGCATCTCTTACATAGATGATCTTTAGGTAATAGTGAAAAACGTATTGGGTTCATGAACTGTGTAAATTCATTTGAGGCGAAAAATCACTGGGCTTACCCGAAATGAACTCTTGCTTGTAGGAAGACACAGAGCCTTTGGTTTTATTCAGTTTCTGAAGGAAAATTCAGACCAGTGTTCTCATCCATGAAACATACTCTGTTTTAACGCTAGAAGCATGCTCTTCTTTCCAGCGTCTCCAATACAGCAAGAAACATGAGCATGCCCAGAAAAAAAGAACTGTGTTTCTTACTCATACGGACCATATCCAGTTAAACTCTGCTCATGAAACTGTAACAAACCACAGCATCTCTTTCAAAAATGCTCTTTCATTTATAGTGAAAAACGTGTTGGGTTCGTGAACTGCGTAAATTCATTTGAGTCGAAAAATCACTGGGTTTACCCGAAATGAACTCTTGCTTGTAGTAAGACACAGAGGCTTTGGTTTAACTCCGTTCGTGAAGGGAAATTCAGACCAGTGTTCTCATCCATGAAACACCCTCTGTTTGAACGCAAGAAGCATACTCTTCTTTCCAGAGTCCACAATACAGCAAGAAATATGAGCATATCCAGAAAAAAAGAACAGTGTTTCCTACTCATACGGACCATATCTAGTTGAATTCTGATTATGAAACTATAACAAAAGACAGCATCTCTTACGTAGATGCTCTTTAGTTAATAGTGAAAAACGTGTTGGGTTCGTGAACTGTGTAAATTCATTTGAGCCGAAAAATCACTGGGCTTACTGGAAATGAACTCTTGCTTGTAGGAAGACACAGAGCCTTTGGTTTAACTCCGTTTCTGAAGGAAAATTCAGACCACTGTTCTCATCCATGAAACATACTCTGTTTTAACGCAAGAAGCCTGCTCTTCTTTCCAGGGTCTCTAATACAGCAAGAAACATGAGCATGTCCAGAAAAAAAGAACTGTGTTTCTTACACATACGGACCATATCCAGTTAAACTCTGCTTATGAAACTGTAACAAACCACAGCATCTCTTTCTAAAATGCTCTCTCATTTATAGTGAAATACGTGTTGGGTTCATGAACTGCGTAAATTCTTTTGAGCTGAAAAATCACTGGGTTAACTGGAAATGAACTCTTGCTTGTAGAAAGACACAGAAACTTTGATTTAAATCCGTTTGTGAAGGGATATTCAGACCAGTGTTCTCATCCATGAAACACCCTCTGCTTGAACGCAAGAATCATCCTCTTCTTTCCAGAGTCCACAATACAGCAAGAAATATGAGAATGTCCAGAAAAAAAGAACAGTGTTTCCTACTCATATGGGTCATATCTAGTAGAACTCTGCTTATGAAACTGCAACAAACCTCAGCATCTCTTACATAGATGCTCTTTAGTTAATAGTGAATATCGTGTTGGGTTCATGAAGTGTGTAAATTCATTTGAGCCAAAAAATCACTGGGTTTACCCGAAATGAACTCTTGCTTGTAGTAAGACACTGAGGCTTTGGTTTAACTCCGTTTTTGAAGGGAAATTTAGACCAGAGTTCTCATCCATGAAACACCCTCTGTTTGAACGCAAGAAGCATCCTCTCCTTTCCAGAGTCCACAATACAGCAAGAAATATGAGCATGTCCAGAAAAAAAGAACAGTGTTTCCTACTCATACGGACCATATCTAGTTGAATTCTGATTATGAAACTGTAACAAACGACAGCATCTCTTACATAGATGCTCTTTAGTTAATAGTGAAAAACGTATTGGGTTCATGAACTGTGTAAATTCATTTGAGGCGAAAAATCACTGGGCTTACCCGAAATGAACTCTTGCTTGTAGGAAGACACAGAGGCTTTGGTTTCACTCCGTTTGTGAAGGGAAATTCAGACCAGAGTTCTCATCCATGAAACACACTCTGTTTTAACGCAAGAAGCATGCTCTTCTGTCCAGAATCTGCAACACGCAAGAAATATGAGCATGTCCAGAAAAAATGAACTGTGGGTCCTACTCATACGGACCATATCTAGTTGAAATCTGATTATGAAACTATAACAAACAACAGCATCTCTTACATAGATGCTCTTTAGTTAACAGTGAAAAACGTGTTGGGTTCGTGAACTGTGTAAATTCATTTCAGCCGAAAAATCACTTTGCTTACCGGAAATGAACTCTTGCTTGTAGGAAGACACAGAGCCTTTGATTTAACGCCATTTCTGAATGAAAATTCAGACCAGTGTTCTCATCCATGAAACATACTCTGTTTTAACGCAAGAAGTATGCTCTTCTTTCCAGCTTCTCCAATACAGCAAGAAAAAAGAGCATGCCCATAAAAAAAGAACTGTGTTTCTTACTCATACGGACCATATCCACTTAAACTCTGCTTATGAACCTGTAACAAACCACAGCATCTCTTTCAAAAATTCTCTTTTATTTATAGTGAAAAACGAGTTGGGTTCGTGAACTGCGTAAATTCATTTGCGCCGAAAAATCACTGGGTTTACCGGAAATGAACTCTTGCTTGTAGGAAGACACAGAGCCTTTGGTTTAACTTCGTTTCTGAAGGAAAATACAGCCCAGTGTTCTCATCCATGAAACATACTGTGTTTTAACGCAAGAAGCATGCTCTTCTTTCCAGCGTCTCCAATCCAGCAAGAAATATGAGCATGTCTAGAAAAAAAGAACTGTGTTTGCTACTCATATGGACTATATCAATTTGAACTCTGCTTATGAAACTGTAACAAACCACTGCATCTCTTACAAAGAAGCTCTTTACTTAATAGTGGAAAACATATTGGGTTCCTGAACTGTGTAAATTCATTTGAGGCGAAAAATCACTGGGCTTACCAGAAATGAACTCTTGCTTGTAGGGAGACATAGAGGCTTTGGTTTCACTCTGTTTGTGAAGGGAAATTCAGACCAGAGTTCTCATCCATGAAACACACTCTGTTTTAACGCAAGAAGCATGTTCTTCTTTCCAGAATCTGCAAACAGCAAGAAATATGAGCATGTCCAGAAAAAATGAACTGTGTTTCCTACTCATATGGACTATATCTAGTTGAATTCTGATTATGAAACTGTAACAAACGACAGCATCTCTTACATAGATGCTCTTTAGTTAATAGTGAAAAACGTGTTGGGTTCGTGAACTGTGTAAATTCATTTGAGCTGAAAAATCACTGGGCGCACCAGAAATGAACTCTTACTTGTAGGAAGACACAGAGCCTTATGTTAAACTTCGTTTCTGAAGGAAAATTCAGACCAGAGTTCTCATCCATGAAACATACTCTGTTTTAACGTAAGAATTATCCTCTTCTTTCCAGAGTCTCCAATACAGCAAGAAAAAAGAGCATTCCCAGAATAAAAGAACTGTGTTTCCAACTCATACGGACCATATCTGGTTGAACTTTGCTTATGAAACTGTAACAAACCAAGCATCCCTTACATAGATGCTCTTTAGTTAATAGTGAAAATCGTGTTGGGTTCGTGAACTGTGTAAATTCATTTGAGCCGAAAAATCACTGGGTTTACCGGAAATGAACTCTTGCTTGTAGAAAGACACAGAGGCTTTGGTTTAACTCCGTTTGTGAAGAGAAAATCAGACCAGTGTTCTGATCCATGAAACATACTCTGTTTTAACGCTATAAGCATGCTCTTCTTTCCAGCGTCTCCAATACAGCAAGAAACATGAGCATGCTCAGAAAAAAAGATCTGTGTTTCTTACTCATACGGACCATATCCAGTTAAACTCTGCCTATGACACTGTAACAAACCACAGCATCTCTTTCAAAAATTCTCTTTCTTTTATAGTGAAAAACGTTTTGGGTTCGTGAACTGCGTAAATTCATTTGAGCCGAAAAATCACTGGGTTTACCGGAAATGAACTCTTGCTTGTAGAAAGACACAGAGGCTTTAGTTTAACTCCGTTTGTGAAGGGAAATTCAGACCAGTGTTCTCATCCATGAAACACCCTCTGTTTGAACGAAAGAAGCATCCTCTTCTTTCCAGAGTCCACAATACAGCAAGAAATATGAGCATGTCCAGAAAAAAGAACATTGTTTCCTACTCATACGGACCATATCTAGTTGAACTCTGCTTATGAAACTGTAACAAACCACAGCATCTCTTACATAGATGCTCTTTAGTTAATAGAGAAAAACGTGTTGGGTTCGTGAACTGTGTAAATTCATTTGAGCCGAAAAAATACTGGGTTTACACGACAAGAACTCTTGCTTGTAGAAAGACACAGAGACTTTGATTTAACTCCGTTTGTGAAGGGAAATTCAGAACAGTGTTCTCATCCATGAAACACCCTCTGTTTGAACGCAAGAAGCATCCTCTTCTTTCCAGAGTCCACAATACAGCAAGAAATATGAGCATGTGCAGAAAAAAAGAACAGTGTTTCCTACTCATACAGACCATATCTAGTTGAACTCTGCTTATGCAACTGTAAGAAACCACAGCTTCTCTTAAATAGATGCTCTTTAGTTAATATTGAAAAACGTGTTGGGTTCGTGAACTGTGTAAATTCATTTGAGCCGAAAAATCACTGGGTTTACCGGAAATGAACTCTTGCTTGTAGAAAGACACAGAGACTTTGATTTAACTCTGTTTGTGAAGGGAAATTCAGACCGGTGCTCTAATCTATGAAACACACTCTGTTTTGACGCAAGAAGCATGCTCTTCTTTCCAGCATCTCTAATACAGCAAGAAACATGAGCATATCCAGGAAAAAAGAACTGTGTTTCCTACTCAAACGGACCATATCTAGTTGAACTCTGCTCATTAAACTGTAACAAACAACAGCATCTCTTACATAGATGATCTTTAGTTAATAGTGAAAATCGTGTTGGGTTCGTGAACTGTGTAAATTCATTTGAGACCAAAAACAACTGGGTTTACGGGAAATGAACTCTTGCTTGTAGGAAGACAAAGAGCCTTTGGTTTAACTCCGTTTGTGAAGGGAAATTCAGACCAGAGTTCTCATCTATGAAACACACTCTGTTTTGACGCAAGAAGCATGCTCTTCTTTCCAGCGTCTCCAATCCAGCAAGAAATATGAGCATGTCTGGAAAAAAAGAACTGTGTTTCCTACTCAAATGGACCATATAGTTGAACTCTGCTTATGAAAGTGTAACAAACCACAGCATCTCTTACATAGATGCTCTTTAGGTAATAGTGAAAAACGTATTGGGTTCATGAACTGTGTAAATTCATTTGAGGCGAAAAATCACTGGGCTTAACCGAAATGAACTCTTGCTTGTAGGAAGACACAGAGCCTTTGGTTTAATTCCGTTTCTGAAGGAAAATTCAGACCAGTGTTCTCATCCATGAAACATACTCTGTTTTAACGCTAGAAGCATGCTCTTCTTTCCAGCGTCTCCAATACAGCAAGAAACATGAGCATGCCCAGAAAAAAAGAACTGTTTTTCTTATTCATACGGACCATATCCAGTAAACTCTGCTTATGAATCTGTAACAAACCACAGCATCTCTTTCAAAAATGCTCTTTCATTTATAGTGAAAAACGTTTTGGGTTCGTGGACTGAGTAAATTCATTTGAGCCGAAAAATCACTGGGTTTACCCGAAATGAACTCTTGCTTGTAGTAAGACACAGAGGCTTTGGTTTAACTCCATTCGTGAAGGGAAATTCAGACCAGTGTTCTCATCCATGAAACACCCTCTGTTTGAACGCAAGAAGCGTGCTCTTCTTTCCAGAGTCCACAATACAGCAAGAAATATGAGCATGTCCAGAAAAAAAGAACAGTGTTTCCTACTCATATGGACAATATCTAGTTGAACTCTGCTTATGAAACTGTAACAAACCACAGCATCTCTTACATAGATGCTCTTTAGTTAATAGTGAAAAACGTGTTGGGTTCGTGAACTGTGTAAATTCATTTGAGCCTTAAAATCACTGGGCTTACCGGAAATGAACTCTTGCTTGTAGGAAGACACAGAGCCTTTGGTTTAACTCCGATTCTGATGGAAAATTCAGACCGGTGTTCTCATCCATGAAACATACTCTGTTTTAACGCGAGAAGCATGCTCTTCTTTCCAGCGTCTCCAATACAGCAAGAAACATGAGCATGCCCAGAAAAAAAGAATTGTGTTTCTTACTCATACAGACCATATCCAGTAAACTCTGCTTATGAAACTGTAACAAACCACAGCATCTCTTTCAAAAATGCTCTTTGATTTATAGTGAAAAACGTGTTGGGTTCGTGGACAGCGTAAATCATTTGAGCCAAAAAATCACTGGGTTTACCCGAAATGAACTCTTGCTTGTAGTAAGACACCGAGGCTTTGGTTTAACTCCGTTTTTGAAGGGAAATTTAGACCAGAGATCTCATCCATGAAACACCCTCTGTTTGAACGCAAGAAGCATCCTCTCCTTTCCAGAGTCCACAATACAGCAAGAAATATGAGCATGTCCAGAAAAAAAGAACAGTGTTTCCTACTCATATGGACCATATCTAGTTGAACTCTGCTTATGAAACTCTAACAAACCACAGCATCTCTTACATAGATGCTCTTTAGGTAATAGTGAAAAACGTGTTGGGTTAGACTGTGTAAATTCATTTAGCCGAAAAATCACTGGGTTTACCGGAAATGAACTCTTCCATGTAGAAAGACACAGAGACTTTGATTTAACTCCGTTTGTGAAGGGAAATTCAGACCAGTGTACTCATCCATGAAACATACTCTGTTTTAACTCAAGAAGCATGCTCTTCTTTCCAGAATCTGCAATACAGCAAGAAATATGAGCATGTCCAGAAAAAATGAACTGTGTTTCCTACTCATACGGACCATATCTAGTTGAATTCTGATTATGAAACTGTAACAAACGACAGCATCTCTTACATAGATGCTCTTTAGTTAATAGTGAAAAACGTATTGGGTTCATGAACTGTGTAAATTCATTTGAGGCGAAAAATCACCTGGCTTACCCGAAATGAACTCTTGCTTGTAGGAAGACACAGAGGCTTTGGTTTCACTCCGTTTGTGAAGGGAAATTCAGACCAGAGTTCTCATCCATGAAACACACTCTGTTTTAACGCAAGAAGCATGCTCTTCTGTCCAGAATCTGCAACACAGCAAGAAATATGAGCATGTCCAGAAAAAATGAACTGTGGGTCCTACTCATACGGACCATATCTAGTTGAAATCTGATTATGAAACTATAACAAACAACAGCATCTCTTACATAGATGCTCTTTAGTTAACAGTGAAAAACGTGTTGGGTTCGTGAACTGTGTAAATTCATTTCAGCCGAAAAATCACTTTGCTTACCGGAAATGAACTCTTGCTTTTAGGAAGACATAGAGCCTTTGATTTAACGCCATTTCTGAATGAAAATTCAGACCAGTGTTCTCATCCATGAAACATACTCTGTTTTAACGCAAGAAGTATGCTCTTCTTTCCAGCTTCTCCAATACAGCAAGAAAAAAGAGCATGCCCATAAAAAAAGAACTGTGTTTCTTACTCATACGGACCATATCCACTTAACCTCTGCTTATGAAACTGTAACAAACCACAGCATCTCTTTCAAAAATTCTCTTTCATTTATAGTGAAAAACGAGTTGGGTTCGTGAACTGCATAAATTCATTTGCGCCGAAAAATCACTGGGTTTACCGGAAATGAACTCTTGCTTGTAGGAAGACACAGAGCCTTTGGTTTAACTTCGTTTCTGAAGGAAAATTCAGACCAGTGTTCTCATCCATGAAACATACTGTGTTTTAACGCAAGAAGCATGCTCTTCTTTCCAGCGTCTCCAATCCAGCAAGAAATATGAGCATGTCTAGAAAAAAAGAACTGTGTTTGCTACTCATATGGACTATATCAATTTGAACTCTGCTTATGAAACTGTAACAAACCACTGCATCTCTTACAAAGAAGCTCTTTACTTAATAGTGGAAAACATATTGGGTTCCTGAACTGTGTAAATTCATTTGAGGCGAAAAATCACTGGGTTTACCAGAAATGAACTCTTGCTTGTAGGGAGACATAGAGGCTTTGGTTTCTCTCTGTTTGTGAAGGGAAATTCAGACCAGAGTACTCATCCATGAAACACACTCTGTTTTAACGCAAGAAGCATGTTCTTCTTTCCAGAATCTGCAAACAGCAAGAAATATGAGCATGTCCAGAAAAAATGAACTGTGTTTCCTACTCATATGGACTATATCTAGTTGAATTCTGATTATGAAACTGTAACAAACGACAGCATCTCTTACATAGATGCTCTTTAGTTAATAGTGAAAAACGTGTTGGGTTCGTGAACTGTGTAAATTCATTTGAGCTGAAAAAATCACTGGGCTTACCGGAAATGAACTCTTACTTGTAGGAAGACACAGAGCCTTATGTTAAACTTCGTTTCTGAAGGAAAATTCAGACCAGTGTTCTCATCCATGAAACATACTCTGTTTTAACGTAAGAATTATCCTCTTCTTTCCAGAGTCTCCAATACAGCAAGAAAAAAGAGCATTCCCAGAATAAAAGAACTGTGTTTCCAAATCATACGGACCATATCTGGTTGAACTTTGCTTATGAAACTGTAACAAACCAAGCATCCCTTACATAGATGCTCTTTAGTTAATAGTGAAAATCGTGTTGGGTTCGTGAACTGTGTAAATTCATTTGAGACGAAAAATCACTGGGTTTACCGGAAATGAACTCTTGCTTGTAGAAAGACACAGAGGCTTTGGTTTAACTCCGTTTGTGAAGAGAAAATCAGACCAGTGTTCTGATCCATGAAACATACTCTGTTTTAACGCTAGAAGCATGCTCTTCTTTCCAGCGTCTCCAATACAGCAAGAAACATGAGCATGCTCAGAAAAAAAGATCTGTGTTTCTTACTCATACGGACCATATCCAGTTAAACTCTGCCTATGACACTGTAACAAACCACAGCGTCTCTTTCAAAAATTCTCTTTCTTTTATAGTGAAAAATATGTTGGGTTCGTGACCTGCGTAAATTCATTTGAGCCGAAAAATCACTGGGTTTACCGGAAATGAACTCTTGCTTGTAGAAAGACACAGAGACTTTGATTTAACTCCGTTTGTGAAGGGAAATACAGACCAGTGTTCTCATCCATGAAACACCCTCTGTTTTAACGCAAGAATTATCCTCTTCTTTCCAGAGACTGCAATACAGCAAGAAATATGAGCATGTCCAGAAAAAAAGAACTGTGTTTCCTACTCATATGGACCATATCTAGTTGAACTCTGCTCATTAAACTGTAACAAACCACAGCATCTCTTACATAGATGATCTTTAGTTAATAGTGAAAATCGTGTTGGGTTCGTGAACTGTGTAAATTCATTTGAGACGAAAAATCACTGGGTTTCCCGGAAATGAACTCTTGCTTGTAGGAAGACAAAGAGCCTTTGGTTTAACTCCGTTTGTGAAGAGAAATTCAGACCAGTGTTCTGATCCATGAAACATACTCTGTTTTAACGCTAGAAGCATGCTCTTCTTTCCAGCGTCTCCAATACAGCAAGAAACATGAGCATGCTCAGAAAAAAAGATCTGTGTTTCTTACTCATACGGACCATATCCAGTTAAACTCTGCCTATGACACTGTAACAAACCACAGCATCTCTTTCAAAAATGCTCTATTTTTATAGTGAAAAACGTGTTGGGTTCGTGAACAGCGTAAATTCATTTGAGCCGAAAAATCACTGGGTTTACTGGAAATGAACTCTTGCTTGTAGAAAGACACAGAGGCTTTGGTTTAACTCCGTTTGTGAAGGGAAATTTAGACCAGTGTTCTCATCCATGAAACACCCTCTGTTTGAATGAAAGAAGCATCCTCTTCTTTCCAGATTCCACAATACACCAAGAAATATGAGCATGTCCAGAAAGAAGAACAGTGTTTCCTACTCATACGGACCATATCTAGTTGAACTCTGCTTATGAAACTGTAACAAACCACAGCATCTCTTACATAGATGCTCTTTAGTTAATAGAGAAAAACGTGTTGGGTTCGTGACCTGTGTAAATTCATTTGAGCCGAAAAATCACTGGGCTTACTGGAAATAAACTCTTGCTTGTATGAAGACACAGAGCCTTTGATTTAACACCGTTTCTGAAGAAAAATTCAGACCAGTGTTCTCATCCATGAAACATACTCTGTTTTAACGCAAGAAGCATGCTCATCTTTCCAGCGTCTCTAATCCAGCCAGAAATATGAGCATGTCTAGAAAAAAAGAACTGTGTTTCATACTCATATGGACCATATCTAGTTGAACTCTGCTTATGAAACTGTAACAAACCACAGCTTCTCTGGCATAGATGCTCTTTAGTTAATATTGAAAAACGTGTTGTGTTCGTGAACTGTGTAAATTCATTTGAGCCGAAAAATCCCTGGGTTTACCAGAAATGAACTCTTGCTTGTAGAAAGACACAGAGACTTTGATTTAACTCCGTTTGTGAAGGGAAATTCAGAACAGTGTTCTCATCCATGAAACACCCTCTGTTTGAACGCAAGAAGCATCCTCTTCATTCCAGAGACCACAATACAGCAAGAAATATGAGCATGTGCAGAAAAAAAGAACAGTGTTTCCTACTCATACAGACCATATCTAGTTGAACTCTGCTTATGCAACTGTAAGAAACCACAGCTTCTCTTAAATAGATTCTCTTTAGTTAATATTGAAAAACGTCTTGGGTTCGTGAACTGTGTAAATTCATTGGAGTCGACAAATCACTGAGTTTACTGGAAATGAACTCTTGCTTGTAGAAAGACACAGAGACTTTGATTTAACTCCGATTTTGAAGGGAAATTCACACCAGTGTTCTCATCCATGTAACACCCTCTGTTTTAACTCAAGAATTATCCTCTTCTTTCCAGAGACTGCAATACAGCAAGAAATATGAGCATGCTCAGAAAAAAAGATCTGTGTTTCTTACTCATACGGACCATATCCAGTTAAACTCTGCCTATGACACTGTAACAAACCACAGCATCTCTTTCAAAAATGCTCTATTTTTATAGTGAAAAACGTGTTGGATTCGTGAACAGCGTAAATTCATTTGAGCCGAAAAATCACTGGGTTTACCGGAAATGAACTCTTGCTTGTAGAAAGACACAGAGGCTTTGGTTTAACTCCGTTTGTGAAGGGAAATTCAGACCAGTGTTCTCATCCATGAAACACCCTCTGTTTGAATGAAAGAAGCATCCTCTTCTTTCCAGATTCCACAATACAGCAAGAAATATGAGCATGTCCAGAAAAAAGAACAGTGTTTCCTACTCATACGGACCATATCTAGTTGAACTCTGCTTATGAAACTGTAACAAACCACAGCATCTCTTACAGATGCTCTTTAGTTAATAGAGAAAAACGTGTTGGGTTCGTGAACTGTGTAAATTCATTTGAGCCGAAGAATCACTCAGTTTACCGGAAATAAACTCTTGCTTGTAGAAAGACACAGAGACTTTGATTCAACTCCGTTTGTGAAGGGAAATTCAGAACAGTATTCTCATCCATGAAACACCCTCTGTTTTAACGCAGTTATTATCCTCTTCTTTCCAGAGACTGCAATACAGCAAGAAATATGATCATGTTCAGAAAGAAATAACTGCGTTTCCTACTCATATGGACCATATCTAGTTGAAATCTGCTAATTAACTGTAACAAACCACAGGATCTCTTACAGAGATGATCTTTAGTTAATAGTGAAAAACGTATTGGGTTCATGAACTGTGTAAATTCATTTGAGGTGAAAAATCACTGGGCTTACCCGAAATGAACTCTTGCTTGTAGGGAGACACAGAGGCTTTGGTTTCACTCCGTTTGTTAAGGGAAATTCAGAACAGAGTTCTCATCCATGAAACATACTCTGTTTTAACGCAAGAAGCATGCTCTTCTTTCCAGCGTCTCCAATCCAGCATGAAATATGAGCATGTCTAGAAAAAAAGAACTGTGTTTCCTACTCTTATGGACCATATCCAGTTAAACTCTGCTTATGAAACTGTAACAAACCACAGCATCTCTTTCAAAAATGCTCTTTTATTTATAGTGAAAAACGAGTTGGGTTCCTGAACTGCGTAAATTCATTTGAGCTGAAAAATCACTGGGTTTACCTTTAATGCACTCTTGCTTGTCCAAAGACACAGAGACTTTGATTTAACTCCGTTTGTGAAGGGAAATTCAGACCAGTGTTCTCATCCATGAAACACCCTCTGTTTTAACGAAAGATTTATCCTCTTCTTTCCAGAGACTGCAATACAACAAGAAATATGAGCATGTCCAGAAAAAAAGAACTGTGTTTCCTACTCATACGGACCATATCTAGTTGAACTCTGCTCATTAAACTGTTACAAACCACAGCATCTCTTACATAGATGCTCTTTAGTTAATAGTGAAAAACGTGTTGGGTTCGTGAACGGTGTAAATTCAATTGAGCCGAAAAATCACTGGGTTTACCGGAAATGAACTCTTGCTTGTAGAAAGACACAGAGACTTTGATTTAACTCCGTTTGTGAAGGGAAATTCAGACCAGTGTTCTCATCCATGAAATACCCACTGTTTTAGCGCAAGAAGCCTGCTCTTCTTTCCAGCGTCTCTAATACAGCAAGAAACATGAGCATGCCCAGAAAAAAAGAACTGTGTTTCTTACTCATACGGACCATATCCAGTTAAACTCTGCTTATGAAACTGTAACAAACCACAGCATCTCTTTCAAAAATGCTCTCTCATTTATAGTGAAAAACGTGTTGGGTTCATGAACTGCGTAAATTCTTTTGAGCTGAAAAAACACTGGGTTAACTGGAAATGAACTCTTGCTTGTAGAAAGACACAGAGACTTTGATTTAACTCCGTTTGTGAAGGGAAATTCAGACCAGTGTTCTCATCCATGAAACACCCTCTGCTTGAACTCAAGAAGCATCCTCTTCTTTCCAGAGTCCACAATACAGCAAGAAATATGAGCATGTCCAGAAAAAAAGAACAGTGTTTCCTACTCATATGGATCATATCTAGTAGAACTCTGCTTATGAAACTGCAACAAACCTCAGCATCTCTTACATAGATGCTCTTTAGTTAATAGTGAAAATCGTGTTGGGTTCATGAACTGTGTAAATTCATTTGAGCCAAAAAATCACTGGGTTTACCAGAAATGAACTCTTGCTTGTAGAAAGACACAGAGACTTTGATTTAACTCCGTTTGTGAAGGGAAATTCAGACCAGTGTTCTCATCCATGAAACACCCTCTGTTTTACGCAAGTATTATCCTCTTCTTTCCAGAGACTGCAATACAGCAAGAAATATGAGCATGTCCAGAAAAAAAGAACTGTGTTTCCTACTCATACGGACCATATCTAGTTGAAATCTGATTATGAAACTGTAACAAACAACAGCATCTCTTACATAGATGCTCTTTAGTTAATAGTGAAAAACGTGTTGGGTTCGTGAACTTTGTCAATTCAATTGAAACGAAAAACAACTGGGTTTACCGGAAATGAACTCTTGCTTGTAGGAAGACAAAGATCCTTTGGTTTAACTCCGTTTGTGAAGGGAAATTCAGACCGGTGTTCTCATCCATGAAACATACTCTGTATTAACGCGAGAAGCATGCTCTTCTTTCCAGGGTCTCCAATCCAGAAAGAAATATGAGCATGTCTAGAAAAAATGAACTGGGTTTCCTACTCATACGGACCATATCTAGTTGAATTCTGATTATGAAACTGTAACAAACGACAGCATCCCTTACATAGATGCTCTTTAGTTAATAGAGAAAAACGTGTTGGGTTCGTGAACTGTGTAACTTCATTTGAGCCGAAAAATTACTGGGCTTACTGGAAATGAACTCTTGCTTGTAGGAAGACACAGAGCCTTTGGTTTAACTCCGTTTCTGAAGGAAAATTCAGACCAGTGTTCTCATCCATGAAACATACTCTCTTTTAACGCGAGAAGCATGCTCTTCTTTCCAGCGTCTCCAATACAGCAAGAAACATGAGCATGCCCAGAAAAAAAGAACTGTGTTTCTTACTCATACGGACCATATCCAGTTAAACTCTGCTTATGAAACTGTAACAAACCACAGCATCTCTTTCAAAAATGCTCTTTGATTTATAGTAAAAAACATGTTGGGTTCGTGAACTGCGTAAATTCATTTGAGCTGAAAAATCACTGGGTTTACCGGAAATGAACTCTTGCTTATAGGAAGACCCAGAGGCTTTGGTTTCACTCCTTTTTTGAAGGGAAATTCAGACCAGAGTTCTCATCCATGAAACACACTCGGTTTTAACGCAAGAAGCATATTCTTCTTTCCTGAATATGCAATATAGCAAGAAATATGAGCATGTCCAGAAAAAAAGAACAGTGTTTCCTACTCATACGGACCATATCTAGTTGAACTCTGCTTATGAAACTGTAACAAACCACAGCATCTCTTACATAGATGCTCTTTAGTTAATAGTGAAAAACGTGTTGGGTTCGTGAATGGTGTCAATTCAATTGAGCCGAAAAATCACTGGGTTTACCGGAAAAGAACTCTTGCTTGTAGGAAGACACAGAAGCTTTGGTTTCACTCCGTTTTTGAAGGGAAATTCAGACCAGAGTTCTCATCCATGAAACACACTCTGTTTTAGCGCAAGAAGCCTGCTCTTCTTTCCAGCGTCTCTAATACAGCAAGAAACATGAGCATGCCCAGAAAAAAAGAACTGTGTTTCTTACTCATACGGACCATATCCAGTTAAACTCTGCTTATGAAACTGTAACAAACCACAGCATCTCTTTCAAAAATGCTCTCTCATTTATAGTGAAAACCTGTTGGGTTCATGAACTGCGTAAATTCTTTTGAGCTGAAAAAACTCTGGGTTAACTGGAAATGAACTCTTGCTTGTAGAAAGACACAGAGACTTTGATTTAACTCCGTTTGTGAAGGTATATTCAGACCAGTGTTCTCATCCATGAAACACCCTCTGCTTGAACGCAAGAAGCATCCTCTTCTTTCCAGAGTCCACAATACAGCAAGAAATATGAGCATGTCCAGAAAAAAAGAACAGTGTTTCCTGCTCATATGGATCATATCTAGTAGAACTCTGCTTATGAAACTGCAACAAACCTCAGCATCTCTTACATAGATGCTCTTTAGTTAATAGTGAAAATCGTGTTGGGTTCATGAACTGTGTAAATTCATTTGAGCCAAAAAATGACTGGGTTTACCGGAAATGAACTCTTGCTTGTAGAAAGACACAGAGACTTTGATTTAACTCCGTTTGTGAAGGGAAATTCAGACCAGTGTTCTCATCCATGAAACATACTCTGTTTTAACGCGAGAAGCATGCTCTTCTTTCCAGCGTCTCCATTCAGCAAGAAACATGAGCATGCCCAGAAAAAAAGAACTGTGTTTCTTACTCATACGGACCATATCCAGTTAAATTCTGCTTATGAAACTGTAACAAACCTCAGCATCTCTTACATAGATGCTCTTTAGTTAATAGTGAAAAACATATTGGGTTCATGAACTGTGTAAATTCATTTGAGCCAAAAAAATCACTGGGTTTACCGGAAATGAACTCTTGCTCGTAGGAAGACACAGAGCCTTTGGTTTAACTCCGTTTGTGAAGGGAAATTCAGACCAGTGCTCTCATCTATGAAACACACTCTGTTTTGACGCAAGAAGCATGCTCTTCTTTCCAGCATCTCTAATACAGCAAGAAACATGAGCATATCCAGGAAAAAAGAACTGTGTTTCCTACTCATACGAACCATATCTAGTTGAACTCTGCTCATTAAACTATAACAAACAACAGCATCTCTTACATAGATGATCTTTAGGTAATAGTGAAAAACGTATTGGGTTCATGAACTGTGTAAATTCATTTGAGGCGAAAAATCACTGGGCTTACCCGAAATGAACTCTTGCTTGTAGGAAGACACAGAGCCTTTGGTTTAATTCAGTTTCTGAAGGAAAATTCAGACCAGTGTTCTCATCCATGAAACATACTCTGTTTTAACGCTAGAAGCATGCTCTTCTTTCCAGCGTCTCCAATACAGCAAGAAACATGAGCATGCCCAGAAAAAAAGAACTGTGTTTCTTACTCATACGGACCATATCCAGTTAAACTCTGCTCATGAAACTGTAACAAACCACAGCATCTCTTTCAAAAATGCTCTTTCATTTATAGTGAAAAACGTGTTGGGTTCGTGAACTGCGTAAATTCATTTGAGTCGAAAAATCACTGGGTTTACCCGAAATGAACTCTTGCTTGTAGTAAGACACAGAGGCTTTGGTTTAACTCCGTTCGTGAAGGGAAATTCAGACCAGTGTTCTCATCCATGAAACACCCTCTGTTTGAACGCAAGAAGCATACTAGTCTTTCCAGAGTCCACAATACAGCAAGAAATATGAGCATATCCAGAAAAAAAGAACAGTGTTTCCTACTCATACGGACCATATCTAGTTGAATTCTGATTATGAAACTATAACAAAAGACAGCATCTCTTACGTAGATGCTCTTTAGTTAATAGTGAAAAACGTGTTGGGTTCGTGAACTGTGTAAATTCATTTGAGCCGAAAAATCACTGGGCTTACTGGAAATGAACTCTTGCTTGTAGGAAGACACAGAGCCTTTGGTTTAACTCCGTTTCTGAAGGATAATTCAGACCACTGTTCTCATCCATGAAACATACTCTGTTTTAACGCAAGAAGCCTGCTCTTCTTTCCAGCGTCTCTAATACAGCAAGAAACATGAGCATGCCCAGAAAAAAAGAACTGTGTTTCTTACACATACGGACCATATCCAGTTAAACTCTGCTTATGAAACTGTAACAAACCACAGCATCTCTTTCAAAAATGCTCTCTCATTTATAGTGAAATACGTGTTGGGTTCATGAACTGCGTAAATTCTTTTGACCTGAAAAAACACTGGGTTAACTGGAAATGAACTCTTGCTTGTAGAAAGACACAGAAACTTTGATTTAAATCCGTTTGTGAAGGGATATTCAGACCAGTGTTCTCATCCATGAAACACCCTCTGCTTGAACGCAAGAATCATCCTCTTCTTTCCAGAGTCCACAATACAGCAAGAAATATGAGCATGTCCAGAAAAAAAGAACAGTGTTTCCTACTCATATGAGTCATATCTAGTAGAACTCTGCTTATGAAACTGCAACAAACCTCAGCATCTCTTACATAGATGCTCTTTAGTTAATAGTGAATATCGTGTTGGGTTCATGAACTGTGTAAATTCATTTGAGCCAAAAAATCACTGGGTTTACCCGAAATGAACTCTTGCTTGTAGTAAGACACTGAGGCTTTGGTTTAACTCCGTTTTTGAAGGGAAATTTAGACCAGAGTTCTCATCCATGAAACACCCTCTGAACGCAAGAAGCATCCTCTCCTTTCCAGAGTCCACAATACAGCAAGAAATATGAGCATGTCCAGAAAAAAAGAACAGTGTTTCCTACTCATACGGACCATATCTAGTTGAATTCTGATTATGAAACTGTAACAAACGACAGCATCTCTTACATAGATGCTCTTTAGTTAATAGTGAAAAACGTATTGGGTTCATGAACTGTGTAAATTCATTTGAGGCGAAAAATCACTGGGCTTGCCCGAAATGAACTCTTGCTTGTAGGAAGACACAGAGGCTTTGGTTTCACTCCGTTTGTGAAGGGAAATTCAGACCAGAGTTCTCATCCATGAAACACACTCTGTTTTAACGCAAGAAGCATGCTCTTCTGTCCAGAATCTGCAACACAGCAAGAAATATGAGCATGTCCAGAAAAAATGAACTGTGGGTCCTACTCATACGGACCATATCTAGTTGAAATCTGATTATGAAACTATAACAAACAACAGCATCTCTTACATAGATGCTCTTTAGTTAACAGTGAAAAACGTGTTGGGTTCGTGAACTGTGTAAATTCATTTCAGCCGAAAAATCACTTTGCTTACCGGAAATGAACTCTTGCTTGTAGGAAGACACAGAGCCTTTGATTTAACGCCATTTCTGAATGAAAATTCAGACCAGTGTTCTCATCCATGAAACATACTCTGTTTTAACGCAAGAAGTATGCTCTTCTTTCCAGCTTCTCCAATACAGCAAGAAAAAAGAGCATGCCCATAAAAAAAGAACTGTGTTTCTTACTCATACGGACCATATCCACTTAAACTCTGCTTATGAAACTGTAACAAACCACAGCATCTCTTTCAAAAATTCTCTTTCATTTATAGTGAAAAACGAGTTGGGTTCGTGAACTGCGTAAATTCATTTGCGCCGAAAAATCACTGGGTTTACCGGAAATGAACTCTTGCTTGTAGGAAGACACAGAGCCTTTGGTTTAACTTCGTTTCTGAAGGAAAATACAGCCCAGTGTTCTCATCCATGAAACATACTGTGTTTTAACGCAAGAAGCATGCTCTTCTTTCCAGCGTCTCCAATCCAGCAAGAAATATGAGCATGTCTAGAAAAAAAGAACTGTGTTTGCTACTCATATGGACTATATCAATTTGAACTCTGCTTATGAAACTGTAACAAACCACTGCATCTCTTACAAAGAAGCTCTTTACTTAATAGTGGAAAACATATTGGGTTCCTGAACTGTGTAAATTCATTTGAGGCGAAAAATCACTGGGCTTACCAGAAATGAACTCTTGCTTGTAGGGAGACATAGAGGCTTTGGTTTCACTCTGTTTGTGAAGGGAAATTCAGACCAGAGTTCTCATCCATGAAACACACTCTGTTTTAACGCAAGAAGCATGTTCTTCTTTCTAGAATCTGCAAACAGCAAGAAATATGAGCATGTCCAGAAAAAATGAACTGTGTTTCCTACTCATATGGACTATATCTAGTTGAATTCTGATTATGAAACTGTAACAAACGACAGCATCTCTTACATAGATGCTCTTTAGTTAATAGTGAAAAACGTGTTGGGTTCGTGAACTGTGTAAATTCATTTGAGCTGAAAAATCACTGGGCGCACCGGAAATGAACTCTTACTTGTAGGAAGACACAGAGCCTTATGTTAAACTTCGTTTCTGAAGGAAAATTCAGACCAGAGTTCTCATCCATGAAACATACTCTGTTTTAACGTAAGAATTATCCTCTTCTTTCCAGAGTCTCCAATACAGCAAGAAAAAAGAGCATTCCCAGAATAAAAGAACTGTGTTTCCAACTCATACGGACCATATCTGGTTGAACTTTGCTTATGAAACTGTAACAAACCAAGCATCCCTTACATAGATGCTCTTTAGTTAATAGTGAAAATCGTGTTGGGTTCGTGAACTGTGTAAATTCATTTGAGCCGAAAAATCACTGGGTTTACCGGAAATGAACTCTTGCTTGTAGAAAGACACAGAGGCTTTGGTTTAACTCCGTTTGTGAAGAGAAAATCAGACCAGTGTTCTGATCCATGAAACATACTCTGTTTTAACGCTATAAGCATGCTCTTCTTTCCAGCGTCTCCAATACAGCAAGAAACATGAGCATGCTCAGAAAAAAAGATCTGTGTTTCTTACTCATACGGACCATATCCAGTTAAACTCTGCCTATGACACTGTAACAAACCACAGCATCTCTTTCAAAAATTCTCTTTCTTTTATAGTGAAAAACGTGTTGGGTTCGTGAACTGCGTAAATTCATTTGAGCCGAAAAATCACTGGGTTTACCGGAAATGAACTCTTGCTTGTAGAAAGACACAGAGGCTTTAGTTTAACTCCGTTTGTGAAGGGAAATTCAGACCAGTGTTCTCATCCATGAAACACCCTCTGTTTGAACGCAAGAAGCATCCTCTTCTTTCCAGAGTCCACAATACAGCAAGAAATATGAGCATGTGCAGAAAAAAAGAACAGTGTTTCCTACTCATACAGACCATATCTAGTTGAACTCTGCTTATGCAAGTGTAAGAAACCACAGCTTCTCTTAAATAGATGCTCTTTAGTTAATATTGAAAAACGTGTTGGGTTCGTGAACTGTGTAAATTCATTTGACCCGAAAAATCACTAGGTTTACCGGAAATGAACTCTTGCTTGTAGAAAGACACAGAGACTTTGATTTAACTCTGTTTGTGAAGGGAAATTCAGACCGGTGCTCTAATCTATGAAACACACTCTGTTTTGACGCAAGAAGCATGCTCTTCTTTCCAGCATCTCTAATACAGCAAGAAACATGAGCATATCCAGGAAAAAAGAACTGTGTTTCCTACTCAAACGGACCATATCTAGTTGAACTCTGCTCAGTAAACTGTAACAAACAACAGCATCTCTTACATAGATGATCTTTAGTTAATAGTGAAAATCGTGTTGGGTTCGTGAACTGTGTAAATTCATTTGAGACCAAAAACAACTGGGTTTACGGGAAATGAACTCTTGCTTGTAGGAAGACAAAGAGCCTTTGGTTTAACTCCGTTTGTGAAGGGAAATTCAGACCAGAGTTCTCATCTATGAAACACACTCTGTTTTGACGCAAGAAGCATGCTCTTCTTTCCAGCGTCTCCAATCCAGCAAGAAATATGAGCATGTCTAGAAAAAAAGAACTGTGTTTCCTACTCAAATGGACCATATAGTTGAACTCTGCTTATGAAAGTGTAACAAACCACAGCATCTCTTACATAGATGCTCTTTAGGTAATAGTGAAAAACGTATTGGGTTCATGAACTGTGTAAATTCATTTGAGGCGAAAAATCACTGGGCTTATCCGAAATGAACTCTTGCTTGTAGGAAGACACAGAGCCTTTGGTTTAATTCCGTTTCTGAAGGAAAATTCAGACCAGTGTTCTCATCCATGAAACATACTCTGTTTTAACGCTAGAAGCATGCTCTTCTTTCCAGCTTCTCCAATACAGCAAGAAACATGAGCATGCCCAGAAAAAAAGAACTGTTTTTCTTATTCATACGGACCATATCCAGTAAACTCTGCTTATGAATCTGTAACAAACCACAGCATCTCTTTCAAAAATGCTCTTTCATTTATAGTGAAAAACGTTTTGGGTTCGTGGACTGAGTAAATTCATTTGAGCCGAAAAATCACTGGGTTTACCCGAAATGAACTCTTGCTTGTAGTAAGACACAGAGGCTTTGGTTTAACTCCATTCGTGAAGGGAAATTCAGACCAGTGTTCTCATCCATGAAACACCCTCTGTTTGAACGCAAGAAGCGTGCTCTTCTTTCCAGAGTCCACAATACAGCAAGAAATATGAGCATGTCCAGAAAAAAAGAACAGTGTTTCCTACTCATATGGACAATATCTAGTTGAACTCTGCTTATGAAACTGTAACAAACCACAGCATCTCTTACATAGATGCTCTTTAGTTAATAGTGAAAAACGTGTTGGGTTCGTGAACTGTGTAAATTCATTTGAGCCTTAAAATCACTGGGCTTACCGGAAATGAACTCTTGCTTGTAGGAAGACACAGAGCCTTTGGTTTAACTCCGATTCTGATGGAAAATTCAGACCGGTGTTCTCATCCATGAAACATACTCTGTTTTAACGCGAGAAGCATGCTCTTCTTTCCAGCGTCTCCAATACAGCAAGAAACATGAGCATGCCCAGAAAAAAAGAATTGTGTTTCTTACTCATACGGACCATATCCAGTAAACTCTGCTTATGAAACTGTAACAAACCACAGCATCTCTTTCAAAAATGCTCTTTGATTTATAGTGAAAAACGTGTTGGGTTCGTGGACAGCGTAAATCATTTGAGCCAAAAAATCACTGGGTTTACCCGAAATGAACTCTTGCTTGTAGTAAGACACCGAGGCTTTGGTTTAACTCCGTTTTTGAAGGGAAATTTAGACCAGAGTTCTCATCCATGAAACACCCTCTGTTTGAACGCAAGAAGCATCCTCTCCTTTCCAGAGTCCACAATACAGCAAGAAATATGAGCATGTCCAGAAAAAAAGAACAGTGTTTCCTACTCATATGGACCATATCTAGGTGAACTCTGCTTATGAAACTCTAACAAACCACAGCATCTCTTACATAGATGCTCTTTAGGTAATAGTGAAAAACGTGTTGGGTTAGACTGTGTAAATTCATTTAGCCAAAAAATCACTGGGTTTACCCGAAATGAACTCTTGCTTGTAGGAAGACACAGAGGCTTTGGTTTAACTCCGTTAGTGAATGGAAATTCAGTCCAGAGTTCTCAAACATGAAACACACTCTGTTTTAACGCAAGAAGCATGTTCTTCTTTCCAGAATCTGCAAACAGCAAGAAATATGAGCATGTCCAGAAAAAATGAACTGTGTTTCCTACTCATACGGATCATATCTAGTTTAATTCTGATTATGAAACTGTAACAAACGACAGCATCTCTTACATAGATGCTCTTTAGTTAATAGTGAAAATCGTGTTGGGTTTCGTGAAGTGTGTAAATTCATTTGAGACGAAAAATCACTGGGTTTACCGGAAATGAACTCTTGCTTGTAGGAAAACAAAGAGCCTTTGGTTTAACTCCGTTAGTGAAGGGAAATTCAGACCAGAGTTCTCATCCATGAAACACACTCTGTTTTAACGCAAGAAGCATGCTCTTCTTTCCAGAATCTGCAAACAGCAAGAAATATGAGCATGTCCAGATAAAATGAACTGTGTTTCCTACTCATATGGACCATATCTAGTTGAATTCTGATTATGAAACTGTAACAAACGACAGCATCTCTTACATAGATGCTCTTTAGTTAATAGTGAAAAACGTGTTTGGTTCGTGAACTCTGTAAATTCATTTGAGCTGAAAAATCACTGGGCTTACCGGAAATGAACTCTTGCTTGTAGGAAGACACAGATCCTTTTGTTTAACTCCGTTTCTGAAGGAAAATTCAGACCAGTGTTCTCATCCATGAAACATACTCTGTTTTTACGTAAGAATTATCCTCTTCTTTCCAGAGTCTCCAATACAGCAAGAAACAATAGCATTCCCAGAATAAAAGAACTGTGTTTCCAACTCATATGGACCATATCTGGTTGAACTTTGCTTATGAAACTGTAACAAACCACAGCATCCCTTACATAGATGCTCTTTAGTTAATAGTGAAAATCGTGTTGGGTTCGTGAACTGTGGAAATTCATTTGAGCTGAAAAATCACTGGGTTTACCGGAAATGAACTCTTGCTTGTAGAAAGACACAGAGACTTTGATTTAACTCCGTTTGTGAAGGGAAATTCAGACCAGTGTTCTCATCCATGAAACACCCTCTGTTTGAACGCAAGAAGCATCCTTTTCTTTCCAGAGTCCACAATACAGCAAGAAATATGAGCATGTGCAGAAAAAAGAACAGTGTTTCCTACTCATACGGACAATATCTAGTTGAACTTTGCTTAGGAAACTGTAACAAACCACAGCATCTCTTACATAGATGCTCTTTAGTTAATAGAGAAAAACGTGTTGGGTTCGTGAACTGTGTAAATTTATTTGAGCCGAAAAATCACTAGTCTTACCAGAAATGAACTCTTGCTTGTAGGAAGACACAGAGCCTTTGGTTTAACTTCGTTTCTGAAGGAAAATTCAGACCAGTGTTCTCATCCATGAAACATACTCTGTTTTAACGAGTGAAGCATGCTCTTCTTTCCAGCGTCTCCAATACAGCAAGAAACATGAGCATGCCCAGAAAAAAAGAACTGTGTTTCCTACTCATACGGATCATATCTAGTTGAACTCTGCTCATTAGTGTAACAAACCACAGCATCTCTTACATAGATGATCTTTGGTTAATAGTGAAAATCGTGTTGGGTTCGTGAACTGTGTGAATTCATTTGAGACGAAAAATCACTGGGTTTACCGGAAATGAACTCTTGCTTGTAGGAAGACAAAGAGACTTTGGTTTGACTCCGTTTGTGAAGGGAAATTGAGACCAGTGTTCTCATCCATGAAACATACTCTGTTTTAACGCAAGAAGCATGCTCTTCTTTCCAGCGTCTCTAATCCAGCCAGAAATATGAGCATGTCTAGAAAAAAAGAACTGTGTTTGCTACTCATATGGACTATATGAAGTTGAACTCTGCTTATGAAACTGTAACAAACCACTGCATCTCTTACAAAGATGCTCTTTAGTTAATAGTGGAAAACATATTGGGTTCGTGAACTGTGTAAATTCATTTGAGCCGAAAAATCACTGGGCTTACCCGAAATGAACTCTTGCTTGTAGGGAGACATAGAGGCTTTGGTTTTACTCTGTTTGTGAAGGGAAATTCAGACCAGAGTTCTCATCCATGAAACACACTCTGTTTTAACGCAAGAAGCATGCTCTTCTTTCCAGAATATGCAAACAGCAAGAAATATGAGCATGTCCAGAAAAAATGAACTGTGTTTCCTACTCATATGGACCATATCTAGTTGAATTCTGATTATGAAACTGTAACAAACGACAGCATCTCTTACATAGATGCTCTTTAGTTAATAGTGAAAAACGTGTTGGGTTCGTGAACTGTGTAAATTCATTTGAGCTGAAAAATCACTGGGTTTACCGGAAATGAACTCTTGCTTGTAGGAAGCAAAAGAGCCTTTGGTTTAACTCCGTTTGTGAAGAGAAATTCAGAACAGTGTTCTCTTCCATGAAACACTCTCTGTTTTAACGCAAGAAGCATGCTCTTCTTTCCAGCGTCTCTAATACAGCAAGAAACATGAGCATGCTCAGAAAAAAAGATCTGTGTTTCTTACTCATACGGACCATATCCCGTTAAACTCTGCCTATGACACTGTAAGAAACCACAGCATCTCTTTCAAAAATGCTCTTTCTTTTATAGTGAAAAACGTGTTGGGTTCGTGAACTGCATAAATTCATTTGAGCCGAAAAATCACTGGGTTTACCGGAAATGAACTCTTGCTTGTAGAAAGACACAGATGGTTTGGTTTAACTCCGTTTGTGAAGGGAAATTCAGACCAGTGTTCTCATCCATGAAACACCCTCTGTTTGAACGAAAGAAGCATCCTCTTCTTTCCAGAGTCCACAATACAGCAAGAAATATGAGCATGTCCAGAAAAAAGAACAGTGTTTCCTACTCATACGGACCATATCTAGTTGAACTCTGCTTATGAAACTGTAACAAAACACAGCATCTCTTACATAGATGCTCTTTAGTTAATAGAGAAAAACGTGTTGGGTTCGTGAACTGTGTAAATTCATTTGAGCCGAAAAATCACTGGGTTTACCGGAAATGAACTCTTGCTTGTAGGAAGACACAGAGGCTTTGGTTTCACTCGGTTTATGAAGGGAAATTCAGACCAGAGTTCTCATCCATGAAACACACTCTGTTTTAACGCAAGAAGCATGCTCTTCTTTCCAGAATCTGCAATACAGCAAGAAATATGAGCATGTCCAGAAAAAATGAACTGTGTTTCCAACTCATACGGACCATATCTAGTTGAATTCTGATTATGAAACTGTAACAAACGACAGCATCTCTTACATAGATGCTCTTTAGTTAATAGTGAAAAACGTATTGGGTTCATGAACTGTGTAAATTCATTTGAGGCGAAAAATCACTGGGCTTACCCGAAATGAACTCTTGCTTGTAGGAAGACACAGAGGCTTTGGTTTCACTCCGTTTATGAAGGGAAATTCAGACCAGAGTTCTCATCCATGAAACACACTCTGTTTTAACGCAAGAAGCATGCTCTTCTTTCCAGCTTCTCCAATACAGCAAGAAACAAGAGCATTCCCAGAATAAAAGAACTGTGTTTCCAACTCATACGGACCATATCTGGTTGAACTTTGCTTATGAAACTGTAACAAACCACAGCATCCCTTACATAGATGCTCTTTAGTTAATAGTGAATATCGTGTTGGGTTCGTGAACTGTGTAAATTCATTTGAGTCAACAAATCACTGGGTTTAATGGAAATGAATTCTTGCTTGTAGAAAGACACAGAGACTTTGATTTAACTCCGTTTGTGAAGGGAAATTCAGAACAGTGTTCTCATCCATGAAACACCCTCTGTTTTAACGCAAGAATTATCCTCTTCTTTCTAGAGACTGCATACAGCAAGAAATATGAGCATGTCCAGAAAAAAAGAACTGTGTTTCCTACACATATGGACCATATGTAGTTGAACTCTGCTCATTAAAAGTGTAACAAACCACAGCATCTCTTACATAGATGATCTTTAGTTAATAGTGAAAATCGTGTTGGGTTCGTGAACTGTGTAAATTCATTTGAGACGAAAAATCACTGGGTTTACCAGAAATGAACTCTTGCTTGTAGGAAGCCAAAGAGCCTTTGGTTTAACTCCGTTTGTGAAGAGAAATTCAGAACAGTGTTCTCTTCCATGAAACACGCTCTGTTTTAACGCAAGAAGCATGCTCTTCTTTCCAGCGTCTCTAATACAGCAAGAAACATGAGCATGCTCAGAAAAAAAGATCTGTGTTTCTTACTCATACGGATCATATCCCGATAAACTCTGCCTATGACACTGTAAGAAACCACAGCATCTCTTTCAAAAATGCTCTTTCTTTTATAGTGAAAAACGTGTTGGGTTCGTGAACTGCATAAATTCATTTGAGCCGAAAATCACTGGGTTTACCGGAAATGAACTCTTGCTTGTAGAAAGACACAGAGGCTTTGGTTTAACTCCGTTTGTGAAGGGAAATTCAGACCAGTGTTCTCATCCATGAAACACCCTCTGTTTGAACGAAAGAAGCATCCTCTTCTTTCCAGAGTCCACAATACAGCAAGAAATATGAGCATGTCCAGAAAAAAGAACAGTGTTTCCTACTCATACGGACCATATCTAGTTGAACTCTGCTTATGAAACTGTAACAAACCACAGCATCTCTTACATAGATGCTCTTTAGTTAATAGAGAAAAACGTGTTGGGTTCGTGAACTGTGTAAATTCATTTGAGCCGAAAAATCACTGGGTTTACCGGAAATGAACTCTTGCTTGTAGGAAGACAAAGAGCCTTTGGTTTAACTCCGTTAGTGAAGGGAAATTCAGACCAGAGTTCTCATCCATGAAACACACTCTGTTTTAACGCAAGAAGCATGCTCTTCTTTCCAGAATCTGCAAACAGCAAGAAATATGAGCATGTCCAGATAAAATGAACTGTGTTTCCTACTCATATGGACCATATCTAGTTGAATTCTGATTATGAAACTGTAACAAACGACAGCATCTCTTACATAGATGCTCTTTAGTTAATAGTGAAAAACGTATTGGGTTCTTGAACTGTGTAAATTCATTTGAGCTGAAAAATCACTGGGCTTACCGGAAATGAACTCTTGCTTGTAGGAAGACACAGATCCTTTTGTTTAACTCCGTTTCTGAAGGAAAATTCAGACCAGTGTTCTCATCCATGAAACATACTCTGTTTTTACGTAAGAATTATCCTCTTCTTTCCAGAGTCTCCAATACAGCAAGAAACAAGAGCATTCCCAGAATAAAAGAACTGTGTTTCCAACTCATATGGACCATATCTGGTTGAACTTTGCTTATGAAACTGTAACAAACCACAGCATCCCTTACATAGATGCTCTTGAGTTAATAGTGAAAATCGTGTTGGGTTCGTGAACTGTGTAAATTCATTTGAGCTGAAAAATCACTGGGTTTACCGGAAATGAACTCTTGCTTGTAGAAAGACACAGAGACTTTGATTTAACTCCGTTTGTGAAGGGAAATTCAGACCAGTGTTCTCATCCATGAAACACCCTCTGTTTGAACGCAAGAAGCATCCTTTTCTTTCCAGAGTCCACAATACAGCAAGAAATATGAGCATGTGCAGAAAAAAAGAACAGTGTTTCCTACTCATACGGAACATATCTAGTTGAACTCTGCTTATGCAACTGTAAGAAACCACAGCTTTTCTTAAACAGATGCTCTTTAGTTAATAGAGAAAAACGTGTTGGGTTCGTGAACTGTGTAAATTCATTTGAGCCGAAAAATCACTGGGCTTACCGGAAATGAACTCTTGCTTGTAGGAAGACACAGAGCCTTTGGTTTAACTTCGTTTCTGAAGGAAAATTCAGACCAGTGTTCTCATCCATGAAACATATTCTGTTTTAACGTAAGAATTATCCTCTTCTTTCCAGAGTCTCCAATACAGCAAGAAACAAGAGCATTCTCAGAATAAAAGAACTGTGTTTCCAACTCATACGGATCATATCTGGTTGAACTTTGCTTATGAAACTGTAACAAACCACAGCATCCCTTACATAGATGCTCTTTAGTTAATAGTGAAAATCGTGTTGGGTTCGTGAACTGTGTAAATTCATTTGAGCCGAAAAATCACTGGGTTTACCGGAAATGAACTCTTGCTTGTAGAAAGACACAGAGACTTTGATTTAACTCCGTTTGTGAAGGGAAATTCAGAACAGTGTTCTCATCCATGAAACACCCTCTGTTTGAACGCAAGAAGCATCCTCTTGTTTCCAGAGTCCACAATACAACAAGAAATATGAGCATGTGCAGAAAAAAAGAACAGTGTTTCCTACTCATACAGACCATATCTAGTTGAACTCTGCTTATGCAACAGTAAGAAACCACAGCTTCTCTGAAACAGATGCTCTTTAGTTAATATTGAAAAACGTGTTGGGTTCGTGAACTGTGTAAATTCATTTGAGCCGAAAAATCACTGGGTTTACTGGAAATGAACTCTTGCTTGTAGAAAGACACAGAGACTTTGATTTAACTCCGTTTGTGAAGGGAAATTCAGAACAGTGTTCTCATCCATGAAACACCCTCTGTTTTAACGCAAGAATTATCCTCTTCTTTCCAGAGACTGCAATACAGCAAGAAATATGAGGATGTCCAGAAAAAAAGAACTGTGTTTCCTACTCATATGGACCATATGTAGTTGAACTCTGCTCATTAAACTGTAACAAACCACAGCATCCCTTACATAGATGCTCTTTAGTTAATAGTGAAAATCGTGTTGGGTTCGTGAACTGTGTAAATTCATTTGAGCCGAAAAATCACTGGGTTTACCGGAAATGAACTCTTGCTTGTAGAAAGACACAGAGACTTTGATTTAACTCCGTATGTGAAGAGAAATTCAGAACAGTGTTCTCATCCATGAAACACCCTCTGTTTTAACGCAAGAATTATCCTCTTCTTTCCAGAGACTGCAATACAGCAAGAAATATGAGCATGTCCAGAAAAAAAGAACTGTGTTTCCTACTCATATGGACCATATGTAGTTGAACTCTGCTCATTAAACTGTAACAAACCACAGCATCTCTTACATAGATGATCTTTAGTTAATATTGAAAAACGTGTTGTGTTCGTGAACTGTGTAAATTCATTTGACCCGAAAAATCACTAGGTTTACCGGAAATGAACTCTTGCTTGTAGAAAGACACAGAGACTTTGATTTAACTCCGTTTGTGAAGGGAAATTCAGAACAGTGTTCTCATCCATGAAACACCCTCTGTTTTAACGTAAGAATTATCCTCTTCTTTCCAGAGTCTCCAATACAGCAAGAAACAAGAGCATTCTCAGAATAAAAGAACTGTGTTTCTAACTCATACGGATCATATCTGGTTGAACTTTGCTTATGAAACTGTAACAAACCACAGCATCCCTTACATAGATGCTCTTTAGTTAATAGTGAAAATCGTGTTGGGTTCGTGAACTGTGTAAATTCATTTGAGCCGAAAAATCACTGGGTTTACCGGAAATGAACTCTTGCTTGTAGAAAGACACAGAGACTTTGATTTAACTCCGTTTGGGAAGGGATATTCAGAACAGTGTTCTCATCCATGAAACACCCTCTGTTTGAACGCAAGAAGCATCCTCTTGTTACCAGAGTCCACAATACAACAAGAAATATGAGCATGTGCAGAAAAAAAGAACAGTTTTCCTACTCATACAGACCATATCTAGTTGAACTCTGCTTATGCAACTGTAACAAACCACAGTTTCTCTTGCATAGATGCTCTTTAGTTAATATTGAAAAACGTGTTGTGTTCGTGAACTGTGTAAATTCATTTGACCCGAAAAATCACTAGGTTTACCGGAAATGAACTCTTGCTTGTAGAAAGACACAGAGACTTTGATTTAACTCCGTTTGTGAAGGGAAATTCAGAACAGTGTTCTCATCCATGAAACACCCTCTGTTTTAACGCAAGAATTATCCTCTTCTTTCCAGAGACTGCAATACAGCAAGAAATATGAGGATGTCCAGAAAAAAAGAACTGTGTTTCCTACTCATATGGACCATATGTAGTTGAACTCTGCTCATTAAACTGTAACAAACCACAGCATCTCTTACATAGATGATCTTTAGTTAATAGTGAAAATCGTGTTGGGTTCGTGAACTGTGTAAATTCATTTGAGCTGAAAAATCACTGGGCTTACCGGAAATGAACTCTTGCTTGTAGGAAGACACAGAGCCTTTTGTTTAACTCCGTTTCTGAAGGAAAATTCAGACCAGTGTTCTCATCCATGAAACATACTCTGTTTTAACGTAAGAATTATCCTCTTCTTTCCAGAGTCTCCAATACAGCAAGAAACAAGAGCATTCTCAGAATAAATGAACTGTGTTTCCAACTCATACGGACCATATCTGGTTGAACTTTGCTTATGAAACTGTAACAAACCACAGCATCCCTTACATAGATGCTCTTTAGTTAATAGTGAAAATCGTGTTGGGTTCGTGAACTGTGTAAATTCATTTGAGCCGAAAAATCACTGGGTTTACCCGAAATGAACTCTTGCTTGTAGGAAGACACAGAGGCTTTGGTTTCACTCCGTTTGTGAAGGGAAATTCAGACCAGAGTTCTCATCCATGAAACACACTCTGTTTTAACGCAAGAAGCATGCTCTTCTTTCCAGAATCTGCAATACAGCAAGAAATATGAGCATGTCCAGAAAAAATGAACTGTGTTTCCAACTCATACGACCATATCTAGTTGAATTCTGATTATGATACTGTAACAAACGACAGCATCTCTTACATAGATGCTCTTTAGTTAATAGTGAAAAACGTATTGGGTTCAAAACTGTGTAAATTCATTTGAGCTGAAAAATCACTGGGCTTACCCGAAATGAACTCTTGCTTGTAGGAAGACACAGAGACTTTGGTTTCACTCCGTTTGTGAAGGAAAATTCAGACCAGTGTTCTCATCCATGAAACATACTCTGTTTTAACGCGAGAAGCATGCTCTTCTTTCCAGCTTCTCCAATACAGCAAGAAAAAAGAGCATGCCCAGAAAAAAAGAACTGTGTTTCTTACTCATACGGACCATATCTAGTTGAACTCTGCTCATTACTGTAACAAACCACAGCATCTCTTACATAGATGATCTTTGGTTAATAGTGAAAATCGTGTTGGGTTCGTGAACTGTGTGAATTCATTTGAGACGAAAAATCACAGGGTTTACCGGAAATGAACTCTTGCTTGTAGGAAGACAAAGAGACTTTGGTTTCACTCCGTTTGTGAAGGGAAATTGAGACCAGTGTTCTCATCCATGAAACATACTCTGTTTTAACGCAAGAAGCATGCTCTTCTTTCCAGCGTCTCTAATCCAGCCAAAAATATGAGCATGTCTAGAAAAAAAGAACTGTGTTTGCTACTCATATGGACTATATCAAGTTGAACTCTGCTTATGAAACTGTAACAAACCACTGCATCTCTTACAAAGATGCTCTTTAGTTAATAGTGGAAAACATATTGGGTTCGTGAACTGTGTAAATTCATTTGAGCCGAAAAATCACTGGGCTTACCCGAAATGAACTCTTGCTTGTAGGGAGACATAGAGGCTTTGGTTTTACTCTGTTTGTGAAGGGAAATTCAGACCAGAGTTCTCATCCATGAAACACACTCTGTTTTAACGCAAGAAGCATGTTCTTCTTTCCAGAATATGCAAACAGCAAGAAATATGAGCATGTCCAGAAAAAATGAACTGTGTTTCCTACTCATATGGACCATATCCAGTTGAATTCTGATTATGAAACTGTAACAAACGACAGCATCTCTTACATAGATGCTCTTTAGTTAATAGTGAAAAACCTGTTGGGTTCGTGAACTGTGTAAATTCATTTGAGCTGAAAAATCACTGGGCTTACAGGAAATGAACTCTTGCTTGTAGGAAGACACAGAGCCTTTTGTTTAACTCCGTTTCTGAAGGAAAATTCAGACCACTGTTCTCATCCATCAAACATACTCTGTTTTAACGTAAGAATTATCCTCTTCTTTCCAGAGTCTCCAATACAGCAAGAAACAAGAGCATTCCGAAATAAAAGAACTGTGTTTCCAACTCATACGGACCATATCTGGTTGAACTTAGCTTATGAAACTGTAACAAACCACAGCATCCCTTACATAGATGCTCTTTAGTTAATAGTGAAAATCGTGTTGGGTTCTTGAACTGTGTAAATTCATTTGAGCCGAAAAATCACTGGGTTTTCCGGAAATGAACTCTTGCTTGTACAAAGACACAGAGACTTTGATTTAACTCCGTTTGTGAAGGGAAATTCAGAACAGTGTTCTCATCCATGAAACACCCTCTGTTTGAACGCAAGAAGCATCCTCTTCTTTCCAGAGACCACAATACAGCAAGAAATATGAGCATGTGCAGAAAAAAAGAACAGTGTTTCCTACTCATACAGACCATATCTAGTTGAACTCTGCTTATGCAACTGTAAGAAACCACAGCTTCTCTTAAATAGATGCTCTTTAGTTAATATTGAAAAATCTCTTGGGTTCGTGAACTGTGTAAATTCATTTGAGCCGAAAAATCACTGGGTTTACTGGAAATGAATTCTTGCTTGTAGAAAGACACAGAGACTTTGATTTAACTCTGTTTGTGAAGGGAAATTCAGAACAGTGTTCTCATCCATGAAACACCCTCTGTTTTAACGCAAGAATTATCCTCTTCTTTCCAGAGACTGCAATACAGCAAGAAACATGAGCATGCTCAGAAAAAAAGATCTGTGTTTCTTACTCATACGGACCATATCCCGTTAAACTCTGCCTATGACACTGTAAGAAACCACAGCATCTCTTTCAAAAATGCTCTTTCTTTTATAGTGAAAAACGTGTTGGGTTCGTGAACTGCATAAATTCATTTGAGCCGAAAAATCACTGGGTTTACCGGAAATGAACTCTTGCTTGTAGAAAGACACATAGGCTTTGGTTTAACTCCGTTTGTGAAGGGAAATTCAGACCAGTGTTCTCATCCATGAAACACCCTCTGTTTGAATGAAAGAAGCATCCTCTTCTTTCCAGAGTCCACAATACAGCAAGAAATATGAGCATGTCCAGAAAAAGGAACAGTGTTTCCTACTCATACGGACCATATCTAGTTGAACTCTGCTTATGAAACTGTAACAAACCACAGCATCTCTTACATAGATGCTCTTTAGTTTATAGAGAAAAACGTGTTGGGTTCGTGAACTGTGTAAATTCATTTGAGCCGAAAAATCACTGGGTTTACCGGAAATGAACTCTTGCTTGTAGGAAGACAAAGAGCCTTTGGTTTAACTTCGTTAGTGAAGGGAAATTCAGACCAGAGTTCTCATCCATGAAACACACTCTGTTTTAACGCAAGAAGCATGCTCTTCTTTCCAGAATCTGCAAACAGCAAGAAATATGAGCATGTCCAGATAAAATGAACTGTGTTTCCTACTCATACAGACCATATCTAGTTGAACTCTGCTTATGCAACAGTAAGAAACCACAGCTTCTCTGAAACAGATGCTCTTTAGTTAATATTGAAAAACGTGTTGGGTTCGTGAACTGTGTAAATTCATTTGAGCCGAAAAATCACTGGGTTTACCGGAAATGAACTCTTGCTTGTAGAAAGACACAGAGACTTTGATTTAACTCCGTTTGTGAAGGGAAATTCAGAACAGTGTTCTCATCCATGAAACACCCTCTGTTTTAATGCAAGAATTATCCTCTTCTTTCCAGAGACTGCAATACAGCAAGAAATATGAGGATGTCCAGAAAAAAAGAACTGTGTTTCCTACTCATATGGACCATATGTAGTTGAACTCTGCTCATTAAACTGTAACAAACCACAGCATCCCTTACATAGATGCTCTTTAGTTAATAGTGAAAATCGTGTTGGGTTCGTGAACTGTGTAAATTCGTTTGAGCCGAAAAATCACTGGGTTTACCGGAAATGAACTCTTGCTTGTAGAAAGACACAGAGACTTTGATTTAACTCCGTATGTGAAGGGAAATTCAGAACAGTGTTCTCATCCATGAAACACCCTCTGTTTTAACGCAAGAATTATCCTCTTCTTTCCAGAGACTGCAATACAGCAAGAAATATGAGCATGTCCAGAAAAAAAGAACTGTGTTTCCTACTCATATGGACCATATGTAGTTGAACTCTGCTCATTAAACTGTAACAAACCACAGCATCTCTTACATAGATGATCTTTAGTTAATAGTGAAAATCGTGTTGGGTTCGTGAACTGTGTAAATTCATTTGAGCTGAAAAATCACTGGGCTTACCGGAAATGAACTCTTGCTTGTAGGAAGACACAGAGCCTTTTGTTTAACTCCGTTTCTGAAGGAAAATACAGACCAGTGTTCTCATCCATGAAACATACTCTGTATTAACGTAAGAATTATCCTCTTCTTTCCAGAGTCTCCAATACAGCAAGAAACAAGAGCATTCTCAGAATAAAAGAACTGTGTTTCCAACTCATACGGACCATATCTGGTTGAACTTTGCTTATGAAACTGTAACAAACCACAGCATCCCTTACATAGATGCTCTTTAGTTAATAGTGAAAATCGTGTTGGGTTCGTGAACTGTGTAAATTCATTTGAGCCGAAAAATCACTGGGTTTACCGGAAATGAACTCTTGCTTGTAGAAAGAAACAGAGACTTTGATTTAACTCCGTTTGTGAAGGGAAATTCAGAACAGTGTTCTCATCCATGAAACACCCTCTGTTTGAACGCAAGAAGCATCCTCTTGTTTCCAGAGTCCACAATACAACAAGAAATATGAGCATGTGCAGAAAAAAAGAACAGTGTTTCCTACTCATACAGACCATATCTAGTTGAACTCTGCTTATGCAACAGTAAGAAACCACAGCTTCTCTGAAACAGATGCTCTTTAGTTAATATTGAAAAACGTGTTGGGTTCGTGAACTGTGTAAATTCATTTGAGCCGAAAAATCACTGGGTTTACGGGAAATGAACTCTTGCTTGTAGAAAGACACAGAGACTTTGATTTAACTCCGTTTGTGAAGGGAAATTCAGAACAGTGTTCTCATCCATGAAACACCCTCTGTTTTAACGCAAGAATTATCCTCTTCTTTCCAGAGACTGCAATACAGCAAGAAATATGAGGATGTCCAGAAAAAAAGAACTGTGTTTCCTACTCATATGGACCATATGTAGTTGAACTCTGCTCATTAAACTGTAACAAACCACAGCATCCCTTACATAGATGCTCTTTAGTTAATAGTGAAAATCGTGTTGGGTTCGTGAACTGTGTAAATTCGTTTGAGCCGAAAAATCACTGGGTTTACCGGAAATGAACTCTTGCTTGTAGAAAGACACAGAGACTTTGATTTAACTCCGTATGTGAAGGGAAATTCAGAACAGTGTTCCCATCCATGAAACACGCTCGGTTTTAACGCAAGAATTATCCTCTTCTTTCCAGAGACTGCAATACAGCAAGAAATATGAGCATGTCCAGAAAAAAGAACAGTGTTTCCTACTCATATGGACCATATCTAGTTGAACTCTGCTTAGGAAACTGTAACAAACCACAGCATCTCTTACATAGATGCTCTTTAGTTAATAGAGAAAAACGTGTTGGGTTCGTGAACTGTGTAAATTCATTTGAGCCGAAAAATCACTGGGCTTACCGGAAATGAACTCTTGCTTGTAGGAAGACACAGAGCCTTTGGTTTAAGTTCGTTTCTGAAGGAAAATTCAGACCAGTGTTTTCATCCATGAAACATACTCTGTTTTAACGTAAGAATTATCCTCTTCTATCCAGAGTCTCCAATACAGCAAGAAACATGAGCATTCTCAGTATAAAAGAACTGTGTTTCCAACTCATACGGATCATATCTGGTTGAACTTTGCTTATGAAACTGTAACAAACCACAGCATCCCTTACATAGATGCTCTTTAGTTAATAGTGAAAATCGTGTTGGGTTCGTGAACTGTGTAAATTCATTTGAGCCGAAAAATCACTGGGTTTACCGGAAATGAACTCTTGCTTGTAGAAAGAAACAGAGACTTTGATTTAACTCCGTTTGTGAAGGGAAATTCAGAACAGTGTTCTCATCCATGAAACACCCTCTGTTTGAACGCAAGAAGCATCCTCTTGTTTCCAGAGTCCACAATACAACAAGAAATATGAGCATGTGCAGAAAAAAAGAACAGTGTTTCCTACTCATACAGACCATATCTAGTTGAACTCTGCTTATGCAACTGTAACAAACCACAGCTTCTCTTGCATAGATGCTCTTTAGTTAATATTGAAAAACGTGTTGTGTTCGTGAACTGTGTAAATTCATTTGACCCGAAAAATCACTAGGTTTACCGGAAATGAACTCTTGCTTGTAGAAAGACACAGAGACTTTGATTTAACTACGTTTGTGGAGGGAAATTCAGAACAGTGTTCTCATCCATGAAACACCCTCTGTTTGAACGCAAGAAGCATCCTCTTCTTTCCAGAGACCACAATACAGCAAGAAATATGAGCATGTGCAGAAAAAAAGAACAGTGTTTCCTACTCATACAGACCATATCTAGTTGAACTCTGCTTATGCAACAGTAAGAAACCACAGCTTCTCTGAAACAGATGCTCTTTAGTTAATATTGAAAAACGTGTTGGGTTCGTGAACTGTGTAAATTCATTTGAGCCGAAAAATCACTGGGTTTACCGGAAATGAACTCTTGCTTGTAGAAAGACACAGAGACTTTGATTTAACTCCGTTTGTGAAGGGAAATTCAGAACAGTGTTCTCATCCATGAAACACCCTCTGTTTTAACGCAAGAATTATCCTCTTCTTTCCAGAGACTGCAATACAGCAAGAAATATGAGGATGTCCAGAAAAAAAGAACTGTGTTTCCTACTCATATGGACCATATGTAGTTGAACTCTGCTCATTAAACTGTAACAAACCACAGCATCTCTTACATAGATGATCTTTAGTTAATAGTGAAAATCGTGTTGGGTTCGTGAACTGTGTAAATTCATTTGAGCTGAAAAATCACTGGGCTTACCGGAAATGAACTCTTGCTTGTAGGAAGACACAGAGACTTTGATTTAACTCCGTTTGTGAAGGGAAATTCAGAACAGTGTTCTCATCCATGAAACACCCTCTGTTTGAACGCAAGAAGCATCCTCTTGTTTCCAGAGTCCACAATACAACAAGAAATATGAGCATGTGCAGAAAAAAAAGAACAGTGTTTCCTACTCATACAGACCATATCTAGTTGAACTCTGCTTATGCAACTGTAACAAACCACAGCTTCTCTTGCATAGATGCTCTTTAGTTAATATTGAAAAACGTGTTGTGTTCGTGAACTGTGTAAATTCATTTGACCCGAAAAATCACTAGGTTTACCGGAAATGAACTCTTGCTTGTAGAAAGACACAGAGACTTTGATTTAACTACGTTTGTGGAGGGAAATTCAGAACAGTGTTCTCATCCATGAAACACCCTCTGTTTGAACGCAAGAAGCATCCTCATCTTTCCAGAGACCACAATACAGCAAGAAATATGAGCATGTGCAGAAAAAAAGAACAGTGTTTCCTACTCATACAGACCATATCTAGTTGAACTCTGCTTATGCAACAGTAAGAAACCACAGCTTCTCTGAAACAGATGCTCTTTAGTTAATATTGAAAAACGTGTTGGGTTCGTGAACTGTGTAAATTCATTTGAGCCGAAAAATCACTGGGTTTACCGGAAATGAACTCTTGCTTGTAGAAAGACACAGAGACTTTGATTTAACTCCGTTTGTGAAGGGAAATTCAGAACAGTGTTCTCATCCATGAAACACCCTCTGTTTTAACGCAAGAATTATCCTCTTCTTTCCAGAGACTGCAATACAGCCAGAAATATGAGGATGTCCAGAAAAAAAGAACTGTGTTTCCTACTCATATGGACCATATGTAGTTGAACTCTGCTCATTAAACTGTAACAAACCACAGCATCCCTTACATAGATGCTCTTTAGTTAATAGTGAAAATCGTGTTGGGTTCGTGAACTGTTTAAATTCGTTTGAGCCGAAAAATCACTGGGCTTACCGGAAATGAACTCTTGCTTGCAGAAAGACACAGAGACTTTGATTTAACTCCGTATGTGAAGGGAAATTCAGAACAGTGTTCTCATCCATGAAACACCCTCTGTTTTAACGCAAGAATTATCCTCTTCTTTCCAGAGACTGCAATACAGCAAGAAATATGAGCATGTCCAGAAAAAAAGAACTGTGTTTCCTACTCATATGGACCATATGTAGTTGAACTCTGCTCATTAAACTGTAACAAACCACAGCATCTCTTACATAGATGATCTTTAGTTAATAGTGAAAATCGTGTTGGGTTCGTGAACTGTGTAAATTCATTTGAGCTGAAAAAACACTGGGCTTACCGGAAATGAACTCTTGCTTGAAGGAAGACACAGAGCCTTTTGTTTAACTCCGTTTCTGACGGAAAATTCAGACCAGTGTTCTCATCCATGAAACATACTCTGTTTTAACGTAAGAATTATCCTCTTCTTTCCAGAGTCTCCAATACAGCAAGAAACAAGAGCATTCTCAGAATAAAAGAACTGTGTTTCCAACTCATACCGACCATATCTGGTTGAACTTTGCTTATGAAACTGTAACAAACCACAGCATCCCTTACATAGATGCTCTTTAGTTAATAGTGAAAATCGTGTTGGGTTCGTGAACTGTGTAAATTCATTTGAGCCGAAAAATCACTGGGTTTACCGGAAATGAACTCTTGCTTGTAGAAAGAAACAGAGACTTTGATTTAACTCCGTTTGTGAAGGGAAATTCAGAACAGTGTTCTCATCCATGAAACACCCTCTGTTTGAACGCAAGAAGCATCCTCTTGTTTCCAGAGTCCACAATACAACAAGAAATATGAGCATGTGCAGAAAAAAAGAACAGTGTTTCCTACTCATACAGACCATATCTAGTTGAACTCTGCTTATGCAACTGTAACAAACCACAGCTTCTCTTGCATAGATGCTCTTTAGTTAATATTGAAAAACCTCTTGGGTTCGTGAACTGTGTAAATTCATTTGAGCCGAAAAATCACTGGGTTTACTGGAAATGAATTCTTGCTTGTAGAAAGACACAGAGACTTTGATTTAACTCCGTTTGTGAAGGGAAATTCAGAACAGTGTTCTCATCCATGAAACACCCTCTGTTTTAACGCAAGAATTATCCTCTTCTTTCCAGAGACTGCAATACAGCAAGAAATATGAGCATGTCCAGAAAAAAAGAACTGTGTTTCCTACACATATGGACCATATGTAGTTGAACTCTGCTCATTAAAAGTGTAACAAACCACAGCATCTCTTACATAGATGATCTTTAGTTAATAGTGAAAATCGTGTTGGGTTCGTGAACTGTGTAAATTCATTTGAGCCGAAAAATCACTGGGTTTACCGGAAATGAACTCTTGCTTGTAGAAAGACACAGAGACTTTGATTTAACTCCGTTTGTGAAGGGAAATTCAGAACAGTGTTCTCATCCATGAAACACCCTCTGTTTTAACGCAAGAATTATCCTCTTCTTTCCAGAGACTGCAATACAGCAAGAAATATGAGGATGTCCAGAAAAAAAGAACTGTGTTTCCTACTCATATGGACCATATGTAGTTGAACTCTGCTCATTAAACTGTAACAAACCACAGCATCCCTTACATAGATGCTCTTTAGTTAATAGTGAAAATCGTGTTGGGTTCGTGAACTGTTTAAATTCGTTTGAGCCGAAAAATCACTGGGTTTACCGGAAATGAACTCTTGCTTGTAGAAAGACACAGAGACTTTGATTTAACTCCGTATGTGAAGGGAAATTCAGAACAGTGTTCTCATCCATGAAACACCCTCTGTTTTAACGCAAGAATTATCCTCTTCTTTCCAGAGACTGCAATACAGCAAGAAATATGAGCATGTCCAGAAAAAAAGAACTGTGTTTCCTACTCATATGGACCATATGTAGTTGAACTCTGCTCATTAAACTGTAACAAACCACAGCATCTCTTACATAGATGATCTTTAGTTAATAGTGAAAATCGTGTTGGGTTCGTGAACTGTGTAAATTCATTTGAGCTGAAAAAACACTGGGCTTACCGGAAATGAACTCTTGCTTGAAGGAAGACACAGAGCCTTTTGTTTAACTCCGTTTCTGACGGAAAATTCAGACCAGTGTTCTCATCCATGAAACATACTCTGTTTTAACGTAAGAATTATCCTCTTCTTTCCAGAGTCTCCAATACAGCAAGAAACAAGAGCATTCTCAGAATAAAAGAACTGTGTTTCCAACTCATACCGACCATATCTGGTTGAACTTTGCTTATGAAACTGTAACAAACCACAGCATCCCTTACATAGATGCTCTTTAGTTAATAGTGAAAATCGTGTTGGGTTCGTGAACTGTGTAAATTCATTTGAGCCGAAAAATCACTGGGTTTACCGGAAATGAACTCTTGCTTGTAGAAAGAAACAGAGACTTTGATTTAACTCCGTTTGTGAAGGGAAATTCAGAACAGTGTTCTCATCCATGAAACACCCTCTGTTTGAACGCAAGAAGCATCCTCTTGTTTCCAGAGTCCACAATACAACAAGAAATATGAGCATGTGCAGAAAAAAAGAACAGTGTTTCCTACTCATACAGACCATATCTAGTTGAACTCTGCTTATGCAACTGTAACAAACCACAGCTTCTCTTGCATAGATGCTCTTTAGTTAATATTGAAAAACCTCTTGGGTTCGTGAACTGTGTAAATTCATTTGAGCCGAAAAATCACTGGGTTTACTGGAAATGAATTCTTGCTTGTAGAAAGACACAGAGACTTTGATTTAACTCCGTTTGTGAAGGGAAATTCAGAACAGTGTTCTCATCCATGAAACACCCTCTGTTTTAACGCAAGAATTATCCTCTTCTTTCCAGAGACTGCAATACAGCAAGAAATATGAGCATGTCCAGAAAAAAAGAACTGTGTTTCCTACACATATGGACCATATGTAGTTGAACTCTGCTCATTAAAAGTGTAACAAACCACAGCATCTCTTACATAGATGATCTTTAGTTAATAGTGAAAATCGTGTTGGGTTCGTGAACTGTGTAAATTCATTTGAGCCGAAAAATCACTGGGTTTACCGGAAATGAACTCTTGCTTGTAGAAAGACACATAGGCTTTGGTTTAACTCCGTTTGTGAAGGGAAATTCAGACCAGTGTTCTCATCCATGAAACACCCTCTGTTTGAATGAAAGAAGCATCCTCTTCTTTCCAGAGTCCACAATACAGCAAGAAATATGAGCATGTCCAGAAAAAGGAACAGTGTTTCCTACTCATACGGACCATATCTAGTTGAACTCTGCTTATGAAACTGTAACAAACCACAGCATCTCTTACATAGATGCTCTTTAGTTAATAGAGAAAAACGTGTTGGGTTCGTGAACTGTGTAAATTCATTTGAGCCGAAAAATCACTGGGTTTACCGGAAATGAACTCTTGCTTGTAGGAAGACAAAGAGCCTTTGGTTTAACTCCGTTAGTGAAGGGAAATTCAGACCAGAGTTCTCATCCATGAAACACACTCTGTTTTAACGCAAGAAGCATGCTCTTCTTTCCAGATTCTGCAAACAGCAAGAAATATGAGCATGTCCAGATAAAATGAACTGTGTTTCCTACTCATATGGACCATATCTGGTTGAACTTTGCTTATGAAACTGTAACAAACCACAGCATCCCTTACATAGATGCTCTTTAGTTAATAGTGAAAATCGTGTTGGGTTCGTGAACTGTGTAAATTCGTTTGAGCCGAAAAATCACTGGGTTTACCGGAAATGAACTCTTGCTTGTAGAAAGACACAGAGACTTTGATTTAACTCCGTTTGTGAAGGGAAATTCAGAACAGTGTTCTCATCCATGAAACACCCTCTGTTTGAACGCAAGAAGCATCCTCTTGTTTCCAGAGTCCACAATACAACAAGAAATATGAGCATGTGCAGAAAAAAAGAACAGTGTTTCCTACTCATACAGACCATATCTAGTTGAACTCTGCTTATGCAACTGTAACAAACCACAGCTTCTCTTGCATAGTTGCTCTTTAGTTAATATTGAAAAACGTGTTGTGTTCGTGAACTGTGTAAATTCATTTGACCCGAAAAATCACTAGGTTTACCGGAAATGAACTCTTGCTTGTAGAAAGACACAGAGACTTTGATTTAACTCCGTTTGTGGAGGGAAATTCAGAACAGTGTTCTCATCCATGAAACACCCTCTGTTTGAACGCAAGAAGCATCCTCTTCTTTCCAGAGACCACAATACAGCAAGAAATATGAGCATGTGCAGAAAAAAAGAACAGTGTTTCCTACTCATACAGACCATATCTAGTTGAACTCTGCTTATGCAACAGTAAGAAACCACAGCTTCTCTGAAACAGATGCTCTTTAGTTAATATTGAAAAACGTGTTGGGTTCGTGAACTGTGTAAATTCATTTGAGCCGAAAAATCACTGGGTTTACCGGAAATGAACTCTTGCTTGTAGAAAGAAACAGAGACTTTGATTTAACTCCGTTTGTGAAGGGAAATTCAGAACAGTGTTGTCATCCATGAAACACCCTCTGTTTGAACGCAAGAAGCATCCTCTTGTTTCCAGAGTCCACAATACAACAAGAAATATGAGCATGTGCAGAAAAAAGAACAGTGTTTCCTACTCATACGGACCATATCTAGTTGAACTCTGCTTATGAAACTGTAACAAACCACAGCATCTCTTACATAGATGCTCTTTAGTTAATAGAGAAAAACGTGTTGGGTTCGTGAACTGTGTAAATTCATTTGAGCCGAAAAATCACTGGGTTTACCGGAAATGAACTCTTGCTTGTAGGAAGACAAAGAGCCTTTGGTTTAACTCCGTTAGTGAAGGGAAATTCAGACCAGAGTTCTCATCCATGAAACACACTCTGTTTTAACGCAAGAAGCATGCTCTTCTTTCCAGAATCTGCAAACAGCAAGAAATATGAGCATGTCCAGATAAAATGAATTGTGTTTCCTACTCATATGGACCATATCTAGTTGAATTCTGATTATGAAACTGTAACAAACGACAGCATCTATTACATAGATGCTCTTTAGTTAATAGTGAAAAACGTGTTGGGTTCGTGAACTGTGTAAATTCATTTGAGCTGAAAAATCACTGGGATTACCGGAAATGAACTCTTTCTTGTAGGAAGACACAGATCCTTTTGTTTAACTCCGTTTCTGAAAGAAAATTCAGACCAGTGTTCTCATCCATGAAACATACTCTGTTTTTACGTAAGAATTATCCTCTTCTTTCCAGAGTCTCCAATACAGCAAGAAACAAGAGCATTCCCAGAATAAAAGAACTGTGTTTCGAACTCATATGGACCATATCTGGTTGAACTTTGCTTATGAAACTGTAACAAACCACAGCATCCCTTACATAGATGCTCTTGAGTTAATAGTGAAAATCGTGTTGGGTTCGTGAACTGTGTAAATTCATTTGAGCTGAAAAATCACTGGGTTTACCGGAAATGAACTCTTGCTTGTAGAAAGACACAGAGACTTTGATTTAACTCTGTTTGTGAAGGGAAATTCAGACCAGTGTTCTCATCCATGAAACACCCTCTGTTTGAACGCAAGAAGCATCCTTTTCTTTCCAGAGTCCACAATACAGCAAGAAATATGAGCATGTGCAGAAAAAAAGAACAGTGTTTCCTACTCATACGGACCATATCTAGTTGAACTCTGCTTATGCAACTGTAACAAACCACAGCTTCTCTTGCATAGATGCTCTTTAGTTAATATTGAAAAACGTGTTGTGTTCGTGAACTGTGTAAATTCATTTGAGCCGAAAAATCACTGGGTTTACCGGAAATGAACTCTTGCTTGTAGAAAGACACAGAGACTTTGATTTAACTCCGTTTGTGAAGGGAAATTCAGAACAGGGTTCTCATCCATGAAACACCCTCTGTTTGAACGCAAGAAGCATCCTCTTCTTTCCAGAGTCCACAATACAGCAAGAAATATGAGCATGTCCAGAAAAAAGAACAGTGTTTCCTACTCATATGGACCATATCTAGTTGAACTCTGCTTAGGAAACTGTAACAAACCACAGCATCTCTTACATAGATGCTCTTTAGTTAATAGAGAAAAACGTGTTGGGTTCGTGAACTGTGTAAATTCATTTGAGCCGAAAAATCACTGGGCTTACCGGAAATGAACTCTTGCTTGTAGGAAGACACAGAGCCTTTGGTTTAAGTTCGTTTCTGAAGGAAAATTCAGACCAGTGTTTTCATCCATGAAACATACTCTGTTTTAACGTAAGAATTATCCTCTTCTTTCCAGAGTCTCCAATACAGCAAGAAACATGAGCATTCTCAGTATAAAAGAACTGTGTTTCCAACTCATACGGATCATATCTGGTTGAACTTTGCTTATGAAACTGTAACAAACCACAGCATCCCTTACATAGATGCTCTTTAGTTAATAGTGAAAATCGTGTTGGGTTCGTGAACTGTGTAAATTCATTTGAGCCGAAAAATCACTGGGTTTACCGGAAATGAACTCTTGCTTGTAGAAAGAAACAGAGACTTTGATTTAACTCCGTTTGTGAAGGGAAATTCAGAACAGTGTTCTCATCCATGAAACAACCTCTGTTTGAATGCAAGAAGCATCCTCTTGTTTCCAGAGTCCACAATACAACAAGAAATATGAGCATGTGCAGAAAAAAAGAACAGTGTTTCCTACTCATACAGACCATATCTAGTTGAACTCTGCTTATGCAACTGTAACAAACCACAGCTTCTCTTGCATAGATGCTCTTTAGTTAATATTGAAAAACGTGTTGTGTTCGTGAACTGTGTAAATTCATTTGACCCGAAAAATCACTAGGTTTACCGGAAATGAACTCTTGCTTGTAGAAAGACACAGAGACTTTGATTTAACTCCGTTTGTGGAGGGAAATTCAGAACAGTGTTCTCATCCATGAAACACCCTCTGTTTGAACGCAAGAAGCATCCTCTTCTTTCCAGAGACCACAATACAGCAAGAAATATGAGCATGTGCAGAAAAAAAGAACAGTGTTTCCTACTCATACAGACCATATCTAGTTGAACTCTGCTTATGCAACAGTAAGAAACCACAGCTTCTCTGAAACAGATGCTCTTTAGTTAATATTGAAAAACGTGTTGGGTTCGTGAACTGTGTAAATTCATTTGAGCCGAAAAATCACTGGGTTTACCGGAAATGAACTCTTGCTTGTAGAAAGACACAGAGACTTTGATTTAACTCCGTTTGTGAAGGGAAATTCAGAACAGTGTTGTCATCCATGAAACACCCTCTGTTTGAAGGCAAGAAGCATCCTCTTGTTTCCAGAGTCCATAATACAACAAGAAATATGAGCATGTGCAGAAAAAAAGAACAGTGTTTCCTACTCATACGGACCATATCTAGTTGAACTCTGCTTATGAAACTGTAACAAACCACAGCATCTCTTACATAGATGATCTTTAGTTAATAGAGAAAAACGTGTTGGGTTCGTGAACTGTGTAAATTCATTTGAGCCGAAAAATCACTGGGTTTACCGGAAATGAACTCTTGCTTGTAGGATGACAAAGAGCCTTTGGTTTAACTCCGTTAGTGAAGGGAAATTCAGACCAGAGTTCTCATCCATGAAACACACTCTGTTTTAACGCAAGAAGCATGCTCTTCTTTCCAGAATCTGCAAACAGCAAGAAATATGAGCATGTCCAGATAAAATGAATTGTGTTTCTTACTCATATGGACCATATCTAGTTGAATTCTGATTATGAAACTGTAACAAACGACAGCATCTCTTACATAGATGCTCTTTAGTTAATAGTGAAAAACGTGTTGGGTTCGTGAACTGTGTAAATTCATTTGAGCTGAAAAATCACTGGGCTTACCGGAAATGAACTCTTTCTTGTAGGAAGACACAGATCCTTTTGTTTAACTCCGTTTCTGAAGGAAAATTCAGACCAGTGTTCTCATCCATGAAACATACTCTGTTTTTACGTAAGAATTATCCTCTTCTTTCCAGAGTCTCCAATACAGCAAGAAACAAGAGCATTCCCAGAATAAAAGAACTGTGTTTCCAACTCATATGGACCATATCTGGTTGAACTTTGCTTATGAAACTGTAACAAACCACAGCATCCCTTACATAGATGCTCTTTAGTTAATAGTGAAAATCGTGTTGGGTTCGTGAACTGTGTAAATTCATTTGAGCTGAAAAATCACTGGGTTTACCGGAAATGAACTCTTGCTTGTAGAAAGACACAGAGACTTTGATTTAACTCCGTTTGTGAAGGGAAATTCAGACCAGTGTTCTCATCCATGAAACACCCTCTGTTTGAACGCAAGAAGCATCCTTTTCTTTCCAGAGTCCACAATAAAGCTAGAAATATGAGCATGTGCAGAAAAAAAGAACAGTGTTTCCTACTCATACGGACCATATCTAGTTGAACTCTGCTTATGCAACTGTAACAAACCACAGCTTCTCTTGCATAGATGCTCTTTAGTTAATATTGAAAAACGTGTTGTGTTCGTGAACTGTGTAAATTCATTTGAGCCGAAAAATCACTGGGTTTACCGGAAATGAACTCTTGCTTGTAGAAAGACACAGAGACTTTGATTTATCTCCGTTTGTGAAGGGAAATTCAGAACAGGGTTCTCATCCATGAAACACCCTCTGTTTGAACGCAAGAAGCATCCTCTTCTTTCCAGAGTCCACAATACAGCAAGAAATATGAGCTTGTCCAGAAAAAAGAACAGTGTTTCCTACTCATATGGACCATATCTAGTTGAACTCTGCTTAGGAAACTGTAACAAACCACAGCATCTCTTACATAGATGCTCTTTAGTTAATAGAGAAAAACGTGTTGGGTTCGTGAACTGTGTAAATTCATTTGAGCCGAAAAATCACTGGGCTTACCGGAAATGAACTCTTGCTTGTAGGAAGACACAGAGCCTTTGGTTTAAGTTCGTTTCTAAAGGAAAATTCAGACCAGTGTTTTCATCCATGAAACATACTCTGTTTTAACGTAAGAATTATCCTCTTCTTTCCAGAGTCTCCAATACAGCAAGAAACATGAGCATTCTCAGTATAAAAGAACTGTGTTTCCAACTCATACGGATCATATCTGGTTGAACTTTGCTTATGAAACTGTAACAAACCACAGCATCCATTACATAGATGCTCTTTAGTTAATAGTGAAAATCGTGTTGGGTTCGTGAACTGTGTAAATTCATTTGAGCCGAAAAATCACTGGGTTTACCGGAAATGAACTCTTGCTTGTAGAAAGAAACAGAGACTTTGATTTAACTCCGTTTGTGAAGGGAAATTCAGAACAGTGTTCTCATCCATGAAACACCCTCTGTTTGAACGCAAGAAGCATCCTCTTGTTTCCAGAGTCCACAATACAACAAGAAATATGAGCATGTGCAGAAAAAAAGAACAGTGTTTCCTACTCATACAGACCATATCTAGTTGAACTCTGCTTATGCAACTGTAACAAACCACAGCTACTCTTGCATAGATGCTCTTTAGTTAATATTGAAAAACGTGTTGTGTTCGTGAACTGTGTAAATTCATTTGACCCGAAAAATCACTAGGTTTACCGGAAATGAACTCTTGCTTGTAGAAAGACACAGAGACTTTGATTTAACTACGTTTGTGGAGGGAAATTCAGAACAGTGTTCTCATCCATGAAACACCCTCTGTTTGAACGCAAGAAGCATCCTCTTCTTTCCAGAGACCACAATACAGCAAGAAATATGAGCATGTGCAGAAAAAAAGAACTGTGTTTCCTACTCATACAGACCATATCTAGTTGAACTCTGCTTATGCAACAGTAAGAAACCACAGCTTCTCTGAAACAGATGCTCTTTAGTTAATATTGAAAAACGTGTTGGGTTCGTGAACTGTGTAAATTCATTTGAGCCGAAAAATCACTGGGTTTACTGGAAATGAACTCTTGCTTGTAGAAAGACACAGAGACTTTGATTTAACTCCGTTTGTGAAGGGAAATTCAGAACAGTGTTCTCATCCATGAAACACCCTCTGTTTTAACGCAAGAATTATCCTCTTCTTTCCAGAGACTGCAATACAGCAAGAAATATGAGGATGTCCAGAAAAAAAGAACTGTGTTTCCTACTCATATGGACCATATGTAGTTGAACTCTGCTCATTAAACTGTAACAAACCACAGCATCCCTTACATAGATGCTCTTTAGTTAATAGTGAAAATCGTGTTGGGTTCGTGAACTGTTTAAATTCGTTTGAGCCGAAAAATCACTGGGTTTACCGGAAATGAACTCTTGCTTGTAGAAAGACACAGAGACTTTGATTTAACTCCGTATGTGAAGGGAAATTCAGAACAGTGTTCTCATCCATGAAACACCCTCTGTTTTAACGCAAGAATTATCCTCTTCTTTCCAGAGACTGCAATACAGCAAGAAATATGAGCATGTCCAGAAAAAAAGAACTGTGTTTCCTACTCATATGGACCATATGTAGTTGAACTCTGCTCATTAAACTGTAACAAACCACAGCATCTCTTACATAGATGATCTTTAGTTAATAGTGAAAATCGTGTTGGGTTCGTGAACTGTGTAAATTCATTTGAGCTGAAAAATCACTGGGCTTACCGGAAATGAACTCTTGCTTGTAGGAAGACACAGAGCCTTTTGTTTAACTCCGTTTCTGAAGGAAAATTCAGACCAGTGTTCTCATCCATGAAACATACTCTGTTTTAACGTAAGAATTATCCTCTTCTTTCCAGAGTCTCCAATACAGCAAGAAACAAGAGCATTCTCAGAATAAAAGAACTGTGTTTCCAACTCATACGGACCATATCTGGTTGAACTTTGCTTATGAAACTGTAACAAACCACAGCATCCCTTACATAGATGCTCTTTAGTTAATAGTGAAAATCGTGTTGGGTTCGTGAACTGTGTAAATTCATTTGAGCCGAAAAATCACTGGGTTTACCGGAAATGAACTCTTGCTTGTAGAAAGAAACAGAGACTTTGATTTAACTCCGTTTGTGAAGGGAAATTCAGAACAGTGTTCTCATCCATGAAACACCCTCTGTTTGAACGCAAGAAGCATCCTCTTGTTTCCAGAGTCCACAATACAACAAGAAATATGAGCATGTGCAGAAAAAAAGAACAGTGTTTCCTACTCATACAGACCATATCTAGTTGAACTCTGCTTATGCAACTGTAACAAACCACAGCTTCTCTTGCATAGATGCTCTTTAGTTAATATTGAAAAACGTGTTGTGTTCGTGAACTGTGTAAATTCATTTGACCCGAAAAATCACTAGGTTTACCGGAAATGAACTCTTGCTTGTAGAAAGACACAGAGACTTTGATTTAACTACGTTTGTGGAGGGAAATTCAGAACAGTGTTCTCATCCATGAAACACCCTCTGTTTGAACGCAAGAAGCATCCTCTTCTTTCCAGAGACCACAATACAGCAAGAAATATGAGCATGTGCAGAAAAAAAGAACAGTGTTTCCTACTCATACAGACCATATCTAGTTGAACTCTGCTTATGCAACAGTAAGAAACCACAGCTTCTCTGAAACAGATGCTCTTTAGTTAATATTGAAAAACGTGTTGGGTTCGTGAACTGTGTAAATTCATTTGAGCCGAAAAATCACTGGGTTTACTGGAAATGAACTCTTGCTTGTAGAAAGACACAGAGACTTTGATTTAACTCCGTTTGTGAAGGGAAATTCAGAACAGTGTTCTCATCCATGAAACACCCTCTGTTTTAACGCAAGAATTATCCTCTTCTTTCCAGAGACTGCAATACAGCAAGAAATATGAGGATGTCCAGAAAAAAAGAACTGTGTTTCCTACTCATATGGACCATATGTAGTTGAACTCTGCTCATTAAACTGTAACAAACCACAGCATCCCTTACATAGATGCTCTTTAGTTAATAGTGAAAATCGTGTTGGGTTCGTGAACTGTTTAAATTCGTTTGAGCCGAAAAATCACTGGGTTTACCGGAAATGAACTCTTGCTTGTAGAAAGACACAGAGACTTTGATTTAACTCCGTATGTGAAGGGAAATTCAGAACAGTGTTCTCATCCATGAAACACCCTCTGTTTTAACGCAAGAATTATCCTCTTCTTTCCAGAGACTGCAATACAGCAAGAAATATGAGCATGTCCAGAAAAAAAGAACTGTGTTTCCTACTCATATGGACCATATGTAGTTGAACTCTGCTCATTAAACTGTAACAAACCACAGCATCTCTTACATAGATGATCTTTAGTTAATAGTGAAAATCGTGTTGGGTTCGTGAACTGTGTAAATTCATTTGAGCTGAAAAATCACTGGGCTTACCGGAAATGAACTCTTGCTTGTAGGAAGACACAGAGCCTTTTGTTTAACTCCGTTTCTGAAGGAAAATTCAGACCAGTGTTCTCATCCATGAAACATACTCTGTTTTAACGTAAGAATTATCCTCTTCTTTCCAGAGTCTCCAATACAGCAAGAAACAAGAGCATTCTCAGAATAAAAGAACTGTGTTTCCAACTCATACGGACCATATCTGGTTGAACTTTGCTTATGAAACTGTAACAAACCACAGCATCCCTTACATAGATGCTCTTTAGTTAATAGTGAAAATCGTGTTGGGTTCGTGAACTGTGTAAATTCATTTGAGCCGAAAAATCACTGGGTTTACCGGAAATGAACTCTTGCTTGTAGAAAGAAACAGAGACTTTGATTTAACTCCGTTTGTGAAGGGAAATTCAGAACAGTGTTCTCATCCATGAAACACCCTCTGTTTGAACGCAAGAAGCATCCTCTTGTTTCCAGAGTCCACAATACAACAAGAAATATGAGCATGTGCAGAAAAAAAGAACAGTGTTTCCTACTCATACAGACCATATCTAGTTGAACTCTGCTTATGCAACTGTAACAAACCACAGCTTCTCTTGCATAGATGCTCTTTAGTTAATATTGAAAAACGTGTTGTGTTCGTGAACTGTGTAAATTCATTTGACCCGAAAAATCACTAGGTTTACCGGAAATGAACTCTTGCTTGTAGAAAGACACAGAGACTTTGATTTAACTACGTTTGTGGAGGGAAATTCAGAACAGTGTTCTCATCCATGAAACACCCTCTGTTTGAACGCAAGAAGCATCCTCTTCTTTCCAGAGACCACAATACAGCAAGAAATATGAGCATGTGCAGAAAAAAAGAACAGTGTTTCCTACTCATACAGACCATATCTAGTTGAACTCTGCTTATGCAACAGTAAGAAACCACAGCTTCTCTGAAACAGATGCTCTTTAGTTAATATTGAAAAACGTGTTGGGTTCGTGAACTGTGTAAATTCATTTGAGCCGAAAAATCACTGGGTTTACCGGAAATGAACTCTTGCTTGTAGAAAGACACAGAGATTTTGATTTAACTCCGTTTGTGAAGGGAAATTCAGAACAGTGTTCTCATCCATGAAACACCCTCTGTTTTAACGCAAGAATTATCCTCTTCTTTCCAGAGACTGCAATACAGCAAGAAATATGAGGATGTCCAGAAAAAAAGAACTGTGTTTCCTACTCATATGGACCATATGTAGTTGAACTCTGCTCATTAAACTGTAACAAACCACAGCATCCCTTACATAGATGCTCTTTAGTTAATAGTGAAAATCGTGTTGGGTTCGTGAACTGTTTAAATTCGTTTGAGCCGAAAAATCACTGGGTTTACCGGAAATGAACTCTTGCTTGTAGAAAGACACAGAGACTTTGATTTAACTCCGTATGTGAAGGGTAATTCAGAACAGTGTTCTCATCCATGAAACACCCTCTGTTTTAACGCAAGAATTATCCTCTTCTTTCCAGAGACTGCAATACAGCAAGAAATATGAGCATGTCCAGAAAAAAAGAACTGTGTTTCCTACTCATATGGACCATATGTAGTTGAACTCTGCTCATTAAACTGTAACAAACCACAGCATCTCTTACATAGATGATCTTTAGTTAATAGTGAAAATCGTGTTGGGTTCGTGAACTGTGTAAATTCATTTGAGCTGAAAAATCACTGGGCTTACCGGAAATGAACTCTTGCTTGTAGGAAGACACAGAGCCTTTTGTTTAACTCCGTTTCTGAAGGAAAATTCAGACCAGTGTTCTCATCCATGAAACATACTCTGTTTTAACGTAAGAATTATCCTCTTCTTTCCAGAGTCTCCAATACAGCAAGAAACAAGAGCATTCTCAGAATAAAAGAACTGTGTTTCCAACTCATACGGACCATATCTGGTTGAACTTTGCTTATGAAACTGTAACAAACCACAGCATCCCTTACATAGATGCTCTTTAGTTAATAGTGAAAATCGTGTTGGGTTCGTGAACTGTGTAAATTCATTTGAGCCGAAAAATCACTGGGTTTACCGGAAATGAACTCTTGCTTGTAGAAAGAAACAGAGACTTTGATTTAACTCCGTTTGTGAAGGGAAATTCAGAACAGTGTTCTCATCCATGAAACACCCTCTGTTTGAACGCAAGAAGCATCCTCTTGTTTCCAGAGTCCACAATACAACAAGAAATATGAGCATGTGCAGAAAAAAAGAGCAGTGTTTCCTACTCATACAGACCATATCTAGTTGAACTCTGCTTTTGCAACTGTAACAAACCACAGCTTCTCTTGCATAGATGCTCTTTAGTTAATATTGAAAAACGTGTTGTGTTCGTGAACTGTGTAAATTCATTTGACCCGAAAAATCACTAGGTTTACCGGAAATGAACTCTTGCTTGTAGAAAGACACAGAGACTTTGATTTAACTACGTTTGTGGAGGGAAATTCAGAACAGTGTTCTCATCCATGAAACACCCTCTGTTTGAACGCAAGAAGCATCCTCTTCTTTCCAGAGACCACAATACAGCAAGAAATATGAGCATGTGCAGAAAAAAAGAACAGTGTTTCCTACTCATACAGACCATATCTAGTTGAACTCTGCTTATGCAACAGTAAGAAACCACAGCTTCTCTGAAACAGATGCTCTTTAGTTAATATTGAAAAACGTGTTGGGTTCGTGAACTGTGTAAATTCATTTTAGCCGAAAAATCACTGGGTTTACCGGAAATGAACTCTTGCTTGTAGAAAGACACAGAGACTTTGATTTAACTCCGTTTGTGAAGGGAAATTCAGAACAGTGTTCTCATCCATGAAACACCCTCTGTTTTAACGCAAGAATTATCCTCTTCTTTCCAGAGACTGCAATACAGCAAGAAATATGAGGATGTCCAGAAAAAAAGAACTGTGTTTCCTACTCATATGGACCATATGTAGTTGAACTCTGCTCATTAAACTGTAACAAACCACAGCATCCCTTACATAGATGCTCTTTAGTTAATAGTGAAAATCGTGTTGGGTTCGTGAACTGTTTAAATTCGTTTGAGCCGAAAAATCACTGGGTTTACCGGAAATGAACTCTTGCTTGTAGAAAGACACAGAGACTTTGATTTAACTCCGTTTGTGAAGGGAAATTCAGAACAGTGTTCTCATCCATGAAACACCCTCTGTTTGAACGCAAGAAGCATCCTCTTGTTTCCAGAGTCCACAATACAACAAGAAATATGAGCATGTGCAGAAAAAAAGAACAGTGTTTCCTACTCATACGGACCATATCTAGTTGAACTCTGCTTATGAAACTGTAACAAACCACAGCATCTCTTACATAGATGCTCTTTAGTTAATAGAGAAAAACGTGTTGGGTTCGTGAACTGTGTAAATTCATTTGAGCCGAAAAATCATTGGGTTTACCGGAAATGAACTTTTGCTTGTAGGAAGACAAAGAGCCTTTGGTTTAACTCCGTTAGTGAAGGGAAATTCAGACCAGAGTTCTCATCCATGAAACACACTCTGTTTTAATGCAAGAAGCATGCTCTTCTTTCCAGAATCTGCAAACAGCAAGAAATATGAGCATGTCCAGATAAAATGAATTGTGTTTCCTACTCATATGGACCATATCTAGTTGAATTCTGATTATGAAACTGTAACAAACGACAGCATCTCTTACATAGATGCTCTTTAGTTAATAGTGAAAAACGTGTTGGGTTCGTGAACTGTGTAAATTCATTTGAGCTGAAAAATCACTGGGCTTACCGGAAATGAACTCTTGCTTGTAGGAAGACACAGATCTTTTTGTTTAACTCCGTTTCTGAAGGAAAATTCAGACCAGTGTTCTCATCCATGAAACATACTCTGTTTTTACGTAAGAATTATCCTCTTCTTTCCAGAGTCTCCAATACAGCAAGAAACAAGAGCATTCCCAGAATAAAAGAACTGTGTTTCCAAGTCAAATGGACCATATCTGGTTGAACTTTGCTTATGAAACTGTAACAAACCACAGCATCCCTTACATAGATGCTCTTTAGTTAATAGTGAAAATCGTGTTGGGTTCGTGAACTGTGTAAATTTATTTGAGCTGAAAAATCACTGGGTTTACCGGAAATGAACTTGCTTGTAGAAAGACACAGAGACTTTGATTTAACTCCGTTTGTGAAGGGAAATTCAGACCAGTGTTCTCATCCATGAAACACCCTCTGTTTGAACGCAAGAAGCATCCTTTTCTTTCCAGAGTCCACAATACAGCAAGAAATATGAGCATGTGCAGAAAAAAAGAACAGTGTTTCCTACTCATACAGACCATATCTAGTTGAACTCTGCTTATGCAACTGTAACAAACCACAGCTTCTCTTGCATAGATGCTCTTTAGTTAATATTGAAAAACGTGTTGTGTTCGTGAACTGTGTAAATTCATTTGAGCCGAAAAATCACTGGGTTTACCGGAAATGAACTCTTGCTTGTAGAAAGACACAGAGACTTTGATTTAACTCCGTTTGTGAAGGGAAATTCAGAACAGGGTTCTCATCCATGAAACACCCTCTGTTTGAACGCAAGAAGCATCCTCTTCTTTCCAGAGTCCACAATACAGCAAGAAATATGAGCATGTCCAGAAAAAAGAACAGTGTTTCCTACTCATATGGACCATATCTAGTTGAACTCTGCTTAGGAAACTGTAACAAACCACAGCATCTCTTACATAGATGCTCTTTAGTTAATAGAGAAAAACGTGTTGGGTTCGTGAACTGTGTAAATTCATTTGAGCCGAAAAATCACTGGGCTTACCGGAAATGAACTCTTGCTTGTAGGAAGACACAGAGCCTTTGGTTTAAGTTCGTTTCTGAAGGAAAATTCAGACCAGTGTTTTCATCCATGAAACATACTCTGTTTTAACGTAAGAATTATCCTCTTCTTTCCAGAGTCTCCAATACAGCAAGAAACATGAGCATTCTCAGTATAAAAGAACTGTGTTTCCAACTCATACGGATCATATCTGGTTGAACTTTGCTTATGAAACTGTAACAAACCACAGCATCCCTTACATAGATGCTCTTTAGTTAATAGTGAAAATCGTGTTGGGTTCGTGAACTGTGTAAATTCATTTGAGCCGAAAAATCACTGGGTTTCCCGGAAATGAACTCTTGCTTGTAGAAAGAAACAGAGACTTTGATTTAACTCCGTTTGTGAAGGGAAATTCAGAACAGTGTTCTCATCCATGAAACACCCTCTGTTTGAACGCAAGAAGCATCCTCTTGTTTCCAGAGTCCACAATACAACAAGAAATATGAGCATGTGCAGAAAAAAAGAACAGTGTTTCCTCCTCATACAGACCATATCTAGTTGAACTCTGCTTATGCAACAGTAAGAAACCACAGCTTCTCTGAAACAGATGCTCTTTAGTTAATATTGAAAAACGTGTTGGGTTCGTGAACTGTGTAAATTCATTTGAGCCGAAAAATCACTGGGTTTACCGGAAATGAACTCTTGCTTGTAGAAAGACACAGAGACTTTGATTTAACTCCGTTTGTGAAGGGAAATTCAGAACAGTGTTCTCATCCATGAAACACCCTCTGTTTTAACGCAAGAATTATCCTCTTCTGTCCAGAGACTGCAATACAGCAAGAAATATGAGGATGTCCAGAAAAAAAGAACTGTGTTTCCTACTCATATGGACCATATGTAGTTGAACTCTGCTCATTAAACTGTAACAAACCACAGCATCCCTTACATAGATGCTCTTTAGTTAATAGTGAAAATCGTGTTGGGTTCGTGAACTGTTTAAATTCGTTTGAGCCGAAAAATCACTGGGTTTACCGGAAATGAACTCTTGCTTGTAGAAAGACACAGAGACTTTGATTTAACTCCGTATGTGAAGGGAAATTCAGAACAGTGTTCTCATCCATGAAACACCCTCTGTTTTAACGCAAGAATTATCCTCTTCTTTCCAGAGACTGCAATACAGCAAGAAACATGAGCATGTCCAGAAAAAAAGAACTGTGTTTCCTACTCATATGGACCATATGTAGTTGAACTCTGCTCATTAAACTGTAACAAACCACAGCATCTCTTACATAGATGATCTTTAGTTAATAGTGAAAATCGTGTTGGGTTCGTGAACTGTGTAAATTCATTTGAGCTGAAAAATCACTGGGCTTACCGGAAATGAACTCTTGCTTGTAGGAAGACACAGAGCCTTTTGTTTAACTCCGTTTCTGAAGGAAAATTCAGACCAGTGTTCTCATCCATGAAACATACTCTGTTTTAACATAAGAATTATCCTCTTCTTTCCAGAGTCTCCAATACAGCAAGAAACAAGAGCATTCTCAGAATAAAAGAACTGTGTTTCCAACTCATACGGACCATATCTGGTTGAACTTTGCTTATGAAACTGTAACAAACCACAGCATCCCTTACATAGATGCTCTTTAGTTAATAGTGAAAATCGTGTTGGGTTCGTGAACTGTGTAAATTCATTTGAGCCGAAAAATCACTGGGTTTACCGGAAATGAACTCTTGCTTGTAGAAAGAAACAGAGACTTTGATTTAACTCCGTTTGTGAAGGGAAATTCAGAACAGTGTTCTCATCCATGAAACACCCTCTGTTTGAACGCAAGAAGCATCCTCTTGTTTCCAGAGTCCACAATACAACAAGAAATATGAGCATGTGCAGAAAAAAAGAGCAGTGTTTCCTACTCATACAGACCATATCTAGTTGAACTCTGCTTTTGCAACTGTAACAAACCACAGCTTCTCTTGCATAGATGCTCTTTAGTTAATATTGAAAAACGTGTTGTGTTCGTGAACTGTGTAAATTCATTTGACCCGAAAAATCACTAGGTTTACCGGAAATGAACTCTTGCTTGTAGAAAGACACAGAGACTTTGATTTAACTACGTTTGTGGAGGGAAATTCAGAACAGTGTTCTCATCCATGAAACACCCTCTGTTTGAACGCAAGAAGCATCCTCTTCTTTCCAGAGACCACAATACAGCAAGAAATATGAGCATGTGCAGAAAAAAAGAACAGTGTTTCCTACTCATACAGACCATATCTAGTTGAACTCTGATTATGAAACTGTAACAAACCACAGCTTCTCTTGCATAGATGCTCTTTAGTTAATATTGAAAAACGTGTTGTGTTCGTGAACTGTGTAAATTCATTTGACCCGAAAAATCACTAGGTTTACCGGAAATGAACTCTTGCTTGTAGAAAGACACAGAGACTTTGATTTAACTACGTTTGTGGAGGGAAATTCAGAACAGTGTTCTCATCCATGAAACACCCTCTGTTTGAACGCAAGAAGCATCCTCTTCTTTCCAGAGACTGCAATACAGCAAGAAATATGAGGATGTCCAGAAAAAAAGAACTGTGTTTCCTACTCATATGGACCATATGTAGTTGAACTCTGCTCATTAAACTGTAACAAACCACAGCATCCCTTACATAGATGCTCTTTAGTTAATAGTGAAAATCGTGTTGGGTTCGTGAACTGTTTAAATTCGTTTGAGCCGAAAAATCACTGGGTTTACCGGAAATGAACTCTTGCTTGTAGAAAGACACAGAGACTTTGATTTAACTCCGTATGTGAAGGGAAATTCAGAACAGTGTTCTCATCCATGAAACACCCTCTGTTTTAACGCAAGAATTATCCTCTTCTTTCCAGAGACTGCAATAGAGCAAGAAATATGAGCATGTCCAGAAAAAAAGAACTGTGTTTCCTACTCATATGGACCATATGTAGTTGAACTCTGCTCATTAAACTGTAACAAACCACAGCATCTCTTACATAGATGATCTTTAGTTAATAGTGAAAATCGTGTTGGGTTCGTGAACTGTGTAAATTCATTTGAGCTGAAAAATCACTGGGCTTACCGGAAATGAACTCTTGCTTGTAGGAAGACACAGAGCCTTTTGTTTAACTCCGTTTCTGAAGGAAAATTCAGACCAGTGTTCTCATCCATGAAACATACTCTGTTTTAACGTAAGAATTATCCTCTTCTTTCCAGAGTCTCCAATACAGCAAGAAACAAGAGCATTCTCAGAATAAAAGAACTGTGTTTCCAACTCATACGGACCATATCTGGTTGAACTTTGCTTATGAAACTGTAACAAACCACAGCATCCCTTACATAGATGCTCTTTAGTTAATAGTGAAAATCGTGTTGGGTTCGTGAACTGTGTAAATTCATTTGAGCCGAAAAATCACTAGGTTTACCGGAAATGAACTCTTGCTTGTAGAAAGAAACAGAGACTTTGATTTAACTCCGTTTGTGAAGGGAAATTCAGAACAGTGTTCTCATCCATGAAACACCCTCTGTTTGAACGCAAGAAGCATCCTCTTGTTTCCAGAGTCCACAATACAACAAGAAATATGAGCATGTGCAGAAAAAAAGAACAGTGTTTCCTACTCATACAGACCATATCTAGTTGAACTCTGCTTATGCAACTGTAACAAACCACAGCTTCTCTTGCATAGATGCTCTTTAGTTAATATTGAAAAACGTGTTGTGTTCGTGAACTGTGTAAATTCATTTGACCCGAAAAATCACTAGGTTTACCGGAAATGAACTCTTGCTTGTAGAAAGACACAGAGACTTTGATTTAACTACGTTTGTGGAGGGAAATTCAGAACAGTGTTCTCATCCATGAAACACCCTCTGTTTGAACGCAAGAAGCATCCTCTTCTTTCCAGAGACCACAATACAGCAAGAAATATGAGCATGTGCAGAAAAAAAGAACAGTGTTTCCTACTCATACAGACCATATCTAGTTGAACTCTGATTATGAAACTGTAACAAACCACAGCTTCTCTTGCATAGATGCTCTTTAGTTAATATTGAAAAACGTGTTGTGTTCGTGAACTGTGTAAATTCGTTTGAGCCGAAAAATCACTGGGTTTACCGGAAATGAACTCTTGCTTGTAGAAAGACACAGAGACTTTGATTTAACTCCGTTTGTGAAGGGAAATTCAGAACAGTGTTCTCATCCATGAAACACCCTCTGTTTGAACGCAAGTAGCATCCTCTTGTTTCCAGAGTCCACAATACAACAAGAAATATGAGCATGTGCAGAAAAAAAGAACAGTGTTTCCTACTCATACGGACCATATCTAGTTGAACTCTGCTTATGAAACTGTAACAAACCACAGCATCTCTTACATAGATGCTCTTTAGTTAATAGAGAAAAACGTGTTGGGTTCGTGAACTGTGTAAATTCATTTGAGCCGAAAAATCATTGGGTTTACCGGAAATGAACTTTTGCTTGTAGGAAGACAAAGAGCCTTTGGTTTAACTCCGTTAGTGAAGGGAAATTCAGACCAGAGTTCTCATCCATGAAACACACTCTGTTTTAATGCAAGAAGCATGCTCTTCTTTCCAGAATCTGCAATACAGCAAGAAATATGAGCATGTCCAGATAAAATGAATTGTGTTTCCTACTCATATGGACCATATCTAGTTGTATTCTGATTATGAAACTGTAACAAACGACAGCATCTCTTACATAGATGCTCTTTAGTTAATAGTGAAAAACGTGTTGGGTTCGTGAACTGTGTAAATTCATTTGAGCTGAAAAATCACTGGGCTTACCGGAAATGAACTCTTGCTTGTAGGAAGACACAGATCTTTTTGTTTAACTCCGTTTCTGAAGGAAAATTCAGACCAGTGTTCTCATCCATGAAACATACTCTGTTTTTACGTAAGAATTATCCTCTTCTTTCCAGAGTCTCCAATACAGCAAGAAACAAGAGCATTCCCAGAATAAAAGAACTGTGTTTCCAAGTCATATGGACCATATCTGGTTGAACTTTGCTTATGAAACTGTAACAAACCACAGCATCCCTTACATAGATGCTCTTTAGTTAATAGTGAAAATCGTGTTGGGTTCGTGAACTGTGTAAATTTATTTGAGCTGAAAAATCACTGGGTTTACCGGAAATGAACTTGCTTGTAGAAAGACACAGAGACTTTGATTTAACTCTGTTTGTGAAGGGAAATTCAGAACAGTGTTCTCATCCATGAAACACCCTCTGTTTGAACGCAAGAAGCATCCTTTTCTTTCCAGAGTCCACAATACAGCAAGAAATATGAGCATGTGCAGAAAAAAAGAACAGTGTTTCCTACTCATACAGACCATATCTAGTTGAACTCTGCTTATGCAACTGTAACAAACCACAGCTTCTCTTGCATAGATGCTCTTTAGTTAATATTGAAAAACGTGTTGTGTTCGTGAACTGTGTAAATTCATTTGAGCCGAAAAATCACTGGGTTTACCGGAAATGAACTCTTGCTTGTAGAAAGACACAGAGACTTTGATTTAACTCCGTTTGTGAAGGGAAATTCAGAACAGGGTTCTCATCCATGAAACACCCTCTGTTTGAACGCAAGAAGCATCCTCTTCTTTCCAGAGTCCACAATACAGCAAGAAATATGAGCATGTCCAGAAAAAAGAACAGTGTTTCCTACTCATATGGACCATATCTAGTTGAACTCTGCTTAGGAAACTGTAACAAACCACAGCATCTCTTACATAGATGCTCTTTAGTTAATAGAGAAAAACGTGTTGGGTTCGTGAACTGTGTAAATTCATTTGAGCCGAAAAATCACTGGGTTTACCGGAAATGAACTCTTGCTTGTAGAAAGACACAGAGACTTTGATTTAACTCCGTTTGTGAAGGGAAATTCAGAACAGTGTTCTCATCCATGAAACACCCTCTGTTTGAACGCAAGAAGCATCCTCTTGTTTCCAGAGTCCACAATACAACAAGAAATATGAGCATGTGCAGAAAAAAAGAAGTGTTTCCTACTCATACAGACCATATCTAGTTGAACTCTGCTTATGCAACTGTCACAAACCACAGCTTCTCTTGCATAGATGCTCTTTAGTTAATATTGAAAAACGTGTTGTGTTCGTGAACTGTGTAAATTCATTTGACCCGAAAAATCACTAGGTTTACCGGAAATGAACTCTTGCTTGTAGAAAGACACAGAGACTTTGATTTAACTACGTTTGTGGAGGGAAATTCAGAACAGTGTTCTCATCCATGAAACACCCTCTGTTTGAACGCAAGAAGCATCCTCTTCTTTCCAGAGACCACAATACAGCAAGAAATATGAGCATGTGCAGAAAAAAAGAACAGTGTTTCCTACTCATACAGACCATATCTAGTTGAACTCTGATTATGAAACTGTAACAAACCACAGCTTCTCTTGCATAGATGCTCTTTAGTTAATATTGAAAAACGTGTTGTGTTCGTGAACTGTGTAAATTCGTTTGAGCCGAAAAATCACTGGGTTTACCGGAAATGAACTCTTGCTTGTAGAAAGACACAGAGACTTTGATTTAACTCCGTTTGTGAAGGGAAATTCAGAACAGTGTTCTCATCCATGAAACACCCTCTGTTTGAACGCAAGAAGCATCCTCTTGTTTCCAGAGTCCACAATACAACAAGAAATATGAGCATGTGCAGAAAAAAAGAACAGTGTTTCCTACTCATACGGACCATATCTAGTTGAACTCTGCTTATGAAACTGTAACAAACCACAGCATCTCTTACATAGATGCTCTTTAGTTAATAGAGAAAAACGTGTTGGGTTCGTGAACTGTGTAAATTCATTTGAGCCGAAAAATCATTGGGTTTACCGGAAATGAACTTTTGCTTGTAGGAAGACAAAGAGCCTTTGGTTTAACTCCGTTAGTGAAGGGAAATTCAGACCAGAGTTCTCATCCATGAAACACACTCTGTTTTAATGCAAGAAGCATGCTCTTCTTTCCAGAATCTGCAATACAGCAAGAAATATGAGCATGTCCAGATAAAATGAATTGTGTTTCCTACTCATATGGACCATATCTAGTTGTATTCTGATTATGAAACTGTAACAAACGACAGCATCTCTTACATAGATGCTCTTTAGTTAATAGTGAAAAACGTGTTGGGTTCGTGAACTGTGTAAATTCATTTGAGCTGAAAAATCACTGGGCTTACCGGAAATGAACTCTTGCTTGTAGGAAGACACAGATCTTTTTGTTTAACTCCGTTTCTGAAGGAAAATTCAGACCAGTGTTCTCATCCATGAAACATACTCTGTTTTTACGTAAGAATTATCCTCTTCTTTCCAGAGTCTCCAATACAGCAAGAAACAAGAGCATTCCCAGAATAAAAGAACTGTGTTTCCAAGTCATATGGACCATATCTGGTTGAACTTTGCTTATGAAACTGTAACAAACCACAGCATCCCTTACATAGATGCTCTTTAGTTAATAGTGAAAATCGTGTTGGGTTCGTGAACTGTGTAAATTTATTTGAGCTGAAAAATCACTGGGTTTACCGGAAATGAACTTGCTTGTAGAAAGACACAGAGACTTTGATTTAACTCTGTTTGTGAAGGGAAATTCAGAACAGTGTTCTCATCCATGAAACACCCTCTGTTTGAACGCAAGAAGCATCCTTTTCTTTCCAGAGTCCACAATACAGCAAGAAATATGAGCATGTGCAGAAAAAAAGAACAGTGTTTCCTACTCATACAGACCATATCTAGTTGAACTCTGCTTATGCAACTGTAACAAACCACAGCTTCTCTTGCATAGATGCTCTTTAGTTAATATTGAAAAACGTGTTGTGTTCGTGAACTGTGTAAATTCATTTGAGCCGAAAAATCACTGGGTTTACCGGAAATGAACTCTTGCTTGTAGAAAGACACAGAGACTTTGATTTAACTCCGTTTGTGAAGGGAAATTCAGAACAGGGTTCTCATCCATGAAACACCCTCTGTTTGAACGCAAGAAGCATCCTCTTCTTTCCAGAGTCCACAATACAGCAAGAAATATGAGCATGTCCAGAAAAAAGAACAGTGTTTCCTACTCATATGGACCATATCTAGTTGAACTCTGCTTAGGAAACTGTAACAAACCACAGCATCTCTTACATAGATGCTCTTTAGTTAATAGAGAAAAACGTGTTGGGTTCGTGAACTGTGTAAATTCATTTGAGCCGAAAAATCACTGGGCTTACCGGAAATGAACTCTTGCTTGTAGGAAGACACAGAGCCTTTGGTTTAAGTTCGTTTCTGAAGGAAAATTCAGACCAGTGTTTTCATCCATGAAACATACTCTGTTTTAACGTAAGAATTATCCTCTTCTTTCCAGAGTCTCCAATACAGCAAGAAACATGAGCATTCTCAGTATAAAAGAACTGTGTTTCCAACTCATACGGATCATATCTGGTTGAACTTTGCGTATGAAACTGTAACAAACCACAGCATCCCTTACATAGATGCTCTTTAGTTAATAGTGAAAATCGTGTTGGGTTCGTGAACTGTGTAAATTCATTTGAGCCGAAAAATCACTGGGTTTACCGGAAATGAACTCTTGCTTGTAGAAAGAAACAGAGACTTTGATTTAACTCCGTTTGTGAAGGGAAATTCAGAACAGTGTTCTCATCCATGAAACACCCTCTGTTTGAACGCAAGAAGCATCCTCTTGTTTCCAGAGTCCACAATACAACAAGAAATATGAGCATGTGCAGAAAAAAAGAACAGTGTTTCCTACTCATACAGACCATATCTAGTTGAACTCTGCTTATGCAACTGTAACAAACCACAGCTTCTCTTGCATAGATGCTCTTTAGTTAATATTGAAAAACATGTTGTGTTCGTGAACTGTGTAAATTCATTTGACCCGAAAAATCACTAGGTTTACCGGAAATGAACTCTTGCTTGTAGAAAGACACAGAGACTTTGATTTAACTACGTTTGTGGAGGGAAATTCAGAACAGTGTTCTCATCCATGAAACACCCTCTGTTTGAACGCAAGAAGCATCCTCTTCTTTCCAGAGACCACAATACAGCAAGAAATATGAGCATGTGCAGAAAAAAAGAACAGTGTTTCCTACTCATACAGACCATATCTAGTTGAACTCTGCTTATGCAACTGTAACAAACCACAGCTTCTCTTGCATAGATGCTCTTTAGTTAATATTGAAAAACGTGTTGTGTTCGTGAACTGTGTAAATTCATTTGAGCCGAAAAATCACTGGGTTTACCGGAAATGAACTCTTGCTTGTAGAAAGACACAGAGACTTTGATTTAACTCCGTTTGTGAAGGGAAATTCAGAACAGGGTTCTCATCCATGAAACACCCTCTGTTTGAACGCAAGAAGCATCCTCTTCTTTCCAGAGTCCACAATACAGCAAGAAATATGAGCATGTCCAGAAAAAAGAACAGTGTTTCCTACTCATATGGACCATATCTAGTTGAACTCTGCTTAGGAAACTGTAACAAACCACAGCATCTCTTACATAGATGCTCTTTAGTTAATAGAGAAAAACGTGTTGGGTTCGTGAACTGTGTAAATTCATTTGAGCCGAAAAATCACTGGGCTTACCGGAAATGAACTCTTGCTTGTAGGAAGACACAGAGCCTTTGGTTTAAGTTCGTTTCTGAAGGAAAATTCAGACCAGTGTTTTCATCCATGAAACATACTCTGTTTTAACGTAAGAATTATCCTCTTCTTTCCAGAGTCTCCAATACAGCAAGAAACATGAGCTTTCTCAGTATAAAAGAACTGTGTTTCCAACTCATACGGATCATATCTGGTTGAACTTTGCTTATGAAACTGTAACAAACCACAGCATCCCTTACATAGATGCTCTTTAGTTAATAGTGAAAATCGTGTTGGGTTCGTGAACTGTGTAAATTCATTTGAGCCGAAAAATCACTGGGTTTACCGGAAATGAACTCTTGCTTGTAGAAAGAAACAGAGACTTTGATTTAACTCCGTTTGTGAAGGGAAATTCAGAACAGTGTTCTCATCCATGAAACACCCTCTGTTTGAACGCAAGAAGCATCCTCTTGTTTCCAGAGTCCACAATACAACAAGAAATATGAGCATGTGCAGAAAAAAAGAACAGTGTTTCCTACTCATACAGACCATATCTAGTTGAACTCTGCTTATGCAACTGTAACAAACCACAGCTTCTCTTGCATAGATGCTCTTTAGTTAATATTGAAAAACATGTTGTGTTCGTGAACTGTGTAAATTCATTTGACCCGAAAAATCACTAGGTTTACCGGAAATGAACTCTTGCTTGTAGAAAGACACAGAGACTTTGATTTAACTACGTTTGTGGAGGGAAATTCAGAACAGTGTTCTCATCCATGAAACACCCTCTGTTTGAACGCAAGAAGCATCCTCTTCTTTCCAGAGACCACAATACAGCAAGAAATATGAGCATGTGCAGAAAAAAAGAACAGTGTTTCCTACTCATACAGACCATATCTAGTTGAACTCTGCTTATGCAACAGTAAGAAACCACAGCTTCTCTGAAACAGATGCTCTTTAGTTAATATTGAAAAACGTGTTGGGTTCGTGAACTGTGTAAATTCATTTGAGCCGAAAAATCACTGGGTTTACCGGAAATGAACTCTTGCTTGTAGAAAGACACAGAGACTTTGATTTAACTCCGTTTGTGAAGGGAAATTCAGAACAGTGTTCTCATCCATGAAACACCCTCTGTTTTAACGCAAGAATTATCCTCTTCTTTCCAGAGACTGCAATACAGCAAGAAATATGAGGATGTCCAGAAAAAAAGAACTGTGTTTCCTACTCATATGGACCATATGTAGTTGAACTCTGCTCATTAAACTGTAACAAACCACAGCATCCCTTACATAGATGCTCTTTAGTTAATAGTGAAAATCGTGTTGGGTTCGTGAACTGTTTAAATTCGTTTGAGCCGAAAAATCACTGGGTTTACCGGAAATGAACTCTTGCTTGTAGAAAGACACAGAGACTTTGATTTAACTCCGTATGTGAAGGGAAATTCAGAACAGTGTTCTCATCCATGAAACACCCTCTGTTTTAACGCAAGAATTATCCTCTTCTTTCCAGAGACTGCAATACAGCAAGAAATATGAGCATGTCCAGAAAAAAAGAACTGTGTTTCCTACTCATATGGACCATATGTAGTTGAACTCTGCTCATTAAACTGTAACAAACCACAGCATCTCTTACATAGATGATCTTTAGTTAATAGTGAAAATCGTGTTGGGTTCGTGAACTGTGTAAATTCATTTGAGCTGAAAAATCACTGGGCTTACCGGAAATGAACTCTTGCTTGTAGGAAGACACAGAGCCTTTTGTTTAACTCCGTTTCTGAAGGAAAATTCAGACCAGTGTTCTCATCCATGAAACATACTCTGTTTTAACATAAAAATTATCCTCTTCTTTCCAGAGTCTCCAATACAGCAAGAAACAAGAGCATTCTCAGAATAAAAGAACTGTGTTTCCAACTCATACGGACCATATCTGGTTGAACTTTGCTTATGAAACTGTAACAAACCACAGCATCCCTTACATAGATGCTCTTTAGTTAATAGTGAAAATCGTGTTGGGTTCGTGAACTGTGTAAATTCATTTGAGCCGAAAAATCACTGGGTTTACCGGAAATGAACTCTTGCTTGTAGAAAGAAACAGAGACTTTGATTTAACTCCGTTTGTGAAGGGAAATTCAGAACAGTGTTCTCATCCATGAAACACCCTCTGTTTGAACGCAAGAAGCATCCTCTTGTTTCCAGAGTCCACAATACAACAAGAAATATGAGCATGTGCAGAAAAAAAGAACAGTGTTTCCTACTCATACAGACCATATCTAGTTGAACTCTGCTTATGCAACTGTAACAAACCACAGCTTCTCTTGCATAGATGCTCTTTAGTTAATATTGAAAAACGTGTTGTGTTCGTGAACTGTGTAAATTCATTTGACCCGAAAAATCACTAGGTTTACCGGAAATGAACTCTTGCTTGTAGAAAGACACAGAGACTTTGATTTAACTACGTTTGTGGAGGGAAATTCAGAACAGTGTTCTCATCCATGAAACACCCTCTGTTTGAACGCAAGAAGCATCCTCTTCTTTCCAGAGACCACAATACAGCAAGAAATATGAGCATGTGCAGAAAAAAAGAACAGTGTTTCCTACTCATATGGACCATATGTAGTTGAACTCTGCTCATTAAACTGTAACAAACCACAGCATCCCTTACATAGATGCTCTTTAGTTAATATTGAAAATCGTGTTGGGTTCGTGAACTGTTTAAATTCGTTTGAGCCGAAAAATCACTGGGTTTACCGGAAATGAACTCTTGCTTGTAGAAAGACACAGAGACTTTGATTTAACTCCGTATGTGAAGGGAAATTCAGAACAGTGTTCTCATCCATGAAACACCCTCTGTTTTAACGCAAGAATTATCCTCTTCTTTCCAGAGACTGCAATACAGCAAGAAATATGAGCATGTCCAGAAAAAAAGAACTGTGTTTCCTACTCATATGGACCATATGTAGTTGAACTCTGCTCATTAAACTGTAACAAACCACAGCATCTCTTACATAGATGATCTTTAGTTAATAGTGAAAATCGTGTTGGGTTCGTGAACTGTGTAAATTCATTTGAGCTGAAAAATCACTGGGCTTACCGGGAATGAACTCTTGCTTGTAGGAAGACACAGAGCCTTTTGTTTAACTCCGTTTCTGAAGGAAAATTCAGACCAGTGTTCTCATCCATGAAACATACTCTGTTTTAACGTAAGAATTTTCCTCTTCTTTCCAGAGTCTCCAATACAGCAAGAAACAAGAGCATTCTCAGAATAAAAGAACTGTGTTTCCAACTCATACGGACCATATCTGGTTGAACTTTGCTTATGAAACTGTAACAAACCACAGCATCCCTTACATAGATACTCTTTAGTTAATAGTGAAAATCGTGTTGGGTTCGTGAACTGTGTAAATTCATTTGAGCCGAAAAATCACTAGGTTTACCGGAAATGAACTCTTGCTTGTAGAAAGACACAGAGACTTTGATTTAACTATGTTTGTGGAGGGAAATTCAGAACAGTGTTCTCATCCATGAAACACCCTCTGTTTGAACGCAAGAAGCATCCTCTTCTTTCCAGAGACCACAATACAGCAAGAAATATGAGCATGTGCAGAAAAAAAGAACAGTGTTTCCTACTCATACAGACCATATCTAGTTGAACTCTGATTATGAAACTGTAACAAACCACAGCTTCTCTTGCATAGATGCTCTTTAGTTAATATTGAAAAACGTGTTGTGTTCGTGAACTGTGTAAATTCATTTGACCCGAAAAATCACTAGGTTTACCGGAAATGAACTCTTGCTTGTAGAAAGACACAGAGACTTTGATTTAACTACGTTTGTGGAGGGAAATTCAGAACAGTGTTCTCATCCATGAAACACCCTCTGTTTGAACGCAAGAAGCATCCTCTTCTTTCCAGAGACCACAATACAGCAAGAAATATGAGCATGTGCAGAAAAAAAGAACAGTGTTTCCTACTCATACAGACCATATCTAGTTGAATTCTGATTATGAAACTATAGCAAACGACAGCATCTCTTACATAGATGCTCTTTACTTAACAGTGAAAAACGTGTTGGGTTCGTGAACTGTGTAAATTCATTTCAGCTGAAAAATCACTGGGCTTACCGGAAATGAACTCTTGCTTGAAGGAAGACACAGAGACTTTGATTTAATGCCATTTATGAAGGAAAATTCAGACCAGTGTTCTCATCCATGAAACATACTCTGTTTTAACGAGTGAAGCATGCTCTTCTTTCCAGCGTCTCCAATACAGCAAGAAACATGAGCATGCCCAGAAAAAAAGAACTGTGTTTCCTACTCATACGGACCATATCTAGTTGAACTCTGCTCATTAAACTGTAACAAACAACAGCATCTCTTACATAGATGATCTTTAGTTAATAGTGAAAATCGTGTTGGGTTCGTGAAGTGTGTAAATTCAATTGAGACGTAAAATCACTGGGTTTACCGGAAATGAACTCTTGCTTGTAGGAAGACAAAGAGCCTTTGGTTAAACTCCGTTAGTGAATGGAAATTCAGTCCAGAGTTCTCATCCATGAAACACACTCTGTTTTAACGCAAGAAGCATGTTCTTCTTTCCAGAATCTGCAAACAGCAAGAAATATGAGCATGTCCAGAAAAAATGAACTGTGTTTCCTACTCATATGGACCGTATCTAGTTGAATTCTGATTATGAAACTGTAACAAACGACAGCATCTCTTACATAGATGCTCTTTAGTTAATAGTGAAAAACGTCTTGGGTTCGTGAACTGTGTAAATTCATTTGAGCTGAAAAATTACTGGGCTTACCGGAAATGAACTCTTGCTTGTAGGAAGACAAAGAGCCTTTGGTTTAACTCCGTTTGAGAAGAGAAATCAAACCAGTGTTCTGATCCATGAAACATACTCTGTTTTATCGCAAGAAGCATGCTCTTCTTTCCAGCGTCTCCAATACAGCAAGAAACATGAGCATGCACAGAAAAAAAGATCTGTGTTTCTTACTCATACGGACGATATCCAGTTAAACTCTGCCTATGACACTGTAACAAACCTCAGCATCTCTTTCAAAAATGCTCTTTCTTTTATAGTGAAAAACGTGTTGGGTTCGTGAACAGCGTAAATTCATTTGAGCCGAAAAATCACTGGGTTTACCGGAAATGAACTCTTGCTTGTAGAAAGAAACAGATGCTTTGGTTTAACTCTGTTTGTGAAGGGAAATTCAGACCAGTGTTCTCATCCATGAAACACCCTCTGTTTGAATGAAAGAAGCATCCTCTTCTTTCCAGAGTCCACAATACAGCAAGAAATATGAGCATGTCCACAAAAAAGAACAGTGTTTCCTACTCATACGGACCATATGTAGTTGAACTCTGCTTATGAAACTGTAACAAACCACAGCATCTCTTACATAGATGCTCTTTAGTTAATAGAGAAAAACGTGTTGGGTTCGTGAACTGTGTAAATTCATTTGAGCTGAAAAATCACTGGGCTTACCGGAAATGAACTCTTGCTTGTAGGAAGACACAGAGCCTTTTGTTTAACTCCGTTTCTGAAGGAAAATTCAGACCAGTGTTCTCATCCATGAAACACCCTCTCTTTGAACGCAAGAAGCATCCTCTTCTTTCCAGAGACCACAATACAGCAAGAAATATGAGCATGTGCAGAAAAAAAGAACAGTGTTTCCTACTCATACAGACCATATCTAGTTGAACTCTGCTTATGCAACTGTAACAAACCACAGCTTCTCTTGCATAGATGCTCTTTAGTTAATATTGAAAAACGTGTTGTGTTCGTGAACTGTGTAAATTCATTTGAGCCGAAAAATCACTGGGTTTACCGGAAATGAACTCTTGCTTGTAGAAAGAAACAGAGACTTTGATTTAACTCCGTTTGTGAAGGGAAATTCAGAACAGTGTTCTCATCCATGAAACACCCTCTGTTTGAACGCAAGAAGCATCCTCTTGTTTCCAGAGTCCACAATACAACAAGAAATATGAGCATGTGCAGAAAAAAAGAACAGTGTTTCCTACTCATACAGACCATATCTAGTTGAACTCTGCTTATGCAACTGTAACAAACCACAGCTTCTCTTGCATAGATGCTCTTTAGGTAATATTGAAAAACGTGTTGTGTTCGTGAACTGTGTAAATTCATTTGACCCGAAAAATCACTAGGTTTACCGGAAATGAACTCTTGCTTGTAGAAAGACACAGAGACTTTGATTTAACTACGTTTGTGGAGGGAAATTCAGAACAGTGTTCTCATCCATGAAACACCCTCTGTTTGAACGCAAGAAGCATCCTCTTCTTTCCAGAGACCACAATACAGCAAGAAATATGAGCATGTGCAGAAAAAAAGAACAGTGTTTCCTACTCATATGGACCATATGTAGTTGAACTCTGCTCATTAAACTGTAACAAACCACAGCATCCCTTACATAGATGCTCTTTAGTTAATAGTGAAAATCGTGTTGGGTTCGTGAACTGTTTAAATTCGTTTGAGCCGAAAAATCACTGGGTTTACCGGAAATGAACTCTTGCTTGTAGAAAGACACAGAGACTTTGATTTAACTCCGTATGTGAAGGGAAATTCAGAACAGTGTTCTCATCCATGAAACACCCTCTGTTTTAACGCAAGAATTATCCTCTTCTTTCCAGAGACTGCAATACAGCAAGAAATATGAGCATGTCCAGAAAAAAAGAACTGTGTTTCCTACTCATATGGACCATATGTAGTTGAACTCTGCTCATTAAACTGTAACAAACCACAGCATCTCTTACATAGATGATCTTTAGTTAATAGTGAAAATCGTGTTGGGTTCGTGAACTGTGTAAATTCATTTGAGCTGAAAAATCACTGGGCTTACCGGGAATGAACTCTTGCTTGTAGGAAGACACAGAGCCTTTTGTTTAACTCCGTTTCTGAAGGAAAATTCAGACCAGTGTTCTCATCCATGAATAATACTCTGTTTTAACGTAAGAATTTTCCTCTTCTTTCCAGAGTCTCCAATACAGCAAGAAACAAGAGCATTCTCAGAATAAAAGAACTGTGTTTCCAACTCATACGGACCATATCTGGTTGAACTTTGCTTATGAAACTGTAACAAACCACAGCATCCCTTACATAGATACTCTTTAGTTAATAGTGAAAATCGTGTTGGGTTCGTGAACTGTGTAAATTCATTGGAGCCGAAAAATCACTAGGTTTACCGGAAATGAACTCTTGCTTGTAGAAAGACACAGAGACTTTGATTTAACTATGTTTGTGGAGGGAAATTCAGAACAGTGTTCTCATCCATGAAACACCCTCTGTTTGAACGCAAGAAGCATCCTCTTCTTTCCAGAGACCACAATACAGCAAGAAATATGAGCATGTGCAGAAAAAAAGAACAGTGTTTCCTACTCATACAGACCATATCTAGTTGAACTCTGATTATGAAACTGTAACAAACCACAGCTTCTCTTGCATAGATGCTCTTTAGTTAATATTGAAAAACGTGTTGTGTTCGTGAACTGTGTAAATTCATTTGACCCGAAAAATCACTAGGTTTACCGGAAATGAACTCTTGCTTGTAGAAAGACACAGAGACTTTGATTTAACTACGTTTGTGGAGGGAAATTCAGAACAGTGTTCTCATCCATGAAACACCCTCTGTTTGAACGCAAGAAGCATCCTCTTCTTTCCAGAGACCACAATACAGCAAGAAATATGAGCATGTGCAGAAAAAAAGAACAGTGTTTCCTACTCATACAGACCATATCTAGTTGAATTCTGATTATGAAACTATAGCAAACGACAGCATCTCTTACATAGATGCTCTTTACTTAACAGTGAAAAACGTGTTGGGTTCGTGAACTGTGTAAATTCATTTCAGCTGAAAAATCACTGGGCTTACCGGAAATGAACTCTTGCTTGAAGGAAGACACAGAGACTTTGATTTAATGCCATTTATGAAGGAAAATTCAGACCAGTGTTCTCATCCATGAAACATACTCTGTTTTAACGAGTGAAGCATGCTCTTCTTTCCAGCGTCTCCAATACAGCAAGAAACATGAGCATGCCCAGAAAAAAAGAACTGTGTTTCCTACTCATACGGACCATATCTAGTTGAACTCTGCTCATTAAACTGTAACAAACAACAGCATCTCTTACATAGATGATCTTTAGTTAATAGTGAAAATCGTGTTGGGTTCGTGAAGTGTGTAAATTCAATTGAGACGTAAAATCACTGGGTTTACCGGAAATGAACTCTTGCTTGTAGGAAGACAAAGAGCCTTTGGTTAAACTCCGTTAGTGAATGGAAATTCAGTCCAGAGTTCTCATCCATGAAACACACTCTGTTTTAACGCAAGAAGCATGTTCTTCTTTCCAGAATCTGCAAACAGCAAGAAATATGAGCATGTCCAGAAAAAATGAACTGTGTTTCCTACTCATATGGACCGTATCTAGTTGAATTCTGATTATGAAACTGTAACAAACGACAGCATCTCTTACATAGATGCTCTTTAGTTAATAGTGAAAAACGTCTTGGGTTCGTGAACTGTGTAAATTCATTTGAGCTGAAAAATTACTGGGCTTACCGGAAATGAACTCTTGCTTGTAGGAAGACAAAGAGCCTTTGGTTTAACTCCGTTTGAGAAGAGAAATCAAACCAGTGTTCTGATCCATGAAACATACTCTGTTTTATCGCAAGAAGCATGCTCTTCTTTCCAGCGTCTCCAATACAGCAAGAAACATGAGCATGCACAGAAAAAAAGATCTGTGTTTCTTACTCATACGGACGATATCCAGTTAAACTCTGCCTATGACACTGTAACAAACCTCAGCATCTCTTTCAAAAATGCTCTTTCTTTTATAGTGAAAAACGTGTTGGGTTCGTGAACAGCGTAAATTCATTTGAGCCGAAAAATCACTGGGTTTACCGGAAATGAACTCTTGCTTGTAGAAAGAAACAGATGCTTTGGTTTAACTCTGTTTGTGAAGGGAAATTCAGACCAGTGTTCTCATCCATGAAACACCCTCTGTTTGAATGAAAGAAGCATCCTCTTCTTTCCAGAGTCCACAATACAGCAAGAAATATGAGCATGTCCACAAAAAAGAACAGTGTTTCCTACTCATACGGACCATATGTAGTTGAACTCTGCTTATGAAACTGTAACAAACCACAGCATCTCTTACATAGATGCTCTTTAGTTAATAGAGAAAAACGTGTTGGGTTCGTGAACTGTGTAAATTCATTTGAGCTGAAAAATCACTGGGCTTACCGGAAATGAACTCTTGCTTGTAGGAAGACACAGAGCCTTTTGTTTAACTCCGTTTCTGAAGGAAAATTCAGACCAGTGTTCTCATCCATGAAACACCCTCTCTTTGAACGCAAGAAGCATCCTCTTCTTTCCAGAGACCACAATACAGCAAGAAATATGAGCATGTGCAGAAAAAAAGAACAGTGTTTCCTACTCATACAGACCATATCTAGTTGAACTCTGCTTATGCAACAGTAAGAAACCACAGCTTCTCTGAAACAGATGCTCTTTAGTTAATATTGAAAAACGTGTTGGGTTCGTGAACTGTGTAAATTCATTTGAGCCGAAAAATCACTGGGTTTACCGGAAATGAACTCTTGCTTGTAGAAAGACACAGAGACTTTGATTTAACTCCGTTTGTGAAGGGAAATTCAGAACAGTGTTCTCATCCATGAAACACCCTCTGTTTTAACGCAAGAATTATCCTCTTCTTTCCAGAGACTGCAATACAGCAAGAAATATGAGGATGTCCAGAAAAAACGAACTGTGTTTCCTACTCATATGGACCATATGTAGTTGAACTCTGTTCATTAAACTGTAACAAACCACAGCATCCCTTACATAGATGCTCTTTAGTTAATAGTGAAAATCGTGTTGGGTTCGTGAACTGTTTAAATTCGTTTGAGCCGAAAAATCACTGGGTTTACCGGAAATGAACTCTTGCTTGTAGAAAGACACAGAGACTTTGATTTAACTCCGTTTGTGATTGGAAATTCAGAACAGTGTTCTCATCCATGTAACACACTCTGTTTTAACGCAAGAAGCATCCTCTTGTTTCCAGAGTCCACAATACAACAAGAAATATGAGCATGTGCAGAAAAAAAGAACAGTGTTTCCTACTCATATGGACCATATCTAGTTGAACTCTGCTTATGAAACTGTAACAAACCACAGCATCTCTTACATAGATGCTCTTTAGTTAATAGAGAAAAACGTGTTGGGTTCGTGAACTGTGTAAATTCATTTGAGCCGAAAAATCACTGGGTTTACCGGAAATGAACTCTTGCTTGTAGGAAGACAAAGAGCCTTTGGTTTAACTCCGTTAGTGAAGGGAAATTCAGACCAGAGTTCTCATCCATGAAACACACTCTGTTTTAACGCAAGAAGCATGCTCTTCTTTCCAGAATCTGCAAACAGCAAGAAATATGAGCATGTCCAGATAAAATGAATTGTGTTTCCTACTCATATGGACCATATCTAGTTGAATTCTGATTATGAAACTGTAACAAACGACAGCATCTCTTACATAGATGCTCTTTAGTTAATAGTGAAAAACGTGTTGGGTTCGTGAACTGTGTAAATTCATTTGAGCTGAAAAATCACTGGGCTTACCGGAAATGAACTCTTGCTTGTAGGAAGACACAGATCCTTTTGTTTAACTCCGTTTCTGAAGGAAAATTCAGACCAGTGTTCTCATCCATGAAACATACTCTGTTTTTACGTAAGAATTATCCTCTTCTTTCCAGAGTCTCCAATACAGCAAGAAACAAGAGCATTCCCAGAATAAAAGAACTGTGTTTCCAACTCATATGGACCATATCTGGTTGAACTTTGCTTATGAAACTGTAACAAACCACAGCATCCCTTACATAGATGCTCTTTAGTTAATAGTGAAAATCGTGTTGGGTTCGTGAACTGTGTAAATTCATTTGAGCTGAAAAATCACTGGGTTTACCGGAAATGAACTCTTGCTTGTAGAAAGACACAGAGACTTTGGTTTAACTCCGTTTGTGAAGGGAAATTCAGACCAGTGTTCTCATCCATGAAACACCCTCTGTTTGAACGCAAGAAGCATCCTTTTCTTTCCAGAGTCCACAATACAGCAAGAAATATGAGCATGTGCAGAAAAAAAGAACAGTGTTTCCTACTCATACGGACCATATCTAGTTAAACTCTGCTTATGCAACTGTAACAAACCACAGCTTCTCTTGCATAGATGCTCTTTAGTTAATATTGAAAAACGTGTTGTGTTCGTGAACTGTGTAAATTCATTTGAGCCGAAAAATCACTGGGTTTACCGGAAATGAACTCTTGCTTGTAGAAAGACACAGAGACTTTGATTTAACTCCGTTTGTGAAGGGAAATTCAGAACAGGGTTCTCATCCATGAAACACCCTCTGTTTGAACGCAAGAAGCATCCTCTTCTTTCCAGAGTCCACAATACAGCAAGAAATATGAGCATGTCCAGAAAAAAGAACAGTGTTTCCTACTCATATGGACCATATCTAGTTGAACTCTGCTTAGGAAACTGTAACAAACCACAGCATCTCTTACATAGATGCTCTTTAGTTAATAGAGAAAAACGTGTTGGGTTCGTGAACTGTGTAAATTCATTTGAGCCGAAAAATCACTGGGCTTACCGGAAATGAACTCTTGCTTGTAGGAAGACACAGAGCCTTTGGTTTAACTTCGTTTCTGAAGGAAAATTCAGACCAGTGTTTTCATCCATGAAACATACTCTGTTTTAACGTAAGAATTATCCTCTTCTTTCCAGAGTCTCCAATACAGCAAGAAACAAGAGCATTCTCAGTATAAAAGAACTGTGTTTCCAACTCATACGGATCATATCTGGTTGAACTTTGCTTATGAAACTGTAACAAACCACAGCATCCCTTCCATAGATGCTCTTTAGTTAATAGTGAAAATCGTGTTGGGTTCGTGAACTGTGTAAATTCATTTGAGCCGAAAAATCACTGGGTTTACCGGAAATGAACTCTTGCTTGTAGAAAGAAACAGAGACTTTGATTTAACTCCGTTTGTGAAGGGAAATTCAGAACAGTGTTCTCATCCATGAAACACCCTCTGTTTGAACGCAAGAAGCATCCTCTTGTTTCCAGAGTCCATAATACAACAAGAAATATGAGCATGTGCAGAAAAAAAGAACAGTGTTTCCTACTCATACAGACCATATCTAGTTGAACTCTGCTTATGCAACTGTAACAAACCACAGCTTCTCTTGCATAGATGCTCTTTAGTTAACATTGAAAAACGTGTTGTGTTCGTGAACTGTGTAAATTCATTTGACCCGAAAAATCACTAGGTTTACCGGAAATGAACTCTTGCTTGTAGAAAGACACAGAGACTTTGATTTAACTACGTTTGTGGAGGGAAATTCAGAACAGTGTTCTCATCCATGAAACACCCTCTGTTTGAACGCAAGAAGCATCCTCTTCTTTGCAGAGACCACAATACAGCAAGAAATATGAGCATGTGCAGAAAAAAAGAACAGTGTTTCCTACTCATACAGACCATATCTAGTTGAACTCTGCTTATGCAACAGTAAGAAACCACAGCTTCTCTGAAACAGATGCTCTTTAGTTAATATTGAAAAACGTGTTGGGTTCGTGAACTGTGTAAATTCATTTGAGCCGAAAAATCACTGGTTTTACCGGAAATGAACTCTTGCTTGTAGAAAGACACAGAGACTTTGATTTAACTCCGTTTGTGAAGGGAAATTCAGAATAGTGTTCTCATGCATGAAACACCCTCTGTTTTAACGCAAGAATTATCCTCTTCTTTCCAGAGACTGCAATACAGCAAGAAATATGAGGATGTCCAGAAAAAAAGAACTGTGTTTCCTACTCATATGGACCATATGTAGTTGAACTCTGCTCATTAAACTGTAACAAACCACAGCATCCCTTACATAGATGCTCTTTAGTTAATAGTGAAAATCGTGTTGGGTTCGTGAACTGTTTAAATTCGTTTGAGCCGAAAAATCACTGGGTTTACCGGAAATGAACTCTTGCTTGTAGAAAGACACAGAGACTTTGATTTAACTCCGTATGTGAAGGGAAATTCAGAACAGTGTTCTCATCCATGAAACACCCTCTGTTTTAACGCAAGAATTATCCTCTTCTTTCCAGAGACTGCAATACAGCAAGAAATATGAGCATGTCCAGAAAAAAAGAACTGTGTTTCCTACTCATATGGACCATATGTAGTTGAACTCTGCTCATTAAACTGTAACAAACCACAGCATCTCTTACATAGATGATCTTTAGTTAATAGTGAAAATCGTGTTGGGTTCGTGAACTGTGTAAATTCATTTGAGCTGAAAAATCATTGGGCTTACCGGAAATGAACTCTTGCTTGTAGGAAGACACAGAGCCTTTTATTTAACTCCGTTTCTGAAGGAAAATTCAGACCAGTGTTCTCATCCATGAAACATACTCTGTTTTAACGTAAGAATTATCCTCTTCTTTCCAGAGTCTCCAATACAGCAAGAAACAAGAGCATTCTCAGAATAAAAGAACTGTGTTTCCAACTCATACGGACCATATCTGGTTTAACTTTGCTTATGAAACTGTAACAAACCACAGCATCCCTTACATAGATGCTCTTTAGTTAATAGTGAAAATCGTGTTGGGTTCGTGAACTGTGTAAATTCATTTGAGCCGAAAAATCACTGGGTTTACCGGAAATGAACTCTTGCTTGTAGAAAGAAACAGAGACTTTGATTTAACTCCATTTGTGAAGGGAAATTCAGAACAGTGTTCTCATCCATGAAACACCCTCTGTTTGAACGCAAGAAGCATCCTCTTGTTTCCAGAGTCCACAATACAACAAGAAATATGAGCATGTGCAGAAAAAAAGAACAGTGTTTCCTACTCATACAGACCATATCTAGTTGAACTCTGCTTATGCAACTGTAACAAACCACAGCTTCTCTTGCATAGATGCTCTTTAGTTAATATTGAAAAACGTGTTGTGTTCGTGAACTGTGTAAATTCATTTGACCCGAAAAATCACTAGGTTTACCGGAAATGAACTCTTGCTTGTAGAAAGACACAGAGACTTTGATTTAACTACGTTTGTGGAGGGAAATTCAGAACAGTGTTCTCATCCATGAAACACCCTCTGTTTGAACGCAAGAAGCATCCTCTTCTTTCCAGAGACCACAATACAGCAAGAAATATGAGCATGTGCAGAAAAAAAGAACAGTGTTTCCTACTCATACAGACCATATCTAGTTGAACTCTGCTTATGCAACAGTAAGAAACCACAGCTTCTCTGAAACAGATGCTCTTTAGTTAATATTGAAAAACGTGTTGGGTTCGTGAACTGTGTAAATTCATTTGAGCCGAAAAATCACTGGGTTTACCGGAAATGAACTCTTGCTTGTAGAAAGACACAGAGACTTTGATTTAACTCCGTTTGTGAAGGGAAATTCAGAACAGTGTTCTCATCCATGAAACACCCTCTGTTTTAACGCAAGAATTATCCTCTTCTTTCCAGAGACTGCAATACAGCAAGAAATATGAGGATGTCCAGAAAAAAAGAACTGTGTTTCCTACTCATATGGACCATATGTAGTTGAACTCTGCTCATTAAACTGTAACAAACCACAGCATCCCTTACATAGATGCTCTTTAGTTAATAGTGAAAATCGTGTTGGGTTCGTGAACTGTTTAAATTCGTTTGAGCCGAAAAATCACTGGGTTTACCGGAAATGAACTCTTGCTTGTAGAAAGACACAGAGACTTTGATTTAACTCCGTATGTGAAGGGAAATTCAGAACAGTGTTCTCATCCATGAAACACCCTCTGTTTTAACGCAAGAATTATCCTCTTCTTTCCAGAGACTGCAATACAGCAAGAAACATGAGCATGCCCAGAAAAAAAGAACTGTGTTTCCTACTCATACGGACCATATCTAGTTGAACTCTGCTCATTAAACTGTCACAAACAGCAGCATCTCTTACATAGATGATCTTTAGTTAACAGTGAAAATCGTGTTGGGTTCGTGAAGTGTGTAAATTCAATTGAGACGAAAAATCACTGGGTTTACCGGAAATGAACTCTTGCTTGTAGGAAGACAAAGAGCCTTTGGTTAAACTCCGTTAGTGAATGGAAATTCAGTCCAGAGTTCTCATCCATGAAACACACTCTGTTTTAACGCAAGAAGCATGTTCTTCTTTCCAGAATCTGCAAACAGCAAGAAATATGAGCATGTCCAGAAAAAATGAACTGTGTTTCCTACTCATATGGACCATATCTAGTTGAATTCTGATTATGAAACTGTAACAAACGACAGCATCTCTTACATAGATGCTCTTTAGTTAATAGTGAAAAACGTCTTGGGTTCGTGAACTGTGTAAATTCATTTGAGCTGAAAAATCACTGGGCTTACCGGAAATGAACTCTTGCTTGTAGGAAGACAAAGAGCCTTTGGTTTAACTCCGTTTGAGAAGAGAAATCAAACCAGTGTTCTGATCCATGAAACATACTCTGTTTTATCGCAAGAAGCATGCTCTTCTTTCCAGCGTCTCCAATACAGCAAGAAACATGAGCATGCACAGAAAAAAAGATCCTTGTTTCTTACTCATACGGTCGATATCCAGTTAAACTCTGCCTATGACACTGTAACAAACCTCAGCATCTCTTTCAAAAATGCTCTTTCTTTTATAGTGAAAAACGTGTTGGGTTCGTGAACAGCGTAAATTCATTTGAGCCGAAAAATCACTGGGTTTACCGGAAATGAACTCTTGCATGTAGAAAGACACAGATGCTTTGGTTTAACTCTGTTTGTGAAGGGAAATTCAGACCAGTGTTCTCATCCATGAAACACCCTCTGTTTGAATGAAAGAAGCATCCTCTTCTTTCCAGAGTCCACAATACAGCAAGAAATATGAGCATGTCCAGAAAAAATGAACTGTGTTTCCTACTCATATGGACCATATCTAGTTGAATTCTGATTATGAAACTGTAACAAACGACAGCATCTCTTACATAGATGCTCTTTAGTTAATAGTGAAAAACGTGTTGGGTTCGTGAACTGTGTAAATTCATTTGAGCTGAAAAATCACTGGGCTTACCGGAAATGAACTCTTGCTTGTAGGAAGACAAAGAGCCTTTGGTTTAACTCCGTTTGTGAAGAGAAATCAGACCAGTGTTCTGATCCATGAAACATACTCTGTTTTATCGCAAGAAGCATGCTCTTCTTTCCAGCGTCTCCAATACAGCAAGAAACATGAGCATGCACAGAAAAAAAGATCTGTGTTTCTTACTCATACGGACGTTATCCAGTTAAACTCTGCCTATGACACTGTAACAAACCTCAGCATCTCTTTCAAAAATGCTCTTTCTTTTATAGTGAAAAACGTGTTGGGTTCGTGAACAGCGTAAATTCATTTGAGCCGAAAAATCACTGGGATTACCGGAAATGAACTCTTGCTTGTAGAAAGACGCAGATGCTTTGGTTTAACTCTGTTTGTGAAGGGAAATTCAGTCCAGTGTTCTCATCCATGAAACACCCTCTGTTTGAATGAAAGAAGCATCCTCTTCTTTCCAGAGTCCACAATACAGCAAGAAATATGAGCATGTCCAGAAAAAAGAACTGTGTTTCCTACTCATACGGACCATATGTAGTTGAACTCTGCTTATGAAACTGTAACAAACCACAGCATCTCTTACATAGATGCTCTTTAGTTAACAGAGAAAAACGTGTTGGGTTCGTGAACTGTGTAAATTCATTTGAGCTGAAAAATCACTGGGCTTACCGGAAATGAACTCTTGCTTGTAGGAAGACACAGAGCCTTTTGTTTAACTCCGTTTCTGAAGGAAAATTCAGACCAGTGTTCTCATCCATGAAACATACTCTGTTTTAACGTAAGAATTATCCTCTTCTTTCCAGAGTCTCCAATACAGCAAGAAACAAGAGCATTCTCAGAATAAAAGAACTGTGTTTCCAACTCATACGGACCATATCTAGTTGAACTCTGCTTATGCAACTGTAACAAACCACAGCTTCTCTTGCATAGATGCTCTTTAGTAAATAGTGAAAAACGTAAAGGGTTCATGAACTGTGTAAATTCATTTGAGGCGAAAAATCACTAGGTTTACCGGAAATGAACTCTTGCTTGTAGGAAGACACAGAGACTTTGATTTAACTCCGTTTGTGAAGGGAAATTCAGACCAGAGTTCTCATCCATGAAACACCCTCTGTTTGAACGCAAAAAGCATCCTCTTCTTTCCAGAATCTGCAACACATCAAGAAATATGAGCATGTCCAGAAAAAATGAACTGTGTTTCCTACTCATACGGACCATATCTAGTTGAATTCTGATTATGAAACTATAACAAACGTCAGCATCTCTTACATAGATGCTCTTTACTTAACAGTGAAAAACGTGTTGGGTTCGTGAACTGTGTAAATTCATTTCAGCCGAAAAATCACTGGGCTTACCGGAAATGAACTCTTGCTTGAAGGAAGACACAGAGACTTTGATTTAATGCCATTAATGAAGGAAAATTCAGACCAGTGTTCTCATCCATGAAACATACTCTGTTTTAATGAGTGAAGCATGCTCTTCTTTCCAGCGTCTCCAATACAGCAAGAAACATGAGCATGCTCAGAAAAAAAGAACTGTGTTTCCTACTCATACGGACCATATCTAGTTGAACTCTGCTCATTAAACTGTAACAAACAACAGCATCTCTTACATAGATGATCTTTAGTTAACAGTGAAAATCGTGTTGGGTTCGTGAAGTGTGTAAATTCAATTGAGACGAAAAATCACTGGGTTTACCGGAAATGAACTCTTGCTTGTAGGAAGACAAAGAGCCTTTGGTTAAACTCCGTTAGTGAATGGAAATTCAGTCCAGAGTTCTCATCCATGAAACACACTCTGTTTTAACGCAAGAAGCATGTTCTTCTTTCCAGAATCTGCAAACAGCAAGAAATATGAGCATGTCCAGAAAAAATGAACTGTGTTTCCTACTCATATGGACCATATCTAGTTGAATTCTGATTATGAAACTGTAACAAACGACAGCATCTCTTACATAGATGCTCTTTAGTTAATAGTGAAAAACGTCTTGGGTTCGTGAACTGTGTAAATTCATTTGAGCTGAAAAATCACTGGGCTTACCGGAAATGAACTCTTGCTTGTAGGAAGACAAAGAGCCTTTGGTTTAACTCCGTTTGTGAAGAGAAATCAGACCAGTGTTCTGATCCATGAAACATACTCTGTTTTATCGCAAGAAGCATGCTCTTCTTTCCAGCGTCTCCAATACAGCAAGAAACATGAGCATGCTCAGAAAAAAAGATCTGTGTTTCTTACTCATACGGACGATATCTAGTTAAACTATGCCTATGACACTGTAACAAACCTCAGCATCTCTTTCAAAAATGCTCTTTCTTTTATAGTGAAAAACGTGTTGGGTTCGTGAACAGCGTAAATTCATTTGAGCCGAAAAATCACTGGGTTTACCGGAAATGAACTCTGGCTTGTAGAAAGAAACAGAGACTTTGATTTAACTCCGTTTGTGAAGGGAAATTCAGAACAGTGTTCTCATCCATGAAACACCCTCTGTTTGAACGCAAGAAGCATCCTCTTGTTTCCAGAGTCCACAATACAACAAGAAATATGAGCATGTGCAGAAAAAAAGAACAGTGTTTCCTACTCATACAGACCATATCTAGTTGAACTCTGCTTATGCAACTGTAACAAACCACAGCTTCTCTTGCATAGATGCTCTTTAGTTAATATTGAAAAACGTGTTGTGTTCGTGAACTGTGTAAATTCATTTGACCCGAAAAATCACTAGGTTTACCGGAAATGAACTCTTGCTTGTAGAAAGACACAGAGACTTTGATTTAACTACGTTTGTGGAGGGAAATTCAGAACAGTGTTCTCATCCATGAAACACCCTCTGTTTGAACGCAAGAAGCATCCTCTTCTTTCCAGAGACCACAATACAGCAAGAAATATGAGCATGTGCAGAAAAAAAGAACAGTGTTTCCTACTCATACAGACCATATCTAGTTGAACTCTGCTTATGCAACAGTAAGAAACCACAGCTTCTCTGAAACAGATGCTCTTTAGTTAATATTGAAAAACGTGTTGGGTTCGTGAACTGTGTAAATTCATTTGAGCCGAAAAATCACTGGGTTTACCGGAAATGAACTCTTGCTTGTAGAAAGACACAGAGACTTTGATTTAACTCCGTTTGTGAAGGGAAATTCAGAACAGTGTTCTCATCCATGAAACACCCTCTGTTTTAACGCAAGAATTATCCTCTTCTTTCCAGAGACTGCAATACAGCAAGAAATATGAGGATGTCCAGAAAAAAAGAACTGTGTTTCCTACTCATATGGACCATATGTAGTTGAACTCTGCTCATTAAACTGTAACAAACCACAGCATCCCTTACATAGATGCTCTTTAGTTAATAGTGAAAATCGTGTTGGGTTCGTGAACTGTTTAAATTCGTTTGAGCCGAAAAATCACTGGGTTTACCGGAAATGAACTCTTGCTTGTAGAAAGACACAGAGACTTTGATTTAACTCCGTATGTGAAGGGAAATTCAGAACAGTGTTCTCATCCATGAAACACCCTCTGTTTTAACGCAAGAATTATCCTCTTCTTTCCAGAGACTGCAATACAGCAAGAAATATGAGCATGTCCAGAAAAAAAGAACTGTGTTTCCTACTCATATGGACCATATGTAGTTGAACTCTGCTCATTAAACTGTAACAAACCACAGCATCTCTTACATAGATGATCTTTAGTTAATAGTGAAAATCGTGTTGGGTTCGTGAACTGTGTAAATTCATTTGAGCTGAAAAATCATTGGGCTTACCGGAAATGAACTCTTGCTTGTAGGAAGACACAGAGCCTTTTGTTTAACTCCGTTTCTGAAGGAAAATTCAGACCAGTGTTCTCATCCATGAAACATACTCTGTTTTAACGTAAGAATTATCCTCTTCTTTCCAGAGTCTCCAATACAGCAAGAAACAAGAGCATTCTCAGAATAAAAGAACTGTGTTTCCAACTCATACGGACCATATCTGGTTGAACTTTGCTTATGAAACTGTAACAAACCACAGCATCCCTTACATAGATGCTCTTTAGTTAATAGTGAAAATCGTGTTGGGTTCGTGAAATGTGTAAATTCATTTGAGCCGAAAAATCACTGGGTTTACCGGAAATGAACTCTTGCTTGTAGAAAGAAACAGAGACTTTGATTTAACTCCGTTTGTGAAGGGAAATTCAGAACAGTGTTCTCATCCATGAAACACCCTCTGTTTGAACGCAAGAAGCATCCTCTTGTTTCCAGAGTCCACAATACAACAAGAAATATGAGCATGTGCAGAAAAAAAGAACAGTGTTTCCTACTCATACAGACCATATCTAGTTGAACTCTGCTTATGCAACTGTAACAAACCACAGCTTCTCTTGCATAGATGCTCTTTAGTTAATATTGAAAAACGTGTTGTGTTCGTGAACTGTGTAAATTCATTTGACCCGAAAAATCACTAGGTTTACCGGAAATGAACTCTTGCTTGTAGAAAGACACAGAGACTTTGATTTAACTACGTTTGTGGAGGGAAATTCAGAACAGTGTTCTCATCCATGAAACACCCTCTGTTTGAACGCAAGAAGCATCCTCTTCTTTCCAGAGACCACAATACAGCAAGAAATATGAGCATGTGCAGAAAAAAAGAACAGTGTTTCCTACTCATACAGACCATATCTAGTTGAACTCTGCTTATGCAACAGTAAGAAACCACAGCTTCTCTGAAACAGATGCTCTTTAGTTAATATTGAAAAACGTGTTGGGTTCGTGAACTGTGTAAATTCATTTGAGCCGAAAAATCACTGGGTTTACCGGAAATGAACTCTTGCTTGTAGAAAGACACAGAGACTTTGATTTAACTCCGTTTGTGAAGGGAAATTCAGAACAGTGTTCTCATCCATGAAACACCCTCTGTTTTAACGCAAGAATTATCCTCTTCTTTCCAGAGACTGCAATACAGCAAGAAATATGAGGATGTCCAGAAAAAAAGAACTGTGTTTCCTACTCATATGGACCATATGTAGTTGAACTCTGCTCATTAAACTGTAACAAACCACAGCATCCCTTACATAGATGCTCTTTAGTTAATAGTGAAAATCGTGTTGGGTTCGTGAACTGTTTAAATTCGTTTGAGCCGAAAAATCACTGGGTTTACCGGAAATGAACTCTTGCTTGTAGAAAGACACAGAGACTTTGATTTAACTCCGTATGTGAAGGGAAATTCAGAACAGTGTTCTCATCCATGAAACACCCTCTGTTTTAACGCAAGAATTATCCTCTTCTTTCCAGAGACTGCAATACAGCAAGAAACATGAGCATGCCCAGAAAAAAAGAACTGTGTTTCCTACTCATACGGACCATATCTAGTTGAACTCTGCTCATTAAACTGTAACAAACAACAGCATCTCTTACATAGATGATCTTTAGTTAACAGTGAAAATCGTGTTGGGTTCGTGAAGTGTGTAAATTCAATTGAGACGAAAAATCACTGGGTTTACCGGAAATGAACTCTTGCTTGTAGGAAGACAAAGAGCCTTTGGTTAAACTCCGTTAGTGAATGGAAATTCAGTCCAGAGTTCTCATCCATGAAACACACTCTGTTTTAACGCAAGAAGCATGTTCTTCTTTCCAGAATCTGCAAACAGCAAGAAATATGAGCATGTCCAGAAAAAATGAACTGTGTTTCCTACTCATATGGACCATATCTAGTTGAATTCTGATTATGAAACTGTAACAAACGACAGCATCTCTTACATAGATGCTCTTTAGTTAATAGTGAAAAACGTCTTGGGTTCGTGAACTGTGTAAATTCATTTGAGCTGAAAAATCACTGGGCTTACCGGAAATGAACTCTTGCTTGTAGGAAGACAAAGAGCCTTTGGTTTAACTCCGTTTGAGAAGAGAAATCAAACCAGTGTTCTGATCCATGAAACATACTCTGTTTTATCGCAAGAAGCATGCTCTTCTTTCCTGCGTCTCCAATACAGCAAGAAACATGAGCATGCACAGAAAAAAAGATCCTTGTTTCTTACTCATACGGACGATATCCAGTTAAACTCTGCCTATGACACTGTAACAAACCTCAGCATCTCTTTCAAAAATGCTCTTTCTTTTATAGTGAAAAACGTGTTGGGTTCGTGAACAGCGAAAATTCATTTGAGCCAAAAAATCACTGGGTTTACCGGAAATGAACTCTTGCTTGTAGAAAGACACAGAGGCTTTGGTTTAACTCCGTTTGTGAAGGGAAATTCAGACCAGTGTTCTCATCCATGAAACACCCTCTGTTTGAATGAAAGAAGCATCCTCTTCTTTCCAGAGTCCACAATACAGCAAGAAATATGAGCATGTCCAGAAAAAAGAACAGTGTTTCCTACTCATACGGACCATATGTAGTTGAACTCTGCTTATGAAACTGTAACAAACCACAGCATCTCTTACATAGATGCTCTTTAGTTAATAGAGAAAAACGTGTTGGGTTCGTGACCTGTGTAAATTCATTTGTGCCGAAAAATCACTGGGTTTACCGGAAATGAACTCTTGCTTGTAGGAAGACACAGAGACTTTGATTTAACTCCGTTTGTGAAGGGAAATTCAGACCAGAGTTCTCATCCAAAAAACACACTCTGTTTTAACGCAAGAAGCATGCTCTTCTTTCCAGAGTCCACAATACAGCAAGAAATATGAGCATGTGCAGAAAAAAAGAACAGTGTTTCCTACTCATACGGACCATATCTAGTTGAACTCTGCTTATGCAACTGTAACAAACCACAGCTTCTCTTGCATAGATGCTCTTTAGTTAATAGTGAAAAACGAAAAGGGTTCATGAACGGTGTAAATTCATTTGAGGCGATAAATCACTAGGTTTACCGGAAATGAACTCTTGCTTGTAGGAAGACACAGAGACTTTGATTTAACTCCGTTTGTGAAGGGAAATTCAGACCAGAGTTCTCATCCATGAAACACCCTCTGTTTGAACGCAAGAAGCATCCTCTTCTTTCCAGAATCTGCAACACATCAAGAAATATGAGCATGTCCAGAAAAAATGAACTGTGTTTCCTACTCATACGGACCATATCTAGTTGAATTCTGATTATGAAACTATAACAAACGACAGCATCTCTTACATAGATGCTCTTTACTTAACAGTGAAAAACGTGTTGGGTTCGTGAACTGTGTAAATTCATTTCAGCCGAAAAATCACTGGGCTTACCGGAAATGAACTCTTGCTTGAAGGAAGACACAGAGACTTTGATTTAATGCCATTTATGAAGGAAAATTCAGACCAGTGTTCTCATCCATGAAACATACTCTGTTTTAAGGAGTGAAGCATGCTCTTCTTTCCAGCGTCTCCAATACAGCAAGAAACATGAGCATGCTCAGAAAAAAAGATCTGTGTTTCTTACTCATACGGACGTTATCCAGTTAAACTCTGCCTATGACACTGTAACAAACCTCAGCATCTCTTTCAAAAATGCTCTTTCTTTTATAGTGAAAAACGTGTTGGGTTCGTGAACAGCGTATATTCATTTGAGCCGAAAAATCACTGGGTTTACCGGAAATGAACTCTTGCTTGTAGAAAGACACAGATGCTTTGGTTTAACTCTGTTTGTGAAGGGAAATTCAGACCAGTGTTCTCATCCATGAAACACCCTCTGTTTGAATGAAAGAAGCATCCTCTTCTTTCCAGAGTCCACAATACAGCAAGAAATATGAGCATGTCCAGAAAAAAGAACAGTGTTTCCTACTCATACGGACCATATGTAGTTGAACTCTGCTTATGAAACTGTAACAAACCACAGCATCTCTTACATAGATGCTCTTTAGTTAATAGAGAAAAACGTGTTGGGTTCGTGAGCTGTGTAATTTCATTTGAGGCGAAAAATCACTGGGTTTACCGGAAATGAACTCTTGCTTGTAGGAAGACAAAGAGCCTTTGGTTAAACTCCGTTAGTGAATGGAAATTCAGTCCAGAGTTCTCATCCATGAAACACACTCTGTTTTAACGCAAGAAGCATGTTCTTCTTTCCAGAATCTGCAAACAGCAAGAAATATGAGCATGTCCAGAAAAAATGAACTGTGTTTCCTACTCATATGGACCATATCTAGTTGAATTCTGATTATGAAACTGTAACAAACGACAGCATCTCTTACATAGATGCTCTTTAGTTAATAGTGAAAAACGTGTTGGGTTTGTGAACTGTGTAAATTCATTTGAGCTGAAAAATCACTGGGCTTACCGGAAATGAACTCTTGCTTGTAGGAAGACAAAGAGCCTTTGGTTTAACTCCGTTTGTGAAGAGAAATCAGACCAGTGTTCTGATCCATGAAACATACTCTGTTTTATCGCAAGAAGCATGCTCTTCATTCCAGCGTCTCCAATACAGCAAGAAACATGAGCATGCACAGAAAAAAAGATCTGTGTTTCTTACTCATACGGACGTTATCCAGTTAAACTCTGCCTATGACACTGTAACAAACCTCAGCATCTCTTTCAAAAATGCTCTTTCTTTTATAGTGAAAAACGTGTTGGGTTCGTGAACAGCGTAAATTCATTTGAGCCGAAAAATCACTGGGTTTACCGGAAATGAACTCTTGCTTGTAGAAAGACACAGATGCTTTGGTTTAACTCTGTTTGTGAAGGGAAATTCAGTCCAGTGTTCTCATCCATGAAACACCCTCTGTTTGAATGAAAGAAGCATCCTCTTCTTTCCAGAGTCCACAATACAGCAAGAAATATGAGCATGTCCAGAAAAAAGAACAGTGTTTCCTACTCATACGGACCATATGTAGTTGAACTCTGCTTATGAAACTGTAACAAACCACAGCATCTCTTACATAGATGCTCTTTAGTTAATAGAGAAAAACGTGTTGGGTTCGTGAACTGTGTAAATTCATTTGAGCTGAAAAATCACTGGGCTTACCGGAAATGAACTCTTGCTTGTAGGAAGACACAGAGCCTTTTGTTTAACTCCGTTTCTGAAGGAAAATTCAGACCAGTGTTCTCATCCATGAAACATACTCTGTTTTAACGTAAGAATTATCCTCTTCTTTCCAGAGTCTCCAATACAGCAAGAAACAAGAGCATTCTCAGAATAAAAGAACTGTGTTTCCAACTCATACGGACCATATCTGGTTGAACTTTGCTTATGAAACTGTAACAAACCACAGCATCCCTTACATAGATGCTCTTTAGTTAATAGTGAAAATCGTGTTGGGTTCGTGAACTGTGTAAATTCATTTGAGCCGAAAAATCACTGGGTTTACCGGAAATGAACTCTTGCTTGTAGGAAGACACAGAGACTTTGATTTAACTCCGTTTGTGAAGGGAAATTCAGACCAGAGTTCTCATCCATGAAACACACTCTGTTTTAACGCAAGAAGCATGCTCTTCTTTCCAGAGTCCACAATACAGCAAGAAATATGAGCATGTGCAGAAAAAAAGAACAGTGTTTCCTACTCATACGGACCATATCTAGTTGAACTCTGCTTATGCAACTGTAACAAACCACAGCTTCTCTTGCATAGATGCTCTTTAGTTAATAGTGAAAAACGTAAAGGGTTCATGAACTGTGTAAATTCATTTGAGGCGAAAAATCACTAGGTTTACCGGAAATGAACTCTTGCTTGTAGGAAGACACAGAGACTTTGATTTAACTCCGTTTGTGAAGGGAAATTCAGACCAGAGTTCTCATCCATGAAACATCCTCTGTTTGAACGCAAGAAGCATCCTCTTCTTTCCAGAATCTGCAACACATCAAGAAATATGAGCATGTCCAGAAAAAATGAACTGTGTTTCCTACTCATACGGACCATATCTAGTTGAATTCTGATTATGAAACTATAACAAACGTCAGCATCTCTTACATAGATGCTCTTTACTTAACAGTGAAAAACGTGTTGGGTTCGTGAACTGTGTAAATTCATTTCAGCCGAAAAATCACTGGGCTTACCGGAAATGAACTCTTGCTTGAAGGAAGACACAGAGACTTTGATTTAATGCCATTAATGAAAGAAAATTCAGACCAGTGTTCTCATCCATGAAACATACTCTGTTTTAATTAGTGAAGCATGCTCTTCTTTCCAGCGTCTCCAATACAGCAAGAAACATGAGCATGCTCAGAAAAAAAGAACTGTGTTTCCTACTCATACGGACCATATCTAGTTGAACTCTGCTCATTAAACTGTAACAAACAACAGCATCTCTTACATAGATGATCTTTAGTTAACAGTGAAAATCGTGTTGGGTTCGTGAAGTGTGTAAATTCAATTGAGACGAAAAATCACTGGGTTTACCGGAAATGAACTCTTGCTTGTAGGAAGACAAAGATCCTTTGGTTTAACTCCGTTAGTGAATGGAAATTCAGTCCAGAGTTCTCATCCATGAAACACACTCTGTTTTAACGCAAGAAGCATGTTCTTCTTTCCAGAATCTGCAAACAGCAAGAAATATGAGCATGTCCAGAAAAAATGAACTGTGTTTCCTACTCATATGGACCATATCTAGTTGAATTCTGATTATGAAACTGTAACAAACGACAGCATCTCTTACATAGATGCTCTTTAGTTATTAGTGAAAAACGTGTTGGGTTCGTGAACTGTGTAAATTCATTTGAGCTGAAAAATCACTGGGCTTACCGGAAATGAACTCTTGCTTGTAGGAAGACAAAGAGCCTTTGGTTTAACTCCGTTTGTGAAGAGAAATCAGACCAGTGTTCTGATCCATGAAACATACTCTGTTTTATCGCAAGAAGCATGCTCTTCTTTCCAGCGTCTCCAATACAGCAAGAAACATGAGCATGCTCAGAAAAAAAGATCTGTGTTTCTTACTCATATGGACGATATCTAGTTAAACTCTGCCTATGACACTGTAACAAACCTCAGCATCACTTTCAAAAATGCTCTTTCTTTTATAGTGAAAAACGTGTTGGGTTCGTGAACAGCGTAAATTCATTTGAGCCGAAAAATCACTGGGTTTACCGGAAATGAACTCTTGCTTGTAGAAAGACACAGATGCTTTGATTTAACTCTGTTTGTGAAGGGAAATTCAGACCAGTGTTCTCATCCATGAAACACCCTCTGTTTGAATGAAAGAAGCATCCTCTTCTTTCCAGAGTCCACAATACAGCAAGAAATATGAGCATGTCCAGAAAAAAGAACAGTGTTTCCTACTCATACGGACCATATGTAGTTGAACTCTGCTTATGAAACTGTAACAAACCACAGCATCTCTTACATAGATGCTCTTTAGTTAATAGAGAAAAACGTGTTGGGTTCGTGAACTGTGTAATTTCATTTGAGGCGAAAAATCACTGGGTTTACCGGAAATGAACTCTTGCTTGTAGAAAGACACAGAGACTTTGATTTAACTCCGTTTGTGAAGGGAAATTCACAACAGTGTTCTCATCCATGAAACACCCTCTGTTTGAACGCAAGAAGCATCCTCTTCTTTCCAGAGACCACAATACAGCAAGAAATATGAGCATGTAGAGAAAAAAAAAACAGTGTTTCCTACTCATACAGACCATATCTAGTTGAACTCTGCTTATGCAACTGTAAGAAACCACAGCTTCTCTTAAATAGATGCTCTTTAGTTAATATTGAAAAACGTGTTGGGTTCGTGAACTGTGTAAATTCATTTGAGCCGAAAAATCACTGGGTTTACCGGAAATGAACTCTTGCTTGTAGAAAGACACAGAGAGTTTGATTTAACTCCGTTTGTGAAGGGAAATTCAGAACAGTGTTCTCATCCATGAAACACCCTCTCTTTTAACGCAAGAATTATCCTCTTCTTTCCAGAGACTGCAATACAGCAAGAAATATGAGCATGTCCAGAAAAAAAGAACTGTGTTTCCTACTCATATGGACCATATGAAGTTGAACTCTGCTCATTAAACAGTAACAAACCACAGCATCTCTTACATAGATGATCTTTAGTTAATAGTGAAAATCGTGTTGGGTTCGTGAACTGTGTAAATTCATTTGAGACGAAAAATCACTGGGTTTACCGGAAATGAACTCTTGCTTGTAAGAAGACAAAGAGCCTTTGGTTTAACTCCGTTTGTGAAGAGAAATTCAGACCAGTGTTCTGATCCATGAAACATACTCTGTTTTATCGCAAGAAGCATGCTCTTCTTTCCAGCGTCTCTAATACAGCAAGAAACATGAGCATGCTCAGAAAAAAAGATCTGTGTTTCTTACTCATACGGACCATATCCAGTTAAACTCTGCCTATGAAACTGTAACAAACCACAGCATCTCTTTCAAAAATGCTCTTTCTTTTATAGTGAAAAACGTGTTGGGTTCGTGAACTGTGTAAATTCATTTGAGCCGAAAAATCACTGGGTTTACCGGAAATGAACTCTGGCTTGTAGAAAGACACAGAGACTTTGATATAACTCCGTTTGTGAAGGGAAATTCAGAACAGTGTTCTCATCCATGAAACACCCTCTGTTTTAACGCAAGAATTTTCCTCTTATTTCAAGAGACTGCAATACAGCAAGAAATATGAGCATGTCCAGAAAAAAAGAACTGTGTTTCCTACTGATATGGACCATATGTAGTTGAACTCTGCTCATTAAACTGTAACAAACGACAGCATCTCTTACATAGATGATCTTTAGTTAATAGTGAAAATCGTGTTGGGTTCGTGAACTGTGTAAATTCATTTGAGACGAAAAATCACTGGGTTTACCGGAAATGAACTCTTGCTTGTAGGAAGACAAAGAGCATTTGGTTTAACTCCGTTTGTGAAGAGAAATTCAGACCAGTGTTCTGATCCATGAAACATCCTCTGTTTTATCGCAAGAAGCATGCTCTTCTTTCCAGCGTCTCCAATACCGCAAGAAACATGAGCATGCTCAGAAAAAAAGATCTGTGTTTCTTACTCATACGGACCATATCCAGTTAAACTCTGCCTATGACACTGTAACAAACCACAGCATCTCTTTCAAAAATGCTCTTTCTTTTATAGTGAAAAACGTGTTGGGTTCGTGAACAGCGTAAATTCATTTGAGCCGAAAAATCACTGGGTTTACCGGAAATGAACTCTTGCTTGTAGAAAGACACAGAGGCTTTGGTTTAACTCTGTTTGTGAAGGGAAATTCAGACCAGTGTTCTCATCCATGAAACACCCTCTGTTTGAACGAAAGAAGCATCCTCTTCTTTCCAGAGTCCACAATACAGCAAGAAATATGAGCATGTCCAGAAAAAAGAACAGTGTTTCCTACTCATATGGACCATATGTAGTTGAACTCTGCTTATGAAACTGTAACAAACCACAGCATCTCTTACATAGATGCTCTTTAGTTAATAGAGAAAAACGTGTTGGGTTCGTGAACTGTGTAAATTCATTTGAGCCGAAAAATCACTGGGTTTACCGGAAATGAACTCTTGCTTGTAGAGAGACACAGAGACTTTGATTTAACTCCGTTTGTGAAGCGAAATTCAGAACAGTGTTCTCATCCATGAAACACCCTCTGTTTGAACGCAAGAAGCATCCTCTTCTTTCCAGAGTCCACAATACAGCAAGAAATATGAGCATGTGTAGAAAAAAAGAACAGTGTTTCCTACTCATACAGACCATATCTAGTTGAACTCTGCTTATGCAACTGTAAGAAACCACAGCTTCTCTTAAATAGATGCTCTTTAGTTAATATTGAAAAACGTGTTGTGTTCGTGAACTGTGTAAATTCATTTGAGCCGAAAAATCACTGGGTTTACCGGAAATGAACTCTTGCTAGTAGAAAGACACAGAGACTTTGATTTAACTCTGTTTGTGAAGGGAAATTCAGAACAGTGTTCTCATCCATGAAACACCCTCTGTTTTAACGCAATTATTATCCTCTTCTTTCCAGAGACTGCAATACAGCAAGAAATATGATCCTGTCCAGAAAGAAATAACTTTGTTTCCTACTCATATGGACCATATCTAGTTGAAATCTGCTCATTAAACTGTAACAAACCACAGCATCTCTTACATAGATGATCTTTAGTTAATAGTGAAAAACGTATTGGGTTCATGAACTGTGTAAATTCATTTGAGGAGAAAAATCACTGGGCTTACCCGAAATGAACTCTTGCTTGTAGGGAGACACAGAGACTTTGGTTTCACTCCGTTTGTTAAGGGAAATTCTGACCAGAGTTCTCATCCATGAAACACACTCAGTTTTAACACAGGAAGCATGCTCTTCTTTCCAGAATCTGCAATAGAGCAAGAAATATGAGCATGTCCAGAAAAAATGAAGTGTGTTTCCTACTCATACGGACCATATCTACTTGAAATCTGATTATGAAACTGTAACAAACGACAGCACCTCTTACATAGATGCTCATTAGTTAATAGTGAAAAACGTGTTGGGTTCGTGAACTGTGTAAATTCATTTGAGCCGAAAAATCACTGGGCTTACCGGAAATGAACTCTTGCTTGTAGGAAGACACAGAGCCTTTGGTTTAACTCCGTTTCTGAAGGAAAATTCAGACCAGTGTTCTCATCCATGAAACACCCTCTGTTTGAATGAAAGAAGCATCCTCTTCTTTCCAGAGTCCACAATACAGCAAGAAATATGAGCATGTCCAGAAAAAAGAACAGTGTTTCCTACTCATACGGACCATATGTAGTTGAACTTGCTTATGAAACTGTAACAAACCACAGCATCTCTTACATAGATGCTCTTAAGTTAATAGTGAAAAACGAGTTGGGTTCGTGAACTGTGTAAATTCATTTGAGCCTAAAAATCACTGGGTTTACCGGAAATGAACTCTTGCATGTAGGAAGACACAGAGCCTTTGGTTTAACTCCGTTTGTGAAGGGAAATTCAGAACAGTGTTCTCATCCATGAAACACCCTCTGTTTTAACGCAAGAATTATCCTCTTCTTTCCAGACACTGCAATACAGCAAGAAATATGAGCATGTCCAGAAAAAAAGAACTGTGTTTCCTACTCATATGGACCATATCTAGTTGAACTCTGCTTATGAAACTGTAACAAACCACAGCATCTCTTACATAGATGCTCTTTAGTTAATAGTGAAAAACATATTGTGTTCATGAACTGTGTAAATTCATTTGAGGCAAAAAATCACTGGGATTACCCGAAATGAACTCTTGCTTGTAGGGAGACACAGAGGCTTTGATTTAACTCCGTTTGTGAAGGGAAATTCAGAACAGTGTTCTCATCCATGAAACACCCTCTGTTTTAACGCAAGAATTATCCTCTTCTTTCCAGAGACTGCAATACAGCAAGAAATATGAGCATGTCCAGAAAAAAAGAACTCTGTTTCCTACTCATATGGACCATATCTAGTTTAACTCTGCTCATTAAACTGTAACAAACCACAGCATCTCTTACATAGATGATCTATAGTTAATAGTGAAAATCGTGTTGGGTTCGTGAACAGTGTAAATTCATTTGAGACGAAAAATCCCTGGGTTTATTGGAAATTAACTCTTGCTTGTAGGAAGACAAAGAGCCATTGGTTTAACTCCGTTTGTGAAGAGAAATTCAGAAAAGTGTTCTGATCCATGAAACATATTCTGTTTTAACGCAAGAAGCATGCTCTTCTTTCCAGCTTCTCCAATACAGCAAGAAACATGAGCATGCTCAGAAAAAAAGATCTGTGTTTCTTACTCATACGGACCATATCCAGTTAAACTCTGCTTATGAAACTGTAACAAACCACAGCATCTCTTTCAAAAATGCTCTTTCATTTATAGTGAAAAACGTGCTGGGTTCATGAACTGCTTAAATTCATTTGACCCGAAAAATCACTGAGTTTACCGGAAATGAACTCTTGCTTGTAGTAAGACAAAGAGCCTTTGGTTTAACTCCGTTCGGGAAGGGAAATTCAGACCAGTGTTCTCATTCATGAAACACCCTCTGTTTGAACGCAAGAAGCATCCTCTTCTTTCCAGAGTCCACAATACAGCAAGAAATATGAGCATATCCAGAAAAAATGAACTGTGTTTCCTACTCATACGGACCATATCTAGTTGAACTCTGCTTATGAAACTGTAACAAACCACAGCATCTCTTATATAGATGCTCTTTAGTTAATAGAGAAAAACGTGTTGGGTTCGTGAACTGTGTAAATTCATTTGAGACAAAAAATCACAGGGTTTACCGGAAATGAACTCTTGCTTGTAGAAAGACACAGAGCCTTTGTTTTAACTCCGTTTGTGAAGGGAAATTCAGAGCAGTGTTCTCATCCATGAAACACCCTCTGTTTTAACGCAATTATTATCCTCTTCTTTCCAGAGACTGCAATACAGCAAGAAATATGATCCTGTCCAGAAAGAAATAACTGTGTTTCCTACTCTTATGGACAATATCTAGTTGAAATCTGCTCATTAAACTGTAACAAACCACAGCATCTCTTACATAGATGATCTTTAGTTAATAGTGAAAAACGTATTGGGTTCATGAACTGTGTAAATTCATTTGAGGTGAAAAATCACTGGGCTTACCCGAAATGAACTCTTGCTTGTAGGGAGACACAGAGGCTTTGGTTTCACTCCGTTTGTTAAGGGAAATTCAGACCAGAGTACTCATCCATGAAACACACTCTGTTTTAACGCAAGAAGCATTCTCTTCTTTCCAGAATCTGCAATACAGCAAGAAATATGAGCATGTCCAGAAAAAATGAAGTGTGTTTCCTACTTATACGGACCATATCTAGTTGAAATCTGATTATGAAACTGTAACAAACGACAGCATCTCTTACACAGATGCTCTTTAGTTAATAGTGAAAAACGTGTTGGGTTCGTGAACTGTGTAAATTCATTTGAGCCGAAAAATCACTGGGTTTACCAGAAATGAACTCTTGCTTGTAGGAAGACAAAGAGCCTTTGGTTTAACTCCGTTTGTGAAGAGAAATTCAGACCAGTGTTCTCATCCATGAAACATACTCTGTTTTAACGCAAGAGGCATGCTGTTCTTTCCAGCGTCTCCAATCCAGCAAGAAATATGAGCATGTCTAGAAAAAAAGAACTGTGTTTCCTACTCATATGGACCATATCTAGTTGAACTCGGGTTATGAAACTGTAACAAACCACAGCATCTCTTACATAGATGCTCTTTCTTTTATGGTGAAAAACGTGTTGGGTTCGTGAACTGTGTAAATTCATTTGAGCCGAAAAATCACTGGGTTTACCGGAAATGAACTCTTGCTTGTAGAAAGACACAGAGACTTTGATATAACTCCGTTTGTGAAGGGAAATTCAGAACAGTGTTCTCATCCATGAAACACCCTCTGTTTTAACGCAAGAATTTTCCTCTTCTTTCAAGAGACTGCAATACAGCAAGAAATATGAGCATGTCCAGAAAAAAAGAACTGTGTTTCCTACTCATATGGACCATATCCAGTTAATCTCTGCTTATGAAACTGTAACAAACCACAGCATCTCTTTCAAAAATGCTCTTTCATTTATAGTGAAAAACGTGTTGGGTTCGTGTACTGTGTAAATTCATTTGAGCCGAAAAATCACTGGGTTTACCGGAAATGAACTCTTGCTTGTAGTAAGACACAGAGGCTTTGGTTTAACTCCATTTGTGAAGGGAAATTCACACCAGTGTTCTCATCCATGAAACACCCTCTGTTTTAATGCAAGAAGCATCCTCTTCTGTCCAGAGTCCACAATACAGCAAGAAATATGAGCATGTCCAGAAAAAAAGAACTGTGTTTCCTACTCATACGGACCATATCTAGTTGAACTCTGCTTATGAAACTGTAACAAAACACAGCATCTCTTACATAGATGCTCTTTAGTTAATATTGAAAAACGTATTGGGTTCATGAACTGTGTAAATTCTTTTGAGCCGAAAAATCACTGGGTTTACCGGAAATGAACTCTTGCTTGTAGGAAGACACAGAGGCTTTGGTTTCACTCCGTTTGTGAAGGGAATTTCAGACCAGAGTTCTCATCCATGAAACACACTCTGTTTTAACGCCAGAAGCATGCTCTTCTTTCCAGCGTCTCCAATACAGCAAGAAATATGAGCATGCCCAGAAAAACAGAACTGTGTTTCCTACTCATACGGACCATATCTGGTTGAACTATGCTTATGAAACTGTAACAAACCACATCATCCCTTACATAGATGCTCTTTAGTTAATAGTGAAAATCGTGTTGGGTTCGTGAACTGTGTTCATTCATTTGAGCCGAAAAAACACTGGGTATACCAGAAATGATCTCTTGCTTGTAAGAAGACACAGGGTTTGGTTTAGCTCCGTTTTCGAAGGGAAATTCAGACCGGTGTTCTCATCCATGAAACACCCTCAGTTTTAACGCAAGAAGCATCCTCTTCTTTCCAGAGTCTGCAATACAGCAAGAAATATGAGCATGTCCAGAAAAAAAGAACTGTGTTTCCTACTCATATGGCCCATTTCTAGTTGAACTCTGCTTATTAAACTGTAACAAACCACAGCATCTCTTACATAGATGCTCTATAGTTCATAGTGAAAATCGTGTTGGGTTCGTGAACTGTGTAAATTCATTTGAGCCGAAAAATCACTGGGTTTACTGGAAATGAACTCTTGCTTGTAATAAGACACAGATACTTTGGTTTAACTCTGATTCTGAAAGAAAATTCAGACCAGGGTTCTCATCCATGAAACATACTCTGTTTTAAAGCAAGAAGCATGCTCTTCTTTCCAGCGTCTCCAATACAGCAAGAAATATGAGCATGTCCAGAAAATAAGAACTGTGTTTCCTACTCATATGGACCATATCTAGTAGAATCTGCTTATGAAACTGTAACAAACCTCAGGATCTCTTACACAGATGCTCTTTAGTTAATAGTGCAAAACGTATTGGGTTCATGAACTGTATAATTCATTTGAGCTGAAAAATCACTGGGTTTACCGGAAATGAACTCTTGCTTGTAGGAAGACACAGAGGCTTTGTTTTAACTCTGTTTGTGAAGGGAAATTCAGTCCAGTGTTCTCATCCATGAAACATACTCTGTTTTAACGCAAGAAGCATGCTCTTCTTTCCAGCGTCTCCAATACAGCAAGAAATATGAGCATGTCTAGAAAAAAAGAACTGTGTTTCCTACTCATATGGACCATATCTAGTTCAACTCTGCTTATGAAACTGTAACAAACCACAGCATCTCTTACATAGATGCTCTTTAGGTAATAGTGAAAATCGTGTTGGGTTCGTGAACTGTGTAAATTCATTTGAGCCGAAAATTCACTGGTTTTACCGGATATGAACTCTTGCTTTAGGAAGATACAGAGACTTTGGTTTAACTCCGTTTGTGAAGGGAAATTCAGAACAGTGTTCTCATCCATGAAATACCCTCTGTTTTGACGCAAGAAGCATCCTCTTCTTTCCAGAGTCTGCAATACAGCAAGAAATATGAGCATGTCCAGAAAAAAAAGAACTGTGTTTCCTACTCATATGGACCATATCCAGTTAATCTCTGCTTATGAAACTGTAACAAACCACAGCATCTCTTTCAAAAATGCTCTTTCATTTATAGTGAAAAACGTGTTGGGTTCGTGTACTGTGTAAATTCATTTGAGCCGAAAAATCACTGGGTTTACCGGAAATGAACTCTTGCTTGTAGTAAGACACAGAGGCTTTGGTTTAACTCCATTTGTGAAGGGAAATTCACACCAGTGTTCTCATCCATGAAACACCCTCTGTTTTAATGCAAGAAGCATCCTCTTCTGTCCAGAGTCCACAATACAGCAAGAAATATGAGCATGTCCAGAAAAAAAGAACTGCGTTTCCTACTCATACGGACCATATCTAGTTGAACTCTGCTTATGAAACTGTAACAAAACACAGCATCTCTTACATAGATGCTCTTTAGTTAATATTGAAAAACGTATTGGGTTCATGAACTGTGTAAATTCTTTTGAGCCGAAAAATCACTGGGTTTACCGGAAATGAACTCTTGCTTGTAGGAAGACACAGAGGCTTTGGTTTCACTCCGTTTGTGAAGGGAATTTCAGACCAGAGTTCTCATCCATGAAACACACTCTGTTTTAACGCAAAAAGCATGCCCTTCTTTCCAGCGTCTCCAATACAGCAAGAAATATGAGCATGCCCAGAAAAACAGAACTGTGTTTCCTACTCATATGGACCATATCTGGTTGAACTATGCTTATGAAACTGTAACAAACCACAGCATCCCTTACATAGATGCTCTTTAGTTAATAGTGAAAATCATGTTGGGTTCGTGAACTGTGTTCATTCATTTGAGCCGAAAAAACACTGGGTATACCAGAAATGATCTCTTGCTTGTAAGAAGACACAGGGTTTGGTTTAACTCCGTTTTCGAAGGGAAATTCAGACCGGTGTTCTCATCCATGAAACACCCTCAGTTTTAACGCAAGAAGCATCCTCTTCTTTCCAGAGTCTGCAATACAGCAAGAAACATGAGCATGCCCAGAAAAAAAGAACTGTGTTTCCTACTCTTACTGACCATATCTAGTTGAACTCTGCTCATTAAACTGTAACAAACCACAGCATCTGTTACATATATGATCTTTAGTTAATAGTGAAAATCGTGTTGGGTTCGTGAACTGTGTAAATTCATTTGAGACGAAAAATCAGTGGGTTTACCGAAAAAGGAACTCTTGCTTGGAGGAAGACAAAGAGCCTTTGGTGTAACTCCGTCCATGAAGGGAAATTAAGACCAGTGTTCTGATCCATGAAACATACTCTGTTTTAACGCAAGAAGCATGCTCTTCTTTCCAGAGTCCACAATACAGCAAGAAATATGAGCATATCCAGAAAAAAAGAACAGTGTTTCCTACTCATACGGACCATATCTAGTTTAACTGTGCTTATGAAACTGTTACAAACCACAGCATCTCTTACATAGATGCTCTTTAGTTAATAGAGAAAAACGTGTTGGGTTTGTGAACTGTGTAAATTCATTTGAGCCGAACAATCACTGGGTTTACCGGAAATGAACTCTTGCTTGTAGGAACACACAGAGCCTTTGGTTTAACTCCGTTTGTGAAGAGAAATTCAGACCAGTGTTCTCATCCATGAAACATACTCTGTTTTAACGCAAGAAGCATGCTGTTCTTTCCAGCGTCTCCAATCCAGCAAGAAATATGAGCATGTCTAGAAAAAAAAAGAACTCTGTTTCCTACTCATATGGACCATATCTAGTTGAACTCTGCTTATGAAACTGTAACAAACCACAACATCTCTTACATAGATGCTCTTTAGTTAATATTGAAAATCGTATTGGGTTCATGAACTGTGTAAATTCATTTGAGCCTGAAAATCACTGGGTTTAACGGAAATGAACTCTTGCTTGTAGGAAGACACACAGGCTTTGGTTTCACTCCGTTTGTGAAGGGAAATTCAGACCAGAGTTCTCATCCATGAAACACACTCTGTTTTAACTCAAGAAGCATGCTATTCTTTCAAGCGTCTCCAATACAGCAAGATACATGAGCATTCCCAGAAAAAAAGAACTGTGTTTCCTACTCATACGGACAATATCTAGTTAAACTCTGCTTAGGAAACTGTAACAAACAATACCATGTGTTACAAAGATGCTCTTTTGTTTATAATGAAAAACGTATTGGCTTCATGAACTGTGTAAATTCATTTGAGCCGAAAAACCCCTAGGTTTACCGGAAATGAACTCTTGCTTGTAGGAAGACACAGAGGCTTTGGTTCACTCCGTTTGTGAAGGATAATTCAGACCAGAGTTCTCATCCATGAAACACCCTCTGTTTTAACGCAAGAATCATCCTCTTCTTTCCAGAATCAGCAATACAGCAAGAAATATGAACATGTCCAGAAAAAAAGAACTGTGTTTCCTACTCATATGGCCCATATCTAGTTGAACTCTGCTTATGAAACTGTAACAAACCACAGCATCTCTTACATAGATTCTCTTTAGTTAATAGTGAAAATCGTGTTGGGTTCGTGAACTGTGTAAATTCATTTGAGCCATAAAATCACTGGGTTTACCGGAAATGAACTCTTGCTTATAGAAAGACACAGAGACTTTGATTTAACTCCGTTTGTGAACGGAAATTCAGAACATTGCTCTCATCCATGAAACACCTTCTGTTTTAACGCAAGAATTATCCTCGTCTTTCCAGAGACTGCAATACAGCAAGAAATATGAGCATGTACAGAAAAAAAGAACTGTGTTTCCTACTCATACGAACCATATCTAGTAGAATCTGCTTATGAAACTGTAACAAACCTCAGCATCTCTTACATATATGCTCTTTAGTTAATGGTGCAAAACGTATTGGGTTCATGAAATGTGTAAATTCATTTGAGCTGAAAAATCACTGGGTTTACCAGAAATGAACTCTTGCTTGTAGGAGGACACAGAGGCTTTGTTTTAACTCCGTTTGTGAAGGGAAATTCAGACCAGGGTTCTCATCTATGAAACACACTCTGTTTTAACGCAAGAAGCATGCTCTTCTTTCCAGCATCTCTAATACAGCAAGAAACATGAGCATGCCCATAAATAAAGAACTGTGTTTCCTACTCTTACTGACCATATCTAGTTGAACTCTGCTCATTAAACTGTAACAAAACAGCATCTGTTACATATATGATCTTTAGTTAATAGTGAAAATCGTGTTGGGTTCGTGAACTGTGTAAATTCATTTGAGACGAAAAATCACTGGGTTTACCAAAAAAGGAACTCTTGCTTAGAGGAAGACAAAGAGCCTTTGGTGTAACTCCGTTCGTGAAGGGAAATTCAGACCAGTGTTCTGATCCATGAAACATACTCTGTTTTAACGCAAGAAAAATGCTCTTCTTTCCAGAGTCCACAATACAGCAAGAAATATGAGCATGTCCAGAAAAAAATAACTGTGTTTCCTACTCATACGGACAATATCTAGTTAAACTCCGCATAGGAAACTGTAACAAACAATACCATGTGTTACAAAGATGCTCTTTTGTTAATAATGAAAAACGTATTTGGTTCATGAACTGTGTAAATTCATTTGAGCCGAAAAACCCCTAGGTTTACCGGAAATGAACTCTTGCTTGTAGGAAGACACAGAGGCTTTGGTTTAACTCCGATTCTGAAAGAAAATTCAGACCAGGGTTCTCATCCATGAAACATACTCTGTTTTAAAGCAAGAAGCATGCTCTTCTTTCCAGCGTCTCCAATACATCAAGAAAAAAGAGCATGCCCAGAAAAACAGAACTGTGTTTCCTCCTCATACGGACCATATCTGGTTGAACTATGCGTATGAAACTGTAACAAACCACAGCATCCCTTACATAGATGCTCTTTAGTTAATAGTGAAAATCGTGTGGGGTTCGTGAACTGTGTAAATTGATTTGAGCCATAAAATCACTGGGTTTACCGGAAATGAACTCTTGCAGGTAGAAAGACACAGAGACTTTGATTTAACTCCGTTTGTGAAGGGAAATTCCGACCAGAGTTCTTATCTATGAAACACACTCTGTTTTAACGCAAGAAGCATGCTCTTCTTTCCAGCATCTCTAATACAGCAAGAAACATGAGCATGCCCAGAAAGAAAGAACTGTGTTTCCTACTCATATGGACCATATCTAGTTGAACTCTGCTTATGAAACTGTAACAAACCACAGCATCTCTTACATAGATGCTCTTTAGTTAATATTGAAAATCGTATTGGGTTCATGAACTGTGTAAATTCATTTGAGCCTGAAAATCACTGGGTTTACCGGAAATGAACTCTTGCTTGTAGGAAGACACACAGGCTTTGGTTTCACTCCGTTTGTGAAGGGAAATTCAGACCAGAGTTCTCATCCATGAAACACCGCCTGTTTTAACGCAAGAATTATCCTCTTCTTTCCAGAGACTGCAATACAGCAAGAAATATGAGCATGTACAGAAAAAAAGAACTGTGTTTCCTACTCATATGGAACATATCTAGTAGACCTCTGCTTATGAAACTGTAACAAAACTCTGCATGTCTTACATAGATGCACTTTAGTTAATAGTGCAAAACGTATTGGGTTCATGAACTGTGTAAATTCATTAGAGCTGAAAAATCACTGGGTTTACCGGAAATGAACTCTTGCTTGTAGGAAGACACAGAGCCTTTGTTTTAACTCCGTTTGTGAAGGGAAATTCAGACCAGAGTTCTCATCTATGAAACACACTCTGTTTTAACGCAAGAAGCATGCTCTTCTTTCCAGCATCTCTAATACAGCAAGAAACATGACCATGCCCAGAAAAAAAGAACTGTGTTTCCTACTCTTACTGACCATATCTAGTTGAACTCTGCTCATTAAACTGTAACAAACCACAGCATCTCTTACATAGATGATCTTTAGTTAATAGTGAAAATCGTGTTGGGTTCATGAACTATGTAAATTCATTTGAGACGAAAAATCACTGGGTTTACCGGAAATGAACTCTTGCTTGTTGGAAGACAAAGAGCCTTTGTTTAACTCCGTTTGTGAAGGAAAATTCAGACCAGTGTTCTGATCCATGAAACATACTCTGTTTTAACGCAAGAAGCATGCTCTTCCTTCCAGCGTCTCCAATCCAGCAAGAAATATGAGCATTTCTAGAAAAAAAGAACTGTGTTTCCTACTCATATGGACCATATCTAGTTGAACTCTGCTTTTGAAACTGTAACAAACCACAGCATCTCTTACATAGATGCTCTTGAGTTAATAGTGAAAAACGTGTTGGGTTCTTGAACTGTGTAAATTCATTTGAGCTGAAAAATCACTGGGCTTACCGGAAATGAACTCTTGCTTGTAGGAAGACACAGAGCCTTTGGTTTCACTCCGATTCTGAAGGATAATCCAGGCCAGTGATCTCATCCATGAAACATACTCTGTTTTAATGCGAGAAGCATGCTCTTCTTTCCAGCGTCTCCAATATAGCAGGAAACATGAGCATGCCCAGAATAAAAGAACTTTGTTTCTTACTCATACGGACCATATCCAGTTAAACTCTGCTTATGAAACTGTAACAAACCACAGCATCTCTTTCAAAAATGCTCTTTCATTTATACTGAAAAACGTGTTGGGTTCGTGAACTGCGTGAATTCATTTGAGCCGAAAATTCACAGGGTTTACCGGAAATGAACTCTTGCTTGTAGTAAGACACAGAGGCTTTGGTTTAACTCCATTTGTGAAGGGAAATTCACACCAGTGTTCTCATCCATGAAACACCCTCTGTTTTAATGCAAGAAGCATCCTCTTCTGTCCAGAGTCCACAATACAGCAAGAAATATGAGCATGTCCAAAAAAAAACAACTCTGTTTCCTACTCATATGGACCATATCTAGTTGAACTCTGCTTATGAAACTGTAACAAACCACAAATCTCTTACATAGATGCTCTTTAGTTAATATTGAAAATCGTATTGGGTTCATGAACTGTGTAAATTCTTTTGAGCTGAAAAATCACTGGGTTTACCAGAAATGAACTCTTGCTTGTAGGAGGACACAGAGGCTTTGTTTTCACTCCGTTTGTGAAGGGAATTTCAGACCAGAGTTCTCATCCATGAAACACACTCTGTTTTAACGCAAGAAGCATGCTCTTCTTTCCAGCATCTCTAATACAGCAAGAAACATGAGCATGCCCATAAATAAAGAATTGTGTTTCCTACTCTTACTGACAATATCTAGTTGAACTCTGCGCCCAGAAAAAATGAACTGCGTTTCCTACTCATACGGACCATATCTGGTTGAACTATGCTTATGAAACTGTAACAAACCACAGCATCCCTTACATAGATGCTCTTTAGTTAATAGTGAAAATCGTGTTGGGTTCGTGAACTGTGTTCATTCATTTGAGCCGAAAAAACACTGGGTATACCAGAAATGATCTCTTGCTTGTAAGAAGACACAGGGTTTGGTTTAACTCCGTTTTCGAAGGGAAATTCAGACCGGTGTTCTCATCCATGAAACACCCTCAGTTTTAACGCAAGAAGCATCCTCTTCTTTCCAGAGTCCACAATACAGCAAGAAATATGAGCATGTCCAGAAAAACAGAACTGTGTTTCCTCCTCATACGGACCATATCTGGTTGAACTATGCGTATGAAACTGTAACAAACCACAGCATCTCTTACATAGATGCTCTATAGTTCATAGTGAAAATCGTGTTGGGTTCGTGAACTGTGTAAATTCATTTGAGCCGAAAAATCACTGGGTTTACTGGAAATGAACTCTTGCTTGTAATAAGACACAGATACTTTGGTTTAACTCTGATTCTGAAAGAAAATTCAGACCAGGGTTCTCATCCATGAAACATACTCTGTTTTAAAGCAAGAAGCATGCTCTTCTTTCCAGCGTCTCCAATACAGCAAGAAATATGAGCATGTCCAGAAAATAAGAACTGTGTTTCCTACTCATATGGACCATATCTAGTAGAATCTGCTTATGAAACTGTAACAAACCTCAGGATCTCTTACACAGATGCTCTTTAGTTAATAGTGCAAAACGTATTGGGTTCATGAACTGTATAATTCATTTGAGCTGAAAAATCACTGGGTTTACCGGAAATGAACTCTTGCTTGTAGGAAGACACAGAGGCTTTGTTTTAACTCTGTTTGTGAAGGGAAATTCAGTCCAGTGTTCTCATCCATGAAACATACTCTGTTTTAACGCAAGAAGCATGCTCTTCTTTCCAGCGTCTCCAATACAGCAAGAAATATGAGCATGTCTAGAAAAAAAGAACTGTGTTTCCTACTCATATGGACCATATCTAGTTCAACTCTGCTTATGAAACTGTAACAAACCACAGCATCTCTTACATAGATGCTCTTTAGGTAATAGTGAAAATCGTGTTGGGTTCGTGAACTGTGTAAATTCATTTGAGCCGAAAATTCACTGGTTTTACCGGATATGAACTCTTGCTTTAGGAAGATACAGAGACTTTGGTTTAACTCCGTTTGTGAAGGGAAATTCAGAACAGTGTTCTCATCCATGAAATACCCTCTGTTTTGACGCAAGAAGCATCCTCTTCTTTCCAGAGTCTGCAATACAGCAAGAAATATGAGCATGTCCAGAAAAAAAAGAACTGTGTTTCCTACTCATATGGACCATATCCAGTTAATCTCTGCTTATGAAACTGTAACAAACCACAGCATCTCTTTCAAAAATGCTCTTTCATTTATAGTGAAAAACGTGTTGGGTTCGTGTACTGTGTAAATTCATTTGAGCCGAAAAATCACTGGGTTTACCGGAAATGAACTCTTGCTTGTAGTAAGACACAGAGGCTTTGGTTTAACTCCATTTGTGAAGGGAAATTCACACCAGTGTTCTCATCCATGAAACACCCTCTGTTTTAATGCAAGAAGCATCCTCTTCTGTCCAGAGTCCACAATACAGCAAGAAATATGAGCATGTCCAGAAAAAAAGAACTGCGTTTCCTACTCATACGGACCATATCTAGTTGAACTCTGCTTATGAAACTGTAACAAAACACAGCATCTCTTACATAGATGCTCTTTAGTTAATATTGAAAAACGTATTGGGTTCATGAACTGTGTAAATTCTTTTGAGCCGAAAAATCACTGGGTTTACCGGAAATGAACTCTTGCTTGTAGGAAGACACAGAGGCTTTGGTTTCACTCCGTTTGTGAAGGGAATTTCAGACCAGAGTTCTCATCCATGAAACACACTCTGTTTTAACGCAAAAAGCATGCCCTTCTTTCCAGCGTCTCCAATACAGCAAGAAATATGAGCATGCCCAGAAAAACAGAACTGTGTTTCCTACTCATATGGACCATATCTGGTTGAACTATGCTTATGAAACTGTAACAAACCACAGCATCCCTTACATAGATGCTCTTTAGTTAATAGTGAAAATCATGTTGGGTTCGTGAACTGTGTTCATTCATTTGAGCCGAAAAAACACTGGGTATACCAGAAATGATCTCTTGCTTGTAAGAAGACACAGGGTTTGGTTTAACTCCGTTTTCGAAGGGAAATTCAGACCGGTGTTCTCATCCATGAAACACCCTCAGTTTTAACGCAAGAAGCATCCTCTTCTTTCCAGAGTCTGCAATACAGCAAGAAACATGAGCATGCCCAGAAAAAAAGAACTGTGTTTCCTACTCTTACTGACCATATCTAGTTGAACTCTGCTCATTAAACTGTAACAAACCACAGCATCTGTTACATATATGATCTTTAGTTAATAGTGAAAATCGTGTTGGGTTCGTGAACTGTGTAAATTCATTTGAGACGAAAAATCAGTGGGTTTACCGAAAAAGGAACTCTTGCTTGGAGGAAGACAAAGAGCCTTTGGTGTAACTCCGTCCATGAAGGGAAATTAAGACCAGTGTTCTGATCCATGAAACATACTCTGTTTTAACGCAAGAAGCATGCTCTTCTTTCCAGAGTCCACAATACAGCAAGAAATATGAGCATATCCAGAAAAAAAGAACAGTGTTTCCTACTCATACGGACCATATCTAGTTTAACTGTGCTTATGAAACTGTTACAAACCACAGCATCTCTTACATAGATGCTCTTTAGTTAATAGAGAAAAACGTGTTGGGTTTGTGAACTGTGTAAATTCACTTGAGCCGAACAATCACTGGGTTTACCGGAAATGAACTCTTGCTTGTAGGAACACACAGAGCCTTTGGTTTAACTCCGTTTGTGAAGAGAAATTCAGACCAGTGTTCTCATCCATGAAACATACTCTGTTTTAACGCAAGAAGCATGCTGTTCTTTCCAGCGTCTCCAATCCAGCAAGAAATATGAGCATGTCTAGAAAAAAAAAGAACTCTGTTTCCTACTCATATGGACCATATCTAGTTGAACTCTGCTTATGAAACTGTAACAAACCACAACATCTCTTACATAGATGCTCTTTAGTTAATATTGAAAATCGTATTGGGTTCATGAACTGTGTAAATTCATTTGAGCCTGAAAATCACTGGGTTTAACGGAAATGAACTCTTGCTTGTAGGAAGACACACAGGCTTTGGTTTCACTCCGTTTGTGAAGGGAAATTCAGACCAGAGTTCTCATCCATGAAACACACTCTGTTTTAACTCAAGAAGCATGCTATTCTTTCAAGCGTCTCCAATACAGCAAGATACATGAGCATTCCCAGAAAAAAAGAACTGTGTTTCCTACTCATACGGACAATATCTAGTTAAACTCTGCTTAGGAAACTGTAACAAACAATACCATGTGTTACAAAGATGCTCTTTTGTTTATAATGAAAAACGTATTGGGTTCATGAACTGTGTAAATTCATTTGAGCCGAAAAACCCCTAGGTTTACCGGAAATGAACTCTTGCTTGTAGGAAGACACAGAGGCTTTGGTTCACTCCGTTTGTGAAGGATAATTCAGACCAGAGTTCTCATCCATGAAACACCCTCTGTTTTAACGCAAGAATCATCCTCTTCTTTCCAGAATCAGCAATACAGCAAGAAATATGAACATGTCCAGAAAAAAAGAACTGTGTTTCCTACTCATATGGCCCATATCTAGTTGAACTCTGCTTATGAAACTGTAACAAACCACAGCATCTCTTACATAGATTCTCTTTAGTTAATAGTGAAAATCGTGTTGGGTTCGTGAACTGTGTAAATTCATTTGAGCCATAAAATCACTGGGTTTACCGGAAATGAACTCTTGCTTATAGAAAGACACAGAGACTTTGATTTAACTCCGTTTGTGAACGGAAATTCAGAACATTGCTCTCATCCATGAAACACCTTCTGTTTTAACGCAAGAATTATCCTCGTCTTTCCAGAGACTGCAATACAGCAAGAAATATGAGCATGTACAGAAAAAAAGAACTGTGTTTCCTACTCATACGAACCATATCTAGTAGAATCTGCTTATGAAACTGTAACAAACCTCAGCATCTCTTACATATATGCTCTTTAGTTAATGGTGCAAAACGTATTGGGTTCATGAAATGTGTAAATTCATTTGAGCTGAAAAATCACTGGGTTTACCAGAAATGAACTCTTGCTTGTAGGAGGACACAGAGGCTTTGTTTTAACTCCGTTTGTGAAGGGAAATTCAGACCAGGGTTCTCATCTATGAAACACACTCTGTTTTAACGCAAGAAGCATGCTCTTCTTTCCAGCATCTCTAATACAGCAAGAAACATGAGCATGCCCATAAATAAAGAACTGTGTTTCCTACTCTTACTGACCATATCTAGTTGAACTCTGCTCATTAAACTGTAACAAAACAGCATCTGTTACATATATGATCTTTAGTTAATAGTGAAAATCGTGTTGGGTTCGTGAACTGTGTAAATTCATTTGAGACGAAAAATCACTGGGTTTACCAAAAAAGGAACTCTTGCTTGGAGGAAGACAAAGAGCCTTTGGTGTAACTCCGTTCGTGAAGGGAAATTCAGACCAGTGTTCTGATCCATGAAACATACTCTGTTTTAACGCAAGAAAAATGCTCTTCTTTCCAGAGTCCACAATACAGCAAGAAATATGAGCATGTCCAGAAAAAAATAACTGTGTTTCCTACTCATACGGACAATATCTAGTTAAACTCCGCATAGGAAACTGTAACAAACAATACCATGTGTTACAAAGATGCTCTTTTGTTAATAATGAAAAACGTATTTGGTTCATGAACTGTGTAAATTCATTTGAGCCGAAAAACCCCTAGGTTTACCGGAAATGAACTCTTGCTTGTAGGAAGACACAGAGGCTTTGGTTTAACTCCGATTCTGAAAGAAAATTCAGACCAGGGTTCTCATCCATGAAACATACTCTGTTTTAAAGCAAGAAGCATGCTCTTCTTTCCAGCGTCTCCAATACATCAAGAAAAAAGAGCATGCCCAGAAAAACAGAACTGTGTTTCCTCCTCATACGGACCATATCTGGTTGAACTATGCGTATGAAACTGTAACAAACCACAGCATCCCTTACATAGATGCTCTTTAGTTAATAGTGAAAATCGTGTGGGGTTCGTGAACTGTGTAAATTGATTTGAGCCATAAAATCACTGGGTTTACTGGAAATGAACTCTTGCAGGTAGAAAGACACAGAGACTTTGATTTAACTCCGTTTGTGAAGGGAAATTCCGACCAGAGTTCTTATCTATGAAACACACTCTGTTTTAACGCAAGAAGAATGCTCTTCTTTCCAGCATCTCTAATACAGCAAGAAACATGAGCATGCCCAGAAAGAAAGAACTGTGTTTCCTACTCATATGGACCATATCTAGTTGAACTCTGCTTATGAAACTGTAACAAACCACAGCATCTCTTACATAGATGCTCTTTAGTTAATATTGAAAATCGTATTGGGTTCATGAACTGTGTAAATTCATTTGAGCCTGAAAATCACTGGGTTTACCGGAAATGAACTCTTGCTTGTAGGAAGACACACAGGCTTTGGTTTCACTCCGTTTGTGAAGGGAAATTCAGACCAGAGTTCTCATCCATGAAACACACTCTGTTTTAACGCAAGAAGCATGCTCTTCTTTCAAGCGTCTCCAATACAGCAAGATACATGAGCATTCCCAGAAAAAAAGAACTGTGTTTCCTACTCATATGAACCATATCTATTTGAACTCTGCTTATGAAACTGTTACAAACCACAGCATCTCTTACATAGATGCTCTTAAGTTAATAGTGAAAATCGTGTTGGGTTCGTGAACTGTGTAAATTCATTTGAGCCATAAAATCACTGGGTTTACCGGAAATGAACTCTTGGTTGTAGAAAGACACAGAGACTTTGATTTAACTCCGTTTATGAAGGGAAATTCAGACCATTGTTCTCATCCATGAAACACCGCCTGTTTTAACGCAAGAATTATCCTCTTCTTTCCAGAGACTGCAATACAGCAAGAAATATGAGCATGTACAGAAAAAAAGAACTGTGTTTCCTACTCATATGGAACATATCTAGTAGACCTCTGCTTATGAAACTGTAACAAAACTCTGCATGTCTTACATAGATGCACTTTAGTTAATAGTGCAAAACGTATTGGGTTCATGAACTGTGTAAATTCATTAGAGCTGAAAAATCACTGGGTTTACCGGAAATGAACTCTTGCTTGTAGGAAGACACAGAGCCTTTGTTTTAACTCCGTTTGTGAAGGGAAATTCAGACCAGAGTTCTCATCTATGAAACACACTCTGTTTTAACGCAAGAAGCATGCTCTTCTTTCCAGCATCTCTAATACAGCAAGAAACATGACCATGCCCAGAAAAAAAGAACTGTGTTTCCTACTCTTACTGACCATATCTAGTTGAACTCTGCTCATTAAACTGTAACAAACCACAGCATCTCTTACATAGATGATCTTTAGTTAATAGTGAAAATCGTGTTGGGTTCATGAACTATGTAAATTCATTTGAGACGAAAAATCACTGGGTTTACCGGAAATGAACTCTTGCTTGTTGGAAGACAAAGAGCCTTTGTTTAACTCCGTTTGTGAAGGAAAATTCAGACCAGTGTTCTGATCCATGAAACATACTCTGTTTTAACGCAAGAAGCATGCTCTTCCTTCCAGCGTCTCCAATCCAGCAAGAAATATGAGCATTTCTAGAAAAAAAGAACTGTGTTTCCTACTCATATGGACCATATCTAGTTGAACTCTGCTTTTGAAACTGTAACAAACCACAGCATCTCTTACATAGATGCTCTTGAGTTAATAGTGAAAAACGTGTTGGGTTCTTGAACTGTGTAAATTCATTTGAGCTGAAAAATCACTGGGCTTACCGGAAATGAACTCTTGCTTGTAGGAAGACACAGAGCCTTTGGTTTCACTCCGATTCTGAAGGATAATCCAGGCCAGTGATCTCATCCATGAAACATACTCTGTTTTAATGTGAGAAGCATGCTCTTCTTTCCAGCGTCTCCAATATAGCAGGAAACATGAGCATGCCCAGAATAAAAGAACTTTGTTTCTTACTCATACGGACCATATCCAGTTAAACTCTGCTTATGAAACTGTAACAAACCACAGCATCTCTTTCAAAAATGCTCTTTCATTTATACTGAAAAACGTGTTGGGTTCGTGAACTGCGTGAATTCATTTGAGCCGAAAAGTCACAGGGTTTACCGGAAATGAACTCTTGCTTGTAGTAAGACACAGAGGCTTTGGTTTAACTCCATTTGTGAAGGGAAATTCACACCAGTGTTCTCATCCATGAAACACCCTCTGTTTTAATGCAAGAAGCATCCTCTTCTGTCCAGAGTCCACAATACAGCAAGAAATATGAGCATGTCCAAAAAAAAACAACTCTGTTTCCTACTCATATGGACCATATCTAGTTGAACTCTGCTTATGAAACTGTAACAAACCACAAATCTCTTACATAGATGCTCTTTAGTTAATATTGAAAATCGTATTGGGTTCATGAACTGTGTAAATTCTTTTGAGCTGAAAAATCACTGGGTTTACCAGAAATGAACTCTTGCTTGTAGGAGGACACAGAGGCTTTGGTTTCACTCCGTTTGTGAAGGGAATTTCAGACCAGAGTTCTCATCCATGAAACACACTCTGTTTTAACGCAAGAAGCATGCTCTTCTTTCCAGCATCTCTAATACAGCAAGAAACATGAGCATGCCCATAAATAAAGAATTGTGTTTCCTACTCTTACTGACAATATCTAGTTGAACTCTGCGCCCAGAAAAAATGAACTGCGTTTCCTACTCATACGGACCATATCTGGTTGAACTATGCTTATGAAACTGTAACAAACCACAGCATCCCTTACATAGATGCTCTTTAGTTAATAGTGAAAATCGTGTTGGGTTCGTGAACTGTGTTCATTCATTTGAGCCGAAAAAACACTGGGTATACCAGAAATGATCTCTTGCTTGTAAGAAGACACAGGGTTTGGTTTAACTCCGTTTTCGAAGGGAAATTCAGACCGGTGTTCTCATCCATGAAACACCCTCAGTTTTAACGCAAGAAGCATCCTCTTCTTTCCAGAGTCCACAATACAGCAAGAAATATGAGCATGTCCAGAAAAAAAGAACTGTGTTTCCTACTCATACGGACAATATCTAGTTAAACTCTGCCTAGGAAACTGTAACAAACAATACCATGTGTTACAATGATGCTCTTTTGTTAATAATGAAAAACGTATTGGGTTCATGAACTGTGTAAATTCATTTGAGCCGAAAAACCCCTAGGTTTACCGGAAATGAACTCTTGCTTGTAGGAAGACACAGAGGCTTTGGTTCACTCCGTTTGTGAAGGGAAATTCACACCAGAGTTCTCATCCATGAAACACCCTCTGTTTTAACGCAAGAATCATCCTCTTCTTTCCAGAGTCTACAATACAGCAAGAAATATGAGCATGTCCAGAAAAAATGAACTGTGTTTCCTACTCATATGGACCAAATCTAGTTGAACTCTGCTTATGAAACTGTAACAAACCACAGCATCTCTTACATACATGCTCTTTAGTTAATAGTGAAAAACGTATTGGGTTCATGAACTGTATAAATTCATTTGAGCCGAAAAATCACTGGGTTTACTGGAAATGAACTCTTGCTTGTAGGAAGACACAGATACTTTGGTTTAACTCCGATTCTGAAAGAAAATTCAGACCAGGGTTCTCATCCATGAAACATACTCTGTTTTAAAGCAAGAAGCATGCTCTTCTTTCCAGCGTCTCCAATACAGCCAGAAAAAAGAGCATGTCCAGAAAAACAGAACTGTGTTTCCTCCTCATACGGACCATATCTGGTTGAACTATGCTTTTGAAACTGTAACAAACCACAGCATCCCTTACATAGATGCTCTTTAGTTAATAGTGAAAATCGTGTTGGGTTCGTGAACTGTATAATTCATTTGAGCTGAAAAATCACTGGGTTTACCGGAAATGAACTCTTGCTTGTAGGAAGACACAGAGACTTTGATTCAACTCCGTTTGTGAAGGGAAATTCAGTCCAGTGTTCTCATCCATGAAACATACTCTGTTTTAACGCAAGAAGCATGCTCTTCTTTCCAGCGTCTCCAATACAGCAAGAAATATGAGCATGTCTAGAAAAAAAGAACTGTGTTTCCTATTCATATGGCCAATATCTAGTTCAACTCTGCTTATGAAACTGTAACAAACCACATCATCTCTTACATAGATGCTCTTTAGGTAATAGTGAAAATCGTGTTGGGTTCGTGAACTGTGTAAATTCATTTGAGCCGAAAGTTCACTGGTTTTACCGGATATGAACTCTTGCTTTAGGAAGATACAGAGACTTTGGTTTTACTCCGTTTGTGAAGGGAAATTCAGAACAGTGTTCTCATCCATGAAATACCCTCTGTTTTGACGCAAGAAGCATCCTCTTCTTTCCAGAGTCTGCAATACAGCAAGAAATATGAGCATGTCCAGAAAAAAAAGAACTGTGTTTCCTATTCATATGGACCATATCCAGTTAATCTCTGCTTATGAAACTGTAACAAACCACAGCATCTCTTTCAAAAATGCTCTTTCATTTATAGTGAAAAACGTGTTGTGTTCGTGTACTGTGTAAATTCATTTGAGCCGAAAAATCACTGGGTTTACCGGAAATGAACTCTTGCTTGTAGTAAGACACAGAGGCTTTGGTTTAACTCCATTTGTGAAGGGAAATTCACACCAGTGTTCTCATCCATGAAACACCCTCTGTTTTAATGCAAGAAGCATCCTCTTCTGTCCAGAGTCCACAATACAGCAAGAAATATGAGCATGTCCGGAAAAAGAACTGTGTTTCCTACTCATACGGACAATATCTAGTTGAACTCTGCTTATGAAACTGTAACAAAACACAGCATCTCTTACATAGATGCTCTTTAGTTAATATTGAAAAACGTATTGGGTTCATGAACTGTGTAAATTCTTTTGAGCCGAAAAATCACTGGGTTTACTTGAAATGAACTCTTGCTTGTAGGAAGACACAGAGGCTTTGGTTTCACTCCGTTTGTGAAGGGAATTTCAGAACAGAGTTCTCATCCATGAAACACACTCTGTTTTAACGCAAGAAGCATGCTCTTCTTTCCAGCGTCTCCAATACAGCAAGAAATATGAGCATGCCCAGAAAAACAGAACTGTGTTTCCTACTCATACGGACCATACCTGGTTGAACTATGCTTATGAAACTGTAACAAACCACAGCATCCCTTACATAGATGCTCTTTAGTTAATAGTGAAAATCGTGTTGGGTTCGTGAACTGTGTTCATTCATTTGAGCCGAAAAAACACTGGGTATACCAGAAATGATCTCTTGCTTGTAAGAAGACACAGGGTTTGGTTTAACTCCGTTTTCGAAGGGAAATTCAGACCGGTGTTCTCATCCATTAAACACCCTCAGTTTTAACGCAAGAAGCATCCTCTTCTTTCCAGAGTCTGCAATACAGCAAGAAATATGAGCATGTCCAGAAAAAAAGAACTGTGTTTCCTACTCATATGGCCCATTTCTAGTTGAACTCTGCTTATGAAACTGTAACAAACCAAAGCATCTCTTACATAGATGCTCTTTAGTTCATAGTGAAAATCGTGTTGGGTTCGTGAACTGTGTTCATTCATTTGAGACGAAAAATCACTGGGTTTACCGAAAAAGGAACTCTTGCTTGGAGGAAGACAAAGAGCCTTTGGTGTAACTCCGTTCGTGAAGGGAAATTCAGACCAGTGTTCTGATCCATGACACATACTCTGTTTTAACGCAAGAAGCATGCTCTTCTTTCCAGAGTCCACAATACAGCAAGAAATATGAGCATGTCCAGAAAAAAAGAACTGTGTTTCCTACTCATACGGACAATATCTAGTTAAACTCTGCTTAGGAAACTGTAACAAACAATACCATGTGTTACAAAGATGCTCTTTTGTTAATAATGAAAAACGTATTGGGTTCATGAACTGTGTAAATTCATTTGAGCCGAAAAACCCCTAGGTTTACCGGAAATGAACTCTTGCTTGTAGGAAGACACAGAGGCTTTGGTTCACTCCGTTTGTGAAGGGAAATTCAGACCAGAGTTCTCATCCATGAAACACCCTCTGTTTTAACGCAAGAATCATCCTCTTCTTTCCAGAGTCTACAATACAGCAAGAAATATGAGCATGTCCAGAAAAAATGAACTGTATTTCCTACTCATATGGACCAAATCTAGTTGAACTCTGCTTATGAAACTGTAACAAACCACAGCATCTCTTACATACATGCTCTTTAGTTAATAGTGAAAAACGTATTGGGTTCATGAACTGTATAAATTCATTTGAGCTGAAAAATCACTGGGTTTACTGGAAATGAACTCTTGCTTGTAATAAGACACAGATACTTTGGTTTAACTCTGATTCTGAAAGAAAATTCAGACCAGGGTTCTCATCCATGAAACACACTCTGTTTTAATGCAAGAAGCATGCTCTTCTTTCCAGCATCTCTAATACAGCAAGAAACATGAGCATGCCCATAAATAAAGAACTGTGTTTCCTACTCTTACTGACCATATCTAGTTGAACTCTGCTCATTAAACTGTAACAAAACAGCATCTGTTACATATATGATCTTTAGTTAATAGTGAAAATCGTGTTGGGTTCGTGAACTGTGTAAATTCATTTGAGACGAAAAATCAGTGGGTTTACCGAAAAAGGAACTCTTGCTTGGAGGAAGACAAAGAGCCTTTGGTGTAACTCCGTCCATGAAGGGAAATTAAGACCAGTGTTCTGATCCATGAAACATACTCTGTTTTAACGCAAGAAGCATGCTCTTCTTTCCAGAGTCCACAATACAGCAAGAAATATGAGCATATCCAGAAAAAAAGAACAGTGTTTCCTACTCATACGGACCATATCTAGTTTAACTGTGCTTATGAAACTGTTACAAACCACAGCATCTCTTACATAGATGCTCTTTAGTTAATAGAGAAAAACGTGTTGGGTTTGTGAACTGTGTAAATTCACTTGAGCCGAACAATCACTGGGTTTACCGGAAATGAACTCTTGCTTGTAGGAACACACAGAGCCTTTGGTTTAACTCCGTTTGTGAAGAGAAATTCAGACCAGTGTTCTCATCCATGAAACATACTCTGTTTTAACGCAAGAAGCATGCTGTTCTTTCCAGCGTCTCCAATCCAGCAAGAAATATGAGCATGTCTAGAAAAAAAAAGAACTCTGTTTCCTACTCATATGGACCATATCTAGTTGAACTCTGCTTATGAAACTGTAACAAACCACAACATCTCTTACATAGATGCTCTTTAGTTAATATTGAAAATCGTATTGGGTTCATGAACTGTGTAAATTCATTTGAGCCTGAAAATCACTGGGTTTAACGGAAATGAACTCTTGCTTGGAGGAAGACACACAGGCTTTGGTGTAACTCCGTCCGTGAAGGGAAATTAAGACCGGTGTTCTGATCCCTGAAACATACTCTGTTTTAACGCAAGAAGCATGCTCTTCTTTCCAGAGTCCACAATACAGCAAGAAATATGAGCATATCCAGAAAAAAAGAACAGTGTTTCCTACTCATACGGACCATATCTAGTTCAACTGTGCTTATGAACCTGTTACAAACCACAGCATCTCTTACATAGATGCTCTTTAGTTAATAGAGAAAAACGTGTTGGGTTCGTGAACTGTGTAAATTCATTTGAGCCGAAAAATCACTGGGTTTACCGGAAATGAACTCTTGCTTGTAGGAAGACAAAGAGCCTTTGGTTTAACTCCGTTAGTGAAGGGAAATTCAGACCAGAGTTCTCATCCATGAAACACACTCTGTTTTAACGCAAGAAGCATGCTCTTCTTTCCAGAATCTGCAAACAGCAAGAAATATGAGCATGTCCAGATAAAATGAATTGTGTTTCCTACTCATATGGACCATATCTAGTTGAATTCTGATTATGAAACTGTAACAAACGACAGCATCTCTTACATAGATGCTCTTTAGTTAATAGTGAAAAACGTGTTGGGTTCGTGAACTGTGTAAATTCATTTGAGCTGAAAAATCACTGGGCTTACCGGAAATGAACTCTTGCTTGTAGGAAGACACAGATCCTTTTGTTTAACTCCGTTTCTGAAGGAAAATTCAGACCAGTGTTCTCATCCATGAAACATACTCTGTTTTTACGTAAGAATTATCCTCTTCTTTCCAGAGTCTCCAATACAGCAAGAAACAAGAGCATTCCCAGAATAAAAGAACTGTGTTTCCAACTCATATGGACCATATCTGGTTGAACTTTGCTTATGAAACTGTAACAAACCACAGCATCCCTTACATAGATGCTCTTTAGTTAATAGTGAAAATCGTGTTGGGTTCGTGAACTGTGTAAATTCATTTGAGCTGAAAAATCACTGGGTTTACCGGAAATGAACTCTTGCTTGTAGAAAGACACAGAGACTTTGGTTTAACTCCGTTTGTGAAGGGAAATTCAGACCAGTGTTCTCATCCATGAAACACCCTCTGTTTGAACGCAAGAAGCATCCTTTTCTTTCCAGAGTCCACAATACAGCAAGAAATATGAGCATGTGCAGAAAAAAAGAACAGTGTTTCCTACTCATACGGACCATATCTAGTTAAACTCTGCTTATGCAACTGTAACAAACCACAGCTTCTCTTGCATAGATGCTCTTTAGTTAATATTGAAAAACGTGTTGTGTTCGTGAACTGTGTAAATTCATTTGAGCCGAAAAATCACTGGGTTTACCGGAAATGAACTCTTGCTTGTAGAAAGACACAGAGACTTTGATTTAACTCCGTTTGTGAAGGGAAATTCAGAACAGGGTTCTCATCCATGAAACACCCTCTGTTTGAACGCAAGAAGCATCCTCTTCTTTCCAGAGTCCACAATACAGCAAGAAATATGAGCATGTCCAGAAAAAAGAACAGTGTTTCCTACTCATATGGACCATATCTAGTTGAACTCTGCTTAGGAAACTGTAACAAACCACAGCATCTCTTACATAGATGCTCTTTAGTTAATAGAGAAAAACGTGTTGGGTTCGTGAACTGTGTAAATTCATTTGAGCCGAAAAATCACTGGGCTTACCGGAAATGAACTCTTGCTTGTAGGAAGACACAGAGCCTTTGGTTTAACTTCGTTTCTGAAGGAAAATTCAGACCAGTGTTTTCATCCATGAAACATACTCTGTTTTAACGTAAGAATTATCCTCTTGTTTCCAGAGTCCATAATACAACAAGAAATATGAGCATGTGCAGAAAAAAAGAACAGTGTTTCCTACTCATACAGACCATATCTAGTTGAACTCTGCTCATTAAACTGTAACAAACCACAGCATCCCTTACATAGATGCTCTTTAGTTAATAGTGAAAATCGTGTTGGGTTCGTGAACTGTTTAAATTCGTTTGAGCCGAAAAATCACTGGGTTTACCGGAAATGAACTCTTGCTTGTAGAAAGACACAGAGTCTTTGATTTAACTCCGTATGTGAAGGGAAATTCAGAACAGTGTTCTCATCCATGAAACACCCTCTGTTTTAACGCAAGAATTATCCTCTTCTTTCCAGAGACTGCAATACAGCAAGAAATATGAGCATGTCCAGAAAAAAAGAACTGTGTTTCCTACTCATATGGACCATATGTAGTTGAACTCTGCTCATTAAACTGTAACAAACCACAGCATCTCTTACATAGATGATCTTTAGTTAATAGTGAAAAACGTGTTGGGTTCGTGAACTGTGTAAATTCATTTGAGCTGAAAAATCATTGGGCTTACCGGAAATGAACTCTTGCTTGTAGGAAGACACAGAGCCTTTTGTTTAACTCCGTTTCTGAAGGAAAATTCAGACCAGTGTTCTCATCCATGAAACATACTCTGTTTTAACGTAAGAATTATCCTCTTCTTTCCAGAGTCTCCAATACAGCAAGAAACAAGAGCATTCTCAGAATAAAAGAACTGTGTTTCCAACTCATACGGACCATATCTGGTTGAACTTTGCTTATGAAACTGTAACAAACCACAGCATCCCTTACATAGATGCTCTTTAGTTAATAGTGAAAATCGTGTTGGGTTCGTGAACTGTGTAAATTCATTTGAGCCGAAAAATCACTGGGTTTACCGGAAATGAACTCTTGCTTGTAGAAAGAAACAGAGACTTTGATTTAACTCCGTTTGTGAAGGGAAATTCAGAACAGTGTTCTCATCCATGAAACACCCTCTGTTTGAACGCAAGAAGCATCCTCTTGTTTCCAGAGTCCACAATACAACAAGAAATATGAGCATGTGCAGAAAAAAAGAACAGTGTTTCCTACTCATACAGACCATATCTAGTTGAACTCTGCTTATGCAACTGTAACAAACCACAGCTTCTCTTGCATAGATGCTCTTTAGTTAATATTGAAAAACGTGTTGTGTTCGTGAACTGTGTAAATTCATTTGACCCGAAAAATCACTAGGTTTACCGGAAATGAACTCTTGCTTGTAGAAAGACACAGAGACTTTGATTTAACTACGTTTGTGGAGGGAAATTCAGAACAGTGTTCTCATCCATGAAACACCCTCTGTTTGAACGCAAGAAGCATCCTCTTCTTTCCAGAGACCACAATACAGCAAGAAATATGAGCATGTGCAGAAAAAAAGAACAGTGTTTCCTACTCATACAGACCATATCTAGTTGAACTCTGCTTATGCAACAGTAAGAAACCACAGCTTCTCTGAAACAGATGCTCTTTAGTTAATATTGAAAAACGTGTTGGGTTCGTGAACTGTGTAAATTCATTTGAGCCGAAAAATCACTGGGTTTACCGGAAATGAACTCTTGCTTGTAGAAAGACACAGAGACTTTGATTTAACTCCGTTTGTGAAGGGAAATTCAGAACAGTGTTCTCATCCATGAAACACCCTCTGTTTTAACGCAAGAATTATCCTCTTCTTTCCAGAGACTGCAATACAGCAAGAAATATGAGGATGTCCAGAAAAAAAGAACTGTGTTTCCTACTCATATGGACCATATGTAGTTGAACTCTGCTCATTAAACTGTAACAAACCACAGCATCCCTTACATAGATGCTCTTTAGTTAATAGTGAAAATCGTGTTGGGTTCGTGAACTGTTTAAATTCGTTTGAGCCGAAAAATCACTGGGTTTACCGGAAATGAACTCTTGCTTGTAGAAAGACACAGAGACTTTGATTTAACTCCGTATGTGAAGGGAAATTCAGAACAGTGTTCTCATCCATGAAACACCCTCTGTTTTAACGCAAGAATTATCCTCTTCTTTCCAGAGACTGCAATACAGCAAGAAATATGAGCATGTCCAGAAAAAAAGAACTGTGTTTCCTACTCATATGGACCATATGTAGTTGAACTCTGCTCATTAAACTGTAACAAACCACAGCATCTCTTACATAGATGATCTTTAGTTAATAGTGAAAATCGTGTTGGGTTCGTGAACTGTGTAAATTCATTTGAGCTGAAAAATCATTGGGCTTACCGGAAATGAACTCTTGCTTGTAGGAAGACACAGAGCCTTTTGTTTAACTCCGTTTCTGAAGGAAAATTCAGACCAGTGTTCTCATCCATGAAACATACTCTGTTTTTACGTAAGAATTATCCTCTTCTTTCCAGAGTCTCCAATACAGCAAGAAACAAGAGCATTCTCAGAATAAAAGAACTGTGTTTCCAACTCATACGGACCATATCTGGTTGAACTTTGCTTATGAAACTGTAACAAACCACAGCATCCCTTACATAGATGCTCTTTAGTTAATAGTGAAAATCGTGTTGGGTTCGTGAACTGTGTAAATTCATTTGAGCCGAAAAATCACTGGGTTTACCGGAAATGAACTCTTGCTTGTAGAAAGAAACAGAGACTTTGATTTAACTCCGTTTGTGAAGGGAAATTCAGAACAGTGTTCTCATCCATGAAACACCCTCTGTTTGAACGCAAGAAGCATCCTCTTGTTTCCAGAGTCCACAATACAACAAGAAATATGAGCATGTGCAGAAAAAAAGAACAGTGTTTCCTACTCATACAGACCATATCTAGTTGAACTCTGCTTATGCAACTGTAACAAACCACAGCTTCTCTTGCATAGATGCTCTTTAGTTAATATTGAAAAACGTGTTGTGTTCGTGAACTGTGTAAATTCATTTGACCCGAAAAATCACTAGGTTTACCGGAAATGAACTCTTGCTTGTAGAAAGACACAGAGACTTTGATTTAACTACGTTTGTGGAGGGAAATTCAGAACAGTGTTCTCATCCATGAAACACCCTCTGTTTGAACGCAAGAAGCATCCTCTTCTTTCCAGAGACCACAATACAGCAAGAAATATGAGGATGTCCAGAAAAAAAGAACTGTGTTTCCTACTCATATGGACCATATGTAGTTGAACTCTGCTCATTAAACTGTAACAAACCACAGCATCCCTTACATAGATGCTCTTTAGTTAATATTGAAAAACGTGTTGGGTTCGTGAACTGTGTAAATTCATTTGAGCCGAAAAATCACTGGGTTTACCGGAAATGAACTCTTGCTTGTAGAAAGACACAGAGACTTTGATTTAACTCCGTTTGTGAAGGGAAATTCAGAACAGTGTTCTCATCCATGAAACACCCTCTGTTTTAATGCAAGAATTATCCTCTTCTTTCCAGAGACTGCAATACAGCAAGAAATATGAGGATGTCCAGAAAAAAAGAACTGTGTTTCCTACTCATATGGACCATATGTAGTTGAACTCTGCTCATTAAACTGTAACAAACCACAGCATCCCTTACATAGATGCTCTTTAGTTAATAGTGAAAATCGTGTTGGGTTCGTGAACTGTTTAAATTCGTTTGAGCCGAAAAATCACTGGGTTTACCGGAAATGAACTCTTGCTTGTAGAAAGACACAGAGACTTTGATTTAACTCCGTATGTGAAGGGAAATTCAGAACAGTGTTCTCATCCATGAAACACCCTCTGTTTTAACGCAAGAATTATCCTCTTCTTTCCAGAGACTGCAATAGAGCAAGAAATATGAGCATGTCCAGAAAAAAAGAACTGTGTTTCCTACTCATATGGACCATATATAGTTGAACTCTGCTCATTAAACTGTAACAAACCACAGCATCTCTTACATAGATGATCTTTAGTTAATAGTGAAAATCGTGTTGGGTTCGTGAACTGTGTAAATTCATTTGAGCTGAAAAATCACTGGGCTTACCGGAAATGAACTCTTGCTTGTAGGAAGACACAGAGCCTTTTGTTTAACTCCGTTTCTGAAGGAAAATTCAGACCAGTGTTCTCATCCATGAAACATACTCTGTTTTAACGTAAGAATTATCCTCTTCTTTCCAGAGTCTCCAATACAGCAAGAAACAAGAGCATTCTCAGAATAAAAGAACTGTGTTTCCAACTCATACGGACCATATCTGGTTGAACTTTGCTTATGAAACTGTAACAAACCACAGCATCCCTTACATAGATGCTCTTTAGTTAATAGTGAAAATCGTGTTGTATTCGTGAACTGTGTAAATTCATTTGAGCCGAAAAATCACTGGGTTTACCGGAAATGAACTCTTGCTTGTAGAAAGAAACAGAGACTTTGATTTAACTCCGTTTGTGAAGGGAAATTCAGAACAGTGTTCTCATCCATGAAACACCCTCTGTTTGAACGCAAGAAGCATCCTCTTGTTTCCAGAGTCCACAATACAGCAAGAAATATGAGCATGTCCAGAAAAAAAGAACAGTGTTTCCTACTCATACAGACCATATCTAGTTGAACTCTGCTTATGCAACAGTAAGAAACCACAGCTTCTCTGAAACAGATGCTCTTTAGTTAATATTGAAAAACGTGTTGGGTTCGTGAACTGTGTAAATTCATTTGAGCCGAAAAATCACTGGGTTTACCGGAAATGAACTCTTGCTTGTAGAAAGACACAGAGACTTTGATTTAACTCCGTTTGTGAAGGGAAATTCAGAACAGTGTTCTCATCCATGAAACACCCTCTGTTTTAACGCAAGAATTATCCTCTTCTTTCCAGAGACTGCAATACAGCAAGAAATATGAGGATGTCCAGAAAAAAAGAACTGTGTTTCCTACTCATATGGACCATATGTAGTTGAACTCTGCTCATTAAACTGTAACAAACCACAGCATCCCTTACATAGATGCTCTTTAGTTAATAGTGAAAATCGTGTTGGGTTCGTGAACTGTTTAAATTCGTTTGAGCCGAAAAATCACTGGGTTTACCGGAAATGAACTCTTGCTTGTAGGAAGACAAAGAGCCTTTGGTTTAACTCCGTTAGTGAAGGGAAATTCAGACCAGAGTTCTCATCCATGAAACACACTCTGTTTTAATGCAAGAAGCATGCTCTTCTTTCCAGAATCTGCAATACAGCAAGAAATATGAGCATGTCCAGATAAAATGAATTGTGTTTCCTACTCATACGGACCATATCTAGTTGAACTCTGCTTATGAAACTGTAACAAACCACAGCATCCCTTACATAGATGCTCTTTAGTTAATAGTGAAAAACGTGTTGGGTTCGTGAACTGTGTAAATTCATTTGAGCTGAAAAATCACTGGGCTTACCAGAAATGAACTCTTGCTTGTAGGAAGACACAGATCCTTTTGTTTAACTCCGTTTCTGAAGGAAAATTCAGACCAGTGTTCTCATCCATGAAACATACTCTGTTTTTACGTAAGAATTATCCTCTTCTTTCCAGAGTCTCCAATACAGCAAGAAACAAGAGCATTCCCAGAATAAAAGAACTGTGTTTCCAACTCATATGGACCATATCTGGTTGAACTTTGCTTATGAAACTGTAACAAACCACAGCATCCCTTACATAGATGCTCTTTAGTTAATAGTGAAAATCGTGTTGGGTTCGTGAACTGTGTAAATTCATTTGAGCTGAAAAATCACTGGGTTTACCGGAAATGAACTCTTGCTTGTAGAAAGACACAGAGACTTTGGTTTAACTCCGTTTGTGAAGGGAAATTCAGACCAGTGTTCTCATCCATTAAACACCCTCTGTTTGAACGCAAGAAGCATCCTTTTCTTTCCAGAGTCCACAATACAGCAAGAAATATGAGCATGTGCAGAAAAAAAGAACAGTGTTTCCTACTCATACGGACCATATCTAGTTAAACTCTGCTTATGCAACTGTAACAAACCACAGCTTCTCTTGCATAGATGCTCTTTAGTTAATATTGAAAAACGTGTTGTGTTCGTGAACTGTGTAAATTCATTTGAGCCGAAAAATCACTGGGTTTACCGGAAATGAACTCTTGCTTGTAGAAAGACACAGAGACTTTGATTTAACTCCGTTTGTGAAGGGAAATTCAGAACAGGGTTCTCATCCATGAAACACCCTCTGTTTGAACGCAAGAAGCATCCTCTTCTTTCCAGAGTCCACAATACAGCAAGAAATATGAGCATGTCCAGAAAAAAGAACAGTGTTTCCTACTCATATGGACCATATCTAGTTGAACTCTGCTTAGGAAACTGTAACAAACCACAGCATCTCTTACATAGATGCTCTTTAGTTAATAGAGAAAAACGTGTTGGGTTCGTGAACTGTGTAAATTCATTTGAGCCGAAAAATCACTGGGCTTACCGGAAATGAACTCTTGCTTGTAGGAAGACACAGAGCCTTTGGTTTAACTTCGTTTCTGAAGGAAAATTCAGACCAGTGTTTTCATCCATGAAACATACTCTGTTTTAACGTAAGAATTATCCTCTTCTTTCCAGAGTCTCCAATACAGCAAGAAACAAGAGCATTCTCAGTATAAAAGAACTGTGTTTCCAACTCATACGGATCATATCTGGTTGAACTTTGCTTATGAAACTGTAACAAACCACAGCATCCCTTACATAGATGCTCTTTAGTTAATAGTGAAAATCGTGTTGGGTTCGTGAACTGTGTAAATTCATTTGACCCGAAAAATCACTGGGTTTACCGGAAATGAACTCTTGCTTGTAGAAAGAAACAGAGACTTTGATTTAACTCCGTTTGTGAAGGGAAATTCAGAACAGTGTTCTCATCCATGAAACACCCTCTGTTTGAACGCAAGAAGCATCCTCTTGTTTCCAGAGTCCATAATACAACAAGAAATATGAGCATGTGCAGAAAAAAAGAACAGTGTTTCCTACTCATACAGACCATATCTAGTTGAACTCTGCTCATTAAACTGTAACAAACCACAGCATCCCTTACATAGATGCTCTTTAGTTAATAGTGAAAATCGTGTTGGGTTCGTGAACTGTTTAAATTCGTTTGAGCCGAAAAATCACTGGGTTTACCGGAAATGAACTCTTGCTTGTAGAAAGACACAGAGTCTTTGATTTAACTCCGTATGTGAAGGGAAATTCAGAACAGTGTTCTCATCCATGAAACACCCTCTGTTTTAACGCAAGAATTATCCTCTTCTTTCCAGAGACTGCAATACAGCAAGAAATATGAGCATGTCCAGAAAAAAAGAACTGTGTTTCCTACTCATATGGACCATATGTAGTTGAACTCTGCTCATTAAACTGTAACAAACCACAGCATCTCTTACATAGATGATCTTTAGTTAATAGTGAAAAACGTGTTGGGTTCGTGAACTGTGTAAATTCATTTGAGCTGAAAAATCATTGGGCTTACCGGAAATGAACTCTTGCTTGTAGGAAGACACAGAGCCTTTTGTTTAACTCCGTTTCTGAAGGAAAATTCAGACCAGTGTTCTCATCCATGAAACATACTCTGTTTTAACGTAAGAATTATCCTCTTCTTTCCAGAGTCTCCAATACAGCAAGAAACAAGAGCATTCTCAGAATAAAAGAACTGTGTTTCCAACTCATACGGACCATATCTGGTTGAACTTTGCTTATGAAACTGTAACAAACCACAGCATCCCTTACATAGATGCTCTTTAGTTAATAGTGAAAATCGTGTTGGGTTCGTGAACTGTGTAAATTCATTTGAGCCGAAAAATCACTGGGTTTACCGGAAATGAACTCTTGCTTGTAGAAAGAAACAGAGACTTTGATTTAACTCCGTTTGTGAAGGGAAATTCAGAACAGTGTTCTCATCCATGAAACACCCTCTGTTTGAACGCAAGAAGCATCCTCTTGTTTCCAGAGTCCACAATACAACAAGAAATATGAGCATGTGCAGAAAAAAAGAACAGTGTTTCCTACTCATACAGACCATATCTAGTTGAACTCTGCTTATGCAACTGTAACAAACCACAGCTTCTCTTGCATAGATGCTCTTTAGTTAATATTGAAAAACGTGTTGTGTTCGTGAACTGTGTAAATTCATTTGACCCGAAAAATCACTAGGTTTACCGGAAATGAACTCTTGCTTGTAGAAAGACACAGAGACTTTGATTTAACTACGTTTGTGGAGGGAAATTCAGAACAGTGTTCTCATCCATGAAACACCCTCTGTTTGAACGCAAGAAGCATCCTCTTCTTTCCAGAGACCACAATACAGCAAGAAATATGAGCATGTGCAGAAAAAAAGAACAGTGTTTCCTACTCATACAGACCATATCTAGTTGAACTCTGCTTATGCAACAGTAAGAAACCACAGCTTCTCTGAAACAGATGCTCTTTAGTTAATATTGAAAAACGTGTTGGGTTCGTGAACTGTGTAAATTCATTTGAGCCGAAAAATCACTGGGTTTACCGGAAATGAACTCTTGCTTGTAGAAAGACACAGAGACTTTGATTTAACTCCGTTTGTGAAGGGAAATTCAGAACAGTGTTCTCATCCATGAAACACCCTCTGTTTTAACGCAAGAATTATCCTCTTCTTTCCAGAGACTGCAATACAGCAAGAAATATGAGGATGTCCAGAAAAAAAGAACTGTGTTTCCTACTCATATGGACCATATGTAGTTGAACTCTGCTCATTAAACTGTAACAAACCACAGCATCCCTTACATAGATGCTCTTTAGTTAATAGTGAAAATCGTGTTGGGTTCGTGAACTGTTTAAATTCGTTTGAGCCGAAAAATCACTGGGTTTACCGGAAATGAACTCTTGCTTGTAGAAAGACACAGAGACTTTGATTTAACTCCGTATGTGAAGGGAAATTCAGAACAGTGTTCTCATCCATGAAACACCCTCTGTTTTAACGCAAGAATTATCCTCTTCTTTCCAGAGACTGCAATACAGCAAGAAATATGAGCATGTCCAGAAAAAAAGAACTGTGTTTCCTACTCATATGGACCATATGTAGTTGAACTCTGCTCATTAAACTGTAACAAACCACAGCATCTCTTACATAGATGATCTTTAGTTAATAGTGAAAATCGTGTTGGGTTCGTGAACTGTGTAAATTCATTTGAGCTGAAAAATCATTGGGCTTACCGGAAATGAACTCTTGCTTGTAGGAAGACACAGAGCCTTTTGTTTAACTCCGTTTCTGAAGGAAAATTCAGACCAGTGTTCTCATCCATGAAACATACTCTGTTTTAACGTAAGAATTATCCTCTTCTTTCCAGAGTCTCCAATACAGCAAGAAACAAGAGCATTCTCAGAATAAAAGAACTGTGTTTCCAACTCATACGGACCATATCTGGTTGAACTTTGCTTATGAAACTGTAACAAACCACAGCATCCCTTACATAGATGCTCTTTAGTTAATAGTGAAAATCGTGTTGGGTTCGTGAACTGTGTAAATTCATTTGAGCCGAAAAATCACTGGGTTTACCGGAAATGAACTCTTGCTTGTAGAAAGAAACAGAGACTTTGATTTAACTCCGTTTGTGAAGGGAAATTCAGAACAGTGTTCTCATCCATGAAACACCCTCTGTTTGAACGCAAGAAGCATCCTCTTGTTTCCAGAGTCCACAATACAACAAGAAATATGAGCATGTGCAGAAAAAAAGAACAGTGTTTCCTACTCATACAGACCATATCTAGTTGAACTCTGCTTATGCAACTGTAACAAACCACAGCTTCTCTTGCATAGATGCTCTTTAGTTAATATTGAAAAACGTGTTGTGTTCGTGAACTGTGTAAATTCATTTGACCCGAAAAATCACTAGGTTTACCGGAAATGAACTCTTGCTTGTAGAAAGACACAGAGACTTTGATTTAACTACGTTTGTGGAGGGAAATTCAGAACAGTGTTCTCATCCATGAAACACCCTCTGTTTGAACGCAAGAAGCATCCTCTTCTTTCCAGAGACCACAATACAGCAAGAAATATGAGGATGTCCAGAAAAAAAGAACTGTGTTTCCTACTCATATGGACCATATGTAGTTGAACTCTGCTCATTAAACTGTAACAAACCACAGCATCCCTTACATAGATGCTCTTTAGTTAATATTGAAAAACGTGTTGGGTTCGTGAACTGTGTAAATTCATTTGAGCCGAAAAATCACTGGGTTTACCGGAAATGAACTCTTGCTTGTAGAAAGACACAGAGACTTTGATTTAACTCCGTTTGTGAAGGGAAATTCAGAACAGTGTTCTCATCCATGAAACACCCTCTGTTTTAATGCAAGAATTATCCTCTTCTTTCCAGAGACTGCAATACAGCAAGAAATATGAGGATGTCCAGAAAAAAAGAACTGTGTTTCCTACTCATATGGACCATATGTAGTTGAACTCTGCTCATTAAACTGTAACAAACCACAGCATCCCTTACATAGATGCTCTTTAGTTAATAGTGAAAATCGTGTTGGGTTCGTGAACTGTTTAAATTCGTTTGAGCCGAAAAATCACTGGGTTTACCGGAAATGAACTCTTGCTTGTAGAAAGACACAGAGACTTTGATTTAACTCCGTATGTGAAGGGAAATTCAGAACAGTGTTCTCATCCATGAAACACCCTCTGTTTTAACGCAAGAATTATCCTCTTCTTTCCAGAGACTGCAATAGAGCAAGAAATATGAGCATGTCCAGAAAAAAAGAACTGTGTTTCCTACTCATATGGACCATATATAGTTGAACTCTGCTCATTAAACTGTAACAAACCACAGCATCTCTTACATAGATGATCTTTAGTTAATAGTGAAAATCGTGTTGGGTTCGTGAACTGTGTAAATTCATTTGAGCTGAAAAATCACTGGGCTTACCGGAAATGAACTCTTGCTTGTAGGAAGACACAGAGCCTTTTGTTTAACTCCGTTTCTGAAGGAAAATTCAGACCAGTGTTCTCATCCATGAAACATACTCTGTTTTAACGTAAGAATTATCCTCTTCTTTCCAGAGTCTCCAATACAGCAAGAAACAAGAGCATTCTCAGAATAAAAGAACTGTGTTTCCAACTCATACGGACCATATCTGGTTGAACTTTGCTTATGAAACTGTAACAAACCACAGCATCCCTTACATAGATGCTCTTTAGTTAATAGTGAAAATCGTGTTGTATTCGTGAACTGTGTAAATTCATTTGAGCCGAAAAATCACTGGGTTTACCGGAAATGAACTCTTGCTTGTAGAAAGAAACAGAGACTTTGATTTAACTCCGTTTGTGAAGGGAAATTCAGAACAGTGTTCTCATCCATGAAACACCCTCTGTTTGAACGCAAGAAGCATCCTCTTGTTTCCAGAGTCCACAATACAGCAAGAAATATGAGCATGTCCAGAAAAAAAGAACAGTGTTTCCTACTCATACAGACCATATCTAGTTGAACTCTGCTTATGCAACAGTAAGAAACCACAGCTTCTCTGAAACAGATGCTCTTTAGTTAATATTGAAAAACGTGTTGGGTTCGTGAACTGTGTAAATTCATTTGAGCCGAAAAATCACTGGGTTTACCGGAAATGAACTCTTGCTTGTAGAAAGACACAGAGACTTTGATTTAACTCCGTTTGTGAAGGGAAATTCAGAACAGTGTTCTCATCCATGAAACACCCTCTGTTTTAACGCAAGAATTATCCTCTTCTTTCCAGAGACTGCAATACAGCAAGAAATATGAGGATGTCCAGAAAAAAAGAACTGTGTTTCCTACTCATATGGACCATATGTAGTTGAACTCTGCTCATTAAACTGTAACAAACCACAGCATCCCTTACATAGATGCTCTTTAGTTAATAGTGAAAATCGTGTTGGGTTCGTGAACTGTTTAAATTCGTTTGAGCCGAAAAATCACTGGGTTTACCGGAAATGAACTCTTGCTTGTAGGAAGACACAGATCTTTTTGTTTAACTCCGTTTCTGAAGGAAAATTCAGACCAGTGTTCTCATCCATGAAACATACTCTGTTTTTACGTAAGAATTATCCTCTTCTTTCCAGAGTCTCCAATACAGCAAGAAACAAGAGCATTCCCAGAATAAAAGAACTGTGTTTCCAAGTCATATGGACCATATCTGGTTGAACTTTGCTTATGAAACTGTAACAAACCACAGCATCCCTTACATAGATGCTCTTTAGTTAATAGTGAAAATCGTGTTGGGTTCGTGAACTGTTTAAATTTATTTGAGCTGAAAAATCACTGGGTTTTCCGGAAATGAACTTGCTTGTAGAAAGACACAGAGACTTTGATTTAACTCTGTTTGTGAAGGGAAATTCAGAACAGGGTTCTCATCCATGAAACACCCTCTGTTTGAACGCAAGAAGCATCCTCTTGTTTCCAGAGTCCACAATACAACAAGAAATATGAGCATGTGCAGAAAAAAAGAACAGTGTTTCCTACTCATACAGACCATATCTAGTTGAACTCTGCTTATGCAACTGTAACAAACCACAGCTTCTCTTGCATAGATGCTCTTTAGTTAATATTGAAAAACATGTTGTGTTCGTGAACTGTGTAAATTCATTTGACCCGAAAAATCACTAGGTTTACCGGAAATGAACTCTTGCTTGTAGAAAGACACAGAGACTTTGATTTAACTACGTTTGTGGAGGGAAATTCAGAACAGTGTTCTCATCCATGAAACACCCTCTGTTTGAACGCAAGAAGCATCCTCTTCTTTCCAGAGACCACAATACAGCAAGAAATATGAGCATGTGCAGAAAAAAAGAACAGTGTTTCCTACTCATACAGACCATATCTAGTTTAACTCTGCTTATGCAACTGTAACAAACCACAGCTTCTCTTGCATAGATGCTCTTTAGTTAATATTGAAAAACGTGTTGTGTTCGTGAACTGTGTAAATTCATTTGAGCCGAAAAATCACTGGGTTTACCGGAAATGAACTCTTGCTTGTAGAAAGACACAGAGACTTTGATTTAACTCCGTTTGTGAAGGGAAATTCAGAACAGGGTTCTCATCCATGAAACACCCTCTGTTTGAACGCAAGAAGCATCCTCTTCTTTCCAGAGTCCACAATACAGCAAGAAATATGAGCATGTCCAGAAAAAAGAACAGTGTTTCCTACTCATATGGACCATATCTAGTTGAACTCTGCTTAGGAAACTGTAACAAACCACAGCATCTCTTACATAGATGCTCTTTAGTTAATAGAGAAAAACGTGTTGGGTTCGTGAACTGTGTAAATTCATTTGAGCCGAAAAATCACTGGGCTTACCGGAAATGAACTCTTGCTTGTAGGAAGACACAGAGCCTTTGGTTTAAGTTCGTTTCTGAAGGAAAATTCAGACCAGTGTTTTCATCCATGAAACATACTCTGTTTTAACGTAAGAATTATCCTCTTCTTTCCAGAGTCTCCAATACAGCAAGAAACATGAGCATTCTCAGTATAAAAGAACTGTGTTTCCAACTCATACGGATCATATCTGGTTGAACTTTGCTTATGAAACTGTAACAAACCACAGCATCCCTTACATAGATGCTCTTTAGTTAATAGTGAAAATCGTGTTGGGTTCGTGAACTGTGTAAATTCATTTGAGCCGAAAAATCACTGGGTTTACCGGAAATGAACTCTTGCTTGTAGAAAGAAACAGAGACTTTGATTTAACTCCGTTTGTGAAGGGAAATTCAGAACAGTGTTCTCATCCATGAAACACCCTCTGTTTGAACGCAAGAAGCATCCTCTTGTTTCCAGAGTCCACAATACAACAAGAAATATGAGCATGTGCAGAAAAAAAGAACAGTGTTTCCTACTCATACAGACCATATCTAGTTGAACTCTGCTTATGCAACTGTAACAAACCACAGCTTCTCTTGCATAGATGCTCTTTAGTTAATATTGAAAAACATGTTGTGTTCGTGAACTGTGTAAATTCATTTGACCCGAAAAATCACTAGGTTTACCGGAAATGAACTCTTGCTTGTAGAAAGACACAGAGACTTTGATTTAACTACGTTTGTGGAGGGAAATTCAGAACAGTGTTCTCATCCATGAAACACCCTCTGTTTGAACGCAAGAAGCATCCTCTTCTTTCCAGAGACCACAATACAGCAAGAAATATGAGCATGTGCAGAAAAAAAGAACAGTGTTTCCTACTCATACAGACCATATCTAGTTGAACTCTGCTTATGCAACAGTAAGAAACCACAGCTTCTCTGAAACAGATGCTCTTTAGTTAATATTGAAAAACGTGTTGGGTTCGTGAACTGTGTAAATTCATTTGAGCCGAAAAATCACTGGGTTTACCGGAAATGAACTCTTGCTTGTAGAAAGACACAGAGACTTTGATTTAACTCCGTTTGTGAAGGGAAATTCAGAACAGTGTTCTCATCCATGAAACACCCTCTGTTTTAACGCAAGAATTATCCTCTTCTTTCCAGAGACTGCAATACAGCAAGAAATATGAGGATGTCCAGAAAAAAAGAACTGTGTTTCCTACTCATATGGACCATATGTAGTTGAACTCTGCTCATTAAACTGTAACAAACCACAGCATCCCTTACATAGATGCTCTTTAGTTAATAGTGAAAATCGTGTTGGGTTCGTGAACTGTTTAAATTCGTTTGAGCCGAAAAATCACTGGGTTTACCGGAAATGATCTCTTGCTTGTAGAAAGACACAGAGACTTTGATTTAACTCCGTATGTGAAGGGAAATTCAGAACAGTGTTCTCATCCATGAAACACCCTCTGTTTTAACGCAAGAATTATCCTCTTCTTTCCAGAGACTGCAATACAGCAAGAAATATGAGCATGTCCAGAAAAAAAGAACTGTGTTTCCTACTCATATGGACCATATGTAGTTGAACTCTGCTCATTAAACTGTAACAAACCACAGCATCTCTTACATAGATGATCTTTAGTTAATAGTGAAAAACGTGTTGGGTTCGTGAACTGTGTAAATTCATTTGAGCTGAAAAATCATTGGGCTTACCGGAAATGAACTCTTGCTTGTAGGAAGACACAGAGCCTTTTGTTTAACTCCGTTTCTGAAGGAAAATTCAGACCAGTGTTCTCATCCATGAAACATACTCTGTTTTAACGTAAGAATTATCCTCTTCTTTCCAGAGTCTCCAATACAGCAAGAAACAAGAGCATTCTCAGAATAAAAGAACTGTGTTTCCAACTCATACGGACCATATCTGGTTGAACTTTGCTTATGAAACTGTAACAAACCACAGCATCCCTTACATAGATGCTCTTTAGTTAATAGTGAAAATCGTGTTGGGTTCGTGAACTGTGTAAATTCATTTGAGCCGAAAAATCACTGGGTTTACCGGAAATGAACTCTTGCTTGTAGAAAGAAACAGAGACTTTGATTTAACTCCGTTTGTGAAGGGAAATTCAGAACAGTGTTCTCATCCATGAAACACCCTCTGTTTGAACGCAAGAAGCATCCTCTTGTTTCCAGAGTCCACAATACAACAAGAAATATGAGCATGTGCAGAAAAAAAGAACAGTGTTTCCTACTCATACAGACCATATCTAGTTGAACTCTGCTTATGCAACTGTAACAAACCACAGCTTCTCTTGCATAGATGCTCTTTAGTTAATATTGAAAAACGTGTTGTGTTCGTGAACTGTGTAAATTCATTTGACCCGAAAAATCACTAGGTTTACCGGAAATGAACTCTTGCTTGTAGAAAGACACAGAGACTTTGATTTAACTACGTTTGTGGAGGGAAATTCAGAACAGTGTTCTCATCCATGAAACACCCTCTGTTTGAACGCAAGAAGCATCCTCTTCTTTCCAGAGACCACAATACAGCAAGAAATATGAGCATGTGCAGAAAAAAAGAACAGTGTTTCCTACTCATACAGACCATATCTAGTTGAACTCTGCTTATGCAACAGTAAGAAACCACAGCTTCTCTGAAACAGATGCTCTTTAGTTAATATTGAAAAACGTGTTGGGTTCGTGAACTGTGTAAATTCATTTGAGCCGAAAAATCACTGGGTTTACCGGAAATGAACTCTTGCTTGTAGAAAGACACAGAGACTTTGATTTAACTCCGTTTGTGAAGGGAAATTCAGAACAGTGTTCTCATCCATGAAACACCCTCTGTTTTAACGCAAGAATTATCCTCTTCTTTCCAGAGACTGCAATACAGCAAGAAATATGAGGATGTCCAGAAAAAAAGAACTGTGTTTCCTACTCATATGGACCATATGTAGTTGAACTCTGCTCATTAAACTGTAACAAACCACAGCATCCCTTACATAGATGCTCTTTAGTTAATAGTGAAAATCGTGTTGGGTTCGTGAACTGTTTAAATTCGTTTGAGCCGAAAAATCACTGGGTTTACCGGAAATGAACTCTTGCTTGTAGAAAGACACAGAGACTTTGATTTAACTCCGTATGTGAAGGGAAATTCAGAACAGTGTTCTCATCCATGAAACACCCTCTGTTTTAACGCAAGAATTATCCTCTTCTTTCCAGAGACTGCAATACAGCAAGAAATATGAGCATGTCCAGAAAAAAAGAACTGTGTTTCCTACTCATATGGACCATATGTAGTTGAACTCTGCTCATTAAACTGTAACAAACAACAGCATCTCTTACATAGATGATCTTTAGTTAATAGTGAAAATCGTGTTGGGTTCGTGAACTGTGTAAATTCATTTGAGCTGAAAAATCATTGGGCTTACCGGAAATGAACTCTTGCTTGTAGGAAGACACAGAGCCTTTTGTTTAACTCCGTTTCTGAAGGAAAATTCAGACCAGTGTTCTCATCCATGAAACATACTCTGTTTTAACGTAAGAATTATCCTCTTCTTTCCAGAGTCTCCAATACAGCAAGAAACAAGAGCATTCTCAGAATAAAAGAACTGTGTTTCCAACTCATACGGACCATATCTGGTTGAACTTTGCTTATGAAACTGTAACAAACCACAGCATCCCTTACATAGATGCTCTTTAGTTAATAGTGAAAATCGTGTTGGGTTCGTGAACTGTGTAAATTCATTTGAGCCGAAAAATCACTGGGTTTACCGGAAATGAACTCTTGCTTGTAGAAAGAAACAGAGACTTTGATTTAACTCCGTTTGTGAAGGGAAATTCAGAACAGTGTTCTCATCCATGAAACACCCTCTGTTTGAACGCAAGAAGCATCCTCTTGTTTCCAGAGTCCACAATACAACAAGAAATATGAGCATGTGCAGAAAAAAAGAACAGTGTTTCCTACTCATACAGACCATATCTAGTTGAACTCTGCTTATGCAACTGTAACAAACCACAGCTTCTCTTGCATAGATGCTCTTTAGTTAATATTGAAAAACGTGTTGTGTTCGTGAACTGTGTAAATTCATTTGACCCGAAAAATCACTAGGTTTACCGGAAATGAACTCTTGCTTGTAGAAAGACACAGAGACTTTGATTTAACTACGTTTGTGGAGGGAAATTCAGAACAGTGTTCTCATCCATGAAACACCCTCTGTTTGAACGCAAGAAGCATCCTCTTCTTTCCAGAGACCACAATACAGCAAGAAATATGAGGATGTCCAGAAAAAAAGAACTGTGTTTCCTACTCATATGGACCATATGTAGTTGAACTCTGCTCATTAAACTGTAACAAACCACAGCATCCCTTACATAGATGCTCTTTAGTTAATATTGAAAAACGTGTTGGGTTCGTGAACTGTGTAAATTCATTTGAGCCGAAAAATCACTGGGTTTACCGGAAATGAACTCTTGCTTGTAGAAAGACACAGAGACTTTGATTTAACTCCGTTTGTGAAGGGAAATTCAGAACAGTGTTCTCATCCATGAAACACCCTCTGTTTTAATGCAAGAATTATCCTCTTCTTTCCAGAGACTGCAATACAGCAAGAAATATGAGGATGTCCAGAAAAAAAGAACTGTGTTTCCTACTCATATGGACCATATGTAGTTGAACTCTGCTCATTAAACTGTAACAAACCACAGCATCCCTTACATAGATGCTCTTTAGTTAATAGTGAAAATCGTGTTGGGTTCGTGAACTGTTTAAATTCGTTTGAGCCGAAAAATCACTGGGTTTACCGGAAATGAACTCTTGCTTGTAGAAAGACACAGAGACTTTGATTTAACTCCGTATGTGAAGGGAAATTCAGAACAGTGTTCTCATCCATGAAACACCCTCTGTTTTAACGCAAGAATTATCCTCTTCTTTCCAGAGACTGCAATAGAGCAAGAAATATGAGCATGTCCAGAAAAAAAGAACTGTGTTTCCTACTCATATGGACCATATATAGTTGAACTCTGCTCATTAAACTGTAACAAACCACAGCATCTCTTACATAGATGATCTTTAGTTAATAGTGAAAATCGTGTTGGGTTCGTGAACTGTGTAAATTCATTTGAGCTGAAAAATCACTGGGCTTACCGGAAATGAACTCTTGCTTGTAGGAAGACACAGAGCCTTTTGTTTAACTCCGTTTCTGAAGGAAAATTCAGACCAGTGTTCTCATCCATGAAACATACTCTGTTTTAACGTAAGAATTATCCTCTTCTTTCCAGAGTCTCCAATACAGCAAGAAACAAGAGCATTCTCAGAATAAAAGAACTGTGTTTCCAACTCATACGGACCATATCTGGTTGAACTTTGCTTATGAAACTGTAACAAACCACAGCATCCCTTACATAGATGCTCTTTAGTTAATAGTGAAAATCGTGTTGTATTCGTGAACTGTGTAAATTCATTTGAGCCGAAAAATCACTGGGTTTACCGGAAATGAACTCTTGCTTGTAGAAAGAAACAGAGACTTTGATTTAACTCCGTTTGTGAAGGGAAATTCAGAACAGTGTTCTCATCCATGAAACACCCTCTGTTTGAACGCAAGAAGCATCCTCTTGTTTCCAGAGTCCACAATACAGCAAGAAATATGAGCATGTCCAGAAAAAAAGAACAGTGTTTCCTACTCATACAGACCATATCTAGTTGAACTCTGCTTATGCAACAGTAAGAAACCACAGCTTCTCTGAAACAGATGCTCTTTAGTTAATATTGAAAAACGTGTTGGGTTCGTGAACTGTGTAAATTCATTTGAGCCGAAAAATCACTGGGTTTACCGGAAATGAACTCTTGCTTGTAGAAAGACACAGAGACTTTGATTTAACTCCGTTTGTGAAGGGAAATTCAGAACAGTGTTCTCATCCATGAAACACCCTCTGTTTTAACGCAAGAATTATCCTCTTCTTTCCAGAGACTGCAATACAGCAAGAAATATGAGGATGTCCAGAAAAAAAGAACTGTGTTTCCTACTCATATGGACCATATGTAGTTGAACTCTGCTCATTAAACTGTAACAAACCACAGCATCCCTTACATAGATGCTCTTTAGTTAATAGTGAAAATCGTGTTGGGTTCGTGAACTGTTTAAATTCGTTTGAGCCGAAAAATCACTGGGTTTACCGGAAATGAACTCTTGCTTGTAGGAAGACACAGATCTTTTTGTTTAACTCCGTTTCTGAAGGAAAATTCAGACCAGTGTTCTCATCCATGAAACATACTCTGTTTTTACGTAAGAATTATCCTCTTCTTTCCAGAGTCTCCAATACAGCAAGAAACAAGAGCATTCCCAGAATAAAAGAACTGTGTTTCCAAGTCATATGGACCATATCTGGTTGAACTTTGCTTATGAAACTGTAACAAACCACAGCATCCCTTACATAGATGCTCTTTAGTTAATAGTGAAAATCGTGTTGGGTTCGTGAACTGTTTAAATTTATTTGAGCTGAAAAATCACTGGGTTTTCCGGAAATGAACTTGCTTGTAGAAAGACACAGAGACTTTGATTTAACTCTGTTTGTGAAGGGAAATTCAGAACAGGGTTCTCATCCATGAAACACCCTCTGTTTGAACGCAAGAAGCATCCTCTTGTTTCCAGAGTCCACAATACAACAAGAAATATGAGCATGTGCAGAAAAAAAGAACAGTGTTTCCTACTCATACAGACCATATCTAGTTGAACTCTGCTTATGCAACTGTAACAAACCACAGCTTCTCTTGCATAGATGCTCTTTAGTTAATATTGAAAAACATGTTGTGTTCGTGAACTGTGTAAATTCATTTGACCCGAAAAATCACTAGGTTTACCGGAAATGAACTCTTGCTTGTAGAAAGACACAGAGACTTTGATTTAACTACGTTTGTGGAGGGAAATTCAGAACAGTGTTCTCATCCATGAAACACCCTCTGTTTGAACGCAAGAAGCATCCTCTTCTTTCCAGAGACCACAATACAGCAAGAAATATGAGCATGTGCAGAAAAAAAGAACAGTGTTTCCTACTCATACAGACCATATCTAGTTTAACTCTGCTTATGCAACTGTAACAAACCACAGCTTCTCTTGCATAGATGCTCTTTAGTTAATATTGAAAAACGTGTTGTGTTCGTGAACTGTGTAAATTCATTTGAGCCGAAAAATCACTGGGTTTACCGGAAATGAACTCTTGCTTGTAGAAAGACACAGAGACTTTGATTTAACTCCGTTTGTGAAGGGAAATTCAGAACAGGGTTCTCATCCATGAAACACCCTCTGTTTGAACGCAAGAAGCATCCTCTTCTTTCCAGAGTCCACAATACAGCAAGAAATATGAGCATGTCCAGAAAAAAGAACAGTGTTTCCTACTCATATGGACCATATCTAGTTGAACTCTGCTTAGGAAACTGTAACAAACCACAGCATCTCTTACATAGATGCTCTTTAGTTAATAGAGAAAAACGTGTTGGGTTCGTGAACTGTGTAAATTCATTTGAGCCGAAAAATCACTGGGCTTACCGGAAATGAACTCTTGCTTGTAGGAAGACACAGAGCCTTTGGTTTAAGTTCGTTTCTGAAGGAAAATTCAGACCAGTGTTTTCATCCATGAAACATACTCTGTTTTAACGTAAGAATTATCCTCTTCTTTCCAGAGTCTCCAATACAGCAAGAAACATGAGCATTCTCAGTATAAAAGAACTGTGTTTCCAACTCATACGGATCATATCTGGTTGAACTTTGCTTATGAAACTGTAACAAACCACAGCATCCCTTACATAGATGCTCTTTAGTTAATAGTGAAAATCGTGTTGGGTTCGTGAACTGTGTAAATTCATTTGAGCCGAAAAATCACTGGGTTTACCGGAAATGAACTCTTGCTTGTAGAAAGAAACAGAGACTTTGATTTAACTCCGTTTGTGAAGGGAAATTCAGAACAGTGTTCTCATCCATGAAACACCCTCTGTTTGAACGCAAGAAGCATCCTCTTGTTTCCAGAGTCCACAATACAACAAGAAATATGAGCATGTGCAGAAAAAAAGAACAGTGTTTCCTACTCATATGGACCATATGTAGTTGAACTCTGCTCATTAAACTGTAACAAACCACAGCATCTCTTACATAGATGATCTTTAGTTAATAGTGAAAATCGTGTTGGGTTCGTGAACTGTGTAAATTCATTTGAGCTGAAAAATCACTGGGCTTACCGGAAATGAACTCTTGCTTGTAGGAAGACACAGAGCCTTTTGTTTAACTCCGTTTCTGAAGGAAAATTCAGACCAGTGTTCTCATCCATGAAACATACTCTGTTTTAACATAAAAATTATCCTCTTCTTTCCAGAGTCTCCAATACAGCAAGAAACAAGAGCATTCTCAGAATAAAAGAACTGTGTTTCCAACTCATACGGACCATATCTGGTTGAACTTTGCTTATGAAACTGTAACAAACCACAGCATCCCTTACATAGATGCTCTTTAGTTAATAGTGAAAATCGTGTTGGGTTCGTGAACTGTGTAAATTCATTTTAGCCGAAAGATCACTGGGTTTACCGGAAATGAACTCTTGCTTGTAGAAAGAAACAGAGACTTTGATTTAACTCCGTTTGTGAAGGGAAATTCAGAACAGTGTTCTCATCCATGAAACACCCTCTGTTTGAACGCAAGAAGCATCCTCTTGTTTCCAGAGTCCACAATACAACAAGAAATATGAGCATGTGCAGAAAAAAAGAACAGTGTTTCCTACTCATACAGACCATATCTAGTTGAACTCTGCTTATGCAACTGTAACAAACCACAGCTTCTCTTGCATAGATGCTCTTTAGTTAATATTGAAAAACGTGTTGTGTTCGTGAACTGTGTAAATTCATTTGACCCGAAAAATCACTAGGTTTACCGGAAATGAACTCTTGCTTGTAGAAAGACACAGAGACTTTGATTTAACTACGTTTGTGGAGGGAAATTCAGAACAGTGTTCTCATCCATGAAACACCCTCTGTTTGAACGCAAGAAGCATCCTCTTCTTTCCAGAGACCACAATACAGCAAGAAATATGAGCATGTGCAGAAAAAAAGAACAGTGTTTCCTACTCATACAGACCATATCTAGTTGAACTCTGATTATGAAACTGTAACAAACCACAGCTTCTCTTGCATAGATGCTCTTTAGTTAATATTGAAAAACGTGTTGTGTTCGTGAACTGTGTAAATTCATTTGACCCGAAAAATCACTAGGTTTACCGGAAATGAACTCTTGCTTGTAGAAAGACACAGAGACTTTGATTTAACTACGTTTGTGGAGGGAAATTCAGAACAGTGTTCTCATCCATGAAACACCCTCTGTTTGAACGCAAGAAGCATCCTCTTCTTTCCAGAGACCACAATACAGCAAGAAATATGAGCATGTGCAGAAAAAAAGAACAGTGTTTCCTACTCATACAGACCATATCTAGTTGAACTCTGCTTATGCAACAGTAAGAAACCACAGCTTCTCTGAAACAGATGCTCTTTAGTTAATATTGAAAAACGTGTTGGGTTCGTGAACTGTGTAAATTCATTTGAGCCGAAAAATCACTGGGTTTACCGGAAATGAACTCTTGCTTGTAGAAAGACACAGAGACTTTGATTTAACTCCGTTTGTGAAGGGAAATTCAGAACAGTGTTCTCATCCATGAAACACCCTCTGTTTTAACGCAAGAATTATCCTCTTCTTTCCAGAGACTGCAATACAGCAAGAAATATGAGGATGTCCAGAAAAAACGAACTGTGTTTCCTACTCATATGGACCATATGTAGTTGAACTCTGTTCATTAAACTGTAACAAACCACAGCATCCCTTACATAGATGCTCTTTAGTTAATAGTGAAAATCGTGTTGGGTTCGTGAACTGTTTAAATTCGTTTGAGCCGAAAAATCACTGGGTTTACCGGAAATGAACTCTTGCTTGTAGAAAGACACAGAGACTTTGATTTAACTCCGTTTGTGATTGGAAATTCAGAACAGTGTTCTCATCCATGTAACACACTCTGTTTTAACGCAAGAAGCATCCTCTTGTTTCCAGAGTCCACAATACAACAAGAAATATGAGCATGTGCAGAAAAAAAGAACAGTGTTTCCTACTCATACGGACCATATCTAGTTGAACTCTGCTTATGAAACTGTAACAAACCACAGCATCTCTTACATAGATGCTCTTTAGTTAATAGAGAAAAACGTGTTGGGTTCGTGAACTGTGTAAATTCATTTGAGCCGAAAAATCACTGGGTTTACCGGAAATGAACTCTTGCTTGTAGGAAGACAAAGAGCCTTTGGTTTAACTCCGTTAGTGAAGGGAAATTCAGACCAGAGTTCTCATCCATGAAACACACTCTGTTTTAACGCAAGAAGCATGCTCTTCTTTCCAGAATCTGCAAACAGCAAGAAATATGAGCATGTCCAGATAAAATGAATTGTGTTTCCTACTCATATGGACCATATCTAGTTGAATTCTGATTATGAAACTGTAACAAACGACAGCATCTCTTACATAGATGCTCTTTAGTTAATAGTGAAAAACGTGTTGGGTTCGTGAACTGTGTAAATTCATTTGAGCTGAAAAATCACTGGGCTTACCGGAAATGAACTCTTGCTTGTAGGAAGACACAGATCCTTTTGTTTAACTCCGTTTCTGAAGGAAAATTCAGACCAGTGTTCTCATCCATGAAACATACTCTGTTTTTACGTAAGAATTATCCTCTTCTTTCCAGAGTCTCCAATACAGCAAGAAACAAGAGCATTCCCAGAATAAAAGAACTGTGTTTCCAACTCATATGGACCATATCTGGTTGAACTTTGCTTATGAAACTGTAACAAACCACAGCATCCCTTACATAGATGCTCTTTAGTTAATAGTGAAAATCGTGTTGGGTTCGTGAACTGTGTAAATTCATTTGAGCTGAAAAATCACTGGGTTTACCGGAAATGAACTCTTGCTTGTAGAAAGACACAGAGACTTTGGTTTAACTCAATTTGTGAAGGGAAATTCAGACCAGTGTTCTCATCCATGAAACACCCTCTGTTTGAACGCAAGAAGCATCCTTTTCTTTCCAGAGTCCACAATACAGCAAGAAATATGAGCATGTGCAGAAAAAAAGAACAGTGTTTCCTACTCATACGGACCATATCTAGTTAAACTCTGCTTATGCAACTGTAACAAACCACAGCTTCTCTTGCATAGATGCTCTTTAGTTAATATTGAAAAACGTGTTGTGTTCGTGAACTGTGTAAATTCATTTGAGCCGAAAAATCACTGGGTTTACCGGAAATGAACTCTTGCTTGTAGAAAGACACAGAGACTTTGATTTAACTCCGTTTGTGAAGGGAAATTCAGAACAGGGTTCTCATCCATGAAACACCCTCTGTTTGAACGCAAGAAGCATCCTCTTCTTTCCAGAGTCCACAATACAGCAAGAAATATGAGCATGTCCAGAAAAAAGAACAGTGTTTCCTACTCATATGGACCATATCTAGTTGAACTCTGCTTAGGAAACTGTAACAAACCACAGCATCTCTTACATAGATGCTCTTTAGTTAATAGAGAAAAACGTGTTGGGTTCGTGAACTGTGTAAATTCATTTGAGCCGAAAAATCACTGGGCTTACCGGAAATGAACTCTTGCTTGTAGGAAGACACAGAGCCTTTGGTTTAACTTCGTTTCTGAAGGAAAATTCAGACCAGTGTTTTCATCCATGAAACATACTCTGTTTTAACGTAAGAATTATCCTCTTCTTTCCAGAGTCTCCAATACAGCAAGAAACAAGAGCATTCTCAGTATAAAAGAACTGTGTTTCCAACTCATACGGATCATATCTGGTTGAACTTTGCTTATGAAACTGTAACAAACCACAGCATCCCTTACATAGATGCTCTTTAGTTAATAGTGAAAATCGTGTTGGGTTCGTGAACTGTGTAAATTCATTTGAGCCGAAAAATCACTGGGTTTACCGGAAATGAACTCTTGCTTGTAGAAAGAAACAGAGACTTTGATTTAACTCCGTTTGTGAAGGGAAATTCAGAACAGTGTTCTCATCCATGAAACACCCTCTGTTTGAACGCAAGAAGCATCCTCTTGTTTCCAGAGTCCATAATACAACAAGAAATATGAGCATGTGCAGAAAAAAAGAACAGTGTTTCCTACTCATACAGACCATATATAGTTGAACTCTGCTTATGCAACTGTAACAAACCACAGCTTCTCTTGCATAGATGCTCTTTAGTTAATATTGAAAAACGTGTTGTGTTCGTGAACTGTGTAAATTCATTTGACCCGAAAAATCACTAGGTTTACCGGAAATGAACTCTTGCTTGTAGAAAGACACAGAGACTTTGATTTAACTACGTTTGTGGAGGGAAATTCAGAACAGTGTTCTCATCCATGAAACACCCTCTGTTTGAACGCAAGAAGCATCCTCTTCTTTCCAGAGACCACAATACAGCAAGAAATATGAGCATGTGCAGAAAAAAAGAACAGTGTTTCCTACTCATACAGACCATATCTAGTTGAACTCTGCTTATGCAATAGTAAGAAACCACAGCTTCTCTGAAACAGATGCTCTTTAGTTAATATTGAAAAACGTGTTGGGTTCGTGAACTGTGTAAATTCATTTGAGCCGAAAAATCACTGGGTTTACCGGAAATGAACTTTTGCTTGTAGAAAGACACAGAGACTTTGATTTAACTCCGTTTGTGAAGGGAAATTCAGAACAGTGTTCTCATCCATGAAACACCCTCTGTTTTAACGCAAGAATTATCCTCTTCTTTCCAGAGACTGCAATACAGCAAGAAATATGAGGATGTCCAGAAAAAAAGAACTGTGTTTCCTACTCATATGGACCATATGTAGTTGAACTCTGCTCATTAAACTGTAACAAACCACAGCATCCCTTACATAGATGCTCTTTAGTTAATAGTGAAAATCGTGTTGGGTTCGTGAACTGTGTAAATTCGTTTGAGCCGAAAAATCACTGGGTTACCGGAAATGAACTCTTGCTTGTAGAAAGACACAGAGACTTTGATTTAACTCCGTATGTGAAGGGAAATTCAGAACAGTGTTCTCATCCATGAAACACCCTCTGTTTTAACGCAAGAATTATCCTCTTCTTTCCAGAGACTGCAATACAGCAAGAAACATGAGCATGCCCAGAAAAAAAGAACTGTGTTTCCTACTCATACGGACCATATCTAGTTGAACTCTGCTCATTAAACTGTAACAAACAACAGCATCTCTTACATAGATGATCTTTAGTTAACAGTGAAAATCGTGTTGGGTTCGTGAAGTGTGTAAATTCAATTGAGACGAAAAATCACTGGGTTTACCGGAAATGAACTCTTGCTTGTAGGAAGACAAAGAGCCTTTGGTTAAACTCCGTTAGTGAATGGAAATTCAGTCCAGAGTTCTCATCCATGAAACACACTCTGTTTTAACGCAAGAAGCATGTTCTTCTTTCCAGAATCTGCAAACAGCAAGAAATATGAGCATGTCCAGAAAAAATGAACTGTGTTTCCTACTCATATGGACCATATCTAGTTGAATTCTGATTATGAAACTGTAACAAACGACAGCATCTCTTACATAGATGCTCTTTAGTTAATAGTGAAAAACGTCTTGGGTTCGTGAACTGTGTAAATTCATTTGAGCTGAAAAATCACTGGGCTTACCGGAAATGAACTCTTGCTTGTAGGAAGACAAAGAGCCTTTGGTTTAACTCCGTTTGAGAAGAGAAATCAAACCAGTGTTCTGATCCATGAAACATACTCTGTTTTATCGCAAGAAGCATGCTCTTCTTTCCAGCGTCTCCAATACAGCAAGAAACATGAGCATGCACAGAAAAAAAGATCCTTGTTTCTTACTCATACGGACGATATCCAGTTAAACTCTGCCTATGACACTGTAACAAACCTCAGCATCTCTTTCAAAAATGCTCTTTCTTTTATAGTGAAAAACGTGTTGGGTTCGTGAACAGCGTAAATTCATTTGAGCCGAAAAATCACTGGGTTTACCGGAAATGAACTCTTGCTTGTAGAAAGACACAGATGCTTTGGTTTAACTCTGTTTGTGAAGGGAAATTCAGACCAGTGTTCTCATCCATGAAACACCCTCTGTTTGAATGAAAGAAGCATCCTCTTCTTTCCAGAGTCCACAATACAGCAAGAAATATGAGCATGTCCAGAAAAAATAACAGTGTTTCCTACTCATACGGACCATATGTAGTTGAACTCTGCTTATGAAACTGTAACAAACCACAGCATCTCTTACATAGATGCTCTTTAGTTAATAGAGAAAAACGTGTTGGGTTCGTGAGCTGTGTAAATTCATTTGAGCCGAAAAATCACTGGGTTTACCGGAAATGAACTCTTGCTTGTAGGAAGACACAGAGACTTTGATTTAACTCCGTTTGTGAAGGGAAATTCAGACCAGAGTTCTCATCCATGAAACACACTCTGTTTTAACGCAAGAAGCATGCTCTTCTTTCCAGAGTCCACAATACAGCAAGAAATATGAGCATGTGCAGAAAAAAAGAACAGTGTTTCCTACTCATACGGACCATATCTAGTTGAACTCTGCTTATGCAACTGTAACAAACCACAGCTTCTCTTGCATAGATGCTCTTTAGTTAATAGTGAAAAACGTAAAGGGTTCATGAACTGTGTAAATTCATTTGAGGCGAAAAATCACTAGGTTTACCGGAAATGAACTCTTGCTTGTAGGAAGACACAGAGACTTTGATTTAACTCCGTTTGTGAAGGGAAATTCAGACCAGAGTTCTCATCCATGAAACACCCTCTGTTTGAACGCAAGAAGCATCCTCTTCTTTCCAGAATCTGCAACACATCAAGAAATATGAGCATGTCCAGAAAAAATGAACTGTGTTTCCTACTCATACGGACCATATCTAGTTGAATTCTGATTATGAAACTATAACAAACGACAGCATCTCTTACATAGATGCTCTTTACTTAACAGTGAAAAACGTGTTGGGTTCGTGAACTGTGTAAATTCATTTCAGCCGAAAAATCACTGGGCTTACCGGAAATGAACTCTTGCTTGAAGGAAGACACAGAGACTTTGATTTAATGCCATTTATGAAGGAAAATTCAGACCAGTGTTCTCATCCATGAAACATACTCTGTTTTAAGGAGTGAAGCATGCTCTTCTTTCCAGCGTCTCCAATACAGCAAGAAACATGAGCATGCTCAGAAAAAAAGATCTGTGTTTCTTACTCATACGGACGTTATCCAGTTAAACTCTGCCTATGACACTGTAACAAACCTCAGCATCTCTTTCAAAAATGCTCTTTCTTTTATAGTGAAAAACGTGTTGGGTTCGTGAACAGCGTATATTCATTTGAGCCGAAAAATCACTGGGTTTACCGGAAATGAACTCTTGCTTGTAGAAAGACACAGATGCTTTGGTTTAACTCTGTTTGTGAAGGGAAATTCAGACCAGTGTTCTCATCCATGAAACACCCTCTGTTTGAATGAAAGAAGCATCCTCTTCTTTCCAGAGTCCACAATACAGCAAGAAATATGAGCATGTCCAGAAAAAAGAACAGTGTTTCCTACTCATACGGACCATATGTAGTTGAACTCTGCTTATGAAACTGTAACAAACCACAGCATCTCTTACATAGATGCTCTTTAGTTAATAGAGAAAAACGTGTTGGGTTCGTGAACTGTGTAATTTCATTTGAGGCGAAAAATCACTGGGTTTACCGGAAATGAACTCTTGCTTGTAGGAAGACAAAGAGCCTTTGGTTAAACTCCGTTAGTGAATGGAAATTCAGTCCAGAGTTCTCATCCATGAAACACACTCTGTTTTAACGCAAGAAGCATGTTCTTCTTTCCAGAATCTGCAAACAGCAAGAAATATGAGCATGTCCAGAAAAAATGAACTGTGTTTCCTACTCATATGGACCATATCTAGTTGAATTCTGATTATGAAACTGTAACAAACGACAGCATCTCTTACATAGATGCTCTTTAGTTAATAGTGAAAAACGTGTTGGGTTCGTGAACTGTGTAAATTCATTTGAGCTGAAAAATCACTGGGCTTACCGGAAATGAACTCTTGCTTGTAGGAAGACAAAGAGCCTTTGGTTTAACTCCGTTTGTGAAGAGAAATCAGACCAGTGTTCTGATCCATGAAACATACTCTGTTTTATCGTAAGAAGCATGCTCTTCTTTCCAGCGTCTCCAATACAGCAAGAAACATGAGCATGCACAGTAAAAAAGATCTGTGTTTCTTACTCATACGGACGTTATCCAGTTAAACTCTGCCTATGACACTGTAACAAACCTCAGCATTTCTTTCAAAAATGCTCTTTCTTTTATAGTGAAAAACGTGTTGGGTTCGGGAACAGCGTAAATTCATTTGAGCCGAAAAATCACTGGGTTTACCGGAAATGAACTCTTGCTTGTAGAAAGACACAGATGCTTTGGTTTAACTCTGTTTGTGAAGGGAAATTCAGTCCAGTGTTCTCATCCATGAAACACCCTCTGTTTGAATGAAAGAAGCATCCTCTTCTTTCCAGAGTCCACAATACAGCAAGAAATATGAGCATGTCCAGAAAAAAGAACTGTGTTTCCTACTCATACGGACCATATGTAGTTGAACTCTGCTTATGAAACTGTAACAAACCACAGCATCTCTTACATAGATGCTCTTTAGTTAACAGAGAAAAACGTGTTGGGTTCGTGAACTGTGTAAATTCATTTGAGCTGAAAAATCACTGGGCTTACCGGAAATGAACTCTTGCTTGTAGGAAGACACAGAGCCTTTTGTTTAACTCCGTTTCTGAAGGAAAATTCAGATCAGTGTTCTCATCCATGAAACATACTCTGTTTTAACGTAAGAATTATCCTCTTCTTTCCAGAGTCTCCAATACAGCAAGAAACAAGAGCATTCTCAGAATAAAAGAACTGTGTTTCCAACTCATACGGACCATATCTAGTTGAACTCTGCTTATGCAACTGTAACAAACCACAGCTTCTCTTGCATAGATGCTCTTTAGTTAATAGTGAAAAACGTAAAGGGTTCATGAACTGTGTAAATTCATTTGAGGCGAAAAATCACTAGGTTTACCGGAAATGAACTCTTGCTTGTAGGAAGACACAGAGACTTTGATTTAACTCCGTTTGTGAAGGGAAATTCAGACCAGAGTTCTCATCCATGAAACACCCTCTGTTTGAACGCAAAAAGCATCCTCTTCTTTCCAGAATCTGCAACACATCAAGAAATATGAGCATGTCCAGAAAAAATGAACTGTGTTTCCTACTCATACGGACCATATCTAGTTGAATTCTGATTATGAAACTATAACAAACGTCAGCATCTCTTACATAGATGCTCTTTACTTAACAGGGAAAAACGTGTTGGGTTCGTGAACTGTGTAAATTCATTTCAGCCGAAAAATCACTGGGCTTACCGGAAATGAACTCTTGCTTGAAGGAAGATACAGAGACTTTGATTTAATGCCATTAATGAAGGAAAATTCAGACCAGTGTTCTCATCCATGAAACATACTCTGTTTTAATGAGTGAAGCATGCTCTTCTTTCCAGCGTCTCCAATACAGCAAGAAACATGAGCATGCTCAGAAAAAAAGAACTGTGTTTCCTACTCATACGGACCATATCTAGTTGAACTCTGCTCATTAAACTGTAACAAACAACAGCATCTCTTACATAGATGATCTTTAGTTAACAGTGAAAATCGTGTTGGGTTCGTGAAGTGTGTAAATTCAATTGAGACGAAAAATCACTGGGTTTACCGGAAATGAACTCTTGCTTGTAGGAAGACAAAGAGCCTTTGGTTAAACTCCGTTAGTGAATGGAAATTCAGTCCAGAGTTCTCATCCATGAAACACACTCTGTTTTAACGCAAGAAGCATGTTCTTCTTTCCAGAATCTGCAAACAGCAAGAAATATGAGCATGTCCAGAAAAAATGAACTGTGTTTCCTACTCATATGGACCATATCTAGTTGAATTCTGATTATGAAACTGTAACAAACGACAGCATCTCTTACATAGATGCTCTTTAGTTAATAGTGAAAAACGTCTTGGGTTCGTGAACTGTGTAAATTCATTTGAGCTGAAAAATCACTGGGCTTACCGGAAATGAACTCTTGCTTGTAGGAAGACAAAGAGCCTTTGGTTTAACTCCGTTTGTGAAGAGAAATCAGACCAGTGTTCTGATCCATGAAACATACTCTGTTTTATCGCAAGAAGCATGCTCTTCTTTCCAGCGTCTCCAATACAGCAAGAAACATGAGCATGCTCAGAAAAAAAGATCTGTGTTTCTTACTCATACGGACGATATCTAGTTAAACTCTGCCTATTACACTGTAACAAACCTCAGCATCTCTTTCAAAAATGCTCTTTCTTTTATAGTGAAAAACGTGTTGGGTTCGTGAACAGCGTAAATTCATTTGAGCCGAAAAATCACTGGGTTTACCGGAAATGAACTCTTGCTTGTAGAAAGAAACAGAGACTTTGATTTAACTCCGTTTGTGAAGGGAAATTCAGAACAGTGTTCTCATCCATGAAACACCCTCTGTTTGAACGCAAGAAGCATCCTCTTGTTTCCAGAGTCCACAATACAACAAGAAATATGAGCATGTGCAGAAAAAAAGAACAGTGTTTCCTACTCATACAGACCATATCTAGTTGAACTCTGCTTATGCAACTGTAACAAACCACAGCTTCTCTTGCATAGATGCTCTTTAGTTAATATTGAAAAACGTGTTGTGTTCGTGAACTGTGTAAATTCATTTGACCCGAAAAATCACTAGGTTTACCGGAAATGAACTCTTGCTTGTAGAAAGACACAGAGACTTTGATTTAACTACGTTTGTGGAGGGAAATTCAGAACAGTGTTCTCATCCATGAAACACCCTCTGTTTGAACGCAAGAAGCATCCTCTTCTTTCCAGAGACCACAATACAGCAAGAAATATGAGCATGTGCAGAAAAAAAGAACAGTGTTTCCTACTCATACAGACCATATCTAGTTGAACTCTGCTTATGCAACAGTAAGAAACCACAGCTTCTCTGAAACAGATGCTCTTTAGTTAATATTGAAAAACGTGTTGGGTTCGTGAACTGTGTAAATTCATTTGAGCCGAAAAATCACTGGGTTTACCGGAAATGAACTCTTGCTTGTAGAAAGACACAGAGACTTTGATTTAACTCCGTTTGTGAAGGGAAATTCAGAACAGTGTTCTCATCCATGAAACACCCTCTGTTTTAACGCAAGAATTATCCTCTTCTTTCCAGAGACTGCAATACAGCAAGAAATATGAGGATGTCCAGAAAAAAAGAACTGTGTTTCCTACTCATATGGACCATATGTAGTTGAACTCTGCTCATTAAACTGTAACAAACCACAGCATCCCTTACATAGATGCTCTTTAGTTAATAGTGAAAATCGTGTTGGGTTCGTGAACTGTTTAAATTCGTTTGAGCCGAAAAATCACTGGGTTTACCGGAAATGAACTCTTGCTTGTAGAAAGACACAGAGACTTTGATTTAACTCCGTATGTGAAGGGAAATTCAGAACAGTGTTCTCATCCATGAAACACCCTCTGTTTTAACGCAAGAATTATCCTCTTCTTTCCAGAGACTGCAATACAGCAAGAAATATGAGCATGTCCAGAAAAAAAGAACTGTGTTTCCTACTCATATGGACCATATGTAGTTGAACTCTGCTCATTAAACTGTAACAAACCACAGCATCTCTTACATAGATGATCTTTAGTTAATAGTGAAAATCGTGTTGGGTTCGTGAACTGTTTAAATTCATTTGAGCTGAAAAATCATTGGGCTTACCGGAAATGAACTCTTGCTTGTAGGAAGACACAGAGCCTTTTGTTTAACTCCGTTTCTGAAGGAAAATTCAGACCAGTGTTCTCATCCATGAAACATACTCTGTTTTAACGTAAGAATTATCCTCTTCTTTCCAGAGTCTCCAATACAGCAAGAAACAAGAGCATTCTCAGAATAAAAGAACTGTGTTTCCAACTCATACGGACCATATCTGGTTGAACTTTGCTTATGAAACTGTAACAAACCACAGCATCCCTTACATAGATGCTCTTTAGTTAATAGTGAAAATCGTGTTGGGTTCGTGAAATGTGTAAATTCATTTGAGCCGAAAAATCACTGGGTTTACCGGAAATGAACTCTTGCTTGTAGAAAGAAACAGAGACTTTGATTTAACTCCGTTTGTGAAGGGAAATTCAGAACAGTGTTCTCATCCATGAAACACCCTCTGTTTGAACGCAAGAAGCATCCTCTTGTTTCCAGAGTCCACAATACAACAAGAAATATGAGCATGTGCAGAAAAAAAGAACAGTGTTTCCTACTCATACAGACCATATCTAGTTGAACTCTGCTTATGCAACTGTAACAAACCACAGCTTCTCTTGCATAGATGCTCTTTAGTTAATATTGAAAAACGTGTTGTGTTCGTGAACTGTGTAAATTCATTTGACCCGAAAAATCACTAGGTTTACCGGAAATGAACTCTTGCTTGTAGAAAGACACAGAGACTTTGATTTAACTACGTTTGTGGAGGGAAATTCAGAACAGTGTTCTCATCCATGAAACACCCTCTGTTTGAACGCAAGAAGCATCCTCTTCTTTCCAGAGACCACAATACAGCAAGAAATATGAGCATGTGCAGAAAAAAAGAACAGTGTTTCCTACTCATACAGACCATATCTAGTTGAACTCTGCTTATGCAACAGTAAGAAACCACAGCTTCTCTGAAACAGATGCTCTTTAGTTAATATTGAAAAACGTGTTGGGTTCGTGAACTGTGTAAATTCATTTGAGCCGAAAAATCACTGGGTTTACCGGAAATGAACTCTTGCTTGTAGAAAGACACAGAGACTTTGATTTAACTCCGTTTGTGAAGGGAAATTCAGAACAGTGTTCTCATCCATGAAACACCCTCTGTTTTAACGCAAGAATTATCCTCTTCTTTCCAGAGACTGCAATACAGCAAGAAATATGAGGATGTCCAGAAAAAAAGAACTGTGTTTCCTACTCATATGGACCATATGTAGTTGAACTCTGCTCATTAAACTGTAACAAACCACAGCATCCCTTACATAGATGCTCTTTAGTTAATAGTGAAAATCGTGTTGGGTTCGTGAACTGTTTAAATTCGTTTGAGCCGAAAAATCACTGGGTTTACCGGAAATGAACTCTTGCTTGTAGAAAGACACAGAGACTTTGATTTAACTCCGTATGTGAAGGGAAATTCAGAACAGTGTTCTCATCCATGAAACACCCTCTGTTTTAACGCAAGAATTATCCTCTTCTTTCCAGAGACTGCAATACAGCAAGAAACATGAGCATGCCCAGAAAAAAAGAACTGTGTTTCCTACTCATACGGACCATATCTAGTTGAACTCTGCTCATTAAACTGTAACAAACAACAGCATCTCTTACATAGATGATCTTTAGTTAACAGTGAAAATCGTGTTGGGTTCGTGAAGTGTGTAAATTCAATTGAGACGAAAAATCACTGGGTTTACCGGAAATGAACTCTTGCTTGTAGGAAGACAAAGAGCCTTTGGTTAAACTCCGTTAGTGAATGGAAATTCAGTCCAGAGTTCTCATCCATGAAACACACTCTGTTTTAACGCAAGAAGCATGTTCTTCTTTCCAGAATCTGCAAACAGCAAGAAATATGAGCATGTCCAGAAAAAATGAACTGTGTTTCCTACTCATATGGACCATATCTAGTTGAATTCTGATTATGAAACTGTAACAAACGACAGCATCTCTTACATAGATGCTCTTTAGTTAATAGTGAAAAACGTCTTGGGTTCGTGAACTGTGTAAATTCATTTGAGCTGAAAAATCACTGGGCTTACCGGAAATGAACTCTTGCTTGTAGGAAGACAAAGAGCCTTTGGTTTAACTCCGTTTGAGAAGAGAAATCAAACCAGTGTTCTGATCCATGAAACATACTCTGTTTTATCGCAAGAAGCATGCTCTTCTTTCCTGCGTCTCCAATACAGCAAGAAACATGAGCATGCACAGAAAAAAAGATCCTTGTTTCTTACTCATACGGACGATATCCAGTTAAACTCTGCCTATGACACTGTAACAAACCTCAGCATCTCTTTCAAAAATGCTCTTTCTTTTATAGTGAAAAACGTGTTGGGTTCGTGAACAGCGTAAATTCATTTGAGCCGAAAAATCACTGGGTTTACCGGAAATGAACTCTTGCTTGTAGAAAGACACAGAGGCTTTGGTTTAACTCCGTTTGTGAAGGGAAATTCAGACCAGTGTTCTCATCCATGAAACACCCTCTGTTTGAATGAAAGAAGCATCCTCTTCTTTCCAGAGTCCACAATACAGCAAGAAATATGAGCATGTCCAGAAAAAAGAACAGTGTTTCCTACTCATACGGACCATATGTAGTTGAACTCTGCTTATGAAACTGTAACAAACCACAGCATCTCTTACATAGATGCTCTTTAGTTAATAGAGAAAAACGTGTTGGGTTCGTGACCTGTGTAAATTCATTTGAGCCGAAAAATCACTGGGTTTACCGGAAATGAACTCTTGCTTGTAGGAAGACACAGAGACTTTGATTTAACTCCGTTTGTGAAGGGAAATTCAGACCAGAGTTCTCATCCATGAAACACACTCTGTTTTAACGCAAGAAGCATGCTCTTCTTTCCAGAGTCCACAATACAGCAAGAAATATGAGCATGTGCAGAAAAAAAGAACAGTGTTTCCTACTCATACGGACCATATCTAGTTGAACTCTGCTTATGCAACTGTAACAAACCACAGCTTCTCTTGCATAGATGCTCTTTAGTTAATAGTGAAAAACGTAAAGGGTTCATGAACGGTGTAAATTCATTTGAGGCGAAAAATCACTAGGTTTACCGGAAATGAACTCTTGCTTGTAGGAAGACACAGAGACTTTGATTTAACTCCGTTTGTGAAGGGAAATTCAGACCAGAGTTTTCATCCATGAAACACCCTCTGTTTGAATGAAAGAAGCATCCTCTTCTTTCCAGAGTCCACAATACAGCAAGAAATATGAGCATGTCCAGAAAAAAGAACAGTGTTTCCTACTCATACGGACCATATGTAGTTGAACTCTGCTTATGAAACTGTAACAAACCACAGCATCTCTTACATAGATGCTCTTTAGTTAATAGAGAAAAACGTGTTGGGTTCGTGAGCTGTGTAATTTCATTTGAGGCGAAAAATCACTGGGTTTACCGGAAATGAACTCTTGCTTGTAGGAAGACAAAGAGCCTTTGGTTAAACTCCGTTAGTGAATGGAAATTCAGTCCAGAGTTCTCATCCATGAAACACACTCTGTTTTAACGCAAGAAGCATGTTCTTCTTTCCAGAATCTGCAAACAGCAAGAAATATGAGCATGTCCAGAAAAAATGAACTGTGTTTCCTACTCATATGGACCATATCTAGTTGAATTCTGATTATGAAACTGTAACAAACGACAGCATCTCTTACATAGATGCTCTTTAGTTAATAGTGAAAAACGTGTTGGGTTTGTGAACTGTGTAAATTCATTTGAGCTGAAAAATCACTGGGCTTACCGGAAATGAACTCTTGCTTGTAGGAAGACAAAGAGCCTTTGGTTTAACTCCGTTTGTGAAGAGAAATCAGACCAGTGTTCTGATCCATGAAACATACTCTGTTTTATCGCAGGAAGCATGCTCTTCTTTCCAGCGTCTCCAATACAGCAAGAAACATGAGCATGCACAGAAAAAAAGATCTGTGTTTCTTACTCATACGGACGTTATCCAGTTAAACTCTGCCTATGACACTGTAACAAACCTCAGCATCTCTTTCAAAAATGCTCTTTCTTTTATAGTGAAAAACGTGTTGGGTTCGTGAACAGCGTAAATTCATTTGAGCCGAAAAATCACTGGGTTTACCGGAAATGAACTCTTGCTTGTAGAAAGACACAGATGCTTTGGTTTAACTCTGTTTGTGAAGGGAAATTCAGTCCAGTGTTCTCATCCATGAAACACCCTCTGTTTGAATGAAAGAAGCATCCTCTTCTTTCCAGAGTCCACAATACAGCAAGAAATATGAGCATGTCCAGAAAAAAGAACAGTGTTTCCTACTCATACGGACCATATGTAGTTGAACTCTGCTTATGAAACTGTAACAAACCACAGCATCTCTTACATAGATGCTCTTTAGTTAATAGAGAAAAACGTGTTGGGTTCGTGAACTGTGTAAATTCATTTGAGCTGAAAAATCACTGGGCTTACCGGAAATGAACTCTTGCTTGTAGGAAGACACAGAGCCTTTTGTTTAACTCCGTTTCTGAAGGAAAATTCAGACCAGTGTTCTCATCCATGAAACATACTCTGTTTTAACGTAAGAATTATCCTCTTCTTTCCAGAGTCTCCAATACAGCAAGAAACAAGAGCATTCTCAGAATAAAAGAACTGTGTTTCCAACTCATACGGACCATATCTGGTTGAACTTTGCTTATGAAACTGTAACAAACCACAGCATCCCTTACATAGATGCTCTTTAGTTAATAGTGAAAATCATGTTGGGTTCGTGAACTGTGTAAATTCATTTGAGCCGAAAAATCACTGGGTTTACTGGAAATGAACTCTTGCTTGTAGGAAGACACAGAGACTTTGATTTAACTCCGTTTGTGAAGGGAAATTCAGACCAGAGTTCTCATCCATGAAACACACTCTGTTTTAACGCAAGAAGCATGCTCTTCTTTCCAGAGTCCACAATACAGCAAGAAATATGAGCATGTGCAGAAAAAAAGAACAGTGTTTCCTACTCATACGGACCATATCTAGTTGAACTCTGCTTATGCAACTGTAACAAACCACAGCTTCTCTTGCATAGATGCTCTTTAGTTAATAGTGAAAAACGTAAAGGGTTCATGAACTGTGTAAATTCATTTGAGGCGAAAAATCACTAGGTTTACCGGAAATGAACTCTTGCTTGTAGGAAGACACAGAGACTTTGATTTAACTCCGTTTGTGAAGGGAAATTCAGACCAGAGTTCTCATCCATGAAACATCCTCTGTTTGAACGCAAGAAGCATCCTCTTCTTTCCAGAATCTGCAACACATCAAGAAATATGAGCATGTCCAGAAAAAATGAACTGTGTTTCCTACTCATACGGACCATATCTAGTTGAATTCTGATTATGAAACTATAACAAACGTCAGCATCTCTTACATAGATGCTCTTTACTTAACAGTGAAAAACGTGTTGGGTTCGTGAACTGTGTAAATTCATTTCAGCCGAAAAATCACTGGGCTTACCGGAAATGAACTCTTGCTTGAAGGAAGACACAGAGACTTTGATTTAATGCCATTAATGAAAGAAAATTCAGACCAGTGTTCTCATCCATGAAACATACTCTGTTTTAATTAGTGAAGCATGCTCTTCTTTCCAGCGTCTCCAATACAGCAAGAAACATGAGCATGCTCAGAAAAAAAGAACTGTGTTTCCTACTCATACGGACCATATCTAGTTGAACTCTGCTCATTAAACTGTAACAAACAACAGCATCTCTTACATAGATGATCTTTAGTTAACAGTGAAAATCGTGTTGGGTTCGTGAAGTGTGTAAATTCAATTGAGACGAAAAATCACTGGGTTTACCGGAAATGAACTCTTGCTTGTAGGAAGACAAAGAGCCTTTGGTTAAACTCCGTTAGTGAATGGAAATTCAGTCCAGAGTTCTCATCCATGAAACACACTCTGTTTTAACGCAAGAAGCATGTTCTTCTTTCCAGAATCTGCAAACAGCAAGAAATATGAGCATGTCCAGAAAAAATGAACTGTGTTTCCTACTCATATGGACCATATCTAGTTGAATTCTGATTATGAAACTGTAACAAACGACAGCATCTCTTACATAGATGCTCTTTAGTTATTAGTGAAAAACGTGTTGGGTTCGTGAACTGTGTAAATTCATTTGAGCTGAAAAATCACTGGGCTTACCGGAAATGAACTCTTGCTTGTAGGAAGACAAAGAGCCTTTGGTTTAACTCCGTTTGTGAAGAGAAATCAGACCAGTGTTCTGATCCATGAAACATACTCTGTTTTATCGCAAGAAGCATGCTCTTCTTTCCAGCGTCTCCAATACAGCAAGAAACATGAGCTTGCTCAGAAAAAAAGATCTGTGTTTCTTACTCATATGGACAATATCTAGTTAAACTCTGCCTATGTCACTGTAACAAACCTCAGCATCTCTTTCAAAAATGCTCTTTCTTTTATAGTGAAAAACGTGTTGGGTTCGTGAACAGCGTAAATTCATTTGAGCCGAAAAATCACTGGGTTTACCGGAAATGAACTCTTGCTTGTAGAAAGACACAGATGCTTTGATTTAACTCTGTTTGTGAAGGGAAATTCAGACCAGTGTTCTCATCCATGAAACACCCTCTGTTTGAATGAAAGAAGCATCCTCTTCTTTCCAGAGTCCACAATACAGCAAGAAATATGAGCATGTCCAGAAAAAAGAACAGTGTTTCCTACTCATACGGACCATATGTAGTTGAACTCTGCTTATGAAACTGTAACAAACCACAGCATCTCTTACATAGATGCTCTTTAGTTAATAGAGAAAAACGTGTTGGGTTCGTGAACTGTGTAATTTCATTTGAGGCGAAAAATCACTGGGTTTACCGGAAATGAACTCTTGCTTGTAGAAAGACACAGAGACTTTGATTTAACTCCGTTTGTGAAGGGAAATTCACAACAGTGTTCTCATCCATGAAACACCCTCTGTTTGAACGCAAGAAGCATCCTCTTCTTTCCAGAGACCACAATACAGCAAGAAATATGAGCATGTAGAGAAAAAAAAAACAGTGTTTCCTACTCATACAGACCATATCTAGTTGAACTCTGCTTATGCAACTGTAAGAAACCACAGCTTCTCTTAAATAGATGCTCTTTAGTTAATATTGAAAAACGTGTTGGGTTCGTGAACTGTGTAAATTCATTTGAGCCGAAAAATCACTGGGTTTACCGGAAATGAACTCTTGCTTGTAGAAAGACACAGAGAGTTTGATTTAACTCCGTTTGTGAAGGGAAATTCAGAACAGTGTTCTCATCCATGAAACACCCTCTCTTTTAACGCAAGAATTATCCTCTTCTTTCCAGAGACTGCAATACAGCAAGAAATATGAGCATGTCCAGAAAAAAAGAACTGTGTTTCCTACTCATATGGACCATATGAAGTTGAACTCTGCTCATTAAACAGTAACAAACCACAGCATCTCTTACATAGATGATCTTTAGTTAATAGTGAAAATCGTGTTGGGTTCGTGAACTGTGTAAATTCATTTGAGACGAAAAATCACTGGGTTTACCGGAAATGAACTCTTGCTTGTAAGAAGACAAAGAGCCTTTGGTTTAACTCCGTTTGTGAAGAGAAATTCAGACCAGTGTTCTGATCCATGAAACATACTCTGTTTTATCGCAAGAAGCATGCTCTTCTTTCCAGCGTCTCTAATACAGCAAGAAACATGAGCATGCTCAGAAAAAAAGATCTGTGTTTCTTACTCATACGGACCATATCCAGTTAAACTCTGCCTATGAAACTGTAACAAACCACAGCATCTCTTTCAAAAATGCTCTTTCTTTTATAGTGAAAAACGTGTTGGGTTCGTGAACTGTGTAAATTCATTTGAGCCGAAAAATCACTGGGTTTACCGGAAATGAACTCTGGCTTGTAGAAAGACACAGAGACTTTGATATAACTCCGTTTGTGAAGGGAAATTCAGAACAGTGTTCTCATCCATGAAACACCCTCTGTTTTAACGCAAGAATTTTCCTCTTATTTCAAGAGACTGCAATACAGCAAGAAATATGAGCATGTCCAGAAAAAAAGAACTGTGTTTCCTACTGATATGGATCATATGTAGTTGAACTCTGCTCATTAAACTGTAACAAACGACAGCATCTCTTACATAGATGACCTTTAGTTAATAGTGAAAATCGTGTTGGGTTCGTGAACTGTGTAAATTCATTTGAGACGAAAAATCACTGGGTTTACCGGAAATGAACTCTTGCTTGTAGGAAGACAAAGAGCATTTGGTTTAACTCCGTTTGTGAAGAGAAATTCAGACCAGTGTTCTGATCCATGAAACATCCTCTGTTTTATCGCAAGAAGCATGCTCTTCTTTCCAGCGTCTCCAATACCGCAAGAAACATGAGCATGCTCAGAAAAAAAGATCTGTGTTTCTTACTCATACGGACCATATCCAGTTAAACTCTGCCTATGACACTGTAACAAACCACAGCATCTCTTTCAAAAATGCTCTTTCTTTTATAGTGAAAAACGTGTTGGGTTCGTGAACAGCGTAAATTCATTTGAGCCGAAAAATCACTGGGTTTACCGGAAATGAACTCTTGCTTGTAGAAAGACACAGAGGCTTTGGTTTAACTCTGTTTGTGAAGGGAAATTCAGACCAGTGTTCTCATCCATGAAACACCCTCTGTTTGAACGAAAGAAGCATCCTCTTCTTTCCAGAGTCCACAATACAGCAAGAAATATGAGCATGTCCAGAAAAAAGAACAGTGTTTCCTACTCATATGGACCATATGTAGTTGAACTCTGCTTATGAAACTGTAACAAACCACAGCATCTCTTACATAGATGCTCTTTAGTTAATAGAGAAAAACGTGTTGGGTTCGTGAACTGTGTAAATTCATTTGAGCCGAAAAATCACTGGGTTTACCGGAAATGAACTCTTGCTTGTAGAGAGACACAGAGACTTTGATTTAACTCCGTTTGTGAAGCGAAATTCAGAACAGTGTTCTCATCCATGAAACACCCTCTGTTTGAACGCAAGAAGCATCCTCTTCTTTCCAGAGTCCACAATACAGCAAGAAATATGAGCATGTGTAGAAAAAAAGAACAGTGTTTCCTACTCATACAGACCATATCTAGTTGAACTCTGCTTATGCAACTGTAAGAAACCACAGCTTCTCTTAAATAGATGCTCTTTAGTTAATATTGAAAAACGTGTTGTGTTCGTGAACTGTGTAAATTCATTTGAGCCGAAAAATCACTGGGTTTACCGGAAATGAACTCTTGCTAGTAGAAAGACACAGAGACTTTGATTTAACTCTGTTTGTGAAGGGAAATTCAGAACAGTGTTCTCATCCATGAAACACCCTCTGTTTTAACGCAATTATTATCCTCTTCTTTCCAGAGACTGCAATACAGCAAGAAATATGATCCTGTCCAGAAAGAAATAACTGTGTTTCCTACTCATATGGACCATATCTAGTTGAAATCTGCTCATTAAACTGTAACAAACCACAGCATCTCTTACATAGATGATCTTTAGTTAATAGTGAAAAACGTATTGGGTTCATGAACTGTGTAAATTCATTTGAGGAGAAAAATCACTGGGCTTACCCGAAATGAACTCTTGCTTGTAGGGAGACACAGAGACTTTGGTTTCACTCCGTTTGTTAAGGGAAATTCTGACCAGAGTTCTCATCCATGAAACACACTCAGTTTTAACACAGGAAGCATGCTCTTCTTTCCAGAATCTGCAATACAGCAAGAAATATGAGCATGTCCAGAAAAAATGAAGTGTGTTTCCTACTCATACGGACCATATCTAGTTGAATTCTGATTATGAAACTGTAACAAACGACAGCACCTCTTACATAGATGCTCATTAGTTAATAGTGAAAAACGTGTTGGGTTCGTGAACTGTGTAAATTCATTTGAGCCGAAAAATCACTGGGCTTACCGGAAATGAACTCTTGCTTGTAGGAAGACACAGAGCCTTTGGTTTAACTCCGTTTCTGAAGGAAAATTCAGACCAGTGTTCTCATCCATGAAACACCCTCTGTTTGAATGAAAGAAGCATCCTCTTCTTTCCAGAGTCCACAATACAGCAAGAAATATGAGCATGTCCAGAAAAAAGAACAGTGTTTCCTACTCATACGGACCATATGTAGTTGAACTTGCTTATGAAACTGTAACAAACCACAGCATCTCTTACATAGATGCTCTTAAGTTAATAGTGAAAAACGAGTTGGGTTCGTGAACTGTGTAAATTCATTTGAGCCTAAAAATCACTGGGTTTACCGGAAATGAACTCTTGCATGTAGGAAGACACAGAGCCTTTGGTTTAACTCCGTTTGTGAAGGGAAATTCAGAACAGTGTTCTCATCCATGAAACACCCTCTGTTTTAACGCAAGAATTATCCTCTTCTTTCCAGACACTGCAATACAGCAAGAAATATGAGCATGTCCAGAAAAAAAGAACTGTGTTTCCTACTCATATGGACCATATCTAGTTGAACTCTGCTTATGAAACTGTAACAAACCACAGCATCTCTTACATAGATGCTCTTTAGTTAATAGTGAAAAACATATTGTGTTCATGAACTGTGTAAATTCATTTGAGGCGAAAAATCACTGGGCTTACCCGAAATGAACTCTTGCTTGTAGGGAGACACAGAGGCTTTGATTTAACTCCGTTTGTGAAGGGAAATTCAGAACAGTGTTCTCATCCATGAAACACCCTCTGTTTTAACGCAAGAATTATCCTCTTCTTTCCAGAGACTGCAATACAGCAAGAAATATGAGCATGTCCAGAAAAAAAGAACTCTGTTTCCTACTCATATGGACCATATCTAGTTTAACTCTGCTCATTAAACTGTAACAAACCACAGCATCTCTTACATAGATGATCTATAGTTAATAGTGAAAATCGTGTTGGGTTCGTGAACAGTGTAAATTCATTTGAGACGAAAAATCCCTGGGTTTATTGGAAATTAACTCTTGCTTGTAGGAAGACAAAGAGCCATTGGTTTAACTCCGTTTGTGAAGAGAAATTCAGAACAGTGTTCTGATCCATGAAACATATTCTGTTTTAACGCAAGAAGCATGCTCTTCTTTCCAGCTTCTCCAATACAGCAAGAAACATGAGCATGCTCAGAAAAAAAGATCTGTGTTTCTTACTCATACGGACCATATCCAGTTAAACTCTGCTTATGAAACTGTAACAAACCACAGCATCTCTTTCAAAAATGCTCTTTCATTTATAGTGAAAAACGTGCTGGGTTCATGAACTGCTTAAATTCATTTGACCCGAAAAATCACTGAGTTTACCGGAAATGAACTCTTGCTTGTAGTAAGACAAAGAGCCTTTGGTTTAACTCCGTTCGGGAAGGGAAATTCAGACCAGTGTTCTCATTCATGAAACACCCTCTGTTTGAACGCAAGAAGCATCCTCTTCTTTCCAGAGTCCACAATACAGCAAGAAATATGAGCATATCCAGAAAAAATGAACTGTGTTTCCTACTCATACGGACCATATCTAGTTGAACTCTGCTTATGAAACTGTAACAAACCACAGCATCTCTTATATAGATGCTCTTTAGTTAATAGAGAAAAACGTGTTGGGTTCGTGAACTGTGTAAATTCATTTGAGACAAAAAATCACAGGGTTTACCGGAAATGAACTCTTGCTTGTAGAAAGACACAGAGCCTTTGTTTTAACTCCGTTTGTGAAGGGAAATTCAGAACAGTGTTCTCATCCATGAAACACCCTCTGTTTTAACGCAATTATTATCCTCTTCTTTCCAGAGACTGCAATACAGCAAGAAATATGATCCTGTCCAGAAAGAAATAACTGTGTTTCCTACTCTTATGGACAATATCTAGTTGAAATCTGCTCATTAAACTGTAACAAACCACAGCATCTCTTACATAGATGCTCTTTAGTTAATAGTGAAAAACGTGTTGGGTTCGTGAACTGTGTAAATTCATTTGAGCCGAAAAATCACTGGGTTTACCAGAAATGAACTCTTGCTTGTAGGAAGACAAAGAGCCTTTGGTTTAACTCCGTTTGTGAAGAGAAATTCAGACCAGTGTTCTCATCCATGAAACATACTCTGTTTTAACGCAAGAAGCATGCTGTTCTTTCCAGCGTCTCCAATCCAGCAAGAAATATGAGCATGTCTAGAAAAAAAGAACTGTGTTTCCTACTCATATGGACCATATCGAGTTGAACTCGGGTTATGAAACTGTAACAAACCACAGCATCTCTTACATAGATGCTCTTTCTTTTATGGTGAAAAACGTGTTGGGTTCGTGAACTGTGTAAATTCATTTGAGCCGAAAAATCACTGGGTTTACCGGAAATGAACTCTTGCTTGTAGAAAGACACAGAGACTTTGATATAACTCCGTTTGTGAAGGGAAATTCAGAACAGTGTTCTCATCCATGAAACACCCTCTGTTTTAACGCAAGAATTTTCCTCTTCTTTCAAGAGACTGCAATACAGCAAGAAATATGAGCATGTCCAGAAAAAAAGAACTGTGTTTCCTACTCATATGGACCATATCCAGTTAATCTCTGCTTATGAAACTGTAACAAACCACAGCATCTCTTTCAAAAATGCTCTTTCATTTATAGTGAAAAACGTGTTGGGTTCGTGTACTGTGTAAATTCATTTGAGCCGAAAAATCACTGGGTTTACCGGAAATGAACTCTTGCTTGTAGTAAGACACAGAGGCTTTGGTTTAACTCCATTTGTGAAGGGAAATTCACACCAGTGTTCTCATCCATGAAACACCCTCTGTTTTAATGCAAGAAGCATCCTCTTCTGTCCAGAGTCCACAATACAGCAAGAAATATGAGCATGTCCAGAAAAAAAGAACTGTGTTTCCTACTCATACGGACCATATCTAGTTGAACTCTGCTTATGAAACTGTAACAAAACACAGCATCTCTTACATAGATGCTCTTTAGTTAATATTGAAAAACGTATTGGGTTCATGAACTGTGTAAATTCTTTTGAGCCGAAAAATCACTGGGTTTACCGGAAATGAACTCTTGCTTGTAGGAAGACACAGAGGCTTTGGTTTCACTCCGTTTGTGAAGGGAATTTCAGACCAGAGTTCTCATCCATGAAACACACTCTGTTTTAACGCCAGAAGCATGCTCTTCTTTCCAGCGTCTCCAATACAGCAAGAAATATGAGCATGCCCAGAAAAACAGAACTGTGTTTCCTACTCATACGGACCATATCTGGTTGAACTATGCTTATGAAACTGTAACAAACCACATCATCCCTTACATAGATGCTCTTTAGTTAATAGTGAAAATCGTGTTGGGTTCGTGAACTGTGTTCATTCATTTGAGCCGAAAAAACACTGGGTATACCAGAAATGATCTCTTGCTTGTAAGAAGACACAGGGTTTGGTTTAGCTCCGTTTTCGAAGGGAAATTCAGACCGGTGTTCTCATCCATGAAACACCCTCAGTTTTAACGCAAGAAGCATCCTCTTCTTTCCAGAGTCTGCAATACAGCAAGAAATATGAGCATGTCCAGAAAAAAAGAACTGTGTTTCCTACTCATATGGCCCATTTCTAGTTGAACTCTGCTTATTAAACTGTAACAAACCACAGCATCTCTTACATAGATGCTCTATAGTTCATAGTGAAAATCGTGTTGGGTTCGTGAACTGTGTAAATTCATTTGAGCCGAAAAATCACTGGGTTTACTGGAAATGAACTCTTGCTTGTAATAAGACACAGATACTTTGGTTTAACTCTGATTCTGAAAGAAAATTCAGACCAGGGTTCTCATCCATGAAACATACTCTGTTTTAAAGCAAGAAGCATGCTCTTCTTTCCAGCGTCTCCAATACAGCAAGAAATATGAGCATGTCCAGAAAATAAGAACTGTGTTTCCTAATCATATGGACCATATCTAGTAGAATCTGCTTATGAAACTGTAACAAACCTCAGGATCTCTTACACAGATGCTCTTTAGTTAATAGTGCAAAACGTATTGGGTTCATGAACTGTATAATTCATTTGAGCTGAAAAATCACTGGGTTTACCGGAAATGAACTCTTGCTTGTAGGAAGACACAGAGGCTTTGTTTTAACTCTGTTTGTGAAGGGAAATTCAGTCCAGTGTTCTCATCCATGAAACATACTCTGTTTTAACGCAAGAAGCATGCTCTTCTTTCCAGCGTCTCCAATACAGCAAGAAATATGAGCATGTCTAGAAAAAAAGAACTGTGTTTCCTACTCATATGGACCATATCTAGTTCAACTCTGCTTATGAAACTGTAACAAACCACAGCATCTCTTACATAGATGCTCTTTAGGTAATAGTGAAAATCGTGTTGGGTTCGTGAACTGTGTAAATTCATTTGAGCCGAAAATTCACTGGTTTTACCGGATATGAACTCTTGCTTTAGGAAGATACAGAGACTTTGGTTTAACTCCGTTTGTGAAGGGAAATTCAGAACAGTGTTCTCATCCATGAAATACCCTCTGTTTTGACGCAAGAAGCATCCTCTTCTTTCCAGAGTCTGCAATACAGCAAGAAATATGAGCATGTCCAGAAAAAAAAGAACTGTGTTTCCTACTCATATGGACCATATCCAGTTAATCTCTGCTTATGAAACTGTAACAAACCACAGCATCTCTTTCAAAAATGCTCTTTCATTTATAGTGAAAAACGTGTTGGGTTCGTGTACTGTGTAAATTCATTTGAGCCGAAAAATCACTGGGTTTACCGGAAATGAACTCTTGCTTGTAGTAAGACACAGAGGCTTTGGTTTAACTCCATTTGTGAAGGGAAATTCACACCAGTGTTCTCATCCATGAAACACCCTCTGTTTTAATGCAAGAAGCATCCTCTTCTGTCCAGAGTCCACAATACAGCAAGAAATATGAGCATGTCCAGAAAAAAAGAACTGTGTTTCCTACTCATACGGACCATATCTAGTTGAACTCTGCTTATGAAACTGTAACAAAACACAGCATCTCTTACATAGATGCTCTTTAGTTAATATTGAAAAACGTATTGGGTTCATGAACTGTGTAAATTCTTTTGAGCCGAAAAATCACTGGGTTTACCGGAAATGAACTCTTGCTTGTAGGAAGACACAGAGGCTTTGGTTTCACTCCGTTTGTGAAGGGAATTTCAGACCAGAGTTCTCATCCATGAAACACACTCTGTTTTAACGCAAAAAGCATGCCCTTCTTTCCAGCGTCTCCAATACAGCAAGAAATATGAGCATGCCCAGAAAAACAGAACTGTGTTTCCTACTCATACGGACCATATCTGGTTGAACTATGCTTATGAAACTGTAACAAACCACAGCATCCCTTACATAGATGCTCTTTAGTTAATAGTGAAAATCATGTTGGGTTCGTGAACTGTGTTCATTCATTTGAGCCGAAAAAACACTGGGTATACCAGAAATGATCTCTTGCTTGTAAGAAGACACAGGGTTTGGTTTAACTCCGTTTTCGAAGGGAAATTCAGACCGGTGTTCTCATCCATGAAACACCCTCAGTTTTAACGCAAGAAGCATCCTCTTCTTTCCAGAGTCTGCAATACAGCAAGAAACATGAGCATGCCCAGAAAAAAAGAACTGTGTTTCCTACTCTTACTGACCATATCTAGTTGAACTCTGCTCATTAAACTGTAACAAACCACAGCATCTGTTACATATATGATCTTTAGTTAATAGTGAAAATCGTGTTGGGTTCGTGAACTGTGTAAATTCATTTGAGACGAAAAATCAGTGGGTTTACCGAAAAAGGAACTCTTGCTTGGAGGAAGACAAAGAGCCTTTGGTGTAACTCCGTCCATGAAGGGAAATTAAGACCAGTGTTCTGATCCATGAAACATACTCTGTTTTAACGCAAGAAGCATGCTCTTCTTTCCAGAGTCCACAATACAGCAAGAAATATGAGCATATCCAGAAAAAAAGAACAGTGTTTCCTACTCATACGGACCATATCTAGTTTAACTGTGCTTATGAAACTGTTACAAACCACAGCATCTCTTACATAGATGCTCTTTAGTTAATAGAGAAAAACGTGTTCGGTTTGTGAACTGTGTAAATTCATTTGAGCCGAACAATCACTGGGTTTACCGGAAATGAACTCTTGCTTGTAGGAACACACAGAGCCTTTGGTTTAACTCCGTTTGTGAAGAGAAATTCAGACCAGTGTTCTCATCCATGAAACATACTCTGTTTTAACGCAAGAAGCATGCTGTTCTTTCCAGCGTCTCCAATCCAGCAAGAAATATGAGCATGTCTAGAAAAAAAAAGAACTCTGTTTCCTACTCATATGGACCATATCTAGTTGAACTCTGCTTATGAAACTGTAACAAACCACAACATCTCTTACATAGATGCTCTTTAGTTAATATTGAAAATCGTATTGGGTTCATGAACTGTGTAAATTCATTTGAGCCTGAAAATCACTGGGTTTAACGGAAATGAACTCTTGCTTGTAGGAAGACACACAGGCTTTGGTTTCACTCCGTTTGTGAAGGGAAATTCAGACCAGAGTTCTCATCCATGAAACACACGCTGTTTTAACTCAAGAAGCATGCTATTCTTTCAAGCGTCTCCAATACAGCAAGATACATGAGCATTCCCAGAAAAAAAGAACTGTGTTTCCTACTCATACGGACAATATCTAGTTAAACTCTGCTTAGGAAACTGTAACAAACAATACCATGTGTTACAAAGATGCTCTTTTGTTTATAATGAAAAACGTATTGGGTTCATGAACTGTGTAAATTCATTTGAGCCGAAAAACCCCTAGGTTTACCGGAAATGAACTCTTGCTTGTAGGAAGACACAGAGGCTTTGGTTCACTCCGTTTGTGAAGGATAATTCAGACCAGAGTTCTCATCCATGAAACACCCTCTGTTTTAACGCAAGAATCATCCTCTTCTTTCCAGAATCAGCAATACAGCAAGAAATATGAACATGTCCAGAAAAAAAGAACTGTGTTTCCTACTCATATGGCCCATATCTAGTTGAACTCTGCTTATGAAACTGTAACAAACCACAGCATCTCTTACATAGATTCTCTTTAGTTAATAGTGAAAATCGTGTTGGGTTCGTGAACTGTGTAAATTCATTTGAGCCATAAAATCACTGGGTTTACCGGAAATGAACTCTTGCTTATAGAAAGACACAGAGACTTTGATTTAACTCCGTTTGTGAACGGAAATTCAGACCATTGCTCTCATCCATGAAACACCTTCTGTTTTAACGCAAGAATTATCTTCGTCTTTCCAGAGACTGCAATACAGCAAGAAATATGAGCATGTACAGAAAAAAAGAACTGTGTTTCCTACTCATACGAACCATATCTAGTAGAATCTGCTTATGAAACTGTAACAAACCTCAGCATCTCTTACATATATGCTCTTTAGTTAATGGTGCAAAACGTATTGGGTTCATGAAATGTGTAAATTCATTTGAGCTGAAAAATCACTGGGTTTACCAGAAATGAACTCTTGCTTGTAGGAGGACACAGAGGCTTTGTTTTAACTCCGTTTGTGAAGGGAAATTCAGACCAGGGTTCTCATCTATGAAACACACTCTGTTTTAACGCAAGAAGCATGCTCTTCTTTCCAGCATCTCTAATACAGCAAGAAACATGAGCATGCCCATAAATAAAGAACTGTGTTTCCTACTCTTACTGACCATATCTAGTTGAACTCTGCTCATTAAACTGTAACAAAACAGCATCTGTTACATATATGATCTTTAGTTAATAGTGAAAATCGTGTTGGGTTCGTGAACTGTGTAAATTCATTTGAGACGAAAAATCACTGGGTTTACCAAAAAAGGAACTCTTGCTTGGAGGAAGACAAAGAGCCTTTGGTGTAACTCCGTTCGTGAAGGGAAATTCAGACCAGTGTTCTGATCCATGAAACATACACTGTTTTAACGCAAGAAAAATGCTCTTCTTTCCAGAGTCCACAATACAGCAAGAAATATGAGCATGTCCAGAAAAAAATAACTGTGTTTCCTACTCATACGGACAATATCTAGTTAAACTCCGCATAGGAAAGTGTAACAAACAATACCATGTGTTACAAAGATGCTCTTTTGTTAATAATGAAAAACGTATTTGGTTCATGAACTGTGTAAATTCATTTGAGCCGAAAAACCCCTAGGTTTACCGGAAATGAACTCTTGCTTGTAGGAAGACACAGAGGCTTTGGTTTAACTCCGATTCTGAAAGAAAATTCAGACAAGGGTTCTCATCCATGAAACATACTCTGTTTTAAAGCAAGAAGCATGCTCTTCTTTCCAGCGTCTCCAATACATCAAGAAAAAAGAGCATGCCCAGAAAAACAGAACTGTGTTTCCTCCTCATACGGACCATATCTGGTTGAACTATGCGTATGAAACTGTAACAAACCACAGCATCCCTTACATAGATGCTCTTTAGTTAATAGTGAAAATCGTGTGGGGTTCGTGAACTGTGTAAATTGATTTGAGCCATAAAATCACTGGGTTTACCGGAAATGAACTCTTGCAGGTAGAAAGACACAGAGACTTTGATTTAACTCCGTTTGTGAAGGGAAATTCCGACCAGAGTTCTTATCTATGAAACACACTCTGTTTTAACGCAAGAAGCATGCTCTTCTTTCCAGCATCTCTAATACAGCAAGAAACATGAGCATGCCCAGAAAGAAAGAACTGTGTTTCCTACTCATATGGACCATATCTAGTTGAACTCTGCTTATGAAACTGTAACAAACCACAGCATCTCTTACATAGATGCTCTTTAGTTAATATTGAAAATCGTATTGGGTTCATGAACTGTGTAAATTCATTTGAGCCTGAAAATCACTGGGTTTACCGGAAATGAACTCTTGCTTGTAGGAAGACACACAGGCTTTGGTTTCACTCCGTTTGTGAAGGGAAATTCAGACCAGAGTTCTCATCCATGAAACACACTCTGTTTTAACGCAAGAAGCATGCTCTTCTTTCAAGCGTCTCCAATACAGCAAGATACATGAGCATTCCCAGAAAAAAAGAACTGTGTTTCCTACTCATATGAACCATATCTATTTGAACTCTGCTTATGAAACTGTTACAAACCACAGCATCTCTTACATAGATGCTCTTAAGTTAATAGTGAAAATCGTGTTGGGTTCGTGAACTGTGTAAATTCATTTGAGCCATAAAATCACTGGGTTTACCGGAAATGAACTCTTGGTTGTAGAAAGACACAGAGACTTTGATTTAACTCCGTTTATGAAGGGAAATTCAGACCATTGTTCTCATCCATGAAACACCGCCTGTTTTAACGCAAGAATTATCCTCTTCTTTCCAGAGACTGCAATACAGCAAGAAATATGAGCATGTACAGAAAAAAAGAACTGTGTTTCCTACTCATATGGAACATATCTAGTAGACCTCTGCTTATGAAACTGTAACAAAACTCTGCATGTCTTACATAGATGCACTTTAGTTAATAGTGCAAAACGTATTGGGTTCATGAACTGTGTAAATTCATTAGAGCTGAAAAATCACTGGGTTTACCGGAAATGAACTCTTGCTTGTAGGAAGACACAGAGCCTTTGTTTTAACTCCGTTTGTGAAGGGAAATTCAGACCAGAGTTCTCATCTATGAAACACACTCTGTTTTAACGCAAGAAGCATGCTCTTCTTTCCAGCATCTCTAATACAGCAAGAAACATGACCATGCCCAGAAAAAAAGAACTGTGTTTCCTACTCTTACTGACCATATCTAGTTGAACTCTGCTCATTAAACTGTAACAAACCACAGCATCTCTTACATAGATGATCTTTAGTTAATAGTGAAAATCGTGTTGGGTTCATGAACTATGTAAATTCATTTGAGACGAAAAATCACTGGGTTTACCGGAAATGAACTCTTGCTTGTTGGAAGACAAAGAGCCTTTGTTTAACTCCGTTTGTGAAGGAAAATTCAGACCAGTGTTCTGATCCATGAAACATACTCTGTTTTAACGCAAGAAGCATGCTCTTCCTTCCAGCGTCTCCAATCCAGCAAGAAATATGAGCATTTCTAGAAAAAAAGAACTGTGTTTCCTACTCATATGGACCATATCTAGTTGAACTCTGCTTTTGAAACTGTAACAAACCACAGCATCTCTTACATAGATGCTCTTGAGTTAATAGTGAAAAACGTGTTGGGTTCTTGAACTGTGTAAATTCATTTGAGCTGAAAAATCACTGGGCTTACCGGAAATGAACTCTTGCTTGTAGGAAGACACAGAGCCTTTGGTTTCACTCCGATTCTGAAGGATAATCCAGGCCAGTGATCTCATCCATGAAACATACTCTGTTTTAATGCGAGAAGCATGCTCTTCTTTCCAGCGTCTCCAATATAGCAGGAAACATGAGCATGCCCAGAATAAAAGAACTTTGTTTCTTACTCATACGGACCATATCCAGTTAAACTCTGCTTATGAAACTGTAACAAACCACAGCATCTCTTTCAAAAATGCTCTTTCATTTATACTGAAAAACGTGTTGGGTTCGTGAACTGCGTGAATTCATTTGAGCCGAAAAATCACAGGGTTTACCGGAAATGAACTCTTGCTTGTAGTAAGACACAGAGGCTTTGGTTTAACTCCATTTGTGAAGGGAAATTCACACCAGTGTTCTCATCCATGAAACACCCTCTGTTTTAATGCAAGAAGCATCCTCTTCTGTCCAGAGTCCACAATACAGCAAGAAATATGAGCATGTCCAAAAAAAAAACAACTCTGTTTCCTACTCATATGGACCATATCTAGTTGAACTCTGCTTATGAAACTGTAACAAACCACAAATCTCTTACATAGATGCTCTTTAGTTAATATTGAAAATCGTATTGGGTTCATGAACTGTGTAAATTCTTTTGAGCTGAAAAATCACTGGGTTTACCAGAAATGAACTCTTGCTTGTAGGAGGACACAGAGGCTTTGGTTTCCCTCCGTTTGTGAAGGGAATTTCAGACCAGAGTTCTCATCCATGAAACACACTCTGTTTTAACGCAAGAAGCATGCTCTTCTTTCCAGCATCTCTAATACAGCAAGAAACATGAGCATGCCCATAAATAAAGAATTGTGTTTCCTACTCTTACTGACAATATCTAGTTGAACTCTGCGCCCAGAAAAAATGAACTGCGTTTCCTACTCATACGGACCATATCTGGTTGAACTATGCTTATGAAACTGTAACAAACCACAGCATCCCTTACATAGATCCTCTTTAGTTAATAGTGAAAATCGTGTTGGGTTCGTGAACTGTGTTCATTCATTTGAGCCGAAAAAACACTGGGTATACCAGAAATGATCTCTTGCTTGTAAGAAGACACAGGGTTTGGTTTAACTCCGTTTTCGAAGGGAAATTCAGACCGGTGTTCTCATCCATGAAACACCCTCAGTTTTAACGCAAGAAGCATCCTCTTCTTTCCAGAGTCCACAATACAGCAAGAAATATGAGCATGTCCAGAAAAAAAGAACTGTGTTTCCTACTCATACGGACAATATCTAGTTAAACTCTGCTTAGGAAACTGTAACAAACAATACCATGTGTTACAAAGATGCTCTTTTGTTAATAATGAAAAACGTATTGGGTTCATGAACTGTGTAAATTCATTTGAGCCGAAAAACCCCTAGGTTTACCGGAAATGAACTCTTGCTTGTAGGAAGACACAGAGGCTTTGGTTCACTCCGTTTGTGAAGGGAAATTCACACCAGAGTTCTCATCCATGAAACACCCTCTGTTTTAACGCAAGAATCATCCTCTTCTTTCCAGAGTCTACAATACAGCAAGAAATATGAGCATGTCCAGAAAAAATGAACTGTGTTTCCTACTCATATGGACCAAATCTAGTTGAACTCTGCTTATGAAACTGTAACAAACCACAGCATCTCTTACATACATGCTCTTTAGTTAATAGTGAAAAACGTATTGGGTTCATGAACTGTATAAATTCATTTGAGCCGAAAAATCACTGGGTTTACTGGAAATGAACTCTTGCTTGTAGGAAGACACAGATACTTTGGTTTAACTCCGATTCTGAAAGAAAATTCAGACCAGGGTTCTCATCCATGAAACATACTCTGTTTTAAAGCAAGAAGCATGCTCTTCTTTCCAGCGTCTCCAATACAGCCAGAAAAAAGAGCATGTCCAGAAAAACAGAACTGTGTTTCCTCCTCATACGGACCATATCTGGTTGAACTATGCTTTTGAAACTGTAACAAACCACAGCATCCCTTACATAGATGCTCTTTAGTTAATAGTGAAAATCGTGTTGGGTTCGTGAACTGTATAATTCATTTGAGCTGAAAAATCACTGGGTTTACCGGAAATGAACTCTTGCTTGTAGGAAGACACAGAGACTTTGATTTAACTCCGTTTGTGAAGGGAAATTCAGTCCAGTGTTCTCATCCATGAAACATACTCTGTTTTAACGCAAGAAGCATGCTCTTCTTTCCAGCGTCTCCAATACAGCAAGAAATATGAGCATGTCTAGAAAAAAAGAACTGTGTTTCCTATTCATATGGCCAATATCTAGTTCAACTCTGCTTATGAAACTGTAACAAACCACATCATCTCTTACATAGATGCTCTTTAGGTAATAGTGAAAATCGTGTTGGGTTCGTGAACTGTGTAAATTCATTTGAGCCGAAAGTTCACTGGTTTTACCGGATATGAACTCTTGCTTTAGGACGATACAGAGACTTTGGTTTTACTCCGTTTGTGAAGGGAAATTCAGAACAGTGTTCTCATCCATGAAATACCCTCTGTTTTGACGCAAGAAGCATCCTCTTCTTTCCAGAGTCTGCAATACAGCAAGAAATATGAGCATGTCCAGAAAAAAAAGAACTGTGTTTCCTATTCATATGGACCATATCCAGTTAATCTCTGCTTATGAAACTGTAACAAACCACAGCATCTCTTTCAAAAATGCTCTTTCATTTATAGTGAAAAACGTGTTGTGTTCGTGTACTGTGTAAATTCATTTGAGCCGAAAAATCACTGGGTTTACCGGAAATGAACTCTTGCTTGTAGTAAGACACAGAGGCTTTGGTTTAACTCCATTTGTGAAGGGAAATTCACACCAGTGTTCTCATCCATGAAACACCCTCTGTTTTAATGCAAGAAGCATCCTCTTCTGTCCAGAGTCCACAATACAGCAAGAAATATGAGCATGTCCGGAAAAAGAACTGTGTTTCCTACTCATACGGACCATATCTAGTTGAACTCTGCTTATGAAACTGTAACAAAACACAGCATCTCTTACATAGATGCTCTTTAGTTAATATTGAAAAACGTATTGGGTTCATGAACTGTGTAAATTCTTTTGAGCCGAAAAATCACTGGGTTTACTTGAAATGAACTCTTGCTTGTAGGAAGACACACAGGCTTTGGTTTCACTCCGTTTGTGAAGGGAATTTCAGAACAGAGTTCTCATCCATGAAACACACTCTGTTTTAACGCAAGAAGCATGCTCTTCTTTCCAGCGTCTCCAATACAGCAAGAAATATGAGCATGCCCAGAAAAACAGAACTGTGTTTCCTACTCATACGGACCATATCTGGTTGAACTATGCTTATGAAACTGTAACAAACCACAGCATCCCTTACATAGATGCTCTTTAGTTAATAGTGAAAATCGTGTTGGGTTCGTGAACTGTGTTCATTCATTTGAGCCGAAAAAACACTGGGTATACCAGAAATGATCTCTTGCTTGTAAGAAGACACAGGGTTTGGTTTAACTCCGTTTTCGAAGGGAAATTCAGACCGGTGTTCTCATCCATTAAACACCCTCAGTTTTAACGCAAGAAGCATCCTCTTCTTTCCAGAGTCTGCAATACAGCAAGAAATATGAGCATGTCCAGAAAAAAAGAACTGTGTTTCCTACTCATATGGCCCATTTCTAGTTGAACTCTGCTTATGAAACTGTAACAAACCAAAGCATCTCTTACATAGATGCTCTTTAGTTCATAGTGAAAATCGTGTTGGGTTCGTGAACTGTGTTCATTCATTTGAGACGAAAAATCACTGGGTTTACCGAAAAAGGAACTCTTGCTTGGAGGAAGACAAAGAGCCTTTGGTGTAACTCCGTTCGTGAAGGGAAATTCAGACCAGTGTTCTGATCCATGACACATACTCTGTTTTAACGCAAGAAGCATGCTCTTCTTTCCAGAGTCCACAATACAGCAAGAAATATGAGCATGTCCAGAAAAAAAGAACTGTGTTTCCTACTCATACGGACAATATCTAGTTAAACTCTGCTTAGGAAACTGTAACAAACAATACCATGTGTTACAAAGATGCTCTTTTGTTAATAATGAAAAACGTATTGGGTTCATGAACTGTGTAAATTCATTTGAGCCGAAAAACCCCTAGGTTTACCGGAAATGAACTCTTGCTTGTAGGAAGACACAGAGGCTTTGGTTCACTCCGTTTGTGAAGGGAAATTCAGACCAGAGTTCTCATCCATGAAACACCCTCTGTTTTAACGCAAGAATCATCCTCTTCTTTCCAGAGTCTACAATACATCAAGAAATATGAGCATGTCCAGAAAAAATGAACTGTATTTCCTACTCATATGGACCAAATCTAGTTGAACTCTGCTTATGAAACTGTAACAAACCACAGCATCTCTTACATACATGCTCTTTAGTTAATAGTGAAAAACGTATTGGGTTCATGAACTGTATAAATTCATTTGAGCTGAAAAATCACTGGGTTTACTGGAAATGAACTCTTGCTTGTAATAAGACACAGATACTTTTGTTTAACTCTGATTCTGAAAGAAAATTCAGACCAGGGTTCTCATCCATGAAACATACTCTGTTTTAAAGCAAGAAGCATGCTCTTCTTTCCAGCGTCTCCAATACAGCAAGAAATATGAGCATTTCCAGAAAATAAGAACTGTGTTTCCTACTCATATGGACCATATCTAGCAGAATCTGCTTATGAAACTGTAACAAACCTCAGCATCTCTTACACAGATTCTCTTTAGTTAATAGTGCAAAACGTATTGGGTTCATGAACTGTATAATTCATTTGAGCTGAAAAATCACTGGGTTTACCGGAAATGAACTCTTGCTTGTAGGAAGACACAGAGGATTTGTTTTAACTCCGTTTGTGAAGGGAAATTCCGACCAGAGTTCTCATCTATGAAACACACTCTGTTTTAATGCAAGAAGCATGCTCTTCTTTCCAGCATCTCTAATACAGCAAGAAACATGAGCATGCCCATAAATAAAGAACTGTGTTTCCTACTCTTACTGACCATATCTAGTTGAACTCTGCTCATTAAACTGTAACAAACCACAGCATCTGTTACATATATGATCTTTAGTTAATAGTGAAAATCGTGTTGGGTTCGTGAACTGTGTAAATTCATTTGAGACGAAAAATCAGTGGGTTTACCGAAAAAGGAACTCTTGCTTATAGAAAGACACAGAGACTTTGATTTAACTCCGTTTGTGAACGGAAATTCAGACCATTGCTCTCATCCATGAAACACCTTCTGTTTTAACGCAAGAATTATCTTCGTCTTTCCAGAGACTGCAATACAGCAAGAAATATGAGCATGTACAGAAAAAAAGAACTGTGTTTCCTACTCATACGAACCATATCTAGTAGAATCTGCTTATGAAACTGTAACAAACCTCAGCATCTCTTACATATATGCTCTTTAGTTAATGGTGCAAAACGTATTGGGTTCATGAAATGTGTAAATTCATTTGAGCTGAAAAATCACTGGGTTTACCAGAAATGAACTCTTGCTTGTAGGAGGACACAGAGGCTTTGTTTTAACTCCGTTTGTGAAGGGAAATTCAGACCAGGGTTCTCATCTATGAAACACACTCTGTTTTAACGCAAGAAGCATGCTCTTCTTTCCAGCATCTCTAATACAGCAAGAAACATGAGCATGCCCATAAATAAAGAACTGTGTTTCCTACTCTTACTGACCATATCTAGTTGAACTCTGCTCATTAAACTGTAACAAAACAGCATCTGTTACATATATGATCTTTAGTTAATAGTGAAAATCGTGTTGGGTTCGTGAACTGTGTAAATTCATTTGAGACGAAAAATCACTGGGTTTACCAAAAAAGGAACTCTTGCTTGGAGGAAGACAAAGAGCCTTTGGTGTAACTCCGTTCGTGAAGGGAAATTCAGACCAGTGTTCTGATCCATGAAACATACACTGTTTTAACGCAAGAAAAATGCTCTTCTTTCCAGAGTCCACAATACAGCAAGAAATATGAGCATGTCCAGAAAAAAATAACTGTGTTTCCTACTCATACGGACAATATCTAGTTAAACTCCGCATAGGAAAGTGTAACAAACAATACCATGTGTTACAAAGATGCTCTTTTGTTAATAATGAAAAACGTATTTGGTTCATGAACTGTGTAAATTCATTTGAGCCGAAAAACCCCTAGGTTTACCGGAAATGAACTCTTGCTTGTAGGAAGACACAGAGGCTTTGGTTTAACTCCGATTCTGAAAGAAAATTCAGACAAGGGTTCTCATCCATGAAACATACTCTGTTTTAAAGCAAGAAGCATGCTCTTCTTTCCAGCGTCTCCAATACATCAAGAAAAAAGAGCATGCCCAGAAAAACAGAACTGTGTTTCCTCCTCATACGGACCATATCTGGTTGAACTATGCGTATGAAACTGTAACAAACCACAGCATCCCTTACATAGATGCTCTTTAGTTAATAGTGAAAATCGTGTGGGGTTCGTGAACTGTGTAAATTGATTTGAGCCATAAAATCACTGGGTTTACCGGAAATGAACTCTTGCAGGTAGAAAGACACAGAGACTTTGATTTAACTCCGTTTGTGAAGGGAAATTCCGACCAGAGTTCTTATCTATGAAACACACTCTGTTTTAACGCAAGAAGCATGCTCTTCTTTCCAGCATCTCTAATACAGCAAGAAACATGAGCATGCCCAGAAAGAAAGAACTGTGTTTCCTACTCATATGGACCATATCTAGTTGAACTCTGCTTATGAAACTGTAACAAACCACAGCATCTCTTACATAGATGCTCTTTAGTTAATATTGAAAATCGTATTGGGTTCATGAACTGTGTAAATTCATTTGAGCCTGAAAATCACTGGGTTTACCGGAAATGAACTCTTGCTTGTAGGAAGACACACAGGCTTTGGTTTCACTCCGTTTGTGAAGGGAAATTCAGACCAGAGTTCTCATCCATGAAACACACTCTGTTTTAACGCAAGAAGCATGCTCTTCTTTCAAGCGTCTCCAATACAGCAAGATACATGAGCATTCCCAGAAAAAAAGAACTGTGTTTCCTACTCATATGAACCATATCTATTTGAACTCTGCTTATGAAACTGTTACAAACCACAGCATCTCTTACATAGATGCTCTTAAGTTAATAGTGAAAATCGTGTTGGGTTCGTGAACTGTGTAAATTCATTTGAGCCATAAAATCACTGGGTTTACCGGAAATGAACTCTTGGTTGTAGAAAGACACAGAGACTTTGATTTAACTCCGTTTATGAAGGGAAATTCAGACCATTGTTCTCATCCATGAAACACCGCCTGTTTTAACGCAAGAATTATCCTCTTCTTTCCAGAGACTGCAATACAGCAAGAAATATGAGCATGTACAGAAAAAAAGAACTGTGTTTCCTACTCATATGGAACATATCTAGTAGACCTCTGCTTATGAAACTGTAACAAAACTCTGCATGTCTTACATAGATGCACTTTAGTTAATAGTGCAAAACGTATTGGGTTCATGAACTGTGTAAATTCATTAGAGCTGAAAAATCACTGGGTTTACCGGAAATGAACTCTTGCTTGTAGGAAGACACAGAGCCTTTGTTTTAACTCCGTTTGTGAAGGGAAATTCAGACCAGAGTTCTCATCTATGAAACACACTCTGTTTTAACGCAAGAAGCATGCTCTTCTTTCCAGCATCTCTAATACAGCAAGAAACATGACCATGCCCAGAAAAAAAGAACTGTGTTTCCTACTCTTACTGACCATATCTAGTTGAACTCTGCTCATTAAACTGTAACAAACCACAGCATCTCTTACATAGATGATCTTTAGTTAATAGTGAAAATCGTGTTGGGTTCATGAACTATGTAAATTCATTTGAGACGAAAAATCACTGGGTTTACCGGAAATGAACTCTTGCTTGTTGGAAGACAAAGAGCCTTTGTTTAACTCCGTTTGTGAAGGAAAATTCAGACCAGTGTTCTGATCCATGAAACATACTCTGTTTTAACGCAAGAAGCATGCTCTTCCTTCCAGCGTCTCCAATCCAGCAAGAAATATGAGCATTTCTAGAAAAAAAGAACTGTGTTTCCTACTCATATGGACCATATCTAGTTGAACTCTGCTTTTGAAACTGTAACAAACCACAGCATCTCTTACATAGATGCTCTTGAGTTAATAGTGAAAAACGTGTTGGGTTCTTGAACTGTGTAAATTCATTTGAGCTGAAAAATCACTGGGCTTACCGGAAATGAACTCTTGCTTGTAGGAAGACACAGAGCCTTTGGTTTCACTCCGATTCTGAAGGATAATCCAGGCCAGTGATCTCATCCATGAAACATACTCTGTTTTAATGCGAGAAGCATGCTCTTCTTTCCAGCGTCTCCAATATAGCAGGAAACATGAGCATGCCCAGAATAAAAGAACTTTGTTTCTTACTCATACGGACCATATCCAGTTAAACTCTGCTTATGAAACTGTAACAAACCACAGCATCTCTTTCAAAAATGCTCTTTCATTTATACTGAAAAACGTGTTGGGTTCGTGAACTGCGTGAATTCATTTGAGCCGAAAAATCACAGGGTTTACCGGAAATGAACTCTTGCTTGTAGTAAGACACAGAGGCTTTGGTTTAACTCCATTTGTGAAGGGAAATTCACACCAGTGTTCTCATCCATGAAACACCCTCTGTTTTAATGCAAGAAGCATCCTCTTCTGTCCAGAGTCCACAATACAGCAAGAAATATGAGCATGTCCAAAAAAAAAACAACTCTGTTTCCTACTCATATGGACCATATCTAGTTGAACTCTGCTTATGAAACTGTAACAAACCACAAATCTCTTACATAGATGCTCTTTAGTTAATATTGAAAATCGTATTGGGTTCATGAACTGTGTAAATTCTTTTGAGCTGAAAAATCACTGGGTTTACCAGAAATGAACTCTTGCTTGTAGGAGGACACAGAGGCTTTGGTTTCCCTCCGTTTGTGAAGGGAATTTCAGACCAGAGTTCTCATCCATGAAACACACTCTGTTTTAACGCAAGAAGCATGCTCTTCTTTCCAGCATCTCTAATACAGCAAGAAACATGAGCATGCCCATAAATAAAGAATTGTGTTTCCTACTCTTACTGACAATATCTAGTTGAACTCTGCGCCCAGAAAAAATGAACTGCGTTTCCTACTCATACGGACCATATCTGGTTGAACTATGCTTATGAAACTGTAACAAACCACAGCATCCCTTACATAGATCCTCTTTAGTTAATAGTGAAAATCGTGTTGGGTTCGTGAACTGTGTTCATTCATTTGAGCCGAAAAAACACTGGGTATACCAGAAATGATCTCTTGCTTGTAAGAAGACACAGGGTTTGGTTTAACTCCGTTTTCGAAGGGAAATTCAGACCGGTGTTCTCATCCATGAAACACCCTCAGTTTTAACGCAAGAAGCATCCTCTTCTTTCCAGAGTCCACAATACAGCAAGAAATATGAGCATGTCCAGAAAAAAAGAACTGTGTTTCCTACTCATACGGACAATATCTAGTTAAACTCTGCTTAGGAAACTGTAACAAACAATACCATGTGTTACAAAGATGCTCTTTTGTTAATAATGAAAAACGTATTGGGTTCATGAACTGTGTAAATTCATTTGAGCCGAAAAACCCCTAGGTTTACCGGAAATGAACTCTTGCTTGTAGGAAGACACAGAGGCTTTGGTTCACTCCGTTTGTGAAGGGAAATTCACACCAGAGTTCTCATCCATGAAACACCCTCTGTTTTAACGCAAGAATCATCCTCTTCTTTCCAGAGTCTACAATACAGCAAGAAATATGAGCATGTCCAGAAAAAATGAACTGTGTTTCCTACTCATATGGACCAAATCTAGTTGAACTCTGCTTATGAAACTGTAACAAACCACAGCATCTCTTACATACATGCTCTTTAGTTAATAGTGAAAAACGTATTGGGTTCATGAACTGTATAAATTCATTTGAGCCGAAAAATCACTGGGTTTACTGGAAATGAACTCTTGCTTGTAGGAAGACACAGATACTTTGGTTTAACTCCGATTCTGAAAGAAAATTCAGACCAGGGTTCTCATCCATGAAACATACTCTGTTTTAAAGCAAGAAGCATGCTCTTCTTTCCAGCGTCTCCAATACAGCCAGAAAAAAGAGCATGTCCAGAAAAACAGAACTGTGTTTCCTCCTCATACGGACCATATCTGGTTGAACTATGCTTTTGAAACTGTAACAAACCACAGCATCCCTTACATAGATGCTCTTTAGTTAATAGTGAAAATCGTGTTGGGTTCGTGAACTGTATAATTCATTTGAGCTGAAAAATCACTGGGTTTACCGGAAATGAACTCTTGCTTGTAGGAAGACACAGAGACTTTGATTTAACTCCGTTTGTGAAGGGAAATTCAGTCCAGTGTTCTCATCCATGAAACATACTCTGTTTTAACGCAAGAAGCATGCTCTTCTTTCCAGCGTCTCCAATACAGCAAGAAATATGAGCATGTCTAGAAAAAAAGAACTGTGTTTCCTATTCATATGGCCAATATCTAGTTCAACTCTGCTTATGAAACTGTAACAAACCACATCATCTCTTACATAGATGCTCTTTAGGTAATAGTGAAAATCGTGTTGGGTTCGTGAACTGTGTAAATTCATTTGAGCCGAAAGTTCACTGGTTTTACCGGATATGAACTCTTGCTTTAGGACGATACAGAGACTTTGGTTTTACTCCGTTTGTGAAGGGAAATTCAGAACAGTGTTCTCATCCATGAAATACCCTCTGTTTTGACGCAAGAAGCATCCTCTTCTTTCCAGAGTCTGCAATACAGCAAGAAATATGAGCATGTCCAGAAAAAAAAGAACTGTGTTTCCTATTCATATGGACCATATCCAGTTAATCTCTGCTTATGAAACTGTAACAAACCACAGCATCTCTTTCAAAAATGCTCTTTCATTTATAGTGAAAAACGTGTTGTGTTCGTGTACTGTGTAAATTCATTTGAGCCGAAAAATCACTGGGTTTACCGGAAATGAACTCTTGCTTGTAGTAAGACACAGAGGCTTTGGTTTAACTCCATTTGTGAAGGGAAATTCACACCAGTGTTCTCATCCATGAAACACCCTCTGTTTTAATGCAAGAAGCATCCTCTTCTGTCCAGAGTCCACAATACAGCAAGAAATATGAGCATGTCCGGAAAAAGAACTGTGTTTCCTACTCATACGGACCATATCTAGTTGAACTCTGCTTATGAAACTGTAACAAAACACAGCATCTCTTACATAGATGCTCTTTAGTTAATATTGAAAAACGTATTGGGTTCATGAACTGTGTAAATTCTTTTGAGCCGAAAAATCACTGGGTTTACTTGAAATGAACTCTTGCTTGTAGGAAGACACAGAGGCTTTGGTTTCACTCCGTTTGTGAAGGGAATTTCAGAACAGAGTTCTCATCCATGAAACACACTCTGTTTTAACGCAAGAAGCATGCTCTTCTTTCCAGCGTCTCCAATACAGCAAGAAATATGAGCATGCCCAGAAAAACAGAACTGTGTTTCCTACTCATACGGACCATATCTGGTTGAACTATGCTTATGAAACTGTAACAAACCACAGCATCCCTTACATAGATGCTCTTTAGTTAATAGTGAAAATCGTGTTGGGTTCGTGAACTGTGTTCATTCATTTGAGCCGAAAAAACACTGGGTATACCAGAAATGATCTCTTGCTTGTAAGAAGACACAGGGTTTGGTTTAACTCCGTTTTCGAAGGGAAATTCAGACCGGTGTTCTCATCCATTAAACACCCTCAGTTTTAACGCAAGAAGCATCCTCTTCTTTCCAGAGTCTGCAATACAGCAAGAAATATGAGCATGTCCAGAAAAAAAGAACTGTGTTTCCTACTCATATGGCCCATTTCTAGTTGAACTCTGCTTATGAAACTGTAACAAACCAAAGCATCTCTTACATAGATGCTCTTTAGTTCATAGTGAAAATCGTGTTGGGTTCGTGAACTGTGTTCATTCATTTGAGACGAAAAATCACTGGGTTTACCGAAAAAGGAACTCTTGCTTGGAGGAAGACAAAGAGCCTTTGGTGTAACTCCGTTCGTGAAGGGAAATTCAGACCAGTGTTCTGATCCATGACACATACTCTGTTTTAACGCAAGAAGCATGCTCTTCTTTCCAGAGTCCACAATACAGCAAGAAATATGAGCATGTCCAGAAAAAAAGAACTGTGTTTCCTACTCATACGGACAATATCTAGTTAAACTCTGCTTAGGAAACTGTAACAAACAATACCATGTGTTACAAAGATGCTCTTTTGTTAATAATGAAAAACGTATTGGGTTCATGAACTGTGTAAATTCATTTGAGCCGAAAAACCCCTAGGTTTACCGGAAATGAACTCTTGCTTGTAGGAAGACACAGAGGCTTTGGTTCACTCCGTTTGTGAAGGGAAATTCAGACCAGAGTTCTCATCCATGAAACACCCTCTGTTTTAACGCAAGAATCATCCTCTTCTTTCCAGAGTCTACAATACAGCAAGAAATATGAGCATGTCCAGAAAAAATGAACTGTATTTCCTACTCATATGGACCAAATCTAGTTGAACTCTGCTTATGAAACTGTAACAAACCACAGCATCTCTTACATACATGCTCTTTAGTTAATAGTGAAAAACGTATTGGGTTCATGAACTGTATAAATTCATTTGAGCCGAAAAATCACTGGGTTTACTGGAAATGAACTCTTGCTTGTAATAAGACACAGATACTTTTGTTTAACTCTGATTCTGAAAGAAAATTCAGACCAGGGTTCTCATCCATGAAACATACTCTGTTTTAAAGCAAGAAGCATGCTCTTCTTTCCAGCGTCTCCAATACAGCAAGAAATATGAGCATTTCCAGAAAATAAGAACTGTGTTTCCTACTCATATGGACCATATCTAGCAGAATCTGCTTATGAAACTGTAACAAACCTCAGCATCTCTTACACAGATTCTCTTTAGTTAATAGTGCAAAACGTATTGGGTTCATGAACTGTATAATTCATTTGAGCTGAAAAATCACTTGGTTTACCGGAAATGAACTCTTGCTTGTAGGAAGACACAGAGGATTTGTTTTAACTCCGTTTGTGAAGGGAAATTCCGACCAGAGTTCTCATCTATGAAACACACTCTGTTTTAATGCAAGAAGCATGCTCTTCTTTCCAGCATCTCTAATACAGCAAGAAACATGAGCATGCCCATAAATAAAGAACTGTGTTTCCTACTCTTACTGACCATATCTAGTTGAACTCTGCTCATTAAACTGTAACAAACCACAGCATCTGTTACATATATGATCTTTAGTTAATAGTGAAAATCGTGTTGGGTTCGTGAACTGTGTAAATTCATTTGAGACGAAAAATCAGTGGGTTTACCGAAAAAGGAACTCTTGCTTGGAGGAAGACAAAGAGCCTTTGGTGTAACTCCGTCCGTGAAGGGAAATTAAGACCGGTGTTCTGATCCCTGAAACATACTCTGTTTTAACGCAAGAAGCATGCTCTTCTTTCCAGAGTCCACAATACAGCAAGAAATATGAGCATATCCAGAAAAAAAGAACAGTGTTTCCTACTCATATGGACCATATCTAGTTCAACTGTGCTTATGAACCTGTTACAAACCACAGCATCTCTTACATATATGCTCTTTAGTTAATGGTGCAAAACGTATTGGGTTCATGAACTGTGTAAATTCATTTGAGCTGAAAAATCACTGGGTTTACCAGAAATGAACTCTTGCTTGTAGGAGGACACAGAGGCTTTGTTTTAACTCCGTTTGTGAAGGGAAATTCAGACCAGGGTTCTCATCTATGAAACACACTCTGTTTTAACGCAAGAAGCATGCTCTTCTTTCCAGCATCTCTAATACAGCAAGAAACATGAGCATGCCCATAAATAAAGAACTGTGTTTCCTACTCTTACTGACCATATCTAGTTGAACTCTGCTCATTAAACTGTAACAAACCACAGCATCTGTTACATATATGATCTTTAGTTAATAGTGAAAATCGTGTTGGGTTCGTAAACTGTGTAAATTCATTTGAGACGAAAAATCACTGGGTTTACCAAAAAAGGAACTCTTGCTTGGAGGAAGACAAAGAGCCTTTGGTGTAACTCCGTTCGTGAAGGGAAATTCAGACCAGTGTTCTGATCCATGAAACATAATCTGTTTTAACGCAAGAAGCATGCTCTTCTTTCCAGAGTCCACAATACAGCAAGAAATATGAGCATGTCCAGAAAAAAATAACTGTGTTTCCTACTCATACGGACAATATCTAGTTAAACTCTGCATAGGAAACTGTAACAAACAATACCATGTGTTACAAAGATGCTCTTTTGTTAATAATGAAAAACGTATTGGGTTCATGAACTGTGTAAATTCATTTGAGCCGAAAAACCCCTAGGTTTACCGGAAATGAACTCTTGCTTGTAGGAAGACACAGAGGCTTTGGTTCACTCCGTTTGTGAAGGGAAATTCAGACCAGAGTTCTCATCCATGAAACACCCTCTGTTTTAACGCAAGAATCATCCTCTTCTTTCCAGAGTCTACAATACAGCAAGAAATATGAGCATGTCCAGAAAAAATGAACTGTATTTCCTAATCATATGGACCAAATCTAGTTGAACTCTGATTATGGAACTGTAACAAACCACAGCATCTCTTTCAAAAATGCTCTTTCATTTATACTGAAAAACGTGTTGGGTTCGTGAACTGCGTAAATTCATTTGAGCCGAAAAATCACAGGGTTTACCGGAAATGAACTCTTGCTTGTAGTAAGACACAGAGGCTTTGTTTTAACTCCGTTGGTGAAGGGAAATTCAGACCAGTGATCTCATCCATGAAACACCCTCTGTTTGAACGCAAGAAGCATCCTCTTCTTTCCAGAGTCCACAATACAGCAAGAAATATGAGCATGTCCAGAAAAAAGAACAGTGTTTCCTACTCATATGGACTATATCTATTTGAACTCTGCTTATGAAACTGTAACAAACCACAGCATCTCTTACATAGATGATCTTTAGTTAATAGTGAAAAACGTGTTGGGTTCGTGAACTGCGTAAATTCATTTGAGCCTAAAAATCACTGGGTTTACCGGAAATGAACTCTTGCTTGTAGTAAGACACAGAGGCTTTGGTTTAACTCCGTTTGTGAAGGGAAATTCAGACCAGTGTTCTCATCCATGAAACATACTCTGTTTTAACGCAAGAAGCATGCTCTTCTTTCCAGGGTCTCCAATCCAGCAAGAAATATGAGCATGTCTAGAAAAAAAGAACTGTGTTTCCTACTTATATGGACCATATCTAGTTGAACTCTGCTTATGAAACTGTAACAACCCACAGCATCTCTTACATAGATGCTCTTTAGTTAATAGTGAAAAACGTGTTGTGTTCGTGAACTGTGTGAATTCATTTGAACCGAAAATTCACTGGTTTTACCGGATATGAACTCTTGCTTGTAGGAAGACACAGAGACTTTGGTTTAACTCCAATTCTGAAAGAAAATTCAGACCAGTGTTCTCATCCATGAAACATACTCTGTTTTAACGCAAGAATTATCCTCTTCTTTCAAGAGTCTCCAATACAGCAAGAAACAAGAGCATTCCCAGAATAAAAGAACTGTGTTTCCAACTCATAAGGACCATATCTCATTGAACTCTATTATGAAACTGTAACAAAACACAGCATCCCTTACTTAGATGCTCTTTAGTTAATAGTGAAAATCGTGTTGGGTTCGTGAACTGTGTAAATTCATTTCAGCCAAAAAATCACTGGGTATACCAGAAATGAACTCTTGCTTGTAGGAAGACACAGAGTTTGGTTTAACTCCGTTTGTGAAGGGAAATTCAGACCAGTGTTCTCATCCATGAAATACCCTCTGTTTTGACGCAAGAAGCATCCTCTTCTTTCCAGAGTCTGCAATACAGCAAGAAATATGAGCATATCCAGAAAAAAAGAACAGTGTTTCCTACTCATACGGACCATATCTAGTTCAACTGTGCTTATGAACCTGTTACAAACCACAGCATCTCTTACATATATGCTCTTTAGTTAATGGTGCAAAACGTATTGGGTTCATGAACTGTGTAAATTCATTTGAGCTGAAAAATCACTGGGTTTACCAGAATTGAACTCTTGCTTGTAGGAGGACACAGAGGCTTTGTTTTAACTCCGTTTGTGAAGGGAAATTCAGACCAGGGTTCTCATCTATGAAACACACTCTGTTTTAACGCAAGAAGCATGCTCTTCTTTCCAGCATCTCTAATACAGCAAGAAACATGAGCATGCCCATAAATAAAGAACTGTGTTTCCTACTCTTACTGACCATATCTAGTTGAACTCTGCTCATTAAACTGTAACAAACCACAGCATCTGTTACATATATGATCTTTAGTTAATAGTGAAAATCGTGTTGGGTTCGTAAACTGTGTAAATTCATTTGAGACGAAAAATCACTGGGTTTACCAAAAAAGGAACTCTTGCTTGGAGGAAGACAAAGAGCCTTTGGTGTAACTCCGTTCGTGAAGGGAAATTCAGACCAGTGTTCTGATCCATGAAACATACTCTGTTTTAACGCAAGAAGCATGCTCTTCTTTCCAGAGTCCACAATACAGCAAGAAATATGAGCATGTCCAGAAAAAAATAACTGTGTTTCCTACTCATACGGACAATATCTAGTTAAACTCTGCATAGGAAACTGTAACAAACAATACCATGTGTTACAAAGATGCTCTTTTGTTAATAATGAAAAACGTATTGGGTTCATGAACTGTGTAAATTCATTTGAGCCGAAAAACCCCTAGGTTTACCGGAAATGAACTCTTGCTTGTAGGAAGACACAGAGGCTTTGGTTCACTCCGTTTGTGAAGGGAAATTCAGACCAGAGTTCTCATCCATGAAACACCCTCTGTTTTAACGCAAGAATCATCCTCTTCTTTCCAGAGTCTACAATACAGCAAGAAATATGAGCATGTCCAGAAAAAATGAACTGTATTTCCTAATCATATGGACCAAATCTAGTTGAACTCTGATTATGGAACTGTAACAAACCACAGCATCTCTTACATACATGCTCTTTAGTTAATAGTGAAAAACGTATTGGGTTCATGAACTGTATAAATTCATTTGAGCGGAAAAATCACTGGGTTTACTGGAAATGAACTCTTGCTTGTAGGAAGACACAGATACTTTGGTTTAACTCCGATTCTGAGAGAAAATTCAGACCAGGGTTCTCATTCATGAAACATACTCTGTTTTAAAGCAAGAAGCATGCTCTTCTTTCCAGCGTCTCCAATACATCAAGAAAAAAGAGCATGCCCAGAAAAACAGAACTGTGTTTCCTCCTCATACGGACCATATCTGGTTGAACTATGCTTATGAAAATGTAACAAGCCACAGCATCCCTTACATAGATGCTCTTTAGTTAATAGTGAAAATCGTGTTGGGTTCGTGAACTGTGTAAATTCATTTGAGCCATAAAATCACTGGGTTTACCGGAAATGAACTCTTGCAGGTAGAAACACACAGAGACTTTGATTTAACTCCGTTTGTGAAGGGAAATTCAGACCATTGCTTTCATCCATGAAACACCCTCTGTTTTAACGCAAGAATTATCCTCTTCATTCCAGAGACTGCAATACAGCAAGAAACATGACCATGCCCAGAAAAAAAGAACTGTGTTTCCTACTCTTACTGACCATATCTAGTTGAACTCTGCTCATTAGACTGTAACAAACCACAGCATCTCTTACATAGATGATCTTTAGTTAATAGTGAAAATCGTGTTGGGTTCATGAACTATGTAAATTCATTTGAGACGAAAAATCACTGGGTTTACCGGAAATGAACTCTTGCTTGTTGGAAGACAAAGAGCCTTTGTTTAACTCCGTTTGTGAAGGAAAATTCAGACCAGTGTTCTGATCCATGAAACATACTCTGTTTTAACGCAAGAAGCATGCTCTTCCTTCCAGTGTCTCCAATCCAGCAAGAAATATGAGCATTTCTAGAAAAAAAGAACTGTGTTTCCTACTCATATGGACCATATCTAGTTGAACTATGCTCATGAAACTGTAACAAACCACAGCATCTCTTACATAGATGCTCTTTAGTTAATAGTGAAAAACGTGTTGGGTTCTTGAACTGTGTAAATTCATTTGAGCTGAAAAATCACTGGGCTTACCGGAAATGAACTCTTGCTTGTAGGAAGACACAGAGCCTTTGGTTTCACTCCGATTCTGAAGGATAATCCAGGCCAGCGATCTCATCCATGAAACATACTCTGTTTTAATGCGAGAAGCATGCTCTTCTTTCTAGCGTCTCCAATATAGCAGGAAACATGAGCATGCCCAGAATAAAAGAACTTTGTTTCTTACTCATACGGACCATATCCAGTTAAACTCTCCTTATGAAACTGTAACAAACCACAGCATCTCTTTCAAAAATGCTCTTTCATTTATACTGAAAAACGTGTTGGGTTCGTGAACTGCGTAAATTCATTTGAGCCGAAAAATCACAGGGTTTACCGGAAATGAACTCTTGCTTGTAGTAAGACACAGAGGCTTTGTTTTAACTCCGTTGGTGAAGGGAAATTCAGACCAGTGATCTCATCCATGAAACACCCTCTGTTTGAACGCAAGAAGCATCCTCTTCTTTCCAGAGTCCACAATACAGCAAGAAATATGAGCATGTCCAGAAAAAAGAACAGTGTTTCCTACTCATATGGACTATATCTAGTTGAACTCTGCTTATGAAACTGTAACAAACCACAGCATCTCTTACATAGATGATCTTTAGTTAATAGTGAAAAACGTGTTGGGTTCGTGAACTGCGTAAATTCATTTGAGCCTAAAAATCACTGGGTTTACCGGAAATGAACTCTTGCTTGTAGTAAGACACAGAGGCTTTGGTTTAACTCCGTTTGTGAAGGGAAATTCAGACCAGTGTTCTCATCCATGAAACATACTCTGTTTTAACGCAAGAAGCATGCTCTTCTTTCCAGGGTCTCCAATCCAGCAAGAAATATGAGCATGTCTAGAAAAAAAGAACTGTGTTTCCTACTTATATGGACCATATCTAGTTGAACTCTGCTTATGAAACTGTAACAACCCACAGCATCTCTTACATAGATGCTCTTTAGTTAATAGTGAAAAACGTGTTGTGTTCGTGAACTGTGTGAATTCATTTGAACCGAAAATTCACTGGTTTTACCGGATATGAACTCTTGCTTGTAGGAAGACACAGAGACTTTGGTTTAACTCCAATTCTGAAAGAAAATTCAGACCAGTGTTCTCATCCATGAAACATACTCTGTTTTAACGCAAGAATTATCCTCTTCTTTCAAGAGTCTCCAATACAGCAAGAAACAAGAGCATTCCCAGAATAAAAGAACTGTGTTTCCAACTCATAAGGACCATATCTCATTGAACTCTATTATGAAACTGTAACAAATCACAGCATCCCTTACTTAGATGCTCTTTAGTTAATAGTGAAAATCGTGTTGGGTTCGTGAACTGTGTAAATTCATTTCAGCCAAAAAATCACTGGGTATACCAGAAATGAACTCTTGCTTGTAGGAAGACACAGAGTTTGGTTTAACTCCGTTTGTGAAGGGAAATTCAGACCAGTGTTCTCATCCATGAAATACCCTCTGTTTTGACGCAAGAAGCATCCTCTTCTTTCCAGAGTCTGCAATACAGCAAGAAATATGAGCATATCCAGAAAAAAAGAACAGTGTTTCCTACTCATACGGACCATATCTAGTTCAACTGTGCTTATGAACCTGTTACAAACCACAGCATCTCTTACATATATGCTCTTTAGTTAATGGTGCAAAACGTATTGGGTTCATGAACTGTGTAAATTCATTTGAGCTGAAAAATCACTGGGTTTACCAGAAATGAACTCTTGCTTGTAGGAGGACACAGAGGCTTTGTTTTAACTCCGTTTGTGAAGGGAAATTCAGACCAGGGTTCTCATCTATGAAACACACTCTGTTTTAACGCAAGAAGCATGCTCTTCTTTCCAGCATCTCTAATACAGCAAGAAACATGAGCATGCCCATAAATAAAGAACTGTGTTTCCTACTCTTACTGACCATATCTAGTTGAACTCTGCTCATTAAACTGTAACAAACCACAGCATCTGTTACATATATGATCTTTAGTTAATAGTGAAAATCGTGTTGGGTTCGTAAACTGTGTAAATTCATTTGAGACGAAAAATCACTGGGTTTACCAAAAAAGGAACTCTTGCTTGGAGGAAGACAAAGAGCCTTTGGTGTAACTCCGTTCGTGAAGGGAAATTCAGACCAGTGTTCTGATCCATGAAACATACTCTGTTTTAACGCAAGAAGCATGCTCTTCTTTCCAGAGTCCACAATACAGCAAGAAATATGAGCATGTCCAGAAAAAAATAACTGTGTTTCCTACTCATACGGACAATATCTAGTTAAACTCTGCATAGGAAACTGTAACAAACAATACCATGTGTTACAAAGATGCTCTTTTGTTAATAATGAAAAACGTATTGGGTTCATGAACTGTGTAAATTCATTTGAGCCGAAAAACCCCTAGGTTTACCGGAAATGAACTCTTGCTTGTAGGAAGACACAGAGGCTTTGGTTCACTCCGTTTGTGAAGGGAAATTCAGACCAGAGTTCTCATCCATGAAACACCCTCTGTTTTAACGCAAGAATCATCCTCTTCTTTCCAGAGTCTACAATACAGCAAGAAATATGAGCATGTCCAGAAAAAATGAACTGTATTTCCTAATCATATGGACCAAATCTAGTTGAACTCTGATTATGGAACTGTAACAAACCACAGCATCTCTTACATACATGCTCTTTAGTTAATAGTGAAAAACGTATTGGGTTCATGAACTGTATAAATTCATTTGAGCCGAAAAATCACTGGGTTTACTGGAAATGAACTCTTGCTTGTAGGAAGACACAGATACTTTGGTTTAACTCCGATTCTGAAAGAAAATTCAGACCAGGGTTCTCATTCATGAAACATACTCTGTTTTAAAGCAAGAAGCATGCTCTTCTTTCCAGCGTCTCCAATACATCAAGAAAAAAGAGCATGCCCAGAAAAACAGAACTGTGTTTCCTCCTCATACGGACCATATCTGGTTGAACTATGCTTATGAAACTGTAACAAACCACAGCATCCCTTACATAGATGCTCTTTAGTTAATAGTGAAAATCGTGTTGGGTTCGTGAACTGTGTAAATTCATTTGAGCCATAAAATCACTGGGTTTACCGGAAATGAACTCTTGCAGGTAGAAACACACAGAGACTTTGATTTAACTCCGTTTGTGAAGGGAAATTCAGACCATTGCTTTCATCCATGAAACACCCTCTGTTTTAACGCAAGAATTATCCTCTTCATTCCAGAGACTGCAATACAGCAAGAAACATGACCATGCCCAGAAAAAAAGAACTGTGTTTCCTACTCTTACTGACCATATCTAGTTGAACTCTGCTCATTAGACTGTAACAAACCACAGCATCTCTTACATAGATGATCTTTAGTTAATAGTGAAAATCGTGTTGGGTTCATGAACTATGTAAATTTATTTGAGACGAAAGATCACTGGGTTTACCGGAAATGAACTCTTGCTTGTTGGAAGACAAAGAGCCTTTGTTTAACTCCGTTTGTGAAGGAAAATTCAGACCAGTGTTCTGATCCATGAAACATACTCTGTTTTAACGCAAGAAGCATGCTCTTCCTTCCAGCGTCTCCAATCCAGCAAGAAATATGAGCATTTCTAGAAAAAAGGAACTGTGTTTCCTACTCATATGGACCATATCTAGTTGAACTATGCTCATGAAACTGTAACAAACCACAGCATCTCTTACATAGATGCTCTTTAGTTAATAGTGAAAAACGTGTTGGGTTCTTGAACTGTGTAAATTCATTTGAGCTGAAAAATCACTGGGCTTACCGGAAATGAACTCTTGCTTGTAGGAAGACACAGAGCCTTTGGTTTCACTCCGATTCTGAAGGATAATCCAGGCCAGCGATCTCATCCATGAAACATACTCTGTTTTAATGCGAGAAGCATGCTCTTCTTTCCAGCGTCTCCAATATAGCAGGAAACATGAGCATGCCCAGAATAAAAGAACTTTGTTTCTTACTCATACGGACCATATCCAGTTAAACTCTCCTTATGAAACTGTAACAAACCACAGCATCTCTTTCAAAAATGCTCTTTCATTTATACTGAAAAACTTGTTGGGTTCGTGAACTGCGTAAATTCATTTGAGCCGAAAAATCACAGGGTTTACCGGAAATGAACTCTTGCTTGTAGTAAGACACAGAGGCTTTGTTTTAACTCCGTTGGTGAAGGGAAATTCAGACCAGTGATCTCATCCATGAAACACCCTCTGTTTGAACGCAAGAAGCATCCTCTTCTTTCCAGAGTCCACAATACAGCAAGAAATATGAGCATGTCCAGAAAAAAGAACAGTGTTTCCTACTCATATGGACTATATCTAGTTGAACTCTGCTTATGAAACTGTAACAAACCACAGCATCTCTTACATAGATGATCTTTAGTTAATAGTGAAAAACGTGTTGGGTTCGTGAACTGTGTAAATTCATTTGAGCCTAAAAATCACTGGGTTTACCGGAAATGAACTCTTGCTTGTAGTAAGACACAGAGGCTTTGGTTTAACTCCGTTTGTGAAGGGAAATTCAGACCAGTGTTCTCATCCATGAAACTTACTCTGTTTTAACGCAAGAAGCATGCTCTTCTTTCCAGGGTCTCCAATCCAGCAAGAAATATGAGCTTGTCTAGAAAAAAAGAACTGTGTTTCCTACTTATATGGACCATATCTAGTTGAACTCTGCTTATGAAACTGTAACAACCCACAGCATCTCTTACATAGATGCTCTTTAGTTAATAGTGAAAAACGTGTTGTGTTCGTGAACTGTGTGAATTCATTTGAACCGAAAATTCACTGGTTTTACCGGATATGAACTCTTGCTTGTAGGAAGACACAGAGACTTTGGTTTAACTCCAATTCTGAAAGAAAATTCAGACCAGTGTTCTCATCCATGAAACATACTCTGTTTTAACGCAAGAAGCATGCTCTTCTTTCCAGCATCTCTAATACAGCAAGAAACATGAGCACGCCCAGAAAAAAAGAACTGTGTTGCCTACTCTTACTGACCATATCTAGTTGAACTCTGCTCATTAAACTGTAACAAACCACAGCATCTCTTACATAGATGATCTTTAGTTAATAGTGAAAATCGTGTTGGGTTCATGAACTATGTAAATTCATTTGAGACGAAAAATCACTGGGTTTACCGGAAATGAACTCTTGCTTGTTGGAAGACAAAGAGCCTTTGTTTAACTCCGTTTGTGAAGTAAAATTCAGACCAGTGTTCTGATCCATGAAACATACTCTGTTTTAACGCAAGAAGCATGCTCTTCTTTCCAGCGTCTCCAATCCAGCAAGAAATATGAGCATTTCTAGAAAAAAAGAACTGTGTTTCCTACTCATATGGACCATATCTAGTTGAACTCTGCTTATGAAACTGTAACGAACCACAGAATCTCTTACATAGATGCTCTTTAGTTAATAGTGAAAAACGTATTGGGTTGATGAACTCTGTAAATTCATTTGAGGCGAAAAATCACTGGGCTTACCCGAAATGAACTCTTGCTTGTAGAAGAGACACAGAGGCTTTGGTTTCACTCCGTTTGTGAAGGGAAATTCAGACCAGAGTTCTCATCCATGAAACACACTCTGTTTTAACGCAAGAAGCATGCTCTTCTTTCCAGAGTCTGCAATACAGCAAGAAATATGAGCTTGTCTCGAAAAAATGAACTGTGTTTCCTTCTCATACGGACCATATCTAGTTGAATTCTGATTATGAAAATGTAACAAACGACAGCATCTCTTACATAGATGCTCTTTAGTTAATAGTGAAAAACTTGTTGGGTTCTTGAACTGTGTAAATTCATTTGAGCTGAAAAATCACTGGGCTTACCGGAAATGAACTCTTGCTTGTAGGAAAACACAGAGCCTTTGGTTTAACTCCGATTCTGAAGGATAATCCAGACCAGTGATCTCATCCATGAAACATACTCTGTTTTAATGCGAAAAGCATGCTCTTCTTTCCAGCGTCTCCAATATAGCAGGAAACATGAGCATGCCCAGAATAAAAGAACTTTGTTTCTTACTCATACGGACCATATCCAGTTAAACTCTCCTTATGAAACTGTAACAAACCACAGCATCTCTTTCAAAAATGCTCTTTCACTTATACTGTAAAACGTGTTGGGTTCGTGAACTGCGTAAATTCATTTGAGCCGAAAAATCACAGGGTTTACCGGAAATGAACTCTTGCTTGTAGGAAGACACAGAGGCTTTGTTTTAACTCCGTTTGTGAAGGGAAATTCAGACCAGTGATCTCATCCATGAAACACCCTCTGTTTGAACGCAAGAAGCATCCTCTTCTTTCCAGAGTCCACAATACAGCAAGAAATATGAGCATGTCCAGAAAAAAGAACAGTGTTTCCTACTCATATGGACCATATCTAGTTGAACTCTGCTTATGAAACTGTAACAAACCACAGCATCTCTTACATAGATGATCTTTAGTTAATAGTGAAAAACGTGTTGGGTTCGTGAACTGTGTAAATTCATTTGAGCCTAAAAATCACTGGGTTTACCGGAAATGAACTCTTGCTTGTAGTAAGACACAGAGGCTTTGGTTTAACTCCGTTTGTGAAGGGAAATTCAGACCAGTGTTCTCATCCATGAAACATACTCTGTTTTAACGCAAGAAGCATGCTCTTCTTTCCAGGGTGTCCAATACAGCAAGAAACAAGAGCATTCCCAGAATAAAAGAACTGTGTTTCCAACTCATAAGGACCATATCTCATTGAACTCTGCTTATGAAACTGTAACAAAACACAGCATCCCTTACTTAGATGCTCTTTAGTTAATAGTGCAAATCGTGTTGGGTTCGTGAACTGTGTAAATTCATTTCAGCCAAAAAATCACTGGGTATACCAGAAATGAACTCTTGCTTGTAGGAAGACACAGAGTTTGGTTTAACTCCGTTTGTGAAGGGAAATTCAGACCAGTGTTCTCATCCATGAAATACCCTCTGTTTTGACGCAAGAAGCATCCTCTTCTTTCCAGAGTCTGCAATACAGCAAGAAACATGAGCATGTCCAGAAAAAATGAACTGTGTTTCCTACTCATATGGACCATATCTATTTGAACTCTGCTTATGAAACTGTAACAAACCACAGCGTCTCTTACATAGATGCTCTTTAGTTAATAGTGAAAAACGTATTGGGTTCGTGTACTGTGAAAATTCATTTCAGCCGAAAAATCTCTGGGTATACCAGAAATGAACTCTTGCTAGTAGGAAGACACAGGGTTTGGTTTAACTCCGTTTGTGAAGGGAAATTCAGACCAGTGTTCTCCTCCATGAAACACCCTCTGTTTGAACGCAAGAAGCATCCTCTTCTTTCCAGAGTCCACAATACAGCAAGTAATATGAGCATGTCCAGAAAAAAAGAACTGTGTTTCCTACTCATACGGACCATCTTTAGTAGAATTCTGCTTATGAAACTGTAACAAACGACAGCATCTATTACGTGGATGCTCTTTAGTTAATAGTGAAAAACTTTTTCGGTTCGTGAACTGGGAAAATTCATTTGAGCCGAAAATTCACTGGTTTTACCGGATATGAACTCCTGCTTGTAGGAAGACACAGAGACTTTGGTTTAACTCCAATTCTGAATGAAAATTCAGACCAGTGTTCTCATCCATGAAACACTGCCTGTTTTAACGCAAGAATTATCCTCTTCTTTCCAGAGACTGCAATACAGCAAGAAATATGAGCATGTACAGAAAAAACAACTGTGTTTCCTACTCATATGGAACATATCTACTAGAACTCTGCTTATGAAACTGTAACAAACCTCTGCATGTCTTACATAGATGCACTTCATTTAATAGTGCAAAACGTATTGGGTTCATGAACTGTGTAAATTCATTTGAGCTGAAAAATCACTGGGTTTACCGGAAATGAACTCTTGCTTGTAGGAAGACACAGAGCCTTTGTTTTAACTCCGTTTGTGAAGGGAAATTCAGACCAGAGTTCTCATCTATGAAACACACTCTGTTTTAACGCAAGAAGCATGCTCTTCTTTCCAGCATCTCTAATACAGCAAGAAACATGAGCACGCCCAGAAAAAAAGAACTGTGTTTCCTACTCTTACTGACCATATCTAGTTGAACTCTGCTCATTAAACTGTAACAAACCACAGCATCTCTTACATAGATGATCTTTAGTTAATAGTGAAAATCGTGTTGGGTTCATGAACTATGTAAATTCATTTGAGACGAAAAATCACTGGGTTTACCGGAAATGAACTCTTGCTTGTTGGAAGACAAAGAGCCTTTGTTTAACTCCGTTTGTGAAGTAAAATTCAGACCAGTGTTCTGATCCATGAAACATACTCTGTTTTAACGCAAGAAGCATGCTCTTCTTTCCAGCGTCTCCAATCCAGCAAGAAATATGAGCATTTCTAGAAAAAAAGAACTGTGTTTCCTACTCATATGGACCATATCTAGTTGAACTCTGCTTATGAAACTGTAACGAACCACAGCATCTCTTACATAGATGCTCTTTAGTTAATAGTGAAAAACGTATTGGGTTGATGAACTCTGTAAATTCATTTGAGGCGAAAAATCACTGGGCTTACCCGAAATGAACTCTTGCTTGTAGAAGAGACACAGAGGCTTTGGTTTCACTCCGTTTGTGAAGGGAAATTCAGACCAGAGTTCTCATCCATGAAACACACTCTGTTTTAACGCAAGAAGCATGCTCTTCTTTCCAGAGTCTGCAATACAGCAAGAAATATGAGCATGTCTCGAAAAAATGAACTGTGTTTCCTTCTCATACGGACCATATCTAGTTGAATTCTGATTATGAAAAAGTAACAAACGACAGCATCTCTTACATAGATGCTCTTTAGTTAATAGTGAAAAACTTGTTGGGTTCTTGAACTGTGTAAATTCATTTGAGCTGAAAAATCACTGGGCTTACCGGAAATGAACTCTTGCTTGTAGGAAGACACAGAGCCTTTGGTTTAACTCCGATTCTGAAGGATAATCCAGACCAGTGATCTCATCCATGAAACATACTCTGTTTTAATGCGAAAAGCATGCTCTTCTTTCCAGCGTCTCCAATATAGCAGGAAACATGAGCATGCCCAGAATAAAAGAACTTTGTTTCTTACTCATACGGACCATATCCAGTTAAACTCTCCTTATGAAACTGTAACAAACCACAGCATCTCTTTCAAAAATGCCCTTTCACTTATACTGTAAAACGTGTTGGGTTCGTGAACTGCGTAAATTCATTTGAGCCGAAAAATCACAGGGTTTACCGGAAATGAACTCTTGCTTGTAGTAAGACACAGAGGCTTTGTTTTAACTCCGTTTGTGAAGGGAAATTCAGACCAGTGATCTCATCCATGAAACACCCTCTGTTTGAACGCAAGAAGCATCCTCTTCTTTCCAGAGTCCACAATACAGCAAGAAATATGAGCATGTCCAGAAAAAAGAACAGTGTTTCCTACTCATATGGACCATATCTAGTTGAACTCTGCTTATGAAACTGTAACAAACCACAGCATCTCTTACATAGATGATCTTTAGTTAATAGTGAAAAACGTGTTGGGTTCGTGAACTGTGTAAATTCATTTGAGCCTAAAAATCACTGGGTTTACCGGAAATGAACTCTTGCTTGTAGTAAGACACAGAGGCTTTGGTTTAACTCCGTTTGTGAAGGGAAATTCAGACCAGTGTTCTCATCCATGAAACATACTCTGTTTTAACGCAAGAAGCATGCTCTTCTTTCCAGGGTCTCCAATCCAGCAAGAAATATGAGCATGTCTAGAAAAAAAGAACTGTGTTTCCTACTTATATGGACCATATCTAGTTGAACTCTGCTTATGAAACTGTAATAACCCACAGCATCTCTTACATAGATGCTCTTTAGTTAATAGTGAAAAACGTGTTGTGTTCGTGAACTGTGTAAATTCATTTGAACCGAAAATTCACTGGTTTTACCGGATATGAACTCTTGCTTGTAGGAAGACACAGAGACTTTGGTTTAACTCCAATTCTGAAAGAAAATTCAGACCACTGTTCTCATCCATGAAACATACTCTGTTTTAACGCAAGAATTATCCTCTTCTTTCCAGAGTCTCCAATACTGCAAGAAACAAGAGCATTCCCAGAATAAAAGAACTGTGTTTCCAACTCATAGGGACCATATCTCATTGAACTCTATTATGAAACTGTAACAAAACACAGCATCCCTTACTTAGATGCTCTTTAGTTAATAGTGAAAATCGTGTTGGGTTCGTGAACTGTGTAAATTCATTTCAGCCAAAAAATCACTGGGTATACCAGAAATGAACTCTTGCTTGTAGGAAGACACAGAGTTTGGTTTAACTCCGTTTGTGAAGGGAAATTCAGACCAGTGTTCTCATCCATGAAATACCCTCTGTTTTGACGCAAGAAGCATCCTCTTCTTTCCAGAGTCTGCAATACAGCAAGAAATATGAGCATGTCCAGAAAAAATGAACTGTGTTTCCTACTCATATGGACCATATCTATTTGAACTCTGCTTATGAAACTGTAACAAACCACAGCGTCTCTTACATAGATGCTCTTTAGTTAATAGTGAACAACGTATTGGTTTCGTGTACTGTGAAAATTCATTTCAGCCGAAAAATCACTGGGTATACCAGAAATGAACTCTTGCTAGTAGGAAGACACAGGGTTTGGTTTAACTCCGTTTGTGAAGGGAAATTCAGACCAGTGTTCTCCTCCATGAAACACCCTCTGTTTGAACGCAAGAAGCATCCTCTTCTTTCCAGAGTCCACAATACAGCAAGTAATATGAGCATGTCCAGAAAAAAAGAACTGTGTTTCCTACTCATACGGACCATCTTTAGTAGAATTCTGCTTATGAAACTGTAACAAACGACAGCATCTATTACGTGGATGCTCTTTAGTTAATAGTGAAAAACTTTTTCGGTTCGTGAACTGGGAAAATTCATTTGAGCCGAAAATTCACTGGTTTTACCGGATATGAACTCCTGCTTGTAGGAAGACACAGAGACTTTGGTTTAACTCCAATTCTGAATGAAAATTCAGACCAGTGTTCTCATCCATGAAACACTGCCTGTTTTAACGCAAGAATTATCCTCTTCTTTCCAGAGACTGCAATACAGCAAGAAATATGAGCATGTACAGAAAAAACAACTGTGTTTCCTACTCATATGGAACATATCTACTAGAACTCTGCTTATGAAACTGTAACAAACCTCTGCATGTCTTACATAGATGCACTTCATTTAATAGTGCAAAACGTATTGGGTTCATGAACTGTGTAAATTCATTTGAGCTGAAAAATCACTGGGTTTACCGGAAATGAACTCTTGCTTGTAGGAAGACACAGAGCCTTTGTTTTAACTCCGTTTGTGAAGGGAAATTCAGACCAGAGTTCTCATCTATGAAACACACTCTGTTTTAACGCAAGAAGCATGCTCTTCTTTCCAGCATCTCTAATACAGCAAGAAACATGAGCACGCCCAGAAAAAAAGAACTGTGTTTCCTACTCTTACTGACCATATCTAGTTGAACTCTGCTCATTAAACTGTAACAAACCACAGCATCTCTTACATAGATGATCTTTAGTTAATAGTGAAAATCGTGTTGGGTTCATGAACTATGTAAATTCATTTGAGACGAAAAATCACTGGGTTTACCGGAAATGAACTCTTGCTTGTTGGAAGACAAAGAGCCTTTGTTTAACTCCGTTTGTGAAGTAAAATTCAGACCAGTGTTCTGATCCATGAAACATACTCTGTTTTAACGCAAGAAGCATGCTCTTCTTTCCAGCGTCTCCAATCCAGCAAGAAATATGAGCATTTCTAGAAAAAAAGAACTGTGTTTCCTACTCATATGGACCATATCTAGTTGAACTCTGTTTATGAAACTGTAACGAACCACAGTATCTCTTACATAGATGCTCTTTAGTTAATAGTGAAAAACGTATTGGGTTGATGAACTCTGTAAATTCATTTGAGGCGAAAAATCACTGGGCTTACCCGAAATGAACTCTTGCTTGTAGAAGAGACACATAGGCTTTGGTTTCACTCCGTTTGTGAAGGGAAATTCAGACCAGAGTTCTCATCCATGAAACACACTCTGTTTTAACGCAAGAAGCATGCTCTTCTTTCCAGAGTCTGCAATACAGCAAGAAATATGAGCATGTCTCGAAAAAATGAACTGTGTTTCCTTCTCATACGGACCATATCTAGTTGAATTCTGATTATGAAAATGTAACAAACGACAGCATCTCTTACATAGATGCTCTTTAGTTAATAGTGAAAAACGTGTTGGGTTCTTGAACTGGGTAAATTCATTTGAGCTGAAAAATCACTGGGCTTACCGGAAATGAACTCTTGCTTGTAGGAAGACACAGAGCCTTTGGTTTAACTCCGATTCTGAAGGATAATCCAGACCAGTGATCTCATCCATGAAACATACTCTGTTTTAATGCGAAAAGCATGCTCTTCTTTCCAGCGTCTCCAATATAGCAGGAAACATGAGCATGCCCAGAATAAAAGAACTTTGTTTCTTACTCATACGGACCATATCCAGTTAAACTCTCCTTATGAAACTGTAACAAACCACAGCATCTCTTTCAAAAATGCTCTTTCACTTATACTGTAAAACGTGTTGGGTTCGTGAACTGCGTAAATTCATTTGAGCCGAAAAATCACAGGGTTTACCGGAAATGAACTCTTGCTTGTAGTAAGACACAGAGGCTTTGTTTTAACTCCGTTTGTGAAGGGAAATTCAGACCAGTGATCTCATCCATGAAACACCCTCTGTTTGAACGCAAGAAGCATCCTCTTCTTTCCAGAGTCCACAATACAGCAAGAAATATGAGCATGTCCAGAAAAAAGAACAGTGTTTCCTACTCATATGGACCATATCTAGTTGAACTCTGCTTATGAAACTGTAACAAACCACAGCATCTCTTACATAGATGATCTTTAGTTAATAGTGAAAAACGTGTTGGGTTCGTGAACTGTGTAAATTCATTTGAGCCTAAAAATCACTGGGTTTACCGGAAATGAACTCTTGCTTGTAGTAAGACACAGAGGCTTTGGTTTAACTCCGTTTGTGAAGGGAAATTCAGACCAGTGTTCTCATCCATGAAACATACTCTGTTTTAACGCAAGAAGCATGCTCTTCTTTCCAGGGTCTCCAATCCAGCAAGAAATATGAGCATGTCTAGAAAAAAAGAACTGTGTTTCCTACTTATATGGACCATATCTAGTTGAACTCTGCTTATGAAACTGTAATAACCCACAGCATCTCTTACATAGATGCTCTTTAGTTAATAGTGAAAAACGTGTTGTGTTCGTGAACTGTGTAAATTCATTTGAACCGAAAATTCACTGGTTTTACCGGATATGAACTCTTGCTTGTAGGAAGACACAGAGACTTTGGTTTAACTCCAATTCTGAAAGAAAATTCAGACCACTGTTCTCATCCATGAAACATACTCTGTTTTAACGCAAGAATTATCCTCTTCTTTCCAGAGTCTCCAATACAGCAAGAAACAAGAGCATTCCCAGAATAAAAGAACTGTGTTTCCAACTCATAGGGACCATATCTCATTGAACTCTATTATGAAACTGTAACAAAACACAGCATCCCTTACTTAGATGCTCTTTAGTTAATAGTGAAAATCGTGTTGGGTTCGTGAACTGTGTAAATTCATTTCAGCCAAAAAATCACTGGGTATACCAGAAATGAACTCTTGCTTGTAGGAAGACACAGAGTTTGGTTTAACTCCGTTTGTGAAGGGAAATTCAGACCAGTGTTCTCATCCATGAAATACCCTCTGTTTTGACGCAAGAAGCATCCTCTTCTTTCCAGAGTCTGCAATACAGCAAGAAATATGAGCATGTCCAGAAAAAATGAACTGTGTTTCCTACTCATATGGACCATATCTATTTGAACTCTGCTTATGAAACTGTAACAAACCACAGCGTCTCTTACATAGATGCTCTTTAGTTAATAGTGAACAACGTATTGGTTTCGTGTACTGTGAAAATTCATTTCAGCCGAAAAATCACTGGGTATACCAGAAATGAACTCTTGCTAGTAGGAAGACACAGGGTTTGGTTTAACTCCGTTTGTGAAGGGAAATTCAGACCAGTGTTCTCCTCCATGAAACACCCTCTGTTTGAACGCAAGAAGCATCCTCTTCTTTCCAGAGTCCACAATACAGCAAGTAATATGAGCATGTCCAGAAAAAAAGAACTGTGTTTCCTACTCATACGGACCATCTTTAGTAGAATTCTGCTTATGAAACTGTAACAAACGACAGCATCTATTACGTGGATGCTCTTTAGTTAATAGTGAAAAACTTTTTCGGTTCGTGAACTGGGAAAATTCATTTGAGCCGAAAATTCACTGGTTTTACCGGATATGAACTCCTGCTTGTAGGAAGACACAGAGACTTTGGTTTAACTCCAATTCTGAATGAAAATTCAGACCAGTGTTCTCATCCATGAAACACTGCCTGTTTTAACGCAAGAATTAATCTCTTCTTTCCAGAGACTGCAATACAGCAAGAAATATGAGCATGTACAGAAAAAACAACTGTGTTTCCTACTCATATGGAACATATCTACTAGAACTCTGCTTATGAAACTGTAACAAACCTCTGCATGTCTTACATAGATGCACTTCATTTAATAGTGCAAAACGTATTGGGTTCATGAACTGTGTAAATTCATTTGAGCTGAAAAATCACTGGGTTTACCGGAAATGAACTCTTGCTTGTAGGAAGACACAGAGCCTTTGTTTTAACTCCGTTTGTGAAGGGAAATTCAGACCAGAGTTCTCATCTATGAAACACACTCTGTTTTAACGCAAGAAGCATGCTCTTCTTTCCAGCATCTCTAATACAGCAAGAAACATGAGCATGCCCAGAAAAAAAGAACTGTGTTTCCTACTCTTACTGACCATATCTAGTAGAACTCTGCTCATTAAACTGTAACAAACCACAGCATCTCTTACATAGATGATCTTTAGTTAATAGTGAAAATCGTGTTGGGTTCATGAACTATGTAAATTCATTTGAGACGAAAAATCACTGGGTTTACCGGAAATGAACTCTTGCTTGTTGGAAGACAAAGAGCCTTTGTTTAACTCCGTTTGTGAAGTAAAATTCAGACCAGTGTTCTGATCCATGAAACATACTCTGTTTTAACGCAAGAAGCATGCTCTTCTTTCCAGCGTCTCCAATCCAGCAAGAAATATGAGCATTTCTAGAAAAAAAGAACTGTGTTTCCTACTCATATGGACCATATCTAGTTGAACTCTGCTTATGAAACTGTAACGAACCACAGCAACTCTTACATAGATGCTCTTTAGTTAATAGTGAAAAACGTATTGGGTTGATGAACTCTGTAAATTCATTTGAGGCGAAAAATCACTGGGCTTACCCGAAATGAACTCTTGCTTGTAGAAGAGACACAGAGGCTTTGGTTTCACTCCGTTTGTGAAGGGAAATTCAGACCAGAGTTCTCATCCATGAAACACACTCTGTTTTAACGCAAGAAGCATGCTCTTCTTTCCAGAGTTTGCAATACAGCAAGAAATATGAGCATGTCCAGAAAAAATGAACTGTGTTTCCTTCTCATACGGACCATATCTAGTTGAATTCTGATTATGAAAATGTAACAAACGACAGCATCTCTTACATAGAAGCTCTTTAGTTAATAGTGAAAAACGTGTTGGGTTCTTGAACTGTGTAAATTCATTTGAGCTGAAAAATCACTGGGCTTACCGGAAATGAACTCTTGCTTGTAGGAAGACACAGAGCCTTTGGTTTAACTCCGATTCTGAAGGATAATCCAGACCAGTGATCTCATCCATGAAACATACTCTGTTTTAATGCGAGAAGCATGCTCTTCTTTCCAGCGTCTCCAATATAGCAGGAAACATGAGCATGCCCAGAATAAAAGAACTTTGTTTCTTACTCATACGGACCATATCCAGTTAAACTCTGCTTATGAAACTGTAACAAACCACAGCATCTCTTTCAAAAATGCTCTTTCATTTATACTGAAAAACGTGTTGGGTTCGTGAACTGCGTAAATTCATTTGAGCCGAAAAATCACAGGGTTTACCGGAAATGAACTCTTGCTTGTAGTAAGACACAGAGGCTTTGTTTTAACTCCGTTTGTGAAGGGAAATTCAGACCAATGTTCTCCTCCATGAAACACTCTCTGTTTGAACGCAAGAAGCATCCTCTTCTTTCCAGAGTCCAAAATACAGCAAGTAATATGAGCATGTCCAGAAAAAAAGAACTGTGTTTCCTACTCATACGGACCATCTCTCGTAGAATTCTGCTTATGAAACTGTAACAAACGACAGCATCTATTACGTGGATGCTCTTTAGTTAATAGTGAAAAACGTTTTCGGTTCGTGAACTGTGAAAATTCATTTGAGCCAAAAATTCACTGGTTTTACCGGATATGAACTCCTGCTTGTAGGAAGACACAGAGACTTTGGTTTAACTCCAATTCTGAAAGAAAATTCAGACCAGTGTTCTCATGCATGAAACATACTCTGTTTTAACGCAAGAATTATCCTCGTCTTTCCAGAGTCTCCAATACAGCAAGAAACAAGAGCATTCCCAGAATAAAAGAACTGTGTTTCCAACTCATAGGGACCATATCTCATTGAACTCTATTATGAAACTGTAACAAAACACAGCATCCCTTACTTAGATGCTCTTTAGTTAATAGTGAAAATCGTGTTGGGTTCGTGAACTGTGTAAATTCATTTCAGCCAAAAAATCACTGGGTATACCAGAAATGAACTCTTGCTTGTAGGAAGACACAGAGTTTGGTTTAACTCCGTTTGTGAAGGGAAATTCAGACCAGTGTTCTCATCCATGAAATACCCTCTGTTTTGACGCAAGAAGCATCCTCTTCTTTCCAGAGTCTGCAATACAGCAAGAAATATGAGCATGTCCAGAAAAAATGAACTGTGTTTCCTACTCATATGGACCATATCTATTTGAACTCTGCTTATGAAACTGTAACAAACCACAGCGTCTCTTACATAGATGCTCTTTAGTTAATAGTGAACAACGTATTGGTTTCGTGTACTGTGAAAATTCATTTCAGCCGAAAAATCACTGGGTATACCAGAAATGAACTCTTGCTAGTAGGAAGACACAGGGTTTGGTTTAACTCCGTTTGTGAAGGGAAATTCAGACCAGTGTTCTCCTCCATGAAACACCCTCTGTTTGAACGCAAGAAGCATCCTCTTCTTTCCAGAGTCCACAATACAGCAAGTAATATGAGCATGTCCAGAAAAAAAGAACTGTGTTTCCTACTCATACGGACCATCTTTAGTAGAATTCTGCTTATGAAACTGTAACAAACGACAGCATCTATTACGTGGATGCTCTTTAGTTAATAGTGAAAAACTTTTTCGGTTCGTGAACTGGGAAAATTCATTTGAGCCGAAAATTCACTGGTTTTACCGGATATGAACTCCTGCTTGTAGGAAGACACAGAGACTTTGGTTTAACTCCAATTCTGAATGAAAATTCAGACCAGTGTTCTCATCCATGAAACACTGCCTGTTTTAACGCAAGAATTATCCTCTTCTTTCCAGAGACTGCAATACAGCAAGAAATATGAGCATGTACAGAAAAAACAACTGTGTTTCCTACTCATATGGAACATATCTAGTAGAACTCTGCTTATGAAACTGTAACAAACCTCTGCATGTCTTACATAGATGCACTTCATTTAATAGTGCAAAACGTATTGGGTTCATGAACTGTGTAAATTCATTTGAGCTGAAAAATCACTGGGTTTACCGGAAATGAACTCTTGCTTGTAGGAAGACACAGAGCCTTTGTTTTAACTCCGTTTGTGAAGGGAAATTCAGACCAGAGTTCTCATCTATGAAACACACTCTGTTTTAACGCAAGAAGCATGCTCTTCTTTCCAGCATCTCTAATACAGCAAGAAACATGAGCACGCCCAGAAAAAAAGAACTGTGTTTCCTACTCTTACTGACCATATCTAGTTGAACTCTGCTCATTAAACTGTAACAAACCACAGCATCTCTTACATAGATGATCTTTAGTTAATAGTGAAAATCGTGTTGGGTTCATGAACTATGTAAATTCATTTGAGACGAAAAATCACTGGGTTTACCGGAAATGAACTCTTGCTTGTTGGAAGACAAAGAGCCTTTGTTTAACTCCGTTTGTGAAGTAAAATTCAGACCAGTGTTCTGATCCATGAAACATACTCTGTTTTAACGCAAGAAGCATGCTCTTCTTTCCAGGGTCTCCAATCCAGCAAGAAATATGAGCATGTCTAGAAAAAAAGAACTGTGTTTCCTACTTATATGGACCATATCTAGTTGAACTCTGCTTATGAAACTGTAATAACCCACAGCATCTCTTACATAGATGCTCTTTAGTTAATAGTGAAAAACGTGTTGTGTTCGTGAACTGTGTAAATTCATTTGAACCGAAAATTCACTGGTTTTACCGGATATGAACTCTTGCTTGTAGGAAGACACAGAGACTTTGGTTTAACTCCAATTCTGAAAGAAAATTCAGACCACTGTTCTCATCCATGAAACATACTCTGTTTTAACGCAAGAATTATCCTCTTCTTTCCAGAGTCTCCAATACAGCAAGAAACAAGAGCATTCCCAGAATAAAAGAACTGTGTTTCCAACTCATAGGGACCATATCTCATTGAACTCTATTATGAAACTGTAACAAAACACAGCATCCCTTACTTAGATGCTCTTTAGTTAATAGTGAAAATCGTGTTGGGTTCGTGAACTGTGTAAATTCATTTCAGCCAAAAAATCACTGGGTATACCAGAAATGAACTCTTGCTTGTAGGAAGACACAGAGTTTGGTTTAACTCCGTTTGTGAAGGGAAATTCAGACCAGTGTTCTCATCCATGAAATACCCTCTGTTTTGACGCAAGAAGCATCCTCTTCTTTCCAGAGTCTGCAATACAGCAAGAAATATGAGCATGTCCAGAAAAAATGAACTGTGTTTCCTACTCATATGGACCATATCTATTTGAACTCTGCTTATGAAACTGTAACAAACCACAGCGTCTCTTACATAGATGCTCTTTAGTTAATAGTGAACAACGTATTGGTTTCGTGTACTGTGAAAATTCATTTCAGCCGAAAAATCACTGGGTATACCAGAAATGAACTCTTGCTAGTAGGAAGACACAGGGTTTGGTTTAACTCCGTTTGTGAAGGGAAATTCAGACCAGTGTTCTCCTCCATGAAACACCCTCTGTTTGAACGCAAGAAGCATCCTCTTCTTTCCAGAGTCCACAATACAGCAAGTAATATGAGCATGTCCAGAAAAAAAGAACTGTGTTTCCTACTCATACGGACCATCTTTAGTAGAATTCTGCTTATGAAACTGTAACAAACGACAGCATCTATTACGTGGATGCTCTTTAGTTAATAGTGAAAAACTTTTTCGGTTCGTGAACTGGGAAAATTCATTTGAGCCGAAAATTCACTGGTTTTACCGGATATGAACTCCTGCTTGTAGGAAGACACAGAGACTTTGGTTAAACTCCAATTCTGAATGAAAATTCAGACCAGTGTTCTCATCCATGAAACACTGCCTGTTTTAACGCAAGAATTATCCTCTTCTTTCCAGAGACTGCAATACAGCAAGAAATATGAGCATGTACAGAAAAAACAACTGTGTTTCCTACTCATATGGAACATATCTACTAGAACTCTGCTTATGAAACTGTAACAAACCTCTGCATGTCTTACATAGATGCACTTCATTTAATAGTGCAAAACGTATTGGGTTCATGAACTGTGTAAATTCATTTGAGCTGAAAAATCACTGGGTTTACCGGAAATGAACTCTTGCTTGTAGGAAGACACAGAGCCTTTGTTTTAACTCCGTTTGTGAAGGGAAATTCAGACCAGAGTTCTCATCTATGAAACACACTCTGTTTTAACGCAAGAAGCATGCTCTTCTTTCCAGCATCTCTAATACAGCAAGAAACATGAGCACGCCCAGAAAAAAAGAACTGTGTTTCCTACTCTTACTGACCATATCTAGTTGAACTCTGCTCATTAAACTGTAACAAACCACAGCATCTCTTACATAGATGATCTTTAGTTAATAGTGAAAATCGTGTTGGGTTCATGAACTATGTAAATTCATTTGAGACGAAAAATCACTGGGTTTACCGGAAATGAACTCTTGCTTGTTGGAAGACAAAGAGCCTTTGTTTAACTCCGTTTGTGAAGTAAAATTCAGACCAGTGTTCTGATCCATGAAACATACTCTGTTTTAACGCAAGAAGCATGCTCTTCTTTCCAGCGTCTCCAATCCAGCAAGAAATATGAGCATTTCTAGAAAAAAAGAACTGTGTTTCCTACTCATATGGACCATATCTAGTTGAACTCTGCTTATGAAACTGTAACGAACCACAGCATCTCTTACATAGATGCTCTTTAGTTAATAGTGAAAAATGTATTGGGTTGATGAACTCTGTAAATTCATTTGAGGCGAAAAATCACTGGGCTTACCCGAAATGAACTCTTGCTTGTAGAAGAGACACAGAGGCTTTGGTTTCACTCCGTTTGTGAAGGGAAATTCAGACCAGAGTTCTCATCCATGAAACACACTCTGTTTTAACGCAAGAAGCATGCTCTTCTTTCCAGAGTTTGCAATACAGCAAGAAATATGAGCATGTCCAGAAAAAATGAACTGTGTTTCCTTCTCATACGGACCATATCTAGTTGAATTCTGATTATGAAAATGTAACAAACGACAGCATCTCTTACATAGAAGCTCTTTAGTTAATAGTGAAAAACGTGTTGGGTTCTTGAACTGTGTAAATTCATTTGAGCTGAAAAATCACTGGGCTTACCGGAAATGAAGTCTTGCTTGTAGGAAGACACAGAGCCTTTGGTTTAACTCCGATTCTGAAGGATAATCCAGACCAGTGATCTCATCCATGAAACATACTCTGTTTTAATGCGAGAAGCATGCTCTTCTTTCCAGCGTCTCCAATATAGCAGGAAACATGAGCATGCCCAGAATAAAAGAACTTTGTTTCTTACTCATACGGACCATATCCAGTTAAACTCTGCTTATGAAACTGTAACAAACCACAGCATCTCTTTCAAAAATGCTCTTTCATTTATACTGAAAAACGTGTTGGGTTCGTGAACTGCGTAAATTCATTTGAGCCGAAAAATCACAGGGTTTACCGGAAATGAACTCTTGCTTGTAGTAAGACACAGAGGCTTTGTTTTAACTCCGTTTGTGAAGGGAAATTCAGACCAATGTTCTCCTCCATGAAACACTCTCTGTTTGAACGCAAGAAGCATCCTCTTCTTTCCAGAGTCCAAAATACAGCAAGTAATATGAGCATGTCCAGAAAAAAAGAACTGTGTTTCCTACTCATACGGACCATCTCTCGTAGAATTCTGCTTATGAAACTGTAACAAACGACAGCATCTATTACGTGGATGCTCTTTAGTTAATAGTGAAAAACGTTTTCGGTTCGTGAACTGTGAAAATTCATTTGAGCCAAAAATTCACTGGTTTTACCGGATATGAACTCCTGCTTGTAGGAAGACACAGAGACTTTGGTTTAACTCCAATTCTGAAAGAAAATTCAGACCAGTGTTCTCATGCATGAAACATACTCTGTTTTAACGCAAGAATTATCCTCGTCTTTCCAGAGTCTCCAATACAGCAAGAAACAAGAGCATTCCCAGAATAAAAGAACTGTGTTTCCAACTCATAGGGACCATATCTCATTGAACTCTATTATGAAACTGTAACAAAACACAGCATCCCTTACTTAGATGCTCTTTAGTTAATAGTGAAAATCGTGTTGGGTTCGTGAACTGTGTAAATTCATTTCAGCCAAAAAATCACTGGGTATACCAGAAATGAACTCTTGCTTGTAGGAAGACACAGAGTTTGGTTTAACTCCGTTTGTGAAGGGAAATTCAGACCAGTGTTCTCATCCATGAAATACCCTCTGTTTTGACGCAAGAAGCATCCTCTTCTTTCCAGAGTCTGCAATACAGCAAGAAATATGAGCATGTCCAGAAAAAATGAACTGTGTTTCCTACTCATATGGACCATATCTATTTGAACTCTGCTTATGAAACTGTAACAAACCACAGCGTCTCTTACATAGATGCTCTTTAGTTAATAGTGAACAACGTATTGGTTTCGTGTACTGTGAAAATTCATTTCAGCCGAAAAATCACTGGGTATACCAGAAATGAACTCTTGCTAGTAGGAAGACACAGGGTTTGGTTTAACTCCGTTTGTGAAGGGAAATTCAGACCAGTGTTCTCCTCCATGAAACACCCTCTGTTTGAACGCAAGAAGCATCCTCTTCTTTCCAGAGTCCACAATACAGCAAGTAATATGAGCATGTCCAGAAAAAAAGAACTGTGTTTCCTACTCATACGGACCATCTTTAGTAGAATTCTGCTTATGAAACTGTAACAAACGACAGCATCTATTACGTGGATGCTCTTTAGTTAATAGTGAAAAACTTTTTCGGTTCGTGAACTGGGAAAATTCATTTGAGCCGAAAATTCACTGGTTTTACCGGATATGAACTCCTGCTTGTAGGAAGACACAGAGACTTTGGTTTAACTCCAATTCTGAATGAAAATTCAGACCAGTGTTCTCATCCATGAAACACTGCCTGTTTTAACGCAAGAATTATCCTCTTCTTTCCAGAGACTGCAATACAGCAAGAAATATGAGCATGTACAGAAAAAACAACTGTGTTTCCTTCTCATACGGACCATATCTAGTTGAATTCTGATTATGAAAATGAAACAAACGACAGCATCTCTTACATAGATGCTCTTTAGTTAATAGTGAAAAACGTGTTGGGTTCTTGAACTGTGTAAATTCATTTGAGCTGAAAAATCACTGGGCTTACCGGAAATGAACTCTTGCTTGTAGGAAGACACAGAGCCTTTGGTTTAACTCCGATTCTGAAGGATAATCCAGACCAGTGATCTCATCCATGAAACATACTCTGTTTTAATGCGAAAAGCATGCTCTTCTTTCCAGCGTCTCCAATATAGCAGGAAACATGAGCATGCCCAGAATAAAAGAACTTTGTTTCTTACTCATACGGACCATATCCAGTTAAACTCTCCTTATGAAACTGTAACAAACCACAGCATCTCTTTCAAAAATGCTCTTTCACTTATACTGTAAAACGTGTTGGGTTCGTGAACTGCGTAAATTCATTTGAGCCGAAAAATCACAGGGTTTACCGGAAATGAACTCTTGCTTGTAGTAAGACACAGAGGCTTTGTTTTAACTCCGTTTGTGAAGGGAAATTCAGACCAGTGATCTCATCCATGAAACACCCTCTGTTTGAACGCAAGAAGCATCCTCTTCTTTCCAGAGTCCACAATACAGCAAGAAATATGAGCATGTCCAGAAAAAAGAACAGTGTTTCCTACTCATATGGACCATATCTAGTTGAACTCTGCTTATGAAACTGTAACAAACCACAGCATCTCTTACATAGATGATCTTTAGTTAATAGTGAAAAACGTGTTGGGTTCGTGAACTGTGTAAATTCATTTGAGCCTAAAAATCACTGGGTTTACCGGAAATGAACTCTTGCTTGTAGTAAGACACAGAGGCTTTGGTTTAACTCCGTTTGTGAAGGGAAATTCAGACCAGTGTTCTCATCCATGAAACATACTCTGTTTTAACGCAAGAAGCATGCTCTTCTTTCCAGGGTCTCCAATCCAGCAAGAAATATGAGCATGTCTAGAAAAAAAGAACTGTGTTTCCTACTTATATGGACCATATCTAGTTGAACTCTGCTTATGAAACTGTAATAACCCACAGCATCTCTTACATAGATGCTCTTTAGTTAATAGTGAAAAACGTGTTGTGTTCGTGAACTGTGTAAATTCATTTGAACCGAAAATTCACTGGTTTTACCGGATATGAACTCTTGCTTGTAGGAAGACACAGAGACTTTGGTTTAACTCCAATTCTGAAAGAAAATTCAGACCACTGTTCTCATCCATGAAACATACTCTGTTTTAACGCAAGAATTATCCTCTTCTTTCCAGAGTCTCCAATACAGCAAGAAACAAGAGCATTCCCAGAATAAAAGAACTGTGTTTCCAACTCATAGGGACATATCTCATTGAACTCTATTATGAAACTGTAACAAAACACAGCATCCCTTACTTAGATGCTCTTTAGTTAATAGTGAAAATCGTGTTGGGTTCGTGAACTGTGTAAATTCATTTCAGCCAAAAAATCACTGGGTATACCAGAAATGAACTCTTGCTTGTAGGAAGACACAGAGTTTGGTTTAACTCCGTTTGTGAAGGGAAATTCAGACCAGTGTTCTCATCCATGAAATACCCTCTGTTTTGACGCAAGAAGCATCCTCTTCTTTCCAGAGTCTGCAATACAGCAAGAAATATGAGCATGTCCAGAAAAAATGAACTGTGTTTCCTACTCATATGGACCATATCTATTTGAACTCTGCTTATGAAACTGTAACAAACCACAGCGTCTCTTACATAGATGCTCTTTAGTTAATAGTGAACAACGTATTGGTTTCGTGTACTGTGAAAATTCATTTCAGCCGAAAAATCACTGGGTATACCAGAAATGAACTCTTGCTAGTAGGAAGACACAGGGTTTGGTTTAACTCCGTTTGTGAAGGGAAATTCAGACCAGTGTTCTCCTCCATGAAACACCCTCTGTTTGAACGCAAGAAGCATCCTCTTCTTTCCAGAGTCCACAATACAGCAAGTAATATGAGCATGTCCAGAAAAAAAGAACTGTGTTTCCTACTCATACGGACCATCTTTAGTAGAATTCTGCTTATGAAACTGTAACAAACGACAGCATCTATTACGTGGATGCTCTTTAGTTAATAGTGAAAAACTTTTTCGGTTCGTGAACTGGGAAAATTCATTTGAGCCGAAAATTCACTGGTTTTACCGGATATGAACTCCTGCTTGTAGGAAGACACAGAGACTTTGGTTTAACTCCAATTCTGAATGAAAATTCAGACCAGTGTTCTCATCCATGAAACACTGCCTGTTTTAACGCAAGAATTAATCTCTTCTTTCCAGAGACTGCAATACAGCAAGAAATATGAGCATGTACAGAAAAAACAACTGTGTTTCCTACTCATATGGAACATATCTACTAGAACTCTGCTTATGAAACTGTAACAAACCTCTGCATGTCTTACATAGATGCACTTCATTTAATAGTGCAAAACGTATTGGGTTCATGAACTGTGTAAATTCATTTGAGCTGAAAAATCACTGGGTTTACCGGAAATGAACTCTTGCTTGTAGGAAGACACAGAGCCTTTGTTTTAACTCCGTTTGTGAAGGGAAATTCAGACCAGAGTTCTCATCTATGAAACACACTCTGTTTTAACGCAAGAAGCATGCTCTTCTTTCCAGCATCTCTAATACAGCAAGAAACATGAGCATGCCCAGAAAAAAAGAACTGTGTTTCCTACTCTTACTGACCATATCTAGTAGAACTCTGCTCATTAAACTGTAACAAACCACAGCATCTCTTACATAGATGATCTTTAGTTAATAGTGAAAATCGTGTTGGGTTCATGAACTATGTAAATTCATTTGAGACGAAAAATCACTGGGTTTACCGGAAATGAACTCTTGCTTGTTGGAAGACAAAGAGCCTTTGTTTAACTCCGTTTGTGAAGTAAAATTCAGACCAGTGTTCTGATCCATGAAACATACTCTGTTTTAACGCAAGAAGCATGCTCTTCTTTCCAGCGTCTCCAATCCAGCAAGAAATATGAGCATTTCTAGAAAAAAAGAACTGTGTTTCCTACTCATATGGACCATATCTAGTTGAACTCTGCTCATTAAACTGTAACAAACCACAGCATCTCTTACATAGATGCTCTTTAGTTAATAGTGAAAAACGTATTGGGTTGATGAACTCTGTAAATTCATTTGAGGCAAAAAATCACTGGGCTTACCCGAAATGAACTCTTGCTTGTAGAAGAGACACAGAGGCTTTGGTTTCACTCCGTTTGTGAAGGGAAATTCAGACCAGAGTTCTCATCCATGAAACACACTCTGTTTTAACGCAAGAAGCATGCTCTTCTTTCCAGAGTTTGCAATACAGCAAGAAATATGAGCATGTCCAGAAAAAATGAACTGTGTTTCCTTCTCATACGGACCATATCTAGTTGAATTCTGATTATGAAAATGTAACAAACGACAGCATCTCTTACATAGAAGCTCTTTAGTTAATAGTGAAAAACGTGTTGGGTTCTTGAACTGTGTAAATTCATTTGAGCTGAAAAATCACTGGGCTTACCGGAAATGAACTCTTGCTTGTAGGAAGACAGAGAGCCTTTGGTTTAACTCCGATTCTGAAGGATAATCCAGACCAGTGATCTCATCCATGAAACATACTCTGTTTTAATGCGAGAAGCATGCTCTTCTTTCCAGCGTCTCCAATATAGCAGGAAACATGAGCATGCCCAGAATAAAAGAACTTTGTTTCTTACTCATATGGACCATATCCAGTTAAACTCTGCTTATGAAACTGTAACAAACCACAGCATCTCTTTCAAAAATGCTCTTTCATTTATACTGAAAAACGTGTTGGGTTCGTGAACTGCGTAAATTCATTTGAGCCGAAAAATCACAGGGTTTACCGGAAATGAACTCTTGCTTGTAGTAAGACACAGAGGCTTTGTTTTAACTCCGTTTGTGAAGGGAAATTCAGACCAATGTTCTCCTCCATGAAACACTCTCTGTTTGAACGCAAGAAGCATCCTCTTCTTTCCAGAGTCCAAAATACAGCAAGTAATATGAGCATGTCCAGAAAAAAAGAACTGTGTTTCCTACTCATACGGACCATCTCTCGTAGAATTCTGCTTATGAAACTGTAACAAACGACAGCATCTATTACGTGGATGCTCTTTAGTTAATAGTGAAAAACGTTTTCGGTTCGTGAACTGTGAAAATTCATTTGAGCCAAAAATTCACTGGTTTTACCGGATATGAACTCCTGCTTGTAGGAAGACACAGAGACTTTGGTTTAACTCCAATTCTGAAAGAAAATTCAGACCAGTGTTCTCATGCATGAAACATACTCTGTTTTAACGCAAGAATTATCCTCGTCTTTCCAGAGTCTCCAATACAGCAAGAAACAAGAGCATGCCCAGAAAAAAAGAACTGTGTTTCCAACTCATAAGGACCATATCTGGTTGAACTCTGCTTATGAAACTGTAACAAACCACAGCATCTCTTACATAGATGCTCTTTAGTTAATAGTGAAAAACGTGTTGGTTTCGTGAACTGTGTAAATTCATTTGAGCCGAAAAAATCCTAGGTTTACCAGAAATGAACTCTTGCTTGTAGGAAGACACAGAGACTTTGGTTTAACACTGATTCCGAAAGAAAATTCAGACCAGTGTTCTCATCCATGAAACATACTCTGTTTTAACGCAAGAATTATCCTTTTCTTTCCAGAGTCTCCAATACAGCAAGAAACAAGAACATGCAAAAAAAAAAAGAACAGTGTTTTCTACTCATACGGACCATATCTAGTTGAACTCTGCTTATGAAACTGTAACAAACAAGACCATGTGTTACAAAGATTCTCTTTTGTTAATAATGAAAAACGTATTGGGTTCATGAACTGTGTAAATGCATTTGAGCCGAAAAACCCCTAGGTTTACCAGAAATGAACTTTTGCTTGTAGGAAGACACAGGGTTTGGTTTAACTCCGTTTGTGAAAGGAAATTCAGACCAGTGTTCTCATGAATGATATACCCTCTGTTTTGACGCAAGAAGCATCCTCTTCGTTCCAGAGACTCCAATACAGCAAGAAACACTTGCTTGCCCAGAAAAAAAGAACTGTGTTTCCTACTCATACAGACAATATCTAGTTAAACTCTGCTAATGAAACTGTAACAAACAAGACCATGTGTTCAAAGATGCTCTTTTGTTAATAATGAAAAACTTATTGGGTTCATGAACTGTGTAAATTCATTTGAGCCGAAAAACCCCTAGGTTTACCGGAAATGAACTCTTGCTTGAAGGAAGACACAGAGACTTTGGCTTAACTCTGATTCTGAAATAAAATTCAGACCAGTGTTCTCATCCATGAAACATACTCTGTTTTAACGCAAGAATTATCCTTTTCTTTCCAGAGTCTCCAATACAGCAAGAAACAAGAGCATGCAGAGAAATAAAGAACAGTGTTTCCTACTCATATGGACCATATCTAGTTGAACACTGCTTATGAAACTGTAACAAACCACAGCATCTCGTACATAGATGCTCTTTAGTTAATAGTGAAAAACCTGTTGTGTTCTTGAACTGTGTAAATTCATTTGAGCCTAAAAATCACTGGGTTTACCGGAAATGAACTCTTGCTTGTAGGAAGACACAGAGCCTTTGGTTTATCTACGTTTGTGAAGGGAAATTCAGACCAGTGTTCTCATCCATGAAACATACTCTGTTTTAACGCAAGAATTATCCTTTTCTTTCCAGAGTCTCCAATACAGCAAGAAACAAGAGCATGCCAAGAAAAAAAGAACAGTGTTTCCTACTCATATGGACCATATCTAGTTGAACACTGCTTATGAAACTGTAACAAAACACAGCATCTCTTACATAGATGCTCTTTAGTTAATAGTGAAAAACGTGTTGGGTTCGTGAACTGGGTAAATTCATTTGAGCCTAAAAATCACTGGGTTTACCGGAAATGAACTCTTGCTTGTAGGAAGACAGAGAGCCTTTGGTTTATCTACGTTTGTGAAGGGAAATTCAGACCAGTGTTCTCATCCATGAAACATACTCTGTTTTAACTCAAGAAGCATGCTCTTCTTTCCAGCGTCTCCAATCCAGCAAGAAATATGAGCATGTCTAGAAAAAAAGAACTGTGTTTCCTACTTAGATGGACCATATCTAGTTGAACTCTGCTTATGAAACTGTAAAAAACCACAGCATCTCTTACATAGATGCTATTTAGTTAATAGTGAAAAACGTGTTGGGTTCATGAACTGTGTAAATTTATTTGAGCCGAAAATTCAGTGGTTTTACTGGATATGAACTCTTGCTTGTAGGAAGACACAGAGACTTTGTTTTAACTCCAATTCTGAAAGAAAATTCAGACCAGAGTTCTCATCCATGAAACATACTAACGCAAGAATTATCCTCTTCTTTCCAGAGTCTGCAATACAGCAAGAAACATGAGCTTGCCCAGAAAAAAAGAACTGTGTTTCCTACTTATACGGACAATATCTAGTTGAACTCTGCTTATGAAACTGTAACAAACTAGACCATGTGTTCAAAGATGCTCTTTTGTTAATAATGAAAAACGTATTGGGTTCATGAACTGTTTAAATTCATTTGAGCCGAAAAACCCCTAGGTTTGCCGGAAATGAACTCTTGCTTGTAGGAAGACACAGAGACTTTGGCTTAACTCTGATTCTGAAAGAAAATTCAGACCAGTGTTCTCATCCATGAAACATACTCTGTTTTAACGCAAGAATTATCCTTTTCTTTCCAGAGTCTCCAATACAGCAAGAAACAAGAGCATGCCCAGAAAAAAAGAACAGTGTTTCCTACTCATATGGACCATATCTAGTTGAACACTGCTTATGAAACTGTAACAAATCACAGCATCTCTTACATAGATGCTCTTTAGTTAATAGTGAAAAACGTGTTGGGTTCTTGAACTGTGTAAATTCATTTGAGCCTAAAAATCACTGGGTTTACCGGAAATGAACTCTTGCTTGTACGAAGACACAGAGCCTTTGGTTTAACTCCGTTTGTGAAGGGAAATTCAGACCAGTGTTCTCATCCATGAAATACCCTCTGTTTTGACGCAAGAAACATCCTCTTCTTTCCAGAGTCCACAACCCAGCAAGAAATATGAGCATGTCCAGAAAAAAAGAACTGTGTTTCCTACTCATATGTACCATATCTAGTAGAATTCTGCTTATGAAACTGTAATAAAAGACCGCATCTCTTACGTGGATGCTCTTTAGTTAATAGTGAAAAACGTGTTCGGTTCGTGAACTGTGTAAATTCATTTCAGCCGAAAAATCACTGGGTTTACCAGAAATGTACTCTTGCTTGTAGGAAAACACAGAGGCTTTGGTTTCACTCCGTTTTTGAAAGGAAATTCAGACCAGAGTTCTCATCCATGAAACACACTCTGTTTTAACGAAAAGAGTATGCTCTTCTTTCCAGCGTCTCAAATAAAGCAGGAAACATGAGCATGCCCAGAAAAAAGAACTGTGTTTCATACTCATACGGACCATATCTAGTTGAACTCTGCTCATTAAACTGTAACAAACCACAGCATCTCTTACTTAGATGATCTTTACTTAATAGTGAAAATCGTGTTGGGTTCGTGAACTGTGTAAATTTATTTGAGCTGAAAAATCACTGGGTTAACCGGAAATGAACTCTTGCTTGTAGGAAGACAAAGAGCTTTTGGTTTAACTATGTTTGTGAAGAGAAATTCAGACCAGTGTTCTCATCCATGAAACATACTCTGTTTTAACGCAGGAAGCATGCTGTTCTTTCCAGCGTCTCCAATCCACCAAGAAATATGAGCATGTCTAGAAAAAAAGAACTGTGTTTCCTACTCATATGGACCATATCTATTTGAACTCTGCTTATGAAACTGTAACAAACCACAGCATCTCTTACATAGATGCTCTTTAGTTAATAGTGAAAAACGGGTGGGGTTCGTGAACTGTGTAAATTCATTTGAGCCGAAAAATCTCTGGGTTTACCGGAAATGAACTCTTGCTTGTAGAAAGACACAGAGACTTTGGTTTAACTCCGATTCTGAAAGAAAATTCAGACCAGGGTTCTCATCCATGAAACATACTCTGTTTTAACACAAGAATTATCCTCGTCTTTCCAGCGTCTCCAATACAGCAAGAAACAAGAGCATGGCCAGAAAAAAAGAACTGTGTTTCCCACTCATATGGACCATATCTGGATGAACTCTGCTTATGAAACTGTAACTACCACAGCATCCCTTACATTGATGCTCTTTAGTTAATAGTGAAAATCATGTTGGGTTCGTGAACTGTGTAAATTCATTTGAGCCTAAAAATCACTGGGTTTACCGGAAATGAACACTTGCTTGTAGGAAGACACAGAGCCTTCATTTAACTCCGTTTGTGAAGGGAAATTCAGTCCAGTGTTCTCATCCATGAAACATACTCTGTTTTAATGCAAGAAGCATGCTCTTCTTTCCAGCGTCTCGAATCCAGCAAGAAACATGAGCATGCCCAGAAAAAAAGAACTGTGTTTCCTACTCATACGGACAATATCTAGTTGAACTCTGCTTATGAAACTGTAACAAACAAGACCATATGTTCAAAGATGCTCTTTTGTTAATAATGAAAAACGTATTGGGTTCATGAACTGTGTAAATTCATTTGAGCCGAAAAACCCCTAGGTTTACCGGAAATGAACTCTTGCTTGTAGGAAGACACAGAGACTTTTTTTAAACTCTGATTCTGAAAGAAAATTCAGACCAGTGTTCTCATCCATGAAACATACTCTGTTTTAACGCAAGAATTATTCTTTTCTTTCCAGAGTCTCCAATACAGCAAGAAACAAGAGCATGCCCAGAAAAAAAGAACAGTGTTTCCTACTCATATGGACCATATCTAGTTAAACACTGCTTATGAAACTGTAACAAACCACAGCATCTCTTACAGAGATGCTCTTTAGTTAATAGTGAAAAACGTGTTGGGTTCTTGAACTGTGTAAATTCATTTGAGCCGAAAAATCACTGGGTTTACCGGAAATGAACTCTTGCTTGTAGAAAGATACAGAGACTTTGATTTAACTCCGTTTGTGAAGGGAAATTCAGAACAGTGTTCTAATCCATGAAACACCCTCTGTTTTAACGCAAGAATTATCATCTTCTTTCCAGAGAATTAAATACAGCAAGCAATATGAGCATGTCCGGAAAAAAACAACTGTGTTTCCTACTCATATGGACCATATCTAGTTGAACTCTGCTCATTAAACTGTAACAAACCACAGCATCTCTTACTTAGATGATCTTTACTTAATAGTGAAAATCGTGTTGGGTTCGTGAACTGTGTAAATTTATTTGAGACGAAAAATCACTGGGTTTACCGGAAATGAACTCTTGCTTGTAGGAAGACAAAGAGCTTTTGGTTTAACTCCGTTTGTGAAGAGAAATTCAGACCAGTGTTCTCATCCATGAAACATACTCTGTTTTAACGCAGGAAGCATGCTGTTCTTTCCAGCGTCTCCAATCCACCAAGAAATATGAGCATGTCTAGAAAAAAAGAACTGTGTTTCCTACTCATATGGACCATATCTATTTGAACTCTGCTTATGAAACTGTAACAAACCACAGCATCTCTTACATAGATGCTCTTTAGTTAATAGTGAAAAACGGGTGGGGTTCCGGAACTGTGTAAATTCATTTGAGCCGAAAAATCTCTGGGTTTACCGGAAATGAACTCTTGCTTGTAGAAAGACACAGAGACTTTGGATTAACACCGTTAGTGAAGGAAAATTCAGACCAGTGTTCTCATCCATGAAACACCATCTCTTTTAACGCAAGAATTATCCTTTTCTTTCCAGAGTCTCCAATACAGGAAGAAACAAGAGCATGCCCAGAAAAAAGGAACAGTGTTTCCTACTCATATGGACCATATCTAGTTGAACTCTGCTTATGAAACTGTAACAAACCACAGCATCTCTTACATAGATGCTGTTTAGTTAATAGTGAAAATCACGTTGGGTTCTTGAACTGTGTAAATTCATTTGAGCCAAAAAATCACTGGGTTTACCGGAAATGAACTCTTGCTTGTAGGAAGACACAGAGCCTTTGGTTTAACTCCGTTTGTGAAGGGAAATTCAGACCAGTGTTCTCATCCATGAAACATACTCTGTTTTAACGCAAGAAGCATACTCTTCTTTCCAGCGTCTCCAATCCAGCAAGAAATATGAGCATGTTTAGAAAAAAAGAACTGTGTTTCCTACTCATATGGACCATATCTAGTTGAACTCTGCTTATGAAACTGTAACAAACCACAGCATCTCTTACACAGATGCTCTTTAGTTAATAGTGAAAAACGGGTGGGGTTCGTGAACTGTGTAAATTCATTTGAGCCGAAAAATCTCTGGGTTTACCGGAAATGAACTCTTGCTTGTAGAAAGACACAGAGACTTTGGTTTAACACCGTTACTGAAGGAAAATTCAGACCAGTGTTCTCATCCATGAAACACCATCTGTTTTAACGCAAGAAACATCCTCTTCTCTCCAGATTCCACAATACAGCAAGAAATATGAGCATGTGAGAAAAAAAGAACTGTGTTTCCAACTCATACGGACCATATCTAGTAGAATTCTGCTTATGAAACTGTAACAAACGACAGCATCTATTACGTGGATGCTCTTTAGTTAATATTGAAAAACGTTTTCGGTTCGTGAACTGTGTAAATTCATTTGAGCCGAAAATTCACTGGTTTTACCAGATATGAACTCCTGCTTGTAGGAAGACACAGAGACTTTGGTTTAACTCCGATTCTGAAAGAAAATTCAGACCAGGGTTCTCATCCATGAAACATACTCTGTTTTAACACAAGAATTATCCTCGTCTTTCCAGCGTCTCCAATACAGCAAGAAACAAGAGCATGGCCAGAAAAAAAGAACTGTGTTTCCCACTCATATGGACCATATCTGGATGAACTCTGCTTATGAAACTGTAACTACCACAGCATCCCTTACATTGATGCTCTTTAGTTAATAGTGAAAATCATGTTGGGTTCGTGAACTGTGTAAATTCATTTGAGCCTAAAAATCACTGGGTTTACCGGAAATGAACACTTGCTTGTAGGAAGACACAGAGCCTTTGGTTTAACTCCGTTTGTGAAGGGAAATTCAGTCCAGTGTTCTCATCCATGAAACATACTCTGTTTTAATGCAAGAAGCATGCTCTTCTTTCCAGCGTCTCGAATCCAGCAAGAAACATGAGCATGCCCAGAAAAAAAGAACTGTGTTTCCTACTCATACGGACAATATCTAGTTGAACTCTGCTTATGAAACTGTAACAAACAAGACCATATGTTCAAAGATGCTCTTTTGTTAATAATGAAAAACGTATTGGGTTCATGAACTGTGTAAATTCATTTGAGCCGAAAAACCCCTAGGTTTACCGGAAATGAACTCTTGCTTGTAGGAAGACACAGAGACTTTTTTTAAACTCTGATTCTGAAAGAAAATTCAGACCAGTGTTCTCATCCATGAAACATACTCTGTTTTAACGCAAGAATTATTCTTTTCTTTCCAGAGTCTCCAATACAGCAAGAAACAAGAGCATGCCCAGAAAAAAAGAACAGTGTTTCCTACTCATATGGACCATATCTAGTTAAACACTGCTTATGAAACTGTAACAAACCACAGCATCTCTTACAGAGATGCTCTTTAGTTAATAGTGAAAAACGTGTTGGGTTCTTGAACTGTGTAAATTCATTTGAGCCGAAAAATCACTGGGTTTACCGGAAATGAACTCTTGCTTGTAGAAAGATACAGAGACTTTGATTTAACTCCGTTTGTGAAGGGAAATTCAGAACAGTGTTCTAATCCATGAAACACCCTCTGTTTTAACGCAAGAATTATCATCTTCTTTCCAGAGAATTAAATACAGCAAGCAATATGAGCATGTCCGGAAAAAAACAACTGTGTTTCCTACTCATATGGACCATATCTAGTTGAACTCTGCTCATTAAACTGTAACAAACCACAGCATCTCTTACTTAGATGATCTTTACTTAATAGTGAAAATCGTGTTGGGTTCGTGAACTGTGTAAATTTATTTGAGACGAAAAATCACTGGGTTTACCGGAAATGAACTCTTGCTTGTAGGAAGACAAAGAGCTTTTGGTTTAACGCCGTTTGTGAAGAGAAATTCAGACCAGTGTTCTCATCCATGAAACATACTCTGTTTTAACGCAGGAAGCATGCTGTTCTTTCCAGCGTCTCCAATCCACCAAGAAATATGAGCATGTCTAGAAAAAAAGAACTGTGTTTCCTACTCATATGGACCATATCTATTTGAACTCTGCTTATGAAACTGTAACAAACCACAGCATCTCTTACATAGATGCTCTTTAGTTAATAGTGAAAAACGGGTGGGGTTCGTGAACTGTGTAAATTCATTTGAGCCGAAAAATCTCTGGGTTTACCGGAAATGAACTCTTGCTTGTAGAAAGACACAGAGACTTTGGATTAACACCGTTAGTGAAGGAAAATTCAGACCAGTGTTCTCATCCATGAAACACCATCTGTTTTAACGCAAGAATTATCCTTTTCTTTCCAGAGTCTCCAATACAGGAAGAAACAAGAGCATGCCCAGAAAAAAGGAACAGTGTTTCCTACTCATATGGACCATATCTAGTTGAACTCTGCTTATGAAACTGTAACAAACCACAGCATCTCTTACATAGATGCTGTTTAGTTAATAGTGAAAATCACGTTGGGTTCTTGAACTGTGTAAATTCATTTGAGCCAAAAAATCACTGGGTTTACCGGAAATGAACTCTTGCTTGTAGGAAGACACAGAGCCTTTGGTTTAACTCCGTTTGTGAAGGGAAATTCAGACCAGTGTTCTCATCCATGAAACATACTCTGTTTTAACGCAAGAAGCATACTCTTCTTTCCAGCGTCTCCAATCCAGCAAGAAATATGAGCATGTTTAGAAAAAAAGAACTGTGTTTCCTACTCATATGGACCATATCTAGTTGAACTCTGCTTATGAAACTGTAACAAACCACAGCATCTCTTACACAGATGCTCTTTAGTTAATAGTGAAAAACGGGTGGGGTTCGTGAACTGTGTAAATTCATTTGAGCCGAAAAATCTCTGGGTTTACCGGAAATGAACTCTTGCTTGTAGAAAGACACAGAGACTTTGGTTTAACACCGTTACTGAAGGAAAATTCAGACCAGTGTTCTCATCCATGAAACACCATCTGTTTTAACGCAAGAAACATCCTCTTCTCTCCAGATTCCACAATACAGCAAGAAATATGAGCATGTCCAGAAAAAAAGAACTGTGTTTCCAACTCATACGGACCATATCTAGTAGAATTCTGCTTATGAAACTGTAACAAACGACAGCATCTATTACGTGGATGCTCTTTAGTTAATATTGAAAAACGTTTTCGGTTCGTGAACTGTGTAAATTCATTTGAGCCGAAAATTCACTGGTTTTACCAGATATGAACTCCTGCTTGTAGGAAGACACAGAGACTTTGGTTTAACTCCGAATCTGAAAGAAAATTCAGACCAGGGTTCTCATCCATGAAACATACTCTGTTTTAACACAAGAATTATCCTCGTCTTTCCAGCGTCTCCAATACAGCAAGAAACAAGAGCATGGCCAGAAAAAAAGAACAGTGTTTCCCACTCATATGGACCATATCTGGATGAACTCTGCTTATGAAACTGTAACTACCACAGCATCCCTTACATTGATGCTCTTTAGTTAATAGTGAAAATCATGTTGGGTTCGTGAACTGTGTAAATTCATTTGAGCCTAAAAATCACTGGGTTTACCGGAAATGAACTCTTGCTTGTAGGAAGACACAGAGCCTTCGTTTTAACTCCGTTTGTGAAGGGAAATTCAGTCCAGTGTTCTCATCCATGAAACATACTCTGTTTTAATGCAAGAAGCATGCTCTTCTTTCCAGCGTCCCGAATCCAGCAAGAAACATGAGCATGCCCAGAAAAAAAGAACTGTGTTTCCTACTCATACGGACAATATCTAGTTGAACTCTGCTTATGAAACTGTAACAAACAAGACCATGTGTTCAAAGATGCTCTTTTATTAATAATGAAAAACGTATTGGGTTCATGAACTGTGTAAATTCATTTGAGCCGAAAAATCACTAGGTTTACCGGAATTGAACTCTTGCTTGTAGGAAGACACAGAGGCTTTGGTTTCACTCCGTTTGTGAAGGGAAATTCAGACCAGAGTTTTCATCCATGAAACACACTCTGTTTTAACGCAAGAAGCATGCTCTTCTTTCCAGCATGTCCAATACAGCAAGAAACATGAGTATGCCCAGAAAAAAAGAACTGTGTTTCCTACTCATACGGACAATATCTAGTTGAACTCTGCTTATGAAACTGTAACAAACAAGACCATGTGTTCAAAGATTCTCTTTTGTTAATAATGAAAAACGTATTGCGTTCATGAACTGTGTAAATTCATTTGAGCTGAAAAACCCCTAGGTTTACCGGAAATGAACTCTTGCTTGTAGGAATACACAGAGACTTTGGTTTAACTCTGATTCCGAAAGAAAATTCAGACCAGTGTTCTCATCCATGAAACATACTCTGTTTTAACGCAAGAATTATCCTTTTCTTTCCAGAGTCTCCAATACAGCAAGAAACAAGTGCATGCCCAGAAAAAAGGAACAGTGTTTCCTACTCATATGGACCATATCTAGTTGAACTCTGCTTATGAAACTGTAACAAACCACAGCATTCCTTACATAGATGCTGTTTAGTTAATAGTGAAAATCATGTTGGGTTCTTGAACTGTGTAAATTCATTTGAGCCTAAAAATCACTGGGTTTACCGGAAATGAACTCTTGCTTGTAGGAAGACACAGAGCCTTTGGTTTAACTCCGTTTGTGAAGGGAAATTCAGACCAGTGTTCTCATCCCTGAAACATACTCTGTTTTAACGCAAGAATTATCCTTTCCTTTCCAGAGTCTCCAATACAGCAAGAAACAAGAGCATGCCAAGAATAAAAGAACAGTGTTTCCTACTCATATGGACCATATCTAGTTGAACTCTGCTCATGAAACTGTAACAAACAACAGCATCTCTTACATAGATGCTCTTTAGTTAATAGTGAAAAACGTGTTGGGTTCGTGAACTGTGTAAATTCATTTGAGCCTAAAAATCACTGGGTTTACCGGAAATGAACTCTTGCTTGTGGGAAGACACAGAGCCTTTGGTTTAACTCCGTCTGTGAAGGGAAATTCAGTCCAGTGTTCTCATCCATGAAACATACTCTGTTTTAATGCAAGAAGCATGCTCTTCTTTCCAGCGTCTCGAATCCAGCAAGAAATATGAGCATGTCTAGAAAAAAAAAACTGTGTTTCCTATTCATATGGACCATATCTAGTTGAACTCTGCTTATGAAACTGTAACAAACCACAGCATCTCTTACATAGATGCTCTTTAGTTAATAGTGAAAAACGTGTTGGGTTCGTGAACTGTGTAAATTCATTTGAGCCGAAAAATCACTGGGTTTACCGGAATTGAACTCTTGCTTGTAGGAAGACACAGAGGCTTTGGTTTCACTCCGTTTGTGAAGGGAAATTCAGACCAGAGTTTTCATCCATGAAACACACTCTGTTTTAACGCAAGAAGCATGCTCTTCTTTCCAGCGTCTCCAATACAGCAAGAAACATGAGCATGCCCAGAAAAAAAGAACTGTGTTTCCTACTCATACGGACAATATCTAGTTGAACTCTGCTTATGAAACTGAAACAAACAAGACCATGTGTTCAAAGATTCTCTTTTGTTAATAATGAAAAACGTATTGGGTTCATGAACTGTGTAAATTCATTTGAGCTGAAAAACCCCTAGGTTTACCGGAAATGAACGCTTGCTTGTAGGAATACACAGAGACTTTGGTTTAACTCTGATTCTGAAAGAAAATTCCGACCAGTGTTCTCATTCATGAAACATACTCTGTTTTAACGCAAGAAGCATGCTCTTCTTTCCAGCGTCTCCAATCCAGCAAGAAATATGAGCATGTTTAGAAAAAAAGAACTGTGTTTCCTACTCATATGGACCATATCTAGTTGAACTCTGCTTATGAAACTGTAACAAACCACAGCATCTCTTACACAGATGCTCTTTAGTTAATAGTGAAAAACGTGTTGGGTTCGTGAACTGTGTAAATTCATTTGAGCCGAAAAATCACTGGGTTTACCGGAAATGAACTCTTGCTTGTAGGAAGACACAGAGCCTTTGGTTTATCTCCGTTTTTGAAGGGAAATTCAGACCAGTGTTCTCATCCATGAAACATACTCTGTTTTAACGCAAGAAGCATACTCTTCTTTCCAGCGTCTCCAATCCAGCAAGAAATATGAGCATGTCTAGAAAAAAAGAACTGTGTTTCCTATTCATATGGACCATATCTAGTTGAACTCTGCTTATGAAACTGTAAAAAACCACAGCATCTCTTACATAGATGCTCTTTAGTTAATAGTGAAAAACGTGTTGGGTTCGTGAACTGTGTAAATTCATTTGAGCCGAAAATTCACTGGTTTTACCAGATATGAACTCTTGCTTGTAGCAAGACACAGAGACTTTTTTTTAACTCCGATTCTGAAAGAAAATTCAGACCAGAGTTCTCATCCATGAAACATACTCTGTTTTAACGCAAGAATTATCCTCTTCCTTCCAGAGTCTGCAATACAGCAAGAAACAAGAGCATTCCCAGAATAAAAGAACTGTTTTTCCCACTCATATGGACCATATCTGGTTGAACTCTGCTTATAAAACTGTAACAAACCACAGCATCCCTTACATAGATGCTCTTTAGTTAATAGTGAAAATTGTGTTGGGTTCGTGATCTGTGTAAATTCATTTGAGCCGAAAAATCACTGGGTATAACAGAAATGAACTCTTGCTTGTAGGAAGACACAGGGTTTGCTTTAACTCCTTTTGTGAAGGGAAATTCAGACCAGTGTTCTTATCCATGAAATACCCTCTGTTTTGACGCAAGAAGCATCCTCTTCTTTCCAGAGTCTGCAATACAGCAAGAAATATGACCATGTCCAGAAAAAAAGAACTGTGTCCTACTCATACGGACCATATCTAGTTGAACTCTGCTTATGAAACTGTAACAAACCACAGCATCTCTTACATAGATGCTCTTTAGTTAATATTGAAAAACATATTGGGTTTATGAACTGTGTAAATTCATTTGAGCCGAAAAATCACTGGGTTTACCGGAAATGTACTCTTGCTTGTAGGAAGACACAGAGGCTTTGGTTTCACTCCGTTTGTGAAGGGAAATTCAGACCAGAGTTTTCATCCATGAAACACACTCTGTTTTAACGCAAGAAGCATGCTCTTCTTTCCAGCGTCTCCAATACAGCAAGAAACATGAGCATGCCCAGAAAAAAAGAACTGTGTTTCCTACTCATACGGACAATATGTAGTTGAACTCTACTTATGAAACTGTAACAAACAAGACCATGTGTTACAAAGATGCTCTTTTGTTAATAATGAAAAACGTATTGGGTTTTATGAACTGTGTAAATTCATTTGAGCCGAAAAACCCGTAGGTTTACCGGAAATGAACTCTTGCTTGTAGGAAGACACAGAGACTTTGGTATAACTCTGATTCTGAAAGAAAATTCAGACCAGTGTTCTCATCCATGAAACATACTCTGTTTAACGGCAAGAATTATCCTTTTCTTTCCAGAGTCTCCAATACAGCAAGAAACAAGAGCATGCCCAGAAAAATAGAACAGTGTTTCCTACTCATATGGACCATATTTAGTTGAACTGTGCTTATGAAACTGTAACAAACCATAGCATCTCTTACATAGATGCTCTTTAGTTAATAGTAAAAACGTGTTGGGTTCGTGAACTGTGTAAATTCATTTGAGTCGAAAATTCACTGGTTTTACCGGATATGAACTCTTGCTTGTAGCAAGACACAGAACCTTTGGTTTAACTCCGTTTGTGAAGGGAAATTCAGACCAGTGTTCTCATCCATGAAACATACTCTGTTTTAACGCAAGAATTATCCTCTTCTTTCCAGAGTCTGCATACAGCAAGAAATAAGAGCATGCCCAGAAAAAAAGAACAGTGTTTCCTACTCATATGGACCATATCTAGTTGAACTCTGCCTATGAAACTGTAACAAACCACAGCATCTCTTACATAGATGCTCTTTAGTTAATAGTGAAAATCATGTTGGGTTCTTGAACTGTGTAAATTCATTTGAGCCTAAAAATCACTGGGTTTACCGGAAATGAACTCTTGCTTGTAGGAAGACACAGAACCTTTGGTTTAACTCCGTTTGTGAAGGGAAATTCAGACCAGTGTTCTCATCCATGAAACATACTCTGTTTTAACACAAGAAGCATGCACTTCTTTCCAGCGTCTCCAATCCAGCAAGAAATATGAGCATGTTTAGAAAAAAAGAACTGTGTTTCCTACTCATATGGACCATATCTAGTTGAACTCTGCTTATGAAACTGTAACACGTCTCCAATCCAGCAAGAAATATGAGCATGTTTAGAAAAAAAGAACTGTGTTTCCTACTCATATGGACCATATCTAGTTGAACTCTGCTTATGAAACTGTAACAAACCACAGCATCTCTTACACAGATGCTCTTTAGTTAATAGTGAAAATCGTGTTGGGTTCGTGAACTGTGTAAATTCATTTGAGCAGAAAAATCACTGGGTTTACCGGAAATGAACTCTTGCTTGTAGGAAGACACAGATCCTTTGCTTTATCTCCGTTTGTGAAGGGAAATTCAGACCAGTGTTCTCATCCATGAAACATACTCTGTTTTAACGCAAGAAGCATGCTCTTCTTTCCAGCGTCTCCAATCCAGCAAGAATTATGGGCATGTCTAGAAAAAAAGAACTGTGTTTCCTATTCATATGGACCATATCTAGTTGAACTCTGCTTATGAAACTGTAAAAAACCACAGCATCTCTTCCATAGATTCTCTTTAGTTAATAGTGAAAAACGTGTTGGGTTCGTGAACTGTGTAAATTCATTTGAGCCGAAAATTCACTGGTTTTACCAGATAAGAACTCTTGCTTGTAGGAAGACACAGAGACTTTGTTTTAACTCCGATTCTGAAAGAAAATTCAGACCAGAGTTCTCATCCATGAAACATACTCTGTTTTAACGCAAGAATTATCCTCTTCTTTCCAGAGTCTGCAATACAGCAAGAAACAAGAGCATTCCCAGAATAAAAGAACTGTTTTTCCCACTAACACGGACCATATCTGGTTGAACTCTGCTTATGAAACTGTAACAAACCACAGCATTCCTTACATAGATGCTCTTTAGTTAATAGTGAAAATCGTGTTGGGTTCGTGAACTGTGTAAATTCATTTGAGCCAAAAAATCACTGGGTATAACAGAAATGAACTCTTGCTTGTAGGAAGACACAGGGTTTGGTTTAACTCCGTTTGTGAAGGGAAATTCAGACCAGTGTTCTCATCCATGAAATACCCTCTGTTTTGACGCAAGAAGCATCCTCTTCTTTCCAGAGTCTGCAATACAGCAAGAAATATGAGCATGTCCAGAAAAAAAGAACTGTGTTTCCTACACATACGGACCATATCTAGTTGAACTCTGCTTATGAAACTGTAACAAACCACAGCATCTCTTACATAGATGCTCTTTAGTTAATAGTGAAAAACGTGTTGGGTTCTTGAACTGTGTAAATTCATTTGAGCCGAAAAATCACTGGGTTTACCGGAAATGAACTCTTGCTTGTAGGAAGACACAGAGGCTTTGGTTTCACTCCGTTTGTGAAGGGAAATTCAGACCAGAGTTTTCATCCATGAAACACACTCTGTTTCAACGCAAGAAGCATGCTCTTCTTTCCAGCGTCTCCAATACAGCAAGAAACATGAGCATGCCCTGAGAAAAAGAACTGTGTTTCCTACTCATACAGACAATATCTAGTTGAACTCTGCTTATGAAACTGTAACAAACAAGACCATGTGTTCAAAGATGCTCTTTTTTTAATAATGAAAAACATATTGTGTTTTATGAACTGTGTAAATTCATTTGAGCCGAAAAACCCCTAGGTTTACCGGAAATGAACTCTTGCTTGTAGGAAGACACAGAGACTTTGGTTTTACTATGATTCTGAAAGAAAATTCAGACCAGTGTTCTCATCCATGACACATACTCTGTTTTAAGGCAAGAATTATCCTTTTCTTTCCAGAGTCTCCAATACAGCAAGAAACAAAAGCATGCCCAGAAAAAAAGAACAGTGTTTCCTACTCATATGGACCATATTTAGTTGAACTCTGCTTATGAAACTGTAATAAACCACAGCATCTCTTACATAGATGCTCTTTAGTTAATAGTGAAAAACGTGTTGGGTTCTTGAACTGTGTAAATTCATTTGAGCCGAAAAATCACTGGGTTTACAGGAAATGAACTCTTGCTTGTAGGAAGACACAGAGGCTTTGGTTTCACTCCGTTTGTGAAGGGAAATTCAGACCAGCGTTTTCATCCATGAAACACACTCTGTTTTAACGCAAGAAGCATGCTCTTCTTTCCAGCGTCTCCAACACAGCAAGAAACATGAGCATTCCCAGAATAAAAGAACTGTGTTTCCAACTCATACCGACCATATCTGGTTGAACTCTGCTTATGAAACTGTAAAAAACACAGCATCTCTTACATAGATGCTCTTTAGTTAATAGTGAAAAACGTGTTGGGTTCGTGAACTGTGTAAATTCATTTGAGCCGAAAATTCCCTGGTTTTACCAGATATGAACTCTTGCTTGTAGGAGGACACAGAGACTTTGTTTTAACTCCGATTCTGAAAGAAAATTCAGACCAGAGTTCTCATCCATGCAAAATACTCTGTTTTAATGCAAGAATTATCCTCTTCTTTCCAGAGTCTCCAATACAGCAAGAAACAAGTGCATGCCCAGAAAAAAGGAACAGTGTTTCCTACTCATATGGACCATATCTAGTTGAACTCTGCTTATGAAACTGTAACAAACCACAGCATCTCTTACACAGATGCTCTTAAGTTAATAGTGAAAAACGTGTTGGGTTCTTGAACTGTGTAAATTCATTTGAGCCGAAAAATCACTAGGTTTACCGGAATTGAACTCTTGCTTGTAGGAAGACACAGAGGCTTTGGTTTCACTCCGTTTGTGAAGGGAAATTCAGACCAGAGTTTTTATCCATGAAACACACTCTGTTTTAACGCAAGAAGCATGCTCTTCTTTCCAGCGTCTCCAATACAGCAAGAAACATGAGCATGCCCAGAAAAAAAGAACTGTGTTTCCTACTCATACGGACAATATCTAGTTGAACTCTGCTTATGAAACTGTAACAAACAAGACCATGTGTTCAAAGATTCTCTTTTGTTAATAATGAAAAACGTATTGGGTTCATGAACTGTGTAAATTCATTTGAGCTGAAAAACCCCTAGGTTTACCGGAAATGAACTCTTGCTTGTAGGAATACACAGAGACTTTGGTTTAATTCTGATTCTGAAAGAAAATTCAGACCAGTGTTCTCATCCATGAAACATACTCTGTTTTAACGCAAGAATTATCCTTTTCTTTCCAGAGTCTCCAATACAGCAAGAAACAAGAGCATGCCCAGAAAAAAGGAACAGTGTTTCCTACTCATATGGACCATATCTAGTTGAACTCTGCTTATGAAACTGTAACAAACCACAGCATTCCTTACATAGATGCTGTTTAGTTAATAGTGAAAATCATGTTGGGTTCTTGAACTGTGTAAATTCATTTGAGCCTAAAAATCACTGGGTTTACCGGAAATGAACTCTTGCTTGTAGGAAGACACAGAGCCTTTGGTTTAACTCCGTTTGTGAAGGGAAATTCAGACCAGTGTTCTCATCCCTGAAACATACTCTGTTTTAACGCAAGAAGCATGCTCTTCTTTCCAGCGTCTCCAATCCAGCAAGAAATATGAGCATGTCTAGAAAAAAAGAACTGTGTTTCCTACTCATATGGACCATATCTATTTGAACTCTGCTTATGAAACTATAACAAACCACAGCATCTCTTACATAGATGCTCTTTAGTTAATAGTGAAAAACGGGTGGGGTTCGTGAACTGTGTAAATTCATTTGAGCCGAAAAATCTCTGGGTTTACCGGAAATGAACTCTTGCTTGTAGAAAGACACAGAGACTTTTGTTTAACACCGTTACTGAAGGAAAATTCAGATCAGTGTTCTCATCCATGAAACACCATCTGTTTTAACGCAAGAAACATACTCTTCTCTCCAGATTCCACAATACAGCAAGAAATATGAGCGTGTCCAGAAAAAAAGAACTGTGTTTCCAACTCATAGGGACCATATCTAGTAGAATTCTGCTTATGAAACTGTAACAAACGACAGCATCTATTACGTGGATGCTCTTTAGTTAATATTGAAAAACGTTTTCGGTTCGTGAACTGTGTAAATTCACTTGAGCCGAAAATTCACTGGTTTTACCAGATATGAGCTCCTGCTTGTAGGAAGACACAGAGACTTTGGTTTAACTCCTATTCTGAAAGAAAATTCAGACCAGGGTTCTCATCCATGAAACATACTCTGTTTTAACGCAAGAATTATCCTTTCCTTTCCAGAGTCTCCAATACAGCAAGAAACAAGAGCATGCCAAGAATAAAAGAACAGTGTTTCCTACTCATATGGACCATATCTAGTTGAACTCTGCTCATGAAACTGTAACAAACAACAGCATCTCTTACATAGATGCTCTTTAGTTAATAGTGAAAAACGTGTTGGGTTCGTGAACTGTGTAAATTCATTTGAGCCTAAAAATCACTGGGTTTACCGGAAATGAACTCTTGCTTGTGGGAAGACACAGAGCCTTTGGTTTAACTCCGTCTGTGAAGGGAAATTCAGTCCAGTGTTCTCATCCATGAAACATACTCTGTTTTAATGCAAGAAGCATGCTCTTCTTTCCAGCGTCTCGAATCCAGCAAGAAATATGAGCATGTCTAGAAAAAAAAAACTGTGTTTCCTATTCATATGGACCATATCTAGTTGAACTCTGCTTATGAAACTGTAACAAACCACAGCATCTCTTACATAGATGCTCTTTAGTTAATAGTGAAAAACGTGTTGGGTTCGTGAACTGTGTAAATTCATTTGAGCCGAAAAATCACTGGGTTTACCGGAATTGAACTCTTGCTTGTAGGAAGACACAGAGGCTTTGGTTTCACTCCGTTTGTGAAGGGAAATTCAGACCAGAGTTTTCATCCATGAAACACACTCTGTTTTAACGCAAGAAGCATGCTCTTCTTTCCAGCGTCTCCAATACAGCAAGAAACATGAGCATGCCCAGAAAAAAAGAACTGTGTTTCCTACTCATACGGACAATATCTAGTTGAACTCTGCTTATGAAACTGAAACAAACAAGACCATGTGTTCAAAGATTCTCTTTTGTTAATAATGAAAAACGTATTGGGTTCATGAACTGTGTAAATTCATTTGAGCTGAAAAACCCCTAGGTTTACCGGAAATGAACGCTTGCTTGTAGGAATACACAGAGACTTTGGTTTAACTCTGATTCTGAAAGAAAATTCCGACCAGTGTTCTCATTCATGAAACATACTCTGTTTTAACGCAAGAAGCATGCTCTTCTTTCCAGCGTCTCCAATCCAGCAAGAAATATGAGCATGTTTAGAAAAAAAGAACTGTGTTTCCTACTCATATGGACCTTATCTAGTTGAACTCTGCTTATGAAACTGTAACAAACCACAGCATCTCTTACACAGATGCTCTTTAGTTAATAGTGAAAAACGTGTTGGGTTCGTGAACTGTGTAAATTCATTTGATCCGAAAAATCACTGGGTTTACCGGAAATGAACTCTTGCTTGTAGGAAGACACAGAGCCTTTGGTTTATCTCCGTTTTTGAAGGGAAATTCAGACCAGTGTTCTCATCCATGAAACATACTCTGTTTTAAAGCAAGAAGCATACTCTTCTTTCCAGCGTCTCCAATCCAGCAAGAAATATGAGCATGTCTAGAAAAAAAGAACTGTGTTTCCTATTCATATGGACCATATCTAGTTGAACTCTGCTTATGAAACTGTAAAAAACCACAGCATCTCTTACATAGATGCTCTTTAGTTAATAGTGAAAATCGTGTTGGGTTCGTGAACTGTGTAAATTCATTTGAGCCGAAAAATCACTGGGTATAACAGAAATGAACTCTTGCTTGTAGGAAGACACAGGGTTTGCTTTAACTCCTTTTGTGAAGGGAAATTCAGACCAGTGTTCTTATCCATGAAATACCCTCTGTTTTGACGCAAGAAGCATCCTCTTCTTTCCAGAGTCTGCAATACAGCAAGAAATATGACCATGTCCAGAAAAAAAGAACTGTGTCCTACTCATACGGACCATATCTAGTTGAACTCTGCTTATGAAACTGTAACAAACCACAGCATCTCTTACATAGATGCTCTTTAGTTAATATTGAAAAACATATTGGGTTTATGAACTGTGTAAATTCATTTGAGCCGAAAAATCACTGGGTTTACCGGAAATGAACTCTTGCTTGTAGGAAGACACAGAGGCTTTGGTTTCACTCCGTTTGTGAAGGGAAATTCAGACCAGAGTTTTCATCCATGAAACACACTCTGTTTTAACGCAAGAAGCATGCTCTTCTTTCCAGCGTCTCCAATACAGCAAGAAACATGAGCATGCCCAGAAAAAAAGAACTGTGTTTCCTACTCATACGGACAATATGTAGTTGAACTCTACTTATGAAACTGTAACAAACAAGACCATGTGTTACAAAGATGCTCTTTTGTTAATAATGAAAAACGTATTGGGTTTTATGAACTGTGTAAATTCATTTGAGCCGAAAAACCCGTAGGTTTACCGGAAATGAACTCCTGCTTGTAGGAAGACACAGAGACTTTGGTATAACTCTGATTCTGAAAGAAAATTCAGACCAGTGTTCTCATCCATGAAACATACTCTGTTTAACGGCAAGAATTATCCTTTTCTTTCCAGAGTCTCCAATACAGCAAGAAACAAGAGCATGCCCAGAAAAATAGAACAGTGTTTCCTACTCATATGGACCATATTTAGTTGAACTGTGCTTATGAAACTGTAACAAACCACAGCATCTCTTACATAGATGCTCTTTAGTTAATAGTAAAAACGTGTTGGGTTCGTGAACTGTGTAAATTCATTTGAGCCTAAAAATCACTGGGTTTACCAGAAATGAACTCTTGCTTGTAGGAAGACACAGAACCTTTGGTTTAACTCCGTTTGTGAAGGGAAATTCAGACCAGTGTTCTCATCCATGAAACATACTCTGTTTTAACACAAGAAGCATGCTCTTCTTTCCAGCGTCTCCAATCCAGAAAGAAATATGAGCATGTTTAGAAAAAAAGAACTGTGTTTCCTACTCATATGGACCATATCTAGTTGAACTCTGCTTATGAAACTGTAACACGTCTCCAATCCAGCAAGAAATATGAGCATGTTTAGAAAAAAAGAACTGTGTTTCCTACTCATATGGACCATATCTAGTTGAACTCTGCTTATGAAACTGTAACAAACCACAGCATCTCTTACACAGATGCTCTTTAGTTAATAGTGAAAAACGTGTTGGGTTCGTGAACTGTGTAAATTCATTTGAGCAGAAAAATCACTGGGTTTACCGGAAATGAACTCTTGCTTGTAGGAAGACACAGATCCTTTGCTTAATCTCCGTTTGTGAAGGGAAATTCAGACCAGTGTTCTCATCCATGAAACATACTCTGTTTTAACGCAAGAAGCATGCTCTTCTTTCCAGCGTCTCCAATCCAGCAAGAATTATGGGCATGTCTAGAAAAAAAGAACTGTGTTTCCTATTCATATGGACCATATCTAGTTGAACTCTGGTTATGAAACTGTAAAAAACCACAGCATCTCTTCCATAGATTCTCTTTAGTTAATAGTGAAAAACGTGTTGGGTTCGTGAACTGTGTAAATTCATTTGAGCCGAAAATTCACTGGTTTTACCAGATATGAACTCTTGCTTGTAGGAAGACACAGAGACTTTGTTTTAACTCCGATTCTGAAAGAAAATACAGACCAGAGTTCTCATCCATGAAACATACTCTGTTTTAACGCAAGAATTATCCTCTTCTTTCCAGAGTCTGCAATACAGCAAGAAACAAGAGCATTCCCAGAATAAAAGAACTGTTTTTCCCACTAACACGGACCATATCTGGTTGAACTCTGCTTATGAAACTGTAACAAACCACAGCATTCCTTACATAGATGCTCTTTAGTTAATAGTGAAAATCGTGTTGGGTTCGTGAACTGTGTAAATTCATTTGAGCCGAAAAATCACTGGGTATAACAGAAATGAACTCTTGCTTGTAGGAAGACACAGGGTTTGGTTTAACTCCGTTTGTGAAGGGAAATTCAGACCAGTGTTCTCATCCATGAAATACCCTCTGTTTTGACGCAAGAAGCATCCTCTTCTTTCCAGAGTCTGCAATACAGCAAGAAATATGAGCATGTCCAGAAAAAAAGAACTGTGTTTCCTACTCATACGGACCATATCTAGTTGAACTCTGCTTATGAAACTGTAACAAACCACAGCATGTCTTTCATAGATGCTCTTTAGTTAATAGTGAAAAACGTGTTGGGTTCTTGAACTGTGTAAATTCATTTGAGCCGAAAAATCACTGGGTTTACCGGAAATGAACTCTTGCTTGTAGGAAGACACAGAGGCTTTGGTTTCACTCCGTTTGTGAAGGGAAATTCAGACCAGAGTTTTCATCCATGAAACACACTCTGTTTTAACGCAAGAAGCATGCTCTTCTTTCCAGCGTCTCCAATACAGCAAGAAACATGAGCATGCCCTGAAAAAAAGAACTGTGTTTCCTACTCATACAGACAATATCTAGTTGAACTCTGCTTATGAAACTGTAACAAACAAGACCATGTGTTCAAAGATGCTCTTTTTTTAATAATGAAAAACATATTGTGTTTTATGAACTGTGTAAATTCATTTGAGCCGAAAAACCCCTAGGTTTACCGGAAATGAACTCTTGCTTGTAGGAAGACACAGAGACTTTGGTTTTACTCTGATTCTGAAAGAAAATTCAGACCAGTGTTCTCATCCATGACACATACTCTGTTTTAAGGCAAGAATTATCCTTTTCTTTCCAGAGTCTCCAATACAGCAAGAAACAAAAGCATGCCCAGAAAAAAAGAACAGTGTTTCCTACTCATATGGACCATATTTAGTTGAACTCTGCTTATGAAACTGTAATAAACCACAGCATCTCTTACATAGATGCTCTTTAGTTAATAGTGAAAAACGTGTTGGGTTCTTGAACTGTGTAAATTCATTTGAGCCGAAAAATCACTGGGTTTACAGGAAATGAACTCTTGCTTGTAGGAAGACACAGAGGCTTTGGTTTCACTCCGTTTGTGAAGGGAAATTCAGACCAGCGTTTTCATCCATGAAACACACTCTGTTTTAACGCAAGAAGCATGCTCTTCTTTCCAGCGTCTCCAACACAGCAAGAAACATGAGCATGCCCTGAAAAAAAGAACTGTGTTTCCTACTCATACAGACAATATCTAGTTGAACTCTGCTTATGAAACTGTAACAAACAAGACCATGTGTTCAAAGATGCTCTTTTGTTAATAATGAAAAACGTATTGGGTTCATGAACTGTGTAAATTCATTTGAGCCGAAAATTCACTGGTTTTACCGGATATGAACTCTTGCTTGTAGGAAGACACAGAGATTTTGGTTTAACTCCGATTCTGAAAGAAAATTCAGACCAGTGTTCTCATCCATAAAACATACTCTGTTTTAACGCAAGAATTATCCTCTTCTTTCCAGAGTCTGCAATACAGCAAGAAACAAGAGCATTCCCAGAATAAAAGAACTGTGTTTCCAACTCATACCGACCATATCTGGTTGAACTCTGCTTATGAAACTGTAAAAAACACAGCATCTCTTACATAGATGCTCTTTAGTTAATAGTGAAAAACGTGTTGGGTTCGTGAACCGTGTAAATTCATTTGAGCCGAAAATTCCCTGGTTTTACCAGATATGAACTCTTGCTTGTAGGAGGACACAGAGACTTTGTTTTAACTCCGATTCTGAAAGAAAATTCAGACCAGAGTTCTCATCCATGAAAAATACTCTGTTTTAATGCAAGAATTATCCTCTTCTTTCCAGAGTCTGCAATACAGCAAGAAACAAGAGCATTCCCAGAATAAAAGAACTGTTTTTCCCACTCATACGGACCATATCTGGTTGAACTCTGCTTATGAAACTGTAACAAACCACAGCATCCCTTACATAGATGCTCTTTAGTTAATAGTGAAAATCGTGTTGGGTTCGTGAACTGTGTAAATTCATTTGAGCCGAAAAATCACTGGGTATACCAGAAATGAACTCTTGCTTGTAGGAAGACACAGGGTTTGGTTTAACTCCGTTTGTGAAGGGAAATTCAGACCAGTGTTCTCATCCATGAAATACCCTCTGTTTTGACGCAAGAAGCATCCTCTTCTTTCCAGAGTCTGCAATACAGCAAGAAATATGAGCATGTCCAGAAAAAAAGAACTGTGTTTCCTACTCATACGGACCATATCTAGTTGAACTCTGCTTATGAAACTGTAACAAACCACAGCATCTCTTACATAGATGCTCTTTAGTTAATATTGAAAAACGTATTGGGTTCATGAACTGTGTAAATTCATTTGAGCCGAAAAATCACTGGGTTTACCGGAAATGAACTCTTGCTTGTAGGAAGACACAGAGGCTTTGGTTTCACTCCGTTTGTGAAGGGAAATTCAGACCAGAGTTTTCATCCATGAAACACACTCTGTTTTAACGCAAGAAGCATGCTCTTCTTTCAGCGTCTCCAATACAGCAAGAATCATGAGCATGCCCAGAAAAAAAGAACTGTGTTTCCTACTTATACGGACAATATCTAGTTGAACTCTGCCTATGAAACTGTAACAAACAAGACCATGTGTTACAAAGATGCTCTTTTGTTAATAATGAAAAACGTACTGTGTTTTATGAACTGTGTAAATTCATTTGAGCCACAAAACCCCTAGGTTTACCGGAAATGAACTCTTGCTTGTAGGAAGACACAGAGACTTTGGTTTTACTCTGATTCTGAAAGAAAATTCAGACCAGTGTTCTCATCCATGACACATACTCTGTTTTAAGGCAAGAATTATCCTTTTCTTTCCAGAGTCTCCAATACAGCAAGAAACAAAAGCATGCCCAGAAAAAAAGAACAGTGTTTCCTACTCATATGGACCATATTTAGTTGAACTCTGCTTATGAAACTGTAATAAACCACAGCATCTCTTACATAGATGCTCTTTAGTTAATAGTGAAAAACGTGTTGGGTTCTTGAACTGTGTAAATTCATTTGAGCCGAAAAATCACTGGGTTTACAGGAAATGAACTCTTGCTTGTAGGAAGACACAGAGGCTTTGGTTTCACTCCGTTTGTGAAGGGAAATTCAGACCAGCGTTTTCATCCATGAAACACACTCTGTTTTAACGAAGAAGCATGCTCTTCTTTCCAGCGTCTCCAACACAGCAAGAAACATGAGCATGCCCTGAAAAAAAGTACTGTGTTTCCTACTCATACAGACAATATCTAGTTGAACTCTGCTTATGAAACTGTAACAAACAAGACCATGTGTTCAAAGATGCTCTTTTGTTAATAATGAAAAACGTATTGGGTTCATGAACTGTGTAAATTCATTTGAGCCGAAAATTCACTGGTTTTACCGGATATGAACTCTTGCTTGTAGGAAGACACAGAGATTTTGGTTTAACTCCGATTCTGAAAGAAAATTCAGACCAGTGTTCTCATCCATAAAACATACTCTGTTTTAACGCAAGAATTATCCTCTTCTTTCCAGAGTCTGCAATACAGCAAGAAACAAGAGCATTCCCAGAATAAAAGAACTGTGTTTCCAACTCATACCGACCATATCTGGTTGAACTCTGCTTATGAAACTGTAAAAAACACAGCATCTCTTACATAGATGCTCTTTAGTTAATAGTGAAAAACGTGTTGGGTTCGTGAACTGTGTAAATTCATTTGAGCCGAAAATTCACTGGTTTTACCAGATATGAATTCTTGCTTGTAGGAGGACACAGAGACTTTGTTTTAACTCCGATTCTGAAAGAAAATTCAGACCAGAGTTCTCATCCATGAAAAATACTCTGTTTTAATGCAAGAATTATCCTCTTCTTTCCAGAGTCTGCAATACAGCAAGAAACAAGAGCATTCCCAGAATAAAAGAACTGTTTTTCCCACTCATACGGACCATATCTGGTTGAACTCTGCTTATGAAACTGTAACAAACCACAGCATCCCTTACATAGATGCTCTTTAGTTAATAGTGAAAATCGTGTTGGGTTCGTGAACTGTGTAAATTCATTTGAGCCGAAAAATCACTGGGTATACCAGAAATGAACTCTTGCTTGTAGGAAGACACAGGGTTTGGTTTAACTCCGTTTGTGAAGGAAACTTCAGACCAGTGTTCTCATCCATGAAATACCCTCTGTTTTGACGCAAGAAGCATCCTCTTCTTTCCAGATTCTGCAATACAGCAAGAAATATGAGCATGTCCAGAAAAAAAGAACTGTGTTTCCTACTTATACGGACAATATCTAGTTGAACTCTGCCTATGAAACTGTAACAAACAAGACCATGTGTTACAAAGATGCTCTTTTGTTAATAATGAAAAACGTACTGTGTTTTATGAACTGTGTAAATTCATTTGAGCCACAAAACCCCTAGGTTTACCGGAAATGAACTCTTGCTTGTAGGAAGACACAGAGACTTTGGTTTTACTCTGATTCTGAAAGAAAATTCAGACCAGTGTTCTCATCCATGACACATACTCTGTTTTAAGGCAAGAATTATCCTTTTCTTTCCAGAGTCTCCAATACAGCAAGAAACAAAAGCATGCCCAGAAAAAAAGAACAGTGTTTCCTACTCATATGGACCATATTTAGTTGAACTCTGCTTATGAAACTGTAATAAACCACAGCATCTCTTACATAGATGCTCTTTAGTTAATAGTGAAAAACGTGTTGGGTTCTTGAACTGTGTAAATTCATTTGAGCCGAAAAATCACTGGGTTTACAGGAAATGAACTCTTGCTTGTAGGAAGACACAGAGGCTTTGGTTTCACTCCGTTTGTGAAGGGAAATTCAGACCAGCGTTTTCATCCATGAAACACACTCTGTTTTAACGAAGAAGCATGCTCTTCTTTCCAGCGTCTCCAACACAGCAAGAAACATGAGCATGCCCTGAAAAAAAGTACTGTGTTTCCTACTCATACAGACAATATCTAGTTGAACTCTGCTTATGAAACTGTAACAAACAAGACCATGTGTTCAAAGATGCTCTTTTGTTAATAATGAAAAACGTATTGGGTTCATGAACTGTGTAAATTCATTTGAGCCGAAAATTCACTGGTTTTACCGGATATGAACTCTTGCTTGTAGGAAGACACAGAGATTTTGGATTAACTCCGATTCTGAAAGAAAATTCAGACCAGTGTTCTCATCCATAAAACATACTCTGTTTTAACGCAAGAATTATCCTCTTCTTTCCAGAGTCTGCAATACAGCAAGAAACAAGAGCATTCCCAGAATAAAAGAACTGTGTTTCCAACTCATACCGACCATATCTGGTTGAACTCTGCTTATGAAACTGTAAAAAACACAGCATCTCTTACATAGATGCTCTTTAGTTAATAGTGAAAAACGTGTTGGGTTCGTGAACTGTGTAAATTCATTTGAGCCGAAAATTCACTGGTTTTACCAGATATGAATTCTTGCTTGTAGGAGGACACAGAGACTTTGTTTTAACTCCGATTCTGAAAGAAAATTCAGACCAGAGTTCTCATCCATGAAAAATACTCTGTTTTAATGCAAGAATTATCCTCTTCTTTCCAGAGTCTGCAATACAGCAAGAAACAAGAGCATTCCCAGAATAAAAGAACTGTTTTTCCCACTCATACGGACCATATCTGGTTGAACTCTGCTTATGAAACTGTAACAAACCACAGCATCCCTTACATAGATGCTCTTTAGTTAATAGTGAAAATCGTGTTGGGTTCGTGAACTGTGTAAATTCATTTGAGCCGAAAAATCACTGGGTATACCAGAAATGAACTCTTGCTTGTAGGAAGACACAGGGTTTGGTTTAACTCCGTTTGTGAAGGAAAATTCAGACCAGTGTTCTCATCCATGAAATACCCTCTGTTTTGACGCAAGAAGCATCCTCTTCTTTCCAGATTCTGCAATACAGCAAGAAATATGAGCATGTCCAGAAAAAAAGAACTGTGTTTCCTACTCATACGGACCATATCTAGTTGAACTCTGCTTATGAAACTGTAACAAACCACAGCATCTCTTACATAGATGCTCTTTAGTTAATATTGAAAAACGTATTGGGTTCATGAACTGTGTAAATTCATTTGAGCCGAAAAATCACTGGGTTTACCGGAAATGAACTCTTGCTTGTAGGAAGACACAGAGGCTTTGGTTTCACTCCGTTTGTGAAGGGAAATTCAGACCAGAGTTTTCATCCATGAAACACACTCTGTTTTAACGCAAGAAGCATGCTCTTCTTTCAGCGTCTCCAATACAGCAAGAATCATGAGCATGCCCAGAAAAAAAGAACTGTGTTTCCTACTTATACGGACAATATCTAGTTGAACTCTGCCTATGAAACTGTAACAAACAAGACCATGTGTTACAAAGATGCTCTTTTGTTAATAATGAAAAACGTACTGTGTTTTATGAACTGTGTAAATTCATTTGAGTCGAAAAACCCCTAGGTTTACCGGAAATGAACTCTTGCTTGTAGGAAGACACAGAGACTTTGGTTTAACTCTGATTCTGAAAGAAAATTCAGACCAGTGTTCTCATCCATGAAACATACTCTGTTTTAAGGCAAGAATTATCCTTTTCTTTCCAGAGTCTCCAATACAGCAAGAAATAAGAGCATGCCCAGAAAAAAAGAACAGTGTTTCCTACTCATATGGACCATATTTAGTTGATCTCTGCTTATGAAACTGTAATAAACCACAGCATCTCTTACATAGATGCTCTTTAGTTAATAGTGAAAAACGTGTTGGGTTCTTGAACTGTGTAAATTCATTTGAGCCGAAAAATTACTGGGTTTACCGGAAATGAACTCTTGCTTGTAGGAAGACACAGAGGCTTTGGTTTCACTCCGTTTGTGAAGGGAAATTCAGACCAGAGTTTTCATCCATGAAACACACTCTGTTTTAACGCAAGAAGCATGCTCTTCTTTCCAGCGTCTCCAATACAGCAAGAAACATGAGCATGCCCTGAAAAAAAGAACTGTGTTTCCTACTCATAGAGACAATATCTAGTTGAACTCTGCTTATGAAACTGTAACAAACAAGACCATGTGTTCAAAGATGCTCTTTTGTTAATAATGAAAAACGTATTGGGTTCATGAACTGTGTAAATTCATTTGAGCTGAAAAATCACTGTTTTTACCGGAAATGAACTCTTGCTTGTAGGAAGACACAGAGCCTTTGGTTTATCTCCGTTTGTGAAGGGAAATTCAGACCAGTGTTCTCATCCATGAAACATACTCTGTTTTAATGCAAGAATTATCCTCTTCTTTCCAGAGTCTGCAATACAGCAAGAAACAAGAGCATTCCCAGAATAAAAGAACTGTGTTTCCTACTCATATGGACCATATCTAGTTGAACTCTGCTTATGAAACTGTAACAAACCAAGCATCTCTTACATAGATGCTCTTTAGTTAATAGTGAAAAACGTGTTGGATTCGTGAACTGTGTAAATTCATTTGAGCCGAAAAATCACTGGGTATACTGGAAATGAAATCTTGCTTGTAGAAAGACACAGAGACATTTGTTTAACTCCGTTTCTGAAGGAAAATTCAGACCAGTGTTCTCATTCATGAAGCACCCTCTGTTTTAACGCAAGAAGCATCCTCTTCTTTCCAGAGTCCACAATACAGCAAGAAATATGAGCATGTTCAAAAAAAAAGAACAGTGTTTCCTACTCATACGGACCATATCTACTTGAACTCTGCTTATGAAACTGTAACAAACCACAGCATCTCTTACATATATGCTCTTTCATTCATAGTGAAAAACGTGTTGGGTTCGTGAACTGTGTAAATTCATTTGAGCCGAAAAATCACTGGGTTTACCGGAAATGAACTCTTGCTTATAGTAAGACACAGAGGCTTTGGTTTAACTCCGTTTGTGAGGGATATTCAGACCAGTGTTCTCATCCATGAAACACCCTCTTTTTTAACGCAAGAAGCATCCTCTTCTTTCCAGAGTCTGCAATTAGGCAAGAAATATGAGCTTGTCCAGAAAAAAAAAAAACTGTGTTTCCTACTCATATGGACCATATGTAGTTGAACTCTGCTTATGAAACTAACAAAACACAGCATCTCTTACATAGATGCTCTTTATTTAATACTGAAAAACGTATTGGGTTCATGTACTGTGTAAATTCATTTGAGCCGAAAAATCACTGGGTTTACCGGAAATGAACTCTTGCTTGTAGGAAGACACAGGGTTTGGTTTAACTCCATTAGTTAAGGGAAATTCAGACCAGTGTTCTCATCTATGAATCACCCTCTGTTTTAACGCAAGAAGCATCCTCTTCTTTCCAGAGTCTGCATACAGTAAGAATTATGAGCATGTCCAGATAAGAACTGTGTTTCCTACTAACATGGACCATATCAAGTTGAACTCTGCTTATGAAACTCTAACAAACCACAGCATCTCTTACAAAGATGATCTTTAGTAAATAGTGAAAAACGTATTTGGTTCATGAACTGTGTAAATTCTTTTGAGCCGAAAAATCTCTGGGTTTACTGGAAATGAACTCTGGCTTGTAGGAAGACACAGAGGCTTTGGTTTCACTCCGTTTCTGAAGGGAAATTCAGACCAGAGTTCTCATCCATGAAACACACTCTGTTTTAACGCAAGAAGCATGCTCTTCTGTCCAGCATCTCTAATACAGCAAGAAACATGAGCATGTCCAGAAAAAAAGAACTATATTTCCTACTCTTACGGATCATATCCAGTTCAACACTGCTCATTACACTGTAACAAACCACAGCATCTCTTACATAGATGCTCTTTAGTTAATAGTGAAAATCGTGTTGGGTTCGTGAACTGTGTAAATTCATTTGAGCCGAAAATTCACTGGGTTTACCGGAAATGAACTCTGGCTTGTAGGAAGACACAGAGGCTTTTGTTTAACTCCGTTTCTGAAGGAAAATTCAGACCAGTGTTCTCATCCATGAAACACCCTCTGTTTTAACGCAAGAAGCATCCTCTTCTTTCCAGAGTCCACAATACAGCAAGAAATATGAGCATGTTCAGAAAAAAAGAACAGTGTTTCCTACTCATACGGACCATATCTACTTGAACTCTGCTTATGAAACTGTAACAAACCACAGCATCTCTTACATAGATGCTCTTTCATTTATAGTGAAAAACGTGTTGGGTTCGTGAACTGTGTAAATTCATTTGAGCCGAAAAATAAATGCGTTTACCGGAAATGAACTGTTGCTTGTAGAGAGACACAGAGACTTTGGTTTAACTCCGTTTCTGAAGGAAAATACAGACCAGTGTTCTCATCCATGAAACACCCTCTTTTTTAACGCAAGAAGCATCCTCTTCTTTCCAGAGTCTGCAATAGAGCAAGAAATAAGAGCATTTCCAGAAAAAATGAACTGTTTTTCTGACTCATATGGACCATGTCTAGTTGAACTGTGATTATGAAATTGTAACAAACTATAGCATCTCTTACATAGATGCTCTTTAGTTAATAGTGAAAAACGTGTTGGGTTCGTGAACTGTGTAAATTCATTTGAGCCGAAAAATCACTGGGCTTACCGGAAATGAACTATTGCTTGTAGGAAGAAACAGAGCCTTTGGTTTAACTCCGTTTCTGATGGAAAATTCAGACTGGTGTTCTCATCCATGAAACATACTCTGTTTTAACGCATGAAGCATGGTCTTCTTTCCAGCGTCTCCAATAGAGTAAGAAACATGAGCATGCACAGAAAAAAAGAACTGTGTTTCTTACACATATGGACTATATCCAGTTAAACTCTGCTTATGTACTCTAACAAACAACAGCATCTCTTACAAAAATGCTCTTTCATTTATAGTGAAAAACGTGTTGTGTTCCTGAACTGTGTAAATTCATTTGAGCCGAAAAATCACTGTGTTTACCGGAAATGAACTCTTGCTTGTAGTAAGACAGAGAGGCTTTGGTTTAACTCCGTTTGTGAAGGGAAATTCAGACCAGTGTTCTCATCCATGAAACACACTCTGTTTTAACGCAAGAAGCATGCTCTTCTTTCCAGCATCTTTAATACAGCAAGAAATATGAGCATGTCCAGAAAAAAAGGACTGTATTTCCTACTCATACGGACCATATCTAGTTGAACTCTGCTTATGAAACTGTAACAAACCACAGCATCTCTTACATAGATGCTCTTTAGTTAATAGTGAAAAACATGTTGGGTTCGTGAACTGTGTAATTTCATTTGAGCCAAAAAATCACTGGGTTTACTGGAAATGAACTCTTGCTTGTAGCAAGACACAGAGACTTTGGTTTAACTCCGTTTCTGAAGGAAAATTCAGACCTGTGTTCTCATCCATGAAACACCCTCTTATTTAACGCAAGATGCATCCTCTTCTTTCCAGAGTCTGCAATACAGCAAGAAATATGAGCATGTGCAGAAAAAAGAACTGTGTTTCCTACTCATATGGACAATATGTAGTTGAACTCTGCTTATGAAACTAACAAAACACAGCATCTCTTACATAGATGCTCTTTATTTAATACTGAAAAACGTATTGGGTTCACGTACTGTGTAAATTCATTTGAGCCGAGAAATCACTGGGTTTACCGGAAATGAACTCTTGCTTGTAGGAAGACACAGGGTTTGGTTTAACTCCGTTAGTTAAGGGAAATTCAGACCAGTGTTCGCATCCATGAATCACCCTCTGTTTTAACTGAAGAAGCATCCTCTTCTTTCCAGAGTGTGCAGACAGTAAGAATTATGAGCATGTCCAGATAAGAACTGTGTTTCCTACTAACATGGACCATATCTAGTTGAACTCTGCTTATGACACTGTAACAAACCATAGCATCTCTTACATAGATGCTCTTTCATTTATAGGGAAAAACGTGTTGGGTTCGTGAACTGTGTAAATTCATTTGAGCCGAAAAATCACTGGGTATTCTGGAAATGAAATCTTGCTTGTAGAAAGACACAGAGAATTTTTTTGAACTCCATTTCTGAAGGAAAATTCAGACCAGTGTTCTCATCCATGAAACACACTCTTTTTTAACGCAAGAAGCATCCTCTCCTTTCCAGAGTCTGCAATACAGCAAGAAATATGAGCATGTCCAGAAAAAAAGAACTGTGTTTTCTACTCATATGGACCATAAGTAGTTGAACTCTGCTTATGAAACTAACAAACCACAGCATCTCTTACATAGATGCTCTTTAGTTAATAGTGAAAAATGTATTGGGTTCATGAACTGTGTAAATTCATTTGAGCGACAAATCACTGGGTTTACCGGAAATGAACTCTTGCTTGTAGGAAGACAAAGAGGCTTTGGTTTCACTCTGTTTGTCAAGGGATATTCAGACCAGAGTTCTCATCCATTAAACATACTCTGTTTTAACGCAAGAAGCATGCTCTTCTTTCCAGCATCTCTAATACAGCAAGAAACATGAGCATGCCCAGAAAAAAAGAACTATGTTTCTTACTCATATGGACTATATCCAGTTAAATTCTGCTTATGAAACTGTAACAAACCACAGCATCTCTTACAAAAATGCTCTTTCATTTATAGTGAAAAACGTGTTGGGTTTGTGAATTGTGTAAATTCATTTGAGCCAAAAAATCACTGGGTTTACCGGAAATGAACTCTTGCTTGTAGTAAGACACAGAGGCTTTGGTTTAACTCCGTTTGTGAGGGAAATTCAGACCAGTGTTCTCATCCATGAAACACCCTCTGTTTTAACGCAAGAAGCATCCTATTCTGTCCAGAATCTGCAATACAGCAAGGAATATGAGCATGTCCAGAAAAAAAGAACTGTGTTTCCAACTCATATGGACCGTATCTAGTTGAACTCTGCTTATGAAACTGTAACAAACCACAGCACCTCTTACATAGATGCTCTTTAGTTAATAGTGAAAAACGTGTTGGGTTCGTGAACTGTGTAATTTCATTTGAGCCGAAAAATCACTGGGTTTACCGGAAATGAACTCTTGCTTGTAGAAAGACACAGAGACTTTGGTTTAACTCTGTTTCTGAAGGAAAATACAGACCAGTGTTCTCATCCATGAAACACCCTCTTTTTTAACGCAAGAAGCATCCTCTTCTTTCCATATTCTGCAATACAGCAAGAAATAGGAGCATTTCCAGAAAAAAAAGAACTGTGTTTCCTACTCATATGGACCATATCTAGTTGAACTCTGCTTATGAAACTGTAACAACCCACAGCATCTCTTACATAGATGCTCTTTAGTTAATAGTGAAAAACGTATTGGGTTCATGAACTGTGTAAATTCATTTGAGCCGACAAATCACTGGGTTTACCAGAAATGAACTCTTGCTTGTACGAAGACACAGAGGCTTTGGTTTCACTCCCTTTGTGAAGGGATATTCAGACCAGAGTTCTCATCCATGAAACACACTCTGTTTTATGCAAGAAGCATGCTCTTCTTTCCAGCATCTCTAATACAGCAAGAAACATGAGCATGCCCCGAAAAAAAGAACTGTGTTTCCTACTCATACGGACCATATCTAGTTGAACTCTGATTATGAAACTGTAACAAACAACAGCATCTCTTACATAGATGCTCTTTAGTTAATAGTGAAAAAGGTGTTGGGTTCGTGAACTGTGTAAATTCATTTGAGCCGAAAAATCACTGGGCTTACTGGAAATGAACTCTTTCTTGTAGGAAGAAACAGAGCCTTTGGTTTAACTCCGTTTCTGTTGGAAAATTCAGACCAGTGTTCTCATCCATAAAACATACTCTGTTTTAACGCAAGAAGCATGCTCTTCTTTCCAGCATCTCTAATACAGGAAGAAACATGAGCATGCCCCGAAAAAAAGAACTGTGTTTCCTACTCATATGGACCATATCTAGTTGAACTCTGATTATGAAACTGTAACAAACCACAGCATCTCTTACATAGATGCTCTTTAGTTAATAGTGAAAAACGTTTTGGGTTCGTGAACTGTGTAATTTCATTTGAGGCGAAAAATCACTGGGCTTACCGGAAAAGAACTCTTGCTTGTAGTAAGACACAGAGGCTTTGGTTTAACTCTGTTTGTGAAGGGAAATTCAGACCAGTGTTCTCATCCATGAAACACCCTCTGTTTTAACGCAAGAAGTATCCTCTTCTTTCCAGAGTCTGCAATACAGCAAGAAATATGAGCATGTCCAGAAAAAAAGAACTGTGTTTCCTACTCATACGGACCATATCTAGTTGAACACTGCTTATGAAACTGTAACAAACCACAGCATCTCTTACATAGATCTCTTTAGTTAATAGTGAAAAACGTGTTGGGTTCGTGAACTGTGTAATTTCATTTGAGCCAAAAAACCACTGGGTTTACCGGAAATGAACTCTTGCTTGTAGAAAGACACAGAGACTTTGGTTTAACTCCATTTCTGAAGGAAAATTCAGTCCAGTGTTCTCATCCATGAAAAACCCTCTTTTTTAACGCAAGAAGCATCCTCTTCTTTCCAGAGTCCACAATACAGCAAGAAATATGAGCATGTTCAGAAAAAAAGAACAGTGTTTCCTACTCATACGGACCATATCTACTTGAACTCTGCTTATGAAACTGTAACAAACCACAGCATCTCTTACATATATGCTCTTTCATTCATAGTGAAAACGTGTTGGGTTCGTGAACTGTGTAAATTCATTTGAGCCGAAAAATCACTGGGTTTACCGGAAATGAACTCTTGCTTATAGTAAGACACAGAGGCTTTGGTTTAACTCCGTTTGTGAGGGAAATTCAGACCAGTGTTCTCATCCATGAAACACCCTCTTTTTTAACGCAAGAAGCATCCTCTTCTTTCCAGAGTCTGCAATTAGGCAAGAAATATGAGCTTGTCCAGAAAAAAAAAACTGTGTTTCCTACTCATATGGACCATATGTAGTTGAACTCTGCTCATGAAACTGTAACAAACCACAGCATCTCTTACATAGATGCTCTTTAGGTAATAGTGAAAAACGTATTGGGTTCATGAACTGTGTAAATTCATTTGAGCCGACAAATCACTGGGTTTACCGGAAATGAACTCTTGCTTTTAGGAAGACAAAGAGGCTTTGGTTTCACTACGTTTGTCAAGGGATATTCAGAACAGAGTTCTCATCAATGAAACACACTCTTTTTTAACGCAAGAAGCATGCTGTTCTTTCCAGCATCTCTAATACAGCAAGAAACATGAGCATGCCACGAAAAAAGAACTGGGTTTCCTACTCTTACGGACCATATCTAGTTGAACTCTGATTATGAAACTGTAACAAACCACAGCATCTCTAACATAGATGCTCTTTAGTTAATAGTGAAAAACGTGTTGGGTTCGTGAACTGTGTAATTTCATTTGAGCCGATAAAATCACTGGGTTTACCGGAAATGAACTCTTGCTTGTAGAAAGACACAGAGACTTTGGTTTAACTCTGTTTCTGAAGGAAAATACAGACCAGTGTTCTCATCCATGAAACACCCTCTTTTTTAACGCAAGAAGCATCCTCTTCTTTCCAAATTCTGCAATACAGCAAGAAATATGAGCATGTCCAGAAAAAAAAGAACTGTGTTTCCTACTCATACGGACCATATCTAGTTGAACTCTGCTTATGAAACTGTAACAAACCACAGCATCTCTTACATAGATGCTCTTTAGTTAATAGTGAAAAACGTATTGGGTTCATGAACTGTGTAAATTCATTTGAGCCGACAAATCACTGGGTTTACCAGAAATGAACTCTTGCTTGTACGAAGACACAGAGGCTTTGGTTTCACTCCCTTTGTGAAGGGATATTCAGACCAGAGTTCTCATCCATGAAACACACTCTGTTTTATGCAAGAAGCATGCTCTTCTTTCCAGCATCTCTAATACAGGAAGAAACATGAGCATGCCCCGAAAAAAAGAACTGTGTTTCCTACTCATACGGACCATATCTAGTTGAATTCTGATTATGAAACCGTAACAAACTACAGCATCTCTTACATAGATGCTCTTTAGTTAATAGTGAAAAAGGTGTTGGGTTCGTGAACTGTGTAAATTCATTTGAGCTGAAAAATCACTGGGCTTACTGGAAATGAACTCTTTCTTGTAGGAAGAAACAGAGCCTTTGGTTTAACTCCGTTTCTGTTGGAAAATTCAGACCAGTGTTCTCATCCATAAAACATACTCTGTTTTAACGCAAGAAGCATGCTCTTCTTTCCAGCATCTCTAATACAGGAAGAAACATGAGCATGCCCCGAAAAAAAGAACTGTGTTTCCTACTCATATGGACCATATCTAGTTGAACTCTGATTATGAAACTGTAACAAACCACAGCATCTCTTACATAGATGTTCTTTAGTTAATAGTGAAAAACGTGTTGGGTTCGTGAACTGTGTAATTCATTTGAGCCGAAAAATCACTGGGTTTACCGGAAATGAACTCTTGCTTGTAGTAAGACACAGAGGCTTTGGTTTAACTCCGTTTGTGAAGGGAAATTCAGACCAGTGTTCTCATCCATGAAACACGTTCTGTTTTAACGCAAGAAGCATCCTCTTCTTTCCAGAGTCCACAATACAGCAAGAAATATGAGCATGTTCAGAAAAAAAGAACAGTGTTTCCTACGCATACGGACCATATCTAGTTGAACTCTGCTTATGAAACTGTAACAAACCACAGCATCTCTTACATAGATGCTCTTTAGTTAATAGTGAAAAACGTGTTGGGTTCGTGAAATGTGTAAATTCATTTGAGCCTAAAAATCACTGTGTGTACCGGAAATGAACTCTTGCTTGTAGAAAGACACAGAGACTTTGGTTTAACTCCATTTCTGAAGGAAAATTCAGTCCAGTGTTCTCATCCATGAAAAACCCTCTTTTTTAATGCAAGAAGCATCCTCTTCTTTCCAGAGTCTGCAATACAGCAAGAAATATGAGCATGTCCAGAAAAAAAGAACTGTGTTTCCTACTCATATGGACCATATCTAGTTGAACTCTGCTTATGAAACTGTAACAAACCACAGCATCTCTTACATAGATGCTCTTTAGTTAATAGTGAAAAACGTGTTGGGTTCGTGAACTGTGTAAATTCATTTGAGCAGAAAAATCACTGGGTATACTGGAAATGAAATCTTGCTTGTAGAAAGACACAGAGACTTTTGTTTAACTCCGTTTCTGAAGGAAAATTCAGACCAGTGTTCTCATTCATGAAGCACCCTCTGTTTTAACGCAAGAAGCATCCTCTTCTTTCCAGAGTCCACAATACAGCAAGAAATATGAGCATGTTCAGAAAAAAAGAACAGTGTTTCCTACTCATACGGACCATATCTACTTGAACTCTGCTTATGAAACTGTAACAAACCACAGCATCTCTTACATATATGCTCTTTCATTCATAGTGAAAAACGTGTTGGGTTCGTGAACTGTGTAAATTCATTTGAGCCGAAAAATCACTGGGTTTACCGGAAATGAACTCTTGCTTGTAGAAAGACACAGAGACTTTGGTTTAACTCTGTTTCTGAAGGAAAATACAGACCAGTGTTCTCATCCATGAAACACACTCTTTTTTAACGCAAGAAGCATCCTCTTCTTTCCATATTCTGCAATACAGCGAGAAATAGGAGCATGTCTAGAAAAAAAAGAACTGTGTTTCCTACTCATATGGACCATATCTAGTTGAACTCTGCTTATGAAACTGTAACAACCCACAGCATCTCTTACATAGATGCTCTTTAGTTAATAGTGAAAAACGTATTGGGTTCATGAACTGTGTAAATTCATTTGAGCCGACAAATCACTGGGTTTACCGGAAATGAACTCTTGCTTGTACGAAGACACAGAGGCTTTGGTTTCACTCCCTTTGTGAAGGGATATTCAGACCAGAGTTCTCATCCATGAAACACACTCTGTTTTATGCAAGAAGCATGCTCTTCTTTCCAGCATCTCTAATACAGCAAGAAACATGAGCATGCCCCGAAAAAAAGAACTGTGTTTCCTACTCATACGGACCATATCTAGTTGAATTCTGATTATGAAACCGTAACAAACTACAGCATCTCTTACATAGATGCTCTTTAGTTAATAGTGAAAAAGGTGTTGGGTTCGTGAACTGTGTAAATTCATTTGAGCTGAAAAATCACTGGGCTTACTGGAAATGAACTCTTTCTTGTAGGAAGAAACAGAGCCTTTGGTTTAACTCCGTTTCTGTTGGAAAATTCAGACCAGTGTTCTCATCCATAAAACATACTCTGTTTTAACGCAAGAAGCATGCTCTTCTTTCCAGCATCTCTAATACAGGAAGAAACATGAGCATGCCCCGAAAAAAAGAACAGTGTTTCCTACTCATATGGACCATATCTAGTTGAACTCTGATTATGAAAGTGTAACAAACCACAGCATCTCTTACATAGATGCTCTTTAGTTAATAGTGAAAAACGTGTTGGGTTCGTGAACTGTGTAATTCATTTGAGCCGAAAAATCACTGGGTTTACCGGAAATGAACTCTTGCTTGTAGTAAGACACAGAGGCTTTGGTTTAACTCCGTTTGTGAAGGGAAATTCAGACCAGTGTTCTCATCCATGAAACACCCTCTGTTTTAACGCAAGAAGCATCCTCTTCTTTCCAGAGTCCACAATACAGCAAGAAATATGAGCATGTTCAGAAAAAAAGAACAGTGTTTCCTACGCATACGGACCATATCTAGTTGAACTCTGCTTATGAAACTGTAACAAACCACAGCATCTCTTACATAGATGCTCTTTAGTTAATAGTGAAAAACGTGTTGGGTTCGTGAACTGTGTAAATTCATTTGAGCCGAAAAATCACTGGGTATACTGGAAATGAAATCTTGCTTGTAGAAAGACACAGAGACTTTTGTTTAACGCCGTTTCTGAAGGAAAATTCAGACCAGTGTTCTCATTCATGAAGCACCCTCTGTTTTAACGCAAGAAGCATCCTCTTCTTTCCAGAGTCCACAATACAGCAAGAAATATGAGCATGTTCAGAAAAAAAGAACAGTGTTTCCTACTCATACGGACCATATCTACTTGAACTCTGCTTATGAAACTGTAACAAACCACAGCATCTCTTACATATATGCTCTTTCATTCATAGTGAAAAACGTGTTGGGTTCGTGAACTGTGTAAATTCATTTGAGCCGAAAAATCACTGGGTTTACCGGAAATGAACTCTTGCTTATAGTAAGACACAGAGGCTTTGGTTTAACTCCGTTTGTGAGGGAAATTCAGACCAGTGTTCTCATCCATGAAACACCCTCTTTTTTAACGCAAGAAGCATCCTCTTCTTTCCACAGTCTGCAAATAGGCAAGAAATATGAGCTTGTCCAGAAAAAAAAAACTGTGTTTCCTACTCATATGGACCATATGTAGTTGAACTCTGCTTATGAAACTGTAACAAACCACAGCATCTCTTACATAGATGCTCTTTAGGTAATAGTGAAAAACGTATTGGGTTCATGAACTGTGTAAATTCATTTGAGCCGACAAATCACTGGGTTTACCGGAAATGAACTCTTGATTGTAGGAAGACAAAGAGGCTTTGGTTTCACTACGTTTGTCAAGGGATATTCAGAACAGAGTTCTCATCAATGTAACACACTCTTTTTTAACGCAAGAAGCATGCTGTTCTTTCCAGCATCTCAAATACAGCAAGATACATGAGCATGCCCCGAAAAAAGAACTGGGTTTCCTACTCATACGGACCATATCTAGTTGAACTCTGATTATGAAACTGTAACAAACCACAGCATCTCTAACATAGATGCTCTTTAGTTAATAGTGAAAAACGTGTTGGGTTCGTGAACTGTGTAATTTCATTTGAGGCGAAAAATCACTGGGCTTACCGGAAAAGAACTCTTGCTTGTAGTAAGACACAGAGGCTTTGGTTTAACTCTGTTTGTGAAGGGAAATTCAGACCAGTGTTCTCATCCATGAAACACCCTCTGTTTTAACGCAAGAAGTATCCTCTTCTTTCCAGAGTCTGCAATACAGCAAGAAATATGAGCATGTCCAGAAAAAAGAACTGTGTTTCCTACTCATACGGACCATATCTAGTTGAACTCTGCTTATGAAACTGTAGCAAACCACAGCATCTCTTACATAGATCTCTTTAGTTAATAGTGAAAAACGTGTTGGGTTCGTGAACTGTGTAATTTCATTTGAGCCAAAAAACCACTGGGTTTACCGGAAATGAACTCTTGCTTGTAGAAAGACACAGAGACTTTGGTTTAACTCCATTTCTGAAGGAAAATTCAGTCCAGTGTTCTCATCCATGAAAAACCCTCTTTTTTAATGCAAGAAGCATCCTCTTCTTTCCAGAGTCTGCAATACAGCAAGAAATATGAGCATGTCCAAAAAAAAAGAACTGTGTTTCCTACTCATATGGACCATATCTAGTTGAACTCTGCTTATGAAACTGTAACAAACCACAGCATCTCTTACATAGATGCTCTTTAGTTAATAGTGAAAAACGTGTTGGGTTCGTGAACTGTGTAAATTCATTTGAGCCGAAAAATCACTGGGTATACTGGAAATGAAATCTTGCTTGTAGAAAGACACAGAGACATTTGTTTAACTCCGTTTCTGAAGGAAAATTCAGACCAGTGTTCTCATTCATGAAGCACCCTCTGTTTTAACGCAAGAAGCATCCTCTTCTTTCCAGAGTCCACAATACAGCAAGAAATATGAGCATGTTCAGAAAAAAAGAACAGTGTTTCCTACTCATACGGACCATATCTACTTGAACTCTGCTTATGAAACTGTAACAAACCACAGCATCTCTTACATATATGCTCTTTCATTCATAGTGAAAAACGTGTTGGGTTCGTGAACTGTGTAAATTCATTTGAGCCGAAAAATCACTGGGTTTACCGGAAATGAACTCTTGCTTATAGTAAGACACAGAGGCTTTGGTTTAACTCCATTTGTGAGGGAAATTCAGACCAGTGTTCTCATCCATGAAACACCCTCTTTTTTAACGAAAGAAGCATCCTCTTCTTTCCAGAGTCTGCAATTAGGCAAGAAATATGAGCTTGTCCAGAAAAAAAAAACTGTGTTTCCTACTCATATGGACCATATGTAGTTCAACTCTGCTCATGAAACTGTAACAAACCACAGCATCTCTTACATAGATGCTCTTTAGGTAATAGTGAAAAACGTATTGGGTTCATGAACTGTGTAAATTCATTTGAGCCGACAAATCACTGGGTTTACCGGAAATGAACTCTTGCTTGTAGGAAGACAAAGAGGCTTTGGTTTCACTACGTTTGTCAAGGGATATTCAGAACAGAGTTCTCATCAATGAAACACACTCTTTTTTAACGCAAGAAGCATGCTGTTCTTTCCAGCATCTCTAATACAGCAAGAAACATGAGCATGCCACGAAAAAAGAACTGGGTTTCCTACTCTTACGGACCATATCTAGTTGAACTCTGATTATGAAACTGTAACAAACCACAGCATCTCTAACATAGATGCTCTTTAGTTAATAGTGAAAAACGTGTTGGGTTCGTGAACTGTGTAATTTCATTTGAGCCGAAAAATCACTGGGTTTACCGGAAATGAACTCTTGCTTGTAGAAAGACACAGAGACTTTGGTTTAACCCTGTTTCTGAAGGAAAATACAGACCAGTGTTCTCATCCATGAAACACCCTCTTTTTTAACGCAAGAAGCATCCTCTTCTTTCCATATTCTGCAATACAGCAAGAAATATGAGCATGTCCAGAAAAAAAAGAACTGTGTTTCCTACTCATAAGGACCATATCTAATTGAACTCTGCTTATGAAACTGTAACAAACCACAGCATCTCTTACATAGATGCTCTTTAGTTAATAGTGAAAAACGTATTGGGTTCATGAACTGTGTAAATTCATTTGAGCCGACAAATCACTGGGTTTACCAGAAATGAACTCTTGCTTGTACGAAGACACAGAGGCTTTGGTTTCACTCCCTTTGTGAAGGGATATTCAGACCAGAGTTCTCATCCATGAAACACACTCTGTTTTATGCAAGAAGCATGCTCTTCTTTCCAGCATCTCTAATACAGCAAGAAACATGAGCATGCCCCGAAAAAAAGAACTGTGTTTCCTACTCATACGGACCATATCTAGTTGAATTCTGATTATGAAACCGTAACAAACTACAGCATCTCTTACATAGATGCTCTTTAGTTAATAGTGAAAAAGGTGTTGGGTTCGTGAACTGTGTAAATTCATTTGAGCTGAAAAATCACTGGGCTTACTGGAAATGAACTCTTTCTTGTAGGAAGAAACAGAGCCTTTGGTTTAACTCCGTTTCTGTTGGAAAATTCAGACCAGTGTTCTCATCCATAAAACATACTCTGTTTTAACGCAAGAAGCATGCTCTTCTTTCCAGCATCTCTAATACAGGAAGAAACATGAGCATGCCCCGAAAAAAAGAACTGTGTTTCCTACTCATATGGACCATATCTAGTTGAACTCTGATTATGAAAGTGTAACAAACCACAGCATCTCTTACATAGATGTTCTTTAGTTAATAGTGAAAAACGTGTTGGGTTCGTGAACTGTGTAATTCATTTGAGCCGAAAAATCACTGGGTTTACCGGAAATGAACTCTTGCTTGTAGTAAGACACAGAGGCTTTGGTTTAACTCCGTTTGTGAAGGGAAATTCAGACCAGTGTTCTCATCCATGAAACACCCTCTGTTTTAATGCAAGAAGCATCCTCTTCTTTCCAGAGTCCACAATACAGCAAGAAATATGAGCATGTTCAGAAAAAAAGAACAGTGTTTCCTACGCATACGGACCATATCTAGTTGAACTCTGCTTATGAAACTGTAACAAACTACAGCATCTCTTACATAGATGCTCTTTAGTTAATAGTGAAAAACGTGTTGGGTTCGTGAACTGTGTAAATTCATTTGAGCCGAAAAATCACTGGGTATACTGGAAATGAAATCTTGCTTGTAGAAAGACACAGAGACTTTTGTTTAACTCCGTTTCTGAAGGAAAATTCAGACCAGTGTTCTCATTCATGAAGCACCCTCTGTTTTAACGCAAGAAGCATCCTCTTCTTTCCAGAGTCCACAATACAGCAAGAAATATGAGCATGTTCAGAAAAAAAGAACAGTGTTTCCTACTCATACGGACCATATCTACTTGAACTCTGCTTATGAAACTGTAACAAACCACAGCATCTCTTTCATATATGCTCTTTCATTCATAGTGAAAAACGTGTTGGGTTCGTGAACTGTGTAAATTCATTTGAGCCGAAAAATCACTGGGTTTACCGGAAATGAACTCTTGCTTATAGTAAGACACAGAGGCTTTGGTTTAACTCCGTTTGTGAGGGAAATTCAGACCAGTGTTCTCATCCATGAAACACCCTCTTTTTTAACGCAAGAAGCATCCTCTTCTTTCCACAGTCTGCAAATAGGCAAGAAATATGAGCTTGTCCAGAAAAAAAAAACTGTGTTTCCTACTCTTATGGACCATATGTAGTTGAACTCTGCTTATGAAACTGTAACAAACCACAGCATCTCTTACATAGATGCTCTTTAGGTAATAGTGAAAAACGTATTGGGTTCATGAACTGTGTAAATTCATTTGAGCCGACAAATCACTGGGTTTACCGGAAATGAACTCTTGCTTGTAGGAAGACAAAGAGGCTTTGGTTTCACTACGTTTGTCAAGGGATATTCAGAACAGAGTTCTCATCAATGTAACACACTCTTTTTTAACGCAAGAAGCATGCTGTTCTTTCCAGCATCTCAAATACAGCAAGATACATGAGCATGCCCCGAAAAAAGAACTGGGTTTCCTACTCATACGGACCATATCTAGTTGAACTCTGATTATGAAACTGTAACAAACCACAGCATCTCTAACATAGATGCTCTTTAGTTAATAGTGAAAAACGTGTTGGGTTCGTGAACTGTGTAATTTCATTTGAGGCGAAAAATCACTGCGCTTACCGGAAAAGAACTCTTGCTTGTAGTAAGACACAGAGGCTTTGGTTTAACTCTGTTTGTGAAGGGAAATTCAGACCAGTGTTCTCATCCATGAAACACCCTCTGTTTTAACGCAAGAAGTATCCTCTTCTTTCCAGAGTCTGCAATACAGCAAGAAATATGAGCATGTCCAGAAAAAAAGAACTGTGTTTCCTACTCATACGGACCATATCTAGTTGAACTCTGCTTATGAAACTGTAGCAAACCACAGCATCTCTTACATAGATGCTCTTTAGTTAATAGTGAAAAACGTATTGGGTTCATGAACTGTGTAAATTCATTTGAGCCGACAAATCACTGGGTTTACCAGAAATGAACTCTTGCTTGTACGAAGACACAGAGGCTTTGGTTTCACTCCCTTTGTGAAGGGATATTCAGACCAGAGTTCTCATCCATGAAACACACTCTGTTTTATGCAAGAAGCATGCTCTTCTTTCCAGCATCTCTAATACAGCAAGAAACATGAGCATGCCCCGAAAAAAAGAACTGTGTTTCCTACTCATACGGACCATATCTAGTTGAATTCTGATTATGAAACCGTAACAAACTACAGCATCTCTTACATAGATGCTCTTTAGTTAATAGTGAAAAAGGTGTTGGGTTCGTGAACTGTGTAAATTCATTTGAGCTGAAAAATCACTGGGCTTACTGGAAATGAACTCTTTCTTGTAGGAAGAAACAGAGCCTTTGGTTTAACTCCGTTTCTGTTGGAAAATTCAGACCAGTGTTCTCATCCATAAAACATACTCTGTTTTAACGCAAGAAGCATGCTCTTCTTTCCAGCATCTCTAATACAGGAAGAAACATGAGCATGCCCCGAAAAAAAGAACTGTGTTTCCTACTCATATGGACCATATCTAGTTGAACTCTGATTATGAAAGTGTAACAAACCACAGCATCTCTTACATAGATGTTCTTTAGTTAATAGTGAAAAACGTGTTGGGTTCGTGAACTGTGTAATTCATTTGAGCCGAAAAATCACTGGGTTTACCGGAAATGAACTCTTGCTTGTAGTAAGACACAGAGGCTTTGGTTTAACTCCGTTTGTGAAGGGAAATTCAGACCAGTGTTCTCATCCATGAAACACCCTCTGTTTTAATGCAAGAAGCATCCTCTTCTTTCCAGAGTCCACAATACAGCAAGAAATATGAGCATGTTCAGAAAAAAAGAACAGTGTTTCCTACGCATACGGACCATATCTAGTTGAACTCTGCTTATGAAACTGTAACAAACCACAGCATCTCTTACATAGATGCTCTTTAGTTAATAGTGAAAAACGTGTTGGGTTCGTGAACTGTGTAAATTCATTTGAGCCGAAAAATCACTGGGTATACTGGAAATGAAATCTTGCTTGTAGAAAGACACAGAGACTTTTGTTTAACTCCGTTTCTGAAGGAAAATTCAGACCAGTGTTCTCATTCATGAAGCACCCTCTGTTTTAACGCAAGAAGCATCCTCTTCTTTCCAGAGTCCACAATACAGCAAGAAATATGAGCATGTTCAGAAAAAAAGAACAGTGTTTCCTACTCATACGGACCATATCTACTTGAACTCTGCTTATGAAACTGTAACAAACCACAGCATCTCTTACATATATGCTCTTTCATTCATAGTGAAAAACGTGTTGGGTTCGTGAACTGTGTAAATTCATTTGAGCCGAAAAATCACTGGGTTTACCGGAAATGAACTCTTGCTTATAGTAAGACACAGAGGCTTTGGTTTAACTCCGTTTGTGAGGGAAATTCAGACCAGTGTTCTCATCCATGAAACACCCTCTTTTTTAACGCAAGAAGCATCCTCTTCTTTCCAGAGTCTGCAAATAGGCAAGAAATATGAGCTTGTCCAGAAAAAAAAAACTGTGTTTCCTACTCATATGGACCATATGTAGTTGAACTCTGCTTATGAAACTGTAACAAACCACAGCATCTCTTACATAGATGCTCTTTAGGTAATAGTGAAAAACGTATTGGGTTCATGAACTGTGTAAATTCATTTGAGCCGACAAATCACTGGGTTTACCGGAAATGAACTCTTGCTTGTAGGAAGACAAAGAGGCTTTGGTTTCACTACGTTTGTCAAGGGATATTCAGAACAGAGTTCTCATCAATGTAACACACTCTTTTTTAACGCAAGAAGCATGCTGTTCTTTCCAGCATCTCAAATACAGCAAGATACATGAGCATGCCCCGAAAAAAGAACTGGGTTTCCTACTCATACGGACCATATCTAGTTGAACTCTGATTATGAAACTGTAACAAACCACAGCATCTCTAACATAGATGCTCTTTAGTTAATAGTGAAAAACGTGTTGGGTTCGTGAACTGTGTAATTTCATTTGAGACGAAAAATCACTGCGCTTACCGGAAAAGAACTCTTGCTTGTAGTAAGACACAGAGGCTTTGGTTTAACTCTGTTTGTGAAGGGAAATTCAGACCAGTGTTCTCATCCATGAAACACCCTCTGTTTTAACGCAAGAAGTATCCTCTTCTTTCCAGAGTCTGCAATACAGCAAGAAATATGAGCATGTCCAGAAAAAAAGAACTGTGTTTCCTACTCATACGGACCATATCTAGTTGAACTCTGCTTATGAAACTGTAGCAAACCACAGCATCTCTTACATAGATCTCTTTAGTTAATAGTGAAAAAGGTGTTGGGTTCGTGAACTGTGTAATTTCATTTGAGCCAAAAAACCACTGGGTTTACCGGAAATGAACTCTTGCTTGTAGAAAGACACAGAGACTTTGGTTTAACTCCATTTCTGAAGGAAAATTCAGTCCAGTGTTCTCATCCATGAAAAACCCTCTTTTTTAATGCAAGAAGCATCCTCTTCTTTCCAGAGTCTGCAATACAGCAAGAAATATGAGCATGTCCAAAAAAAAAGAACTGTGTTTCCTACTCATATGGACCATATCTAGTTGAACTCTGCTTATGAAACTGTAACAAACCACAGCATCTCTTACATAGATGCTCTTTAGTTAATAGTGAAAAACGTGTTGGGTTCGTGAACTGTGTAAATTCATTTGAGCCGAAAATTCACTGGGTATACTGGAAATGAAATCTTGCTTGTAGAAAGACACAGAGACATTTGTTTAACTCCGTTTCTGAAGGAAAATTCAGACCAGTGTTCTCATTCATGAAGCACCCTCTGTTTTAACGCAAGAAGCATCCTCTTCTTTCCAGAGTCCACAATACAGCAAGAAATATGAGCATGTTCAGAAAAAAAGAACAGTGTTTCCTACTCATACGGACCATATCTACTTGAACTCTGCTTATGAAACTGTAACAAACCACAGCATCTCTTACATATATGCTCTTTCATTCATAGTGAAAAACGTGTTGGGTTCGTGAACTGTGTAAATTCATTTGAGCCGAAAAATCACTGGGTTTACCGGAAATGAACTCTTGCTTATAGTAAGACACAGAGGCTTTGGTTTAACTCCATTTGTGAGGGAAATTCAGACCAGTGTTCTCATCCATGAAACACCCTCTTTTTTAACGCAAGAAGCATCCTCTTCTTTCCAGAGTCTGCAATTAGGCAAGAAATATGAGCTTGTCCAGAAAAAAAAAACTGTGTTTCCTACTCATATGGACCATATGTAGTTGAACTCTGCTCATGAAACTGTAACAAACCACAGCATCTCTTACATAGATGCTCTTTAGGTAATAGTGAAAAACGTATTGGGTTCATGAACTGTGTAAATTCATTTGAGCCGACAAATCACTGGGTTTACCGGAAATGAACTCTTGCTTGTAGGAAGACAAAGAGGCTTTGGTTTCACTACGTTTGTCAAGGGATATTCAGAACAGAGTTCTCATCAATGAAACACACTCTTTTTTAACGCAAGAAGCATGCTGTTCTTTCCAGCATCTCTAATACAGCAAGAAACATGAGCATGCCACGAAAAAAGAACTGGGTTTCCTACTCTTACGGACCATATCTAGTTGAACTCTGATTATGAAACTGTAACAAACCACAGCATCTCTAACATAGATGCTCTTTAGTTAATAGTGAAAAACGTGTTGGGTTCGTGAACTGTGTAATTTCATTTGAGCCGAAAAATCACTGGGTTTACCGGAAATGAACTCTTGCTTGTAGAAAGACACAGAGACTTTGGTTTAACCCTGTTTCTGAAGGAAAATACAGACCAGTGTTCTCATCCCTGAAACACCCTCTTTTTTAACGCAAGAAGCATCCTCTTCTTTCCATATTCTGCAATACAGCAAGAAATATGAGCATGTCCAGAAAAAAAAGAACTGTGTTTCCTACTCATAAGGACCATATCTAGTTGAACTCTGCTTATGAAACTGTAACAAACCACAGCATCTCTTACATAGATGCTCTTTAGTTAATAGTGAAAAACGTATTGGGTTCATGAACTGTGTAAATTCATTTGAGCCGACAAATCACTGGGTTTACCAGAAATGAACTCTTGCTTGTACGAAGACACAGAGGCTTTGGTTTCACTCCCTTTGTGAAGGGATATTCAGACCAGAGTTCTCATCCATGAAACACACTCTGTTTTATGCAAGAAGCATGCTCTTCTTTCCAGCATCTCTAATACAGCAAGAAACATGAGCATGCCCCGAAAAAAAGAACTGTGTTTCCTACTCATACGGACCATATCTAGTTGAATTCTGATTATGAAACCGTAACAAACTACAGCATCTCTTACATAGATGCTCTTTAGTTAATAGTGAAAAAGGTGTTGGGTTCGTGAACTGTGTAAATTCATTTGAGCTGAAAAATCACTGGGCTTACTGGAAATGAACTCTTTCTTGTAGGAAGAAACAGAGCCTTTGGTTTAACTCCGTTTCTGTTGGAAAATTCAGACCAGTGTTCTCATCCATAAAACATACTCTGTTTTAACGCAAGAAGCATGCTCTTCTTTCCAGCATCTCTAATACAGGAAGAAACATGAGCATGCCCCGAAAAAAAGAACTGTGTTTCCTACTCATATGGACCATATCTAGTTGAACTCTGATTATGAAAGTGTAACAAACCACAGCATCTCTTACATAGATGTTCTTTAGTTAATAGTGAAAAACGTGTTGGGTTCGTGAACTGTGTAATTCATTTGAGCCGAAAAATCACTGGGTTTACCGGAAATGAACTCTTGCTTGTAGTAAGACACAGAGGCTTTGGTTTAACTCCGTTTGTGAAGGGAAATTCAGACCAGTGTTCTCATCCATGAAACACCCTCTGTTTTAATGCAAGAAGCATCCTCTTCTTTCCAGAGTCCACAATACAGCAAGAAATATGAGCATGTTCAGAAAAAAAGAACAGTGTTTCCTACGCATACGGACCATATCTAGTTGAACTCTGCTTATGAAACTGTAACAAACCACAGCATCTCTTACATAGATGCTCTTTAGTTAATAGTGAAAAACGTGTTGGGTTCGTGAACTGTGTAAATTCATTTGAGCCGAAAAATCACTGGGTATACTGGAAATGAAATCTTGCTTGTAGAAAGACACAGAGACTTTTGTTTAACTCCGTTTCTGAAGGAAAATTCAGACCAGTGTTCTCATTCATGAAGCACCCTCTGTTTTAACGCAAGAAGCATCCTCTTCTTTCCAGAGTCCACAATACAGCAAGAAATATGAGCATGTTCAGAAAAAAAGAACAGTGTTTCCTACTCATACGGACCATATCTACTTGAACTCTGCTTATGAAACTGTAACAAACCACAGCATCTCTTACATATATGCTCTTTCATTCATAGTGAAAAACGTGTTGGGTTCGTGAACTGTGTAAATTCATTTGAGCCGAAAAATCACTGGGTTTACCGGAAATGAACTCTTGCTTATAGTAAGACACAGAGGCTTTGGTTTAACTCCGTTTGTGAGGGAAATTCAGACCAGTGTTCTCATCCATGAAACACCCTCTTTTTTAACGCAAGAAGCATCCTCTTCTTTCCAGAGTCTGCAAATAGGCAAGAAATATGAGCTTGTCCAGAAAAAAAAAACTGTGTTTCCTACTCATATGGACCATATGTAGTTGAACTCTGCTTATGAAACTGTAACAAACCACAGCATCTCTTACATAGATGCTCTTTAGGTAATAGTGAAAAACGTATTGGGTTCATGAACTGTGTAAATTCATTTGAGCCGACAAATCACTGGGTTTACCGGAAATGAACTCTTGCTTGTAGGAAGACAAAGAGGCTTTGGTTTCACTACGTTTGTCAAGGGATATTCAGAACAGAGTTCTCATCAATGTAACACACTCTTTTTTAACGCAAGAAGCATGCTGTTCTTTCCAGCATCTCAAATACAGCAAGATACATGAGCATGCCCCGAAAAAAGAACTGGGTTTCCTACTCATACGGACCATATCTAGTTGAACTCTGATTATGAAACTGTAACAAACCACAGCATCTCTAACATAGATGCTCTTTAGTTAATAGTGAAAAACGTGTTGGGTTCGTGAACTGTGTAATTTCATTTGAGGCGAAAAATCACTGCGCTTACCGGAAAAGAACTCTTGCTTGTAGTAAGACACAGAGGCTTTGGTTTAACTCTGTTTGTGAAGGGAAATTCAGACCAGTGTTCTCATCCATGAAACACCCTCTGTTTTAACGCAAGAAGTATCCTCTTCTTTCCAGAGTCTGCAATACAGCAAGAAATATGAGCATGTCCAGAAAAAAAGAACTGTGTTTCCTACTCATACGGACCATATCTAGTTGAACTCTGCTTATGAAACTGTAGCAAACCACAGCATCTCTTACATAGATCTCTTTAGTTAATAGTGAAAAACGTGTTGGGTTCGTGAACTGTGTAATTTCATTTGAGCCAAAAAACCACTGGGTTTACCGGAAATGAACTCTTGCTTGTAGAAAGACACAGAGACTTTGGTTTAACTCCATTTCTGAAGGAAAATTCAGTCCAGTGTTCTCATCCATGAAAAACCCTCTTTTTTAATGCAAGAAGCATCCTCTTCTTTCCAGAGTCTGCAATACAGCAAGAAATATGAGCATGTCCAAAAAAAAAGAACTGTGTTTCCTACTCATATGGACCATATCTAGTTGAACTCTGCTTATGAAACTGTAACAAACCACAGCATCTCTTACATAGATGCTCTTTAGTTAATAGTGAAAAACGTGTTGGGTTCGTGAACTGTGTAAATTCATTTGAGCCGAAAATTCACTGGGTATACTGGAAATGAAATCTTGCTTGTAGAAAGACACAGAGACATTTGTTTAACTCCGTTTCTGAAGGAAAATTCAGACCAGTGTTCTCATTCATGAAGCACCCTCTGTTTTAACGCAAGAAGCATCCTCTTCTTTCCAGAGTCCACAATACAGCAAGAAATATGAGCATGTTCAGAAAAAAAGAACAGTGTTTCCTACTCATACGGACCATATCTACTTGAACTCTGCTTATGAAACTGTAACAAACCACAGCATCTCTTACATATATGCTCTTTCATTCATAGTGAAAAACGTGTTGGGTTCGTGAACTGTGTAAATTCATTTGAGCCGAAAAATCACTGGGTTTACCGGAAATGAACTCTTGCTTATAGTAAGACACAGAGGCTTTGGTTTAACTCCGTTTGTGAGGGAAATTCAGACCAGTGTTCTCATCCATGAAACACCCTCTTTTTTAACGCAAGAAGCATCCTCTTCTTTCCAGAGTCTGCAAATAGGCAAGAAATATGAGCTTGTCCAGAAAAAAAAAACTGTGTTTCCTACTCATATGGACCATATGTAGTTGAACTCTGCTTATGAAACTGTAACAAACCACAGCATCTCTTACATAGATGCTCTTTAGGTAATAGTGAAAAACGTATTGGGTTCATGAACTGTGTAAATTCATTTGAGCCGACAAATCACTGGGTTTACCGGAAATGAACTCTTGCTTGTAGGAAGACAAAGAGGCTTTGGTTTCACTACGTTTGTCAAGGGATATTCAGAACAGAGTTCTCATCAATGTAACACACTCTTTTTTAACGCAAGAAGCATGCTGTTCTTTCCAGCATCTCAAATACAGCAAGATACATGAGCATGCCCCGAAAAAAGAACTGGGTTTCCTACTCATACGGACCATATCTAGTTGAACTCTGATTATGAAACTGTAACAAACCACAGCATCTCTAACATAGATGCTCTTTAGTTAATAGTGAAAAACGTGTTGGGTTCGTGAACTGTGTAATTTCATTTGAGGCGAAAAATCACTGCGCTTACCGGAAAAGAACTCTTGCTTGTAGTAAGACACAGAGGCTTTGGTTTAACTCTGTTTGTGAAGGGAAATTCAGACCAGTGTTCTCATCCATGAAACACCCTCTGTTTTAACGCAAGAAGTATCCTCTTCTTTCCAGAGTCTGCAATACAGCAAGAAATATGAGCATGTCCAGAAAAAAAGAACTGTGTTTCCTACTCATACGGACCATATCTAGTTGAACTCTGCTTATGAAACTGTAGCAAACCACAGCATCTCTTACATAGATCTCTTTAGTTAATAGTGAAAAACGTGTTGGGTTCGTGAACTGTGTAATTTCATTTGAGCCAAAAAACCACTGGGTTTACCGGAAATGAACTCTTGCTTGTAGAAAGACACAGAGACTTTGGTTTAACTCCATTTCTGAAGGAAAATTCAGTCCAGTGTTCTCATCCATGAAAAACCCTCTTTTTTAATGCAAGAAGCATCCTCTTCTTTCCAGAGTCTGCAATACAGCAAGAAATATGAGCATGTCCAAAAAAAAAGAACTGTGTTTCCTACTCATATGGACCATATCTAGTTGAACTCTGCTTATGAAACTGTAACAAACCACAGCATCTCTTACATAGATGCTCTTTAGTTAATAGTGAAAAACGTGTTGGGTTCGTGAACTGTGTAAATTCATTTGAGCCGAAAATTCACTGGGTATACTGGAAATGAAATCTTGCTTGTAGAAAGACACAGAGACATTTGTTTAACTCCGTTTCTGAAGGAAAATTCAGACCAGTGTTCTCATTCATGAAGCACCCTCTGTTTTAACGCAAGAAGCATCCTCTTCTTTCCAGAGTCCACAATACAGCAAGAAATATGAGCATGTTCAGAAAAAAAGAACAGTGTTTCCTACTCATACGGACCATATCTACTTGAACTCTGCTTATGAAACTGTAACAAACCACAGCATCTCTTACATATATGCTCTTTCATTCATAGTGAAAAACGTGTTGGGTTCGTGAACTGTGTAAATTCATTTGAGCCGAAAAATCACTGGGTTTACCGGAAATGAACTCTTGCTTATAGTAAGACACAGAGGCTTTGGTTTAACTCCATTTGTGAGGGAAATTCAGACCAGTGTTCTCATCCATGAAACACCCTCTTTTTTAACGCAAGAAGCATCCTCTTCTTTCCAGAGTCTGCAATTAGGCAAGAAATATGAGCTTGTCCAGAAAAAAAAAACTGTGTTTCCTACTCATATGGACCATATGTAGTTGAACTCTGCTCATGAAACTGTAACAAACCACAGCATCTCTTACATAGATGCTCTTTAGGTAATAGTGAAAAACGTATTGGGTTCATGAACTGTGTAAATTCATTTGAGCCGACAAATCACTGGGTTTACCGGAAATGAACTCTTGCTTGTAGGAAGACAAAGAGGCTTTGGTTTCACTACGTTTGTCAAGGGATATTCAGAACAGAGTTCTCATCAATGAAACACACTCTTTTTTAACGCAAGAAGCATGCTGTTCTTTCCAGCATCTCTAATACAGCAAGAAACATGAGCATGCCACGAAAAAAGAACTGGGTTTCCTACTCTTACGGACCATATCTAGTTGAACTCTGATTATGAAACTGTAACAAACCACAGCATCTCTAACATAGATGCTCTTTAGTTAATAGTGAAAAACGTGTTGGGTTCGTGAACTGTGTAATTTCATTTGAGCCGAAAAATCACTGGGTTTACCGGAAATGAACTCTTGCTTGTAGAAAGACACAGAGACTTTGGTTTAACCCTGTTTCTGAAGGAAAATACAGACCAGTGTTCTCATCCATGAAACACCCTCTTTTTTAACGCAAGAAGCATCCTCTTCTTTCCATATTCTGCAATACAGCAAGAAATATGAGCATGTCCAGAAAAAAAAGAACTGTGTTTCCTACTCATAAGGACCATATCTAGTTGAACTCTGCTTATGAAACTGTAACAAACCACAGCATCTCTTACATAGATGCTCTTTAGTTAATAGTGAAAAACGTATTGGGTTCATGAACTGTGTAAATTCATTTGAGCCGACAAATCACTGGGTTTACCAGAAATGAACTCTTGCTTGTACGAAGACACAGAGGCTTTGGTTTCACTCCCTTTGTGAAGGGATATTCAGACCAGAGTTCTCATCCATGAAACACACTCTGTTTTATGCAAGAAGCATGCTCTTCTTTCCAGCATCTCTAATACAGCAAGAAACATGAGCATGCCCCGAAAAAAAGAACTGTGTTTCCTACTCATACGGACCATATCTAGTTGAATTCTGATTATGAAACCGTAACAAACTACAGCATCTCTTACATAGATGCTCTTTAGTTAATAGTGAAAAAGGTGTTGGGTTCGTGAACTGTGTAAATTCATTTGAGCTGAAAAATCACTGGGCTTACTGGAAATGAACTCTTTCTTGTAGGAAGAAACAGAGCCTTTGGTTTAACTCCGTTTCTGTTGGAAAATTCAGACCAGTGTTCTCATCCATAAAACATACTCTGTTTTAACGCAAGAAGCATGCTCTTCTTTCCAGCATCTCTAATACAGGAAGAAACATGAGCATGCCCCGAAAAAAAGAACTGTGTTTCCTACTCATATGGACCATATCTAGTTGAACTCTGATTATGAAAGTGTAACAAACCACAGCATCTCTTACATAGATGTTCTTTAGTTAATAGTGAAAAACGTGTTGGGTTCGTGAACTGTGTAATTCATTTGAGCCGAAAAATCACTGGGTTTACCGGAAATGAACTCTTGCTTGTAGTAAGACACAGAGGCTTTGGTTTAACTCCGTTTGTGAAGGGAAATTCAGACCAGTGTTCTCATCCATGAAACACCCTCTGTTTTAACGCAAGAAGCATCCTCTTCTTTCCAGAGTCCACAATACAGCAAGAAATATGAGCATGTTCAGAAAAAAAGAACAGTGTTTCCTACGCATACGGACCATATCTAGTTGAACTCTGCTTATGAAACTGTAACAAACCACAGCATCTCTTACATAGATGCTCTTTAGTTAATAGTGAAAAACGTGTTGGGTTCGTGAACTGTGTAAATTCATTTGAGCCGAAAAATCACTGGGTATACTGGAAATGAAATCTTGCTTGTAGAAAGACACAGAGACTTTTGTTTAACTCCGTTTCTGAAGGAAAATTCAGACCAGTGTTCTCATTCATGAAGCACCCTCTGTTTTAACGCAAGAAGCATCCTCTTCTTTCCAGAGTCCACAATACAGCAAGAAATATGAGCATGTTCAGAAAAAAAGAACAGTGTTTCCTACTCATACGGACCATATCTACTTGAACTCTGCTTATGAAACTGTAACAAACCACAGCATCTCTTACATATATGCTCTTTCATTCATAGTGAAAAACGTGTTGGGTTCGTGAACTGTGTAAATTCATTTGAGCCGAAAAATCACTGGGTTTACCGGAAATGAACTCTTGCTTATAGTAAGACACAGAGGCTTTGGTTTAACTCCGTTTGTGAGGGAAATTCAGACCAGTGTTCTCATCCATGAAACACCCTCTTTTTTAACGCAAGAAGCATCCTCTTCTTTCCACAGTCTGCAAATAGGCAAGAAATATGAGCTTGTCCAGAAAAAAAAAACTGTGTTTCCTACTCATATGGACCATATGTAGTTGAACTCTGCTTATGAAACTGTAACAAACCACAGCATCTCTTACATAGATGCTCTTTAGGTAATAGTGAAAAACGTATTGGGTTCATGAACTGTGTAAATTCATTTGAGCCGACAAATCACTGGGTTTACCGGAAATGAACTCTTGCTTGTAGGAAGACAAAGAGGCTTTGGTTTCACTACGTTTGTCAAGGGATATTCAGAACAGAGTTCTCATCAATGTAACACACTCTTTTTTAACGCAAGAAGCATGCTGTTCTTTCCAGCATCTCAAATACAGCAAGATACATGAGCATGCCCCGAAAAAAGAACTGGGTTTCCTACTCATACGGACCATATCTAGTTGAACTCTGATTATGAAACTGTAACAAACCACAGCATCTCTAACATAGATGCTCTTTAGTTAATAGTGAAAAACGTGTTGGGTTCGTGAACTGTGTAATTTCATTTGAGGCGAAAAATCACTGGGCTTACCGGAAAAGAACTCTTGCTTGTAGTAAGACACAGAGGCTTTGGTTTAACTCTGTTTGTGAAGGGAAATTCAGACCAGTGTTCTCATCCATGAAACACCCTCTGTTTTAACGCAAGAAGTATCCTCTTCTTTCCAGAGTCTGCAATACAGCAAGAAATATGAGCATGTCCAGAAAAAAAGAACTGTGTTTCCTACTCATACGGACCATATCTAGTTGAACTCTGCTTATGAAACTGTAGCAAACCACAGCATCTCTTACATAGATCTCTTTAGTTAATAGTGAAAAACGTGTTGGGTTCGTGAACTGTGTAATTTCATTTGAGCCAAAAAACCACTGGGTTTACCGGAAATGAACTCTTGCTTGTAGAAAGACACAGAGACTTTGGTTTAACTCCATTTCTGAAGGAAAATTCAGTCCAGTGTTCTCATCCATGAAAAACCCTCTTTTTTAATGCAAGAAGCATCCTCTTCTTTCCAGAGTCTGCAATACAGCAAGAAATATGAGCATGTCCAAAAAAAAAGAACTGTGTTTCCTACTCATATGGACCATATCTAGTTGAACTCTGCTTATGAAACTGTAACAAACCACAGCATCTCTTACATAGATGCTCTTTAGTTAATAGTGAAAAACGTGTTGGGTTCGTGAACTGTGTAAATTCATTTGAGCCGAAAAATCACTGGGTATACTGGAAATGAAATCTTGCTTGTAGAAAGACACAGAGACATTTGTTTAACTCCGTTTCTGAAGGAAAATTCAGACCAGTGTTCTCATTCATGAAGCACCCTCTGTTTTAACGCAAGAAGCATCCTCTTCTTTCCAGAGTCCACAATACAGCAAGAAATATGAGCATGTTCAGAAAAAAAGAACAGTGTTTCCTACTCATACGGACCATATCTACTTGAACTCTGCTTATGAAACTGTAACAAACCACAGCATCTCTTACATATATGCTCTTTCATTCATAGTGAAAAACGTGTTGGGTTCGTGAACTGTGTAAATTCATTTGAGCCGAAAAATCACTGGGTTTACCGGAAATGAACTCTTGCTTATAGTAAGACACAGAGGCTTTGGTTTAACTCCGTTTGTGAGGGAAATTCAGACCAGTGTTCTCATCCATGAAACACCCTCTTTTTTAACGCAAGAAGCATCCTCTTCTTTCCAGAGTCTGCAATTAGGCAAGAAATATGAGCTTGTCCAGAAAAAAAAAACTGTGTTTCCTACTCATATGGACCATATGTAGTTGAACTCTGCTCATGAAACTGTAACAAACCACAGCATCTCTTACATAGATGCTCTTTAGGTAATAGTGAAAAACGTATTGGGTTCATGAACTGTGTAAATTCATTTGAGCCGACAAATCACTGGGTTTACCGGAAATGAACTCTTGCTTGTAGGAAGACAAAGAGGCTTTGGTTTCACTACGTTTGTCGAGGGATATTCAGAACAGAGTTCTCATCAATGAAACACACTCTTTTTTAACGCAAGAAGCATGCTGTTCTTTCCAGCATCTCTAATACAGCAAGAAACATGAGCATGCCACGAAAAAAGAACTGGGTTTCCTACTCTTACGGACCATATCTAGTTGAACTCTGATTATGAAACTGTAACAAACCACAGCATCTCTAACATAGATGCTCTTTAGTTAATAGTGAAAAACGTGTTGGGTTCGTGAACTGTGTAATTTCATTTGAGCCGAAAAATCACTGGGTTTACCGGAAATGAACTCTTGCTTGTAGAAAGACACAGAGACTTTGGTTTAACCCTGTTTCTGAAGGAAAATACAGACCAGTGTTCTCATCCATGAAACACCCTCTTTTTTAACGCAAGAAGCATCCTCTTCTTTCCATATTCTGCAATACAGCAAGAAATATGAGCATGTCCAGAAAAAAAAGAACTGTGTTTCCTACTCATAAGGACCATATCTAGTTGAACTCTGCTTATGAAACTGTAACAAACCACAGCATCTCTTACATAGATGCTCTTTAGTTAATAGTGAAAAACGTATTGGGTTCATGAACTGTGTAAATTCATTTGAGCCGACAAATCACTGGGTTTACCAGAAATGAACTCTTGCTTGTACGAAGACACAGAGGCTTTGGTTTCACTCCCTTTGTGAAGGGATATTCAGACCAGAGTTCTCATCCATGAAACACACTCTGTTTTATGCAAGAAGCATGCTCTTCTTTACAGCATCTCTAATACAGCAAGAAACATGAGCATGCCCCGAAAAAAAGAACTGTGTTTCCTACTCATACGGACCATATCTAGTTGAATTCTGATTATGAAACCGTAACAAACTACAGCATCTCTTACATAGATGCTCTTTAGTTAATAGTGAAAAAGGTGTTGGGTTCGTGAACTGTGTAAATTCATTTGAGCTGAAAAATCACTGGGCTTACTGGAAATGAACTCTTTCTTGTAGGAAGAAACAGAGCCTTTGGTTTAACTCCGTTTCTGTTGGAAAATTCAGACCAGTGTTCTCATCCATAAAACATACTCTGTTTTAACGCAAGAAGCATGCTCTTCTTTCCAGCATCTCTAATACAGGAAGAAACATGAGCATGCCCCGAAAAAAAGAACTGTGTTTCCTACTCATATGGACCATATCTAGTTGAACTCTGATTATGAAACTGTAACAAACCACAGCATCTCTTACATAGATGTTCTTTAGTTAATAGTGAAAAACGTGTTGGGTTCGTGAACTGTGTAATTCATTTGAGCCGAAAAATCACTGGGTTTACCGGAAATGAACTCTTGCTTGTAGTAAGACACAGAGGCTTTGGTTTAACTCCGTTTGTGAAGGGAAATTCAGACCAGTGTTCTCATCCATGAAACACCCTCTGTTTTAACGCAAGAAGCATCCTCTTCTTTCCAAAGTCCACAATACAGCAAGAAATATGAGCATGTTCAGAAAAAAAGAACAGTGTTTCCTACGCATACGGACCATATCTAGTTGAACTCTGCTTATGAAACTGTAACAAACCACAGCTTCTCTTACATAGATGCTCTTTAGTTAATAGTGAAAAAACGTGTTGGGTTCGTGAACTGTGTAAATTCATTTGAGCCGAAAAATCACTGGGTATACTGGAAATGAAATCTTGCTTGTAGAAAGACACAGAGACTTTTGTTTAACTCCGTTTCTGAAGGAAAATTCAGACCAGTGTTCTCATTCATGAAGCACCCTCTGTTTTAACGCAAGAAGCATCCTCTTCTTTCCAGAGTCCACAATACAGCAAGAAATATGAGCATGTTCAGAAAAAAAGAACAGTGTTTCCTACTCATACGGACCATATCTACTTGAACTCTGCTTATGAAACTGTAACAAACCACAGCATCTCTTACATATATGCTCTTTCATTCATAGTGAAAAACGTGTTGGGTTCGTGAACTGTGTAAATTCATTTGAGCCGAAAAATCACTGGGTTTACCGGAAATGAACTCTTGCTTATAGTAAGACACAGAGGCTTTGGTTTAACTCCGTTTGTGAGGGAAATTCAGACCAGTGTTCTCATCCATGAAACACCCTCTTTTTTAACGCAAGAAGCATCCTCTTCTTTCCACAGTCTGCAAATAGGCAAGAAATATGAGCTTGTCCTGAAAAAAAAAACTGTGTTTCCTACTCATATGGACCATATGTAGTTGAACTCTGCTTATGAAACTGTAACAAACCACAGCATCTCTTACATAGATGCTCTTTAGGTAATAGTGAAAAACGTATTGGGTTCATGAACTGTGTAAATTCATTTGAGCCGACAAATCACTGGGTTTACCGGAAATGAACTCTTGCTTGTAGGAAGACAAAGAGGCTTTGGTTTCACTACGTTTGTCAAGGGATATTCAGAACAGAGTTCTCATCAATGTAACACACTCTTTTTTAACGCAAGAAGCATGCTGTTCTTTCCAGCATCTCAAATACAGCAAGATACATGAGCATGCCCCGAAAAAAGAACTGGGTTTCCTACTCATACGGACCATATCTAGTTGAACTCTGATTATGAAACTGTAACAAACCACAGCATCTCTAACATAGATGCTCTTAAGTTAATAGTGAAAAACGTGTTGGGTTCGTGAACTGTGTAATTTCATTTGAGCCGAAAAATCACTGGGTTTACCGGAAATGAACTCTTGCTTGTAGAAAGACACAGAGACTTTGGTTTAACTCTGTTTCTGAAGGAAAATACAGACCAGTGTTCTCATCCATGAAACACACTCTTTTTTAACGCAAGAAGCATCCTCTTCTTTCCATATTCTGCAATACAGCAAGAAATAGGAGCATGTCCAGAAAAAAAAGAACTGTGTTTCCTACTCATATGGACCATATCTAGTTGAACTCTGCTTATGAAACTGTAACAACCCACAGCATCTCTTACATAGATGCTCTTTAGTTAATAGTGAAAAACGTATTGGGTTCATGAACTGTGTAAATTCATTTGAGCCGACAAATCACTGGGTTTACCGGAAATGAACTCTTGCTTGTACGAAGACACAGAGGCTTTGGTTTCACTCCCTTTGTGAAGGGATATTCAGACGAGAGTTCTCATCCATGAAACACACTCTGTTTTATGCAAGAAGCATGAGCTTCTTTCCAGCATCTCTAATACAGCAAGAAACATGAGCATGCCCCGAAAAAAAGAACTGTGTTTCCTACTCATACGGACCATATCTAGTTGAATTCTGATTATGAAACCGTAACAAACTACAGCATCTCTTACATAGATGCTCTTTAGTTAATAGTGAAAAAGGTGTTGGGTTCGTGAACTGTGTAAATTCATTTGAGCCGAAAAATCACTGGGCTTACTGGAAATGAAATCTTTCTTGTAGGAAGAAACAGAGCCTTTGGTTTAACTCCGTTTCTGTTGGAAAATTCAGACCAGTGTTCTCATCCATAAAACATACTCTGTTTTAACGCAAGAAGCATGCTCTTCTTTCCAGCATCTCTAATACAGGAAGAAACATGAGCATGCCCCGAAAAAAAGAACTGTGTTTCCTACTCATATGGACCATATCTAGTTGAACTCTGATTATGAAACTGTAACAAACCACAGCATCTCTTACATAGATGTTCTTTAGTTAATAGTGAAAAACGTGTTGGGTTCGTGAACTGTGTAATTCATTTGAGCCGAAAAATCACTGGGTTTACCGGAAATGAACTCTTGCTTGTAGTAAGACACAGAGGCTTTGGTTTAACTCCGTTTGTGAAGGGAAATTCAGACCAGTGTTCTCATCCATGAAACACCCTCTGTTTTAACGCAAGAAGCATCCTCTTCTTTCCAGAGTCCACAATACAGCAAGAAATATGAGCATGTTCAGAAAAAAAGAACAGTGTTTCCTACGCATACGGACCATATCTAGTTGAACTCTGCTTATGAAACTGTAACAAACCACAGCATCTCTTACATAGATGCTCTTTAGTTAATAGTGAAAAACGTGTTGGGTTCGTGAACTGTGTAAATTCATTTGAGCCGAAAAATCACTGGGTATACTGGAAATGAAATCTTGCTTGTAGAAAGACACAGAGACTTTTGTTTAACTCCGTTTCTGAAGGAAAATTCAGACCAGTGTTCTCATTCATGAAGCACCCTCTGTTTTAACGCAAGAAGCATCCTCTTCTTTCCAGAGTCCACAATACAGCAAGAAATATGAGCATGTTCAGAAAAAAAGAACAGTGTTTCCTACTCATACGGACCATATCTACTTGAACTCTGCTTATGAAACTGTAACAAACCACAGCATCTCTTACATATATGCTCTTTCATTCATAGTGAAAAACGTGTTGGGTTCGTGAACTGTGTAAATTCATTTGAGCCGAAAAATCACTGGGTTTACCGGAAATGAACTCTTGCTTATAGTAAGACACAGAGGCTTTGGTTTAACTCCGTTTGTGAGGGAAATTCAGACCAGTGTTCTCATCCATGAAACACCCTCTTTTTTAACGCAAGAAGCATCCTCTTCTTTCCACAGTCTGCAAATAGGCAAGAAATATGAGCTTGTCCAGAAAAAAAAAACTGTGTTTCCTACTCATATGGACCATATGTAGTTGAACTCTGCTTATGAAACTGTAACAAACCACAGCATCTCTTACATAGATGCTCTTTAGGTAATAGTGAAAAACGTATTGGGTTCATGAACTGTGTAAATTCATTTGAGCCGACAAATCACTGGGTTTACCGGAAATGAACTCTTGCTTGTAGGAAGACAAAGAGGCTTTGGTTTCACTACGTTTGTCAAGGGATATTCAGAACAGAGTTCTCATCAATGTAACACACTCTTTTTTAACGCAAGAAGCATGCTGTTCTTTCCAGCATCTCAAATACAGCAAGATACATGAGCATGCCCCGAAAAAAGAACTGGGTTTCCTACTCATACGGACCATATCTAGTTGAACTCTGATTATGAAACTGTAACAAACCACAGCATCTCTAACATAGATGCTCTTAAGTTAATAGTGAAAAACGTGTTGGGTTCGTGAACTGTGTAATTTCATTTGAGCCGAAAAATCACTGGGTTTACCGGAAATGAACTCTTGCTTGTAGAAAGACACAGAGACTTTGGTTTAACTCTGTTTCTGAAGGAAAATACAGACCAGTGTTCTCATCCATGAAACACACTCTTTTTTAACGCAAGAAGCATCCTCTTCTTTCCATATTCTGCAATACAGCAAGAAATAGGAGCATGTCCAGAAAAAAAAGAACTGTGTTTCCTACTCATATGGACCATATCTAGTTGAACTCTGCTTATGAAACTGTAACAACCCACAGCATCTCTTACATAGATGCTCTTTAGTTAATAGTGAAAAACGTATTGGGTTCATGAACTGTGTAAATTCATTTGAGCCGACAAATCACTGGGTTTACCGGAAATGAACTCTTGCTTGTACGAAGACACAGAGGCTTTGGTTTCACTCCCTTTGTGAAGGGATATTCAGACGAGAGTTCTCATCCATGAAACACACTCTGTTTTATGCAAGAAGCATGAGCTTCTTTCCAGCATCTCTAATACAGCAAGAAACATGAGCATGCCCCGAAAAAAAGAACTGTGTTTCCTACTCATACGGACCATATCTAGTTGAATTCTGATTATGAAACCGTAACAAACTACAGCATCTCTTACATAGATGCTCTTTAGTTAATAGTGAAAAAGGTGTTGGGTTCGTGAACTGTGTAAATTCATTTGAGCCGAAAAATCACTGGGCTTACTGGAAATGAACTCTTTCTTGTAGGAAGAAACAGAGCCTTTGGTTTAACTCCGTTTCTGTTGGAAAATTCAGACCAGTGTTCTCATCCATAAAACATACTCTGTTTTAACGCAAGAAGCATGCTCTTCTTTCCAGCATCTCTAATACAGGAAGAAACATGAGCATGCCCCGAAAAAAAGAACTGTGTTTCCTACTCATATGGACCATATCTAGTTGAACTCTGATTATGAAACTGTAACAAACCACAGCATCTCTTACATAGATGTTCTTTAGTTAATAGTGAAAAACGTGTTGGGTTCGTGAACTGTGTAATTCATTTGAGCCGAAAAATCACTGGGTTTACCGGAAATGAACTCTTGCTTGTAGTAAGACACAGAGGCTTTGGTTTAACTCCGTTTGTGAAGGGAAATTCAGACCAGTGTTCTCATCCATGAAACACCCTCTGTTTTAACGCAAGAAGCATCCTCTTCTTTCCAGAGTCCACAATACAGCAAGAAATATGAGCATGTTCAGAAAAAAAGAACAGTGTTTCCTACGCATACGGACCATATCTAGTTGAACTCTGCTTATGAAACTGTAACAAACCACAGCTTCTCTTACATAGATGCTCTTTAGTTAATAGTGAAAAACGTGTTGGGTTCGTGAACTGTGTAAATTCATTTGAGCCGAAAAATCACTGGGTATACTGGAAATGAAATCTTGCTTGTAGAAAGACACAGAGACTTTTGTTTAACTCCGTTTCTGAAGGAAAATTCAGACCAGTGTTCTCATTCATGAAGCACCCTCTGTTTTAACGCAAGAAGCATCCTCTTCTTTCCAGAGTCCACAATACAGCAAGAAATATGAGCATGTTCAGAAAAAAAGAACAGTGTTTCCTACTCATACGGACCATATCTACTTGAACTCTGCTTATGAAACTGTAACAAACCACAGCATCTCTTACATATATGCTCTTTCATTCATAGTGAAAAACGTGTTGGGTTCGTGAACTGTGTAAATTCATTTGAGCCGAAAAATCACTGGGTTTACCGGAAATGAACTCTTGCTTATAGTAAGACACAGAGGCTTTGGTTTAACTCCGTTTGTGAGGGAAATTCAGACCAGTGTTCTCATCCATGAAACACCCTCTTTTTTAACGCAAGAAGCATCCTCTTCTTTCCACAGTCTGCAAATAGGCAAGAAATATGAGCTTGTCCTGAAAAAAAAAACTGTGTTTCCTACTCATATGGACCATATGTAGTTGAACTCTGCTTATGAAACTGTAACAAACCACAGCATCTCTTACATAGATGCTCTTTAGGTAATAGTGAAAAACGTATTGGGTTCATGAACTGTGTAAATTCATTTGAGCCGACAAATCACTGGGTTTACCGGAAATGAACTCTTGCTTGTAGGAAGACAAAGAGGCTTTGGTTTCACTACGTTTGTCAAGGGATATTCAGAACAGAGTTCTCATCAATGTAACACACTCTTTTTTAACGCAAGAAGCATGCTGTTCTTTCCAGCATCTCAAATACAGCAAGATACATGAGCATGCCCCGAAAAAAGAACTGGGTTTCCTACTCATACGGACCGTATCTAGTTGAACTCTGATTATGAAACTGTAACAAACCACAGCATCTCTAACATAGATGCTCTTAAGTTAATAGTGAAAAACGTGTTGGGTTCGTGAACTGTGTAATTTCATTTGAGCCGAAAAATCACTGGGTTTACCGGAAATGAACTCTTGCTTGTAGAAAGACACAGAGACTTTGGTTTAACTCTGTTTCTGAAGGAAAATACAGACCAGTGTTCTCATCCATGAAACACACTCTTTTTTAACGCAAGAAGCATCCTCTTCTTTCCATATTCTGCAATACAGCAAGAAATAGGAGCATGTCCAGAAAAAAAAGAACTGTGTTTCCTACTCATATGGACCATATCTAGTTGAACTCTGCTTATGAAACTGTAACAACCCACAGCATCTCTTACATAGATGCTCTTTAGTTAATAGTGAAAAACGTATTGGGTTCATGAACTGTGTAAATTCATTTGAGCCGACAAATCACTGGGTTTACCGGAAATGAACTCTTGCTTGTACGAAGACACAGAGGCTTTGGTTTCACTCCCTTTGTGAAGGGATATTCAGACCAGAGTTCTCATCCATGAAACACACTCTGTTTTATGCAAGAAGCATGAGCTTCTTTCCAGCATCTCTAATACAGCAAGAAACATGAGCATGCCCCGAAAAAAAGAACTGTGTTTCCTACTCATACGGACCATATCTAGTTGAATTCTGATTATGAAACCGTAACAAACTACAGCATCTCTTACATAGATGCTCTTTAGTTAATAGTGAAAAAGGTGTTGGGTTCGTGAACTGTGTAAATTCATTTGAGCCGAAAAATCACTGGGCTTACTGGAAATGAAATCTTTCTTGTAGGAAGAAACAGAGCCTTTGGTTTAACTCCGTTTCTGTTGGAAAATTCAGACCAGTGTTCTCATCCATAAAACATACTCTGTTTTAACGCAAGAAGCATGCTCTTCTTTCCAGCATCTCTAATACAGGAAGAAACATGAGCATGCCCCGAAAAAAAGAACTGTGTTTCCTACTCATATGGACCATATCTAGTTGAACTCTGATTATGAAACTGTAACAAACCACAGCATCTCTTACATAGATGTTCTTTAGTTAATAGTGAAAAACGTGTTGGGTTCGTGAACTGTGTAATTCATTTGAGCCGAAAAATCACTGGGTTTACCGGAAATGAACTCTTGCTTGTAGTAAGACACAGAGGCTTTGGTTTAACTCCGTTTGTGAAGGGAAATTCAGACCAGTGTTCTCATCCATGAAACACCCTCTGTTTTAACGCAAGAAGCATCCTCTTCTTTCCAGAGTCCACAATACAGCAAGAAATATGAGCATGTTCAGAAAAAAAGAACAGTGTTTCCTACGCATACGGACCATATCTAGTTGAACTCTGCTTATGAAACTGTAACAAACCACAGCATCTCTTACATAGATGCTCTTTAGTTAATAGTGAAAAACGTGTTGGGTTCGTGAACTGTGTAAATTCATTTGAGCCGAAAAATCACTGGGTATACTGGAAATGAAATCTTGCTTGTAGAAAGACACAGAGACTTTTGTTTAACTCCGTTTCTGAAGGAAAATTCAGACCAGTGTTCTCATTCATGAAGCACCCTCTGTTTTAACGCAAGAAGCATCCTCTTCTTTCCAGAGTCCACAATACAGCAAGAAATATGAGCATGTTCAGAAAAAAAGAACAGTGTTTCCTACTCATACGGACCATATCTACTTGAACTCTGCTTATGAAACTGTAACAAACCACAGCATCTCTTACATATATGCTCTTTCATTCATAGTGAAAAACGTGTTGGGTTCGTGAACTGTGTAAATTCATTTGAGCCGAAAAATCACTGGGTTTACCGGAAATGAACTCTTGCTTATAGTAAGACACAGAGGCTTTGGTTTAACTCCGTTTGTGAGGGAAATTCAGACCAGTGTTCTCATCCATGAAACACCCTCTTTTTTAACGCAAGAAGCATCCTCTTCTTTCCACAGTCTGCAAATAGGCAAGAAATATGAGCTTGTCCAGAAAAAAAAAACTGTGTTTCCTACTCATATGGACCATATGTAGTTGAACTCTGCTTATGAAACTGTAACAAACCACAGCATCTCTTACATAGATGCTCTTTAGGTAATAGTGAAAAACGTATTGGGTTCATGAACTGTGTAAATTCATTTGAGCCGACAAATCACTGGGTTTACCGGAAATGAACTCTTGCTTGTAGGAAGACAAAGAGGCTTTGGTTTCACTACGTTTGTCAAGGGATATTCAGAACAGAGTTCTCATCAATGTAACACACTCTTTTTTAACGCAAGAAGCATGCTGTTCTTTCCAGCATCTCAAATACAGCAAGATACATGAGCATGCCCCGAAAAAAGAACTGGGTTTCCTACTCATACGGACCATATCTAGTTGAACTCTGATTATGAAACTGTAACAAACCACAGCATCTCTAACATAGATGCTCTTAAGTTAATAGTGAAAAACGTGTTGGGTTCGTGAACTGTGTAATTTCATTTGAGCCGAAAAATCACTGGGTTTACCGGAAATGAACTCTTGCTTGTAGAAAGACACAGAGACTTTGGTTTAACTCTGTTTCTGAAGGAAAATACAGACCAGTGTTCTCATCCATGAAACACACTCTTTTTTAACGCAAGAAGCATCCTCTTCTTTCCATATTCTGCAATACAGCAAGAAATAGGAGCATGTCCAGAAAAAAAAGAACTGTGTTTCCTACTCATATGGACCATATCTAGTTGAACTCTGCTTATGAAACTGTAACAACCCACAGCATCTCTTACATAGATGCTCTTTAGTTAATAGTGAAAAACGTATTGGGTTCATGAACTGTGTAAATTCATTTGAGCCGACAAATCACTGGGTTTACCGGAAATGAACTCTTGCTTGTACGAAGACACAGAGGCTTTGGTTTCACTCCCTTTGTGAAGGGATATTCAGACGAGAGTTCTCATCCATGAAACACACTCTGTTTTATGCAAGAAGCATGAGCTTCTTTCCAGCATCTCTAATACAGCAAGAAACATGAGCATGCCCCGAAAAAAAGAACTGTGTTTCCTACTCATACGGACCATATCTAGTTGAATTCTGATTATGAAACCGTAACAAACTACAGCATCTCTTACATAGATGCTCTTTAGTTAATAGTGAAAAAGGTGTTGGGTTCGTGAACTGTGTAAATTCATTTGAGCCGAAAAATCACTGGGCTTACTGGAAATGAAATCTTTCTTGTAGGAAGAAACAGAGCCTTTGGTTTAACTCCGTTTCTGTTGGAAAATTCAGACCAGTGTTCTCATCCATAAAACATACTCTGTTTTAACGCAAGAAGCATGCTCTTCTTTCCAGCATCTCTAATACAGGAAGAAACATGAGCATGCCCCGAAAAAAAGAACTGTGTTTCCTACTCATATGGACCATATCTAGTTGAACTCTGATTATGAAACTGTAACAAACCACAGCATCTCTTACATAGATGTTCTTTAGTTAATAGTGAAAAACGTGTTGGGTTCGTGAACTGTGTAATTCATTTGAGCCGAAAAATCACTGGGTTTACCGGAAATGAACTCTTGCTTGTAGTAAGACACAGAGGCTTTGGTTTAACTCCGTTTGTGAAGGGAAATTCAGACCAGTGTTCTCATCCATGAAACACCCTCTGTTTTAACGCAAGAAGCATCCTCTTCTTTCCAGAGTCCACAATACAGCAAGAAATATGAGCATGTTCAGAAAAAAAGAACAGTGTTTCCTACGCATACGGACCATATCTAGTTGAACTCTGCTTATGAAACTGTAACAAACCACAGCATCTCTTACATAGATGCTCTTTAGTTAATAGTGAAAAACGTGTTGGGTTCGTGAACTGTGTAAATTCATTTGAGCCGAAAAATCACTGGGTATACTGGAAATGAAATCTTGCTTGTAGAAAGACACAGAGACTTTTGTTTAACTCCGTTTCTGAAGGAAAATTCAGACCAGTGTTCTCATTCATGAAGCACCCTCTGTTTTAACGCAAGAAGCATCCTCTTCTTTCCAGAGTCCACAATACAGCAAGAAATATGAGCATGTTCAGAAAAAAAGAACAGTGTTTCCTACTCATACGGACCATATCTACTTGAACTCTGCTTATGAAACTGTAACAAACCACAGCATCTCTTACATATATGCTCTTTCATTCATAGTGAAAAACGTGTTGGGTTCGTGAACTGTGTAAATTCATTTGAGCCGAAAAATCACTGGGTTTACCGGAAATGAACTCTTGCTTATAGTAAGACACAGAGGCTTTGGTTTAACTCCGTTTGTGAGGGAAATTCAGACCAGTGTTCTCATCCATGAAACACCCTCTTTTTTAACGCAAGAAGCATCCTCTTCTTTCCACAGTCTGCAAATAGGCAAGAAATATGAGCTTGTCCAGAAAAAAAAAAACTGTGTTTCCTACTCATATGGACCATATGTAGTTGAACTCTGCTTATGAAACTGTAACAAACCACAGCATCTCTTACATAGATGCTCTTTAGGTAATAGTGAAAAACGTATTGGGTTCATGAACTGTGTAAATTCATTTGAGCCGACAAATCACTGGGTTTACCGGAAATGAACTCTTGCTTGTAGGAAGACAAAGAGGCTTTGGTTTCACTACGTTTGTCAAGGGATATTCAGAACAGAGTTCTCATCAATGTAACACACTCTTTTTTAACGCAAGAAGCATGCTGTTCTTTCCAGCATCTCAAATACAGCAAGATACATGAGCATGCCCCGAAAAAAGAACTGGGTTTCCTACTCATACGGACCATATCTAGTTGAACTCTGATTATGAAACTGTAACAAACCACAGCATCTCTAACATAGATGCTCTTAAGTTAATAGTGAAAAACGTGTTGGGTTCGTGAACTGTGTAATTTCATTTGAGCCGAAAAATCACTGGGTTTACCGGAAATGAACTCTTGCTTGTAGAAAGACACAGAGACTTTGGTTTAACTCTGTTTCTGAAGGAAAATACAGACCAGTGTTCTCATCCATGAAACACACTCTTTTTTAACGCAAGAAGCATCCTCTTCTTTCCATATTCTGCAATACAGCAAGAAATAGGAGCATGTCCAGAAAAAAAAGAACTGTGTTTCCTACTCATATGGACCATATCTAGTTGAACTCTGCTTATGAAACTGTAACAACCCACAGCATCTCTTACATAGATGCTCTTTAGTTAATAGTGAAAAACGTATTGGGTTCATGAACTGTGTAAATTCATTTGAGCCGACAAATCACTGGGTTTACCGGAAATGAACTCTTGCTTGTACGAAGACACAGAGGCTTTGGTTTCACTCCCTTTGTGAAGGGATATTCAGACGAGAGTTCTCATCCATGAAACACACTCTGTTTTATGCAAGAAGCATGAGCTTCTTTCCAGCATCTCTAATACAGCAAGAAACATGAGCATGCCCCGAAAAAAAGAACTGTGTTTCCTACTCATACGGACCATATCTAGTTGAATTCTGATTATGAAACCGTAACAAACTACAGCATCTCTTACATAGATGCTCTTTAGTTAATAGTGAAAAAGGTGTTGGGTTCGTGAACTGTGTAAATTCATTTGAGCCGAAAAATCACTGGGCTTACTGGAAATGAAATCTTTCTTGTAGGAAGAAACAGAGCCTTTGGTTTAACTCCGTTTCTGTTGGAAAATTCAGACCAGTGTTCTCATCCATAAAACATACTCTGTTTTAACGCAAGAAGCATGCTCTTCTTTCCAGCATCTCTAATACAGGAAGAAACATGAGCATGCCCCGAAAAAAAGAACTGTGTTTCCTACTCATATGGACCATATCTAGTTGAACTCTGATTATGAAACTGTAACAAACCACAGCATCTCTAACATAGATGTTCTTTAGTTAATAGTGAAAAACGTGTTGGGTTCGTGAACTGTGTAATTCATTTGAGCCGAAAAATCACTGGGTTTACCGGAAATGAACTCTTGCTTGTAGTAAGACACAGAGGCTTTGGTTTAACTCCGTTTGTGAAGGGAAATTCAGACCAGTGTTCTCATCCATGAAACACCCTCTGTTTTAACGCAAGAAGCATCCTCTTCTTTCCAGAGTCCACAATACAGCAAGAAATATGAGCATGTTCAGAAAAAAAGAACAGTGTTTCCTACGCATACGGACCATATCTAGTTGAACTCTGCTTATGAAACTGTAACAAACCACAGCATCTCTTACATAGATGCTCTTTAGTTAATAGTGAAAAACGTGTTGGGTTCGTGAACTGTGTAAATTCATTTGAGCCGAAAAATCACTGGGTATACTGGAAATGAAATCTTGCTTGTAGAAAGACACAGAGACTTTTGTTTAACTCCGTTTCTGAAGGAAAATTCAGACCAGTGTTCTCATTCATGAAGCACCCTCTGTTTTAACGCAAGAAGCATCCTCTTATTTCCAGAGTCCACAATACAGCAAGAAATATGAGCATGTTCAGAAAAAAAGAACAGTGTTTCCTACTCATACGGACCATATCTACTTGAACTCTGCTTATGAAACTGTAACAAACCACAGCATCTCTTACATATATGCTCTTTCATTCATAGTGAAAAACGTGTTGGGTTCGTGAACTGTGTAAATTCATTTGAGCCGAAAAATCACTGGGTTTACCGGAAATGAACTCTTGCTTATAGTAAGACACAGAGGCTTTGGTTTAACTCCGTTTGTGAGGGAAATTCAGACCAGTGTTCTCATCCATGAAACACCCTCTTTTTTAACGCAAGAAGCATCCTCTTCTTTCCACAGTCTGCAAATAGGCAAGAAATATGAGCTTGTCCAGAAAAAAAAAAACTGTGTTTCCTACTCATATGGACCATATGTAGTTGAACTCTGCTTATGAAACTGTAACAAACCACAGCATCTCTTACATAGATGCTCTTTAGGTAATAGTGAAAAACGTATTGGGTTCATGAACTGTGTAAATTCATTTGAGCCGACAAATCACTGGGTTTACCGGAAATGAACTCTTGCTTGTAGGAAGACAAAGAGGCTTTGGTTTCACTACGTTTGTCAAGGGATATTCAGAACAGAGTTCTCATCAATGTAACACACTCTTTTTTAACGCAAGAAGCATGCTGTTCTTTCCAGCATCTCAAATACAGCAAGATACATGAGCATGCCCCGAAAAAAGAACTGGGTTTCCTACTCATACGGACCATATCTAGTTGAACTCTGATTATGAAACTGTAACAAACCACAGCATCTCTAACATAGATGCTCTTAAGTTAATAGTGAAAAACGTGTTGGGTTCGTGAACTGTGTAATTTCATTTGAGCCGAAAAATCACTGGGTTTACCGGAAATGAACTCTTGCTTGTAGAAAGACACAGAGACTTTGGTTTAACTCTGTTTCTGAAGGAAAATACAGACCAGTGTTCTCATCCATGAAACACACTCTTTTTTAACGCAAGAAGCATCCTCTTCTTTCCATATTCTGCAATACAGCCAGAAATAGGAGCATGTCCAGAAAAAAAAGAACTGTGTTTCCTATTCATATGGACCATATCTAGTTGAACTCTGCTTATGAAACTGTAACAACCCACAGCATCTCTTACATAGATGCTCTTTAGTTAATAGTGAAAAACGTATTGGGTTCATGAACTGTGTAAATTCATTTGAGCCGACAAATCACTGGGTTTACCGGAAATGAACTCTTGCTTGTACGAAGACAAAGAGGCTTTGGTTTCACTCCCTTTGTGAAGGGATATTCAGACCAGAGTTCTCATCCATGAAACACACTCTGTTTTATGCAAGAAGCATGAGCTTCTTTCCAGCATCTCTAATACAGCAAGAAACATGAGCATGCCCCGAAAAAAAGAACTGTGTTTCCTACTCATACGGACCATATCTAGTTGAATTCTGATTATGAAACCGTAACAAACTACAGCATCTCTTACATAGATGCTCTTTAGTTAATAGTGAAAAAGGTGTTGGGTTCGTGAACTGTGTAAATTCATTTGAGCCGAAAAATCACTGGGCTTACTGGAAATGAAATCTTTCTTGTAGGAAGAAACAGAGCCTTTGGTTTAACTCCGTTTCTGTTGGAAAATTCACACCAGTGTTCTCATCCATAAAACATACTCTGTTTTAACGCAAGAAGCATGCTCTTCTTTCCAGCATCTCTAATACAGGAAGAAACATGAGCATGCCCCGAAAAAAAGAACTGTGTTTCCTACTCATATGGACCATATCTAGTTGAACTCTGATTATGAAACTGTAACAAACCACAGCATCTCTTACATAGATGTTCTTTAGGTAATAGTGAAAAACGTGTTGGGTTCGTGAACTGTGTAATTTCATTTGAGCCGAAAAATCACTGGGTTTACCGGAAATGAACTCTTGCTTGTAGTAAGACACAGAGGCTTTGGTTTAACTCCGTTTGTGAAGGGAAATTCAGACCAGTGTTCTCATCCATGAAACACCCTCTGTTTTAACGCAAGAAGCATCCTCTTCTTTCCAGAGTCCACAATACAGCAAGAAATATGAGCATGTTCAGAAAAAAAGAACAGTGTTTCCTACGCATACGGACCATATCTAGTTGAACTCTGCTTATGAAACTGTAACAAACCACAGCATCTCTTACATAGATGCTCTTTAGTTAATAGTGAAAAACGTGTTGGGTTCGTGAAATGTGTAAATTCATTTGAGCCTAAAAATCACTGTGTGTACCGGAAATGAATTCTTGCTTGTAGGAAGACACAGAGACTTTGGTTTAACTCCGTTTCTGAAGGAAAATTCAGACCAGTGTTCTCATCCATGAAACACCCTCTTTTTTAACGCAAGAAGCATCCTCTTCTTTCCAGAGTGTGCAATACAGCAAGAAATATGAGCATGTCCAGAAATAAAGAACTGTGTTTCTTACTCATATGGACCATATCTAGTTGAACTCTGCTTATGAAACTGTAACAAACCACAGCATCTCTTACATAGATGCTCTTTCATTTATAGTGAAAAACGTGTTGGGTTCGTAAACTGTGTAAATTAATTTGAGCCGAAAAATCCCTGGGTTTACCGGAAATGAACTCTTGCTTGTAGGAAGAAACAGAGCCTTGGGTTTAACTCCGTTTCTGTTGGAAAATTCAGACAGGTGTTCTCATCCATGAAACATACTCTGTTTTAACGGAAGAAGCATCCTCTTCTTTACAGCGTCTCCAGTTCAGCAAGAAACATGAGCATGCTCAGAAAAAAAGAACCATGTTTCCTACTCATACGGACCATATCTAGTTGAACTCTGCTTATGAAACTGTAAAACACCACAGCATCTCCAACATAGATGCTCTTTAGTTAATAGTGAAAAACGTGTTGGGTTCGTGAACTGTGTAATTTCATTTGACCGAAAAATCACTGGGTTTACCGGAAATGAACTCTTGCTTGTAGAAAGACACAAAGGCTTTGGTTTCACTCCGTTTGTGAAGGGAAATTCAGACCAGAGTTCTCATCCATGAAACACACTCTGTTTTAACGCAAGAATCATGCTCTTCTTTCCAGCATCTCTAATACAGCAAGAAACATGAGCATGCCCCGAAAAAAGAACGGAGTTTCCTACTCATAACGACCATATCTAGTTGAACTCTGATTATGAAACTGTAACAAACTACAGCATCTCTTACATAGATGCTCTTTAGTTAATAGTGAAAAACGTGTTGGGTTCGTGAACTTTGTAAATTCATTTGAGCCGAAAAATCACTGGGCTTACCAGAAATGAACTTTTGCTTGTAGGAAGAAACAGAGCCTTGGGTTTAACTCCGTTTCTGAAGGAAAACTCAGACCAGTGTTCTCAACCATGAAACACCCTCTTTTTTAACGCAAGAAGCATCCTCTTCTTTCCATATTCTGCAATACACCATGAAATATGAGCATGTCCAGAAATAAAGAACTGTGTTTCCTACTCATATGGACCATATCTAGTTGAACTCTGCTTATGAAACTGTAACAAACAACAGCATCTCTTACATAGATGCTCTTTCATTTATAGTGAAAAACGTGTTGGGTTCGTGAACTGTGTAAATTAATTTGAGCCGAGAAATCACTGGGTTTACCAGAAATGAACTCTTGCTTGTAGGAAGACAAAGAGGCTTTGGTTTCACTATGTTTACCAAGGGATATTCAGACCAGAGTTCTCATCAATGAAACACACTCTGTTTTAACGCAAGAAGCATGCTCTTCTTTCTAGCATCTCTAATACAGCAAGAAACATGAGCATGCCCCGAAAAAAAGAACGGTGTTTCCTACTCATAACGACCATATCTAGTTGAACTCTGATTATGAAACTGTAACAAACTACAGAATCTCTTACATAGATGCTCTTTAGTTAATAGTGAAAAACGTGTTGGGTTTGTGATTTGTGTAAATTCATTTGAGCCGAAAAGTCACTGGGCTTACCAGAAATGAACTCTTACTTGTAGGAAGAAACAGAGCCTTTGTTTTAACTCCGTTTCTGATGGAAAATTCAGACCGGTGTGCTCATCCATGAAACATACTGTGTTTTAACGCAAGAAGCATGCACCTCTTTCCAGCGTCTCCAATACAGCAAGAAACATGAGTATGCCCAGAAAAAAAGAACTGTGTTTCCTACTCATACGGACCATATCTAGTTGCACTCAGATTATGAAACTGTAACAAACCACAGCATCTCTTACAAAGATGCTCTTTAATTAATAGTGAAAAACGTGTTGGGTTCGTGAACTGTGTAATTTCATTTGAGCCGAAAAATCACTGGGTTTACCGTAAATGAACTCTTGCTTGTAGAAAGACACAGAGACTTTGGTTTAACTCCGTTTCTGAAGGAAAATTCAGACCAGTGTTCTCATCCATGAAACACCCTCTTTTTTAACGCAAGTAGCATCCTCTTCTTTCCAGAGTCTGCAATACAGCAAGAAATATGAGCATGCCCAGAAAAAAAGGACAGTGTTCCCTACTCATACGGACCATATCTAGTAGAACTCTGCTTATGAAACTGTAACAAACAAAAGCATCTCTTACATAGATGCTCTTTAGTTAATAGTGAAAATCGTGTTGGGTTCGTGAACTGTGTAAATTCATTTGAGCTGAAAAATCACTGCGTATACCAGAAATGAACTCTTGCTTGTAGGAAGACAAAGGGTTTGGTTGAACTCCGTTTCTGAAGGAAAATTCAGACCAGTGTTCTCATCCATGAAACACCCTCTTTTTTAAAGCAAGAAGCATCCTCTTCTTTCCAGAGTCTGCAATACAGTAAGAAATATGAGCATGTACAGAAATAAAGAAATGTGTTTCCTACTCATATGGACCTTATCTAGTTGAACTCTGCTTATGAAACTGTAAAAAAACCACAGCATCTCTTACATAGATGCTCTTTAGTTAATAGTGAAAAACGTGTTGGGTTCGTGAACTGTGTAAATTCATTTGAGCCGAAAAATCACTGGGCTTAAAGGAAATGAACTCTTGCTTGTAGCAAGACTCAGAGGCGTTTTTTAACTCCGTTTGTGAACGGAAATTCAGAGCAGTGTTCTCATCCATGAAACACCCTCTGTTTTAACGCAAGAAGCATGCTCTTCTTTCCTGCATCTCTAATACAGCAAGAAACATGAGCATGTCCCGAAAAAAAGAACTGTGTTTCCTACTCATACGGACCATATCTAGTTGAACTCTGCTTATGAAACTGTAAGAAACCACAGCATCTCTTACATAGATGTCTTTAGTTAATAGTGAAAAACGTATTGGGTTCATGAACTGTGTAAATTCATTTGAGCCTAAAAATCACTGGGTTTACCGGAAATGAACTCTTGCTTGTAGTAAGACACAGAGGCTTTGGTTTAACTCTGTTTGTGAAGGGAAATTCAGACCAGTTCTCTCATCCATGAAACACCCTCTGTTTTAACGCAAGAAGCATCCTCTTCTTTCCAGAGTCTGCAATACAGCAAGAAATATGAGCATGTCCAGAAAAAAAGAACTGTGTTTCCTACTCATACGGACCATATCTAGTTGAACTCTGCTTATGAAAGTGTAACAAACCACAGCATCTCTTACATAGATCTCTTTAGTTAATAGTGAAAAACGTGTTGGGTTCGTGAACTGTGTAAATTCATTTGAGCCGAAAAATCACTGGGCTTAAAGGAAATGAACTCTTGCTTGTAGCAAGACTCAGAGGCGTTTTTTAACTCCGTTTGTGAACAGAAATTCAGACCAGTGTTCTCATCCATGAAACACCCTCTGTTTTAACACAGGAAGCATCCTCTTCTTTCCAGCGTCTCCAATACAGCAAGAAACATGAGCATGCCCAGAAAAAAAGAACTGTGATTCTTACTCATAGGGACCACATCCAGTTAAACTCTGCTTAAGAAACTGTAACAAACCACAGCATCACTTACAAAAATATTCTTTCATTTATAGTGAAAAACGTGTTGGCTACGTGAACTGAATAAATTCATTTGAGCTGAAAATCGCCTGGATTTACCGGAAATGAACTCTTGCTTGTAGCAAGACTCAGAGGCTTTTTTTAACTCCGTTTGTGAACGGAAATTCAGAGCAGAATTCTCATCCATGAAACACCCTCTGTTTTAACGCAAGAAGCATCCTATTCTGTCCAGAATCTGCAATACAGCAAGAAATATGAGCATGTCCAGAAAAAATGAACTGTGTTTCCTGCTCATACGGACTATAACTAGTTGAACTCTGAGTATTAAACTGTAACAAACTACAGCATCTCTTACATAGATGCTCTTTAGTTAATAGTGAAAAACGTGTTGGGTTCGTGAACTGTGTAAATTCATTTGAGCCGAAAATTCACTGGGTTTACCAGAAATGAACTCTTGCTTGTAGAAAGACACAGAGACTTTGGTTTAACTCTGTTTCCTAAGGAAAATTCAGACCAGTGTTCTCATCCATGAAACACCCTCTGTTTTAACGCAAGAAGCATCCTCTTCTTTCCAGAGTCTACAATACAGCTAGAAATATGAGCATGTCCAGAAAAAAAGAACTGTGTTTCCTACTCATATGGACCACATCTAGTTGAACTCTGCTTATGAAACTGTAACAAACGACAGCATCTCTTACATAGATGCTCTTTAGTTGATAGTGAAAAACGTATTGGGTTCATGAACTGTGTAAATTCATTTGAGCCGAAAAATCACTGGGTTTATCGGAAATGAACTCTTGCTTGTAGGAAGACACAGAGGCTTGGTTTCACTCCGTTTGTGAAGGGAAATTCAGAACAGTGTTCTCATCCATGAAACACACTCTGTTTTAACGCAAGAAGCATGCTCTTCTTTCCAGCATCTCTAATACAGCAAGAAACATGAGCATGCCCCGAAAAAAAGAACTGTGTTTCCTACTCATACGGACCATATCTAGTTGAACTCTGCTTATGAAACTGTAACAAACCACAGCATCTCTTACATAGATGTCTTTAGTTAATAGTGAAAAACGTATTGGGTTCATGAACTGTGTAAATTCATTTGAGCCGACAAATCACTGAGTTTACAGGAAATGAACTCTTGCTTGTAGGAAGACACAAAGTCTTTGGTTTCACTCCGTTTCTGAAGGGAAATTCAGACCAGAGTTCTCATCCAGGAAACACAATCTGTTTTAACGCAAGAAGCATGCTCTTCATTCCAGCATCTCTAATACAGCAAGAAACATGATCATGCCCCGAAAAAAAGAACTGGTTTTCTACTCATACGGACCATATCTAGTTGAACTCTGATTATGAAACTGTAACAAACTACAGCATCTCTTACATAGATGCTCTTTCAATTACTGTGAAAAACATGTTAGGTTCGTGAACAGTGTAAATTCATTTGAGCCGAAAAATCACTGGGTATACCGGAAATGACCTCTTGCTTGTAGGAAGACAAAGGGACTTTGCTTTATCTCCGTTTGTGAACGGAAATTCAGACCAGTGTTCTCATCCATGAAACACCCTCTGTTTTAACGCAAGAGGCATCCTCTTCTTTCCAGCGTCTCCAATACAGCAAGAAACATGAGCATGCCCAGAAAAAAAGAACTGTGATTCTTACTCATAGGGACCACATCCAGTTAAACTCTGCTTAAGAAACTGTAACAAACCACAGCATCACTTTCAAAAATATTCTTTCATTTTTAGTGAAAAACGTGTTGGGTACGTGAACTGAATAAATTCATTTGAGCTGAAAATCGCCTGGATTTACCGGAAATGAACTCTTGCTTGTAGCAAGACTCAGAGGCGTTTTTTAACTCCGTTTGTGAACGGAAATTCAGACCAGTGTTCTCATCCATGAAACACCCTCTGTTTTAACGCAAGAAGCATCCTATTCTGTCCAGAATCTGCAATACAGCAAGAAATATGAGCATGTCCAGAAAAAATGAACTGTGTTTCCTACTCATACGGACTATAACTAGTTGAACTCTGATTATTAAACTGTAAGAAACTACAGCATCTCTTACATAGATGCTCTTTAGTTAATAGTGAAAAACGTGTTGGGTTCATGAACTGTGTAAATTCATTTGAGCCGAAAATTCACTGGGTTTACCAGAAATGAACTCTTGCTTGTAGAAAGACACAGAGACTTTGGTTTAACTCTGTTTCCTAAGGAAAATTCAGACCAGTGTTCTCATCCATGAAACACCCTCTGTTTTAACGCAAGAAGCATCCTCTTCTTTCCAGAGTCCACAATACAGCAAGAAATATGAGCATGTCCAGAAAAAAAGAACTGTGTTTCCTACTCATATGGACCATATCTAGTTGAACTCTGCTTATGAAACTGTAACAAACGACAGCATCTCTTACATAGATGCTCTTTAGTTGATAGTGAAAAACGTATTGGGTTCATGAACTGTGTAAATTCATTTGAGCCGAAAAATCACAGGGTTTACCGGAAATGAACTCTTGCTTGTAGGAAGACACAGAGGCTTGGTTTCACTCCGTTTGTGAAGGGAAATTCAGAACAGTGTTCTCATCCATGAAACACACTCTGTTTAAACGCAAGAAGCATGCTCTTCTTTCCAGCATCTCTAATACAGCAAGAAACATGAGCATGCGCCGAAAAAAAGAACTGTGTTTCCTACTCATACGGACCATATCTAGTTGAACTCTGCTTATGAAACTGTAACAAACTACAGCATCTCTTACATAGATGTCTTTAGTTAATAGTGAAAAACGTATTGGGTTCATGAACTGTGTAAATTCATTTGAGCCGACAAATCACTGAGTTTACAGGAAATGAACTCTTCCTTGTAGGAAGACACAAAGTCTTTGGTTTCACTATGTTTACCAAGGGATATTCAGACCAGAGTTCTCATCAATGAAACACACTCTGTTTTAATGCAAGAAGCATGCTCTTCTTTCCAGCATCTCTAATACAGCAAGAAACATGAGCATGCCCCGAAAAAAAGAACGGTGTTTCCTACTCATAACGACCATATCTAGTTGAACTCTGATTATGAAACTGTAACAAACTACAGAATCTCTTACATAGATGCTCATTAGTTAATAGTGAAAAACGTGTTGGGTTTGTGATTTGTGTAAATTCATTTGAGCCGAAAAATCACTGGGCTTACCAGAAATGAACTCTTGCTTGTAGGAAGAAACAGAGCCTTTGGTTTAACTCCGTTTCTGATGGAAAATTCAGACCGGTGTGCTCATCCATGAAACATACTCTGTTTTAACGCAAGAAGCATGCACCTCTTTCCAGCGTCTCCAATACAGCAAGAAACATGAGCATGCCCAGAAAAAAAGAACTGTGTTTCCTACTCATACGGACCATATCTAGTTGCACTCAGATTATGAAACTGTAACAAACCACAGCATCTCTTACATAGATGCTCTTTAATTAATAGTGAAAAACGTGTTGGGTTCGTGAACTGTGTAATTTCATTTGAGCCGAAAAATCACTGGGTTTACTGTAAATGAACTCTTGCTTGTAGAAAGACACAGAGACTTTGGTTTAACTCCGTTTCTGAATGAAAATTCAGACCAGTGTTCTCATCCATGAAACACCCTCTTTTTTAACGCAAGTAGCATCCTCTTCTTTCCAGAGTCTGCAGTACAGCAAGAAATATGAGCATGCCCAGAAATAAAGAACTGTGTTTCCTACTCATATGTACCATATCTAGTTGAACTCTGCTTATGAAACTGTAACAAAACACAGCATCTCTTACATAGATGCTCTTTAGTTAATAGTGAAAAACGTGTTGGGTTCGTGAACTGTGTAAATTCATTTGAGCCGAAAAATCACTGGGTTTACCGTAAATGAACTCTTGCTTGTAGAAAGACACAGAGACTTAGGTTTAACTCCGTTTCTGAAGGAAAATTCAGACCAGTGTTCTCATCCATGAAACACCCTCTGTTTTAACGAAAGAAGCATCTTCTTCTTTCCATAGTCCACAATACAGCAAGAAATATGAGCATGTTCAGAAAAAAAGGACAGTGTTTCCTACTCATACGGACCATATCTAGTAGAACTCTGCTTATGAAACTGTAACAAACAACAGCATCTCTTACATAGATGCTCTTTAGTTAATAGTGAAAATCGTGTTGGGTTCGTGAACTGTGTAAATTCATTTGAGCTGAAAAATCACTGGGTATACCGGAAATGAACTCTTGCTTGTAGGAAGACACAGATCCATTGGTTTAACTCCGTTTCTGAAGGAAAATTCAGACCAGTGTTCTCATCCATGAAACACCCTCTTTTTTAAAGCAAGAAGCATCCTCTTCTTTCCAGAGTCTGCAATACAGTAAGAAATATGAGCATGTACAGAAATAAAGAAATGTGTTTCCTACTCATATGGACCTTATCTAGTTGAACTCTGCTTATGAAACTGTAAAAAAACCACAGCATCTCTTACATAGATGCTCTTTAGTTAATAGTGAAAAACGTATTGGGTTCATGAACTGTGTAAATTCATTTGAGCCGACAAATCACTGGGTTTACCGGAAATGAACTCTTGCTTGTAGGAAGACACAAACGCTTTGGTTTCACTCCGTTTGTGAAGGGAAATTCAGACCAGAGTTCTCATCCATGAAACACTCTCTTTTTTAACGCAAGAAGCATCCTCTTCTTTCAAGAGTCTGCAATACAGCAAGAAATATGAGCATGTCCAGAAAAAAAGTACTGTGTTTCCTACTCATATGGACCATATCTACTTGAACTCTGCTTATGAAACTGTAACAAACCACAGCATCTCTTACATAGATGCTCTTTAGTTAATAGTGAAAAACGTGTTGGGTTCGTGAAATGTGTAAATTCATTTGAGCCTAAAAATCACTGGGTTTACCGGAAATGAACTCTTGCTTGTAGTAAGACACAGAGGCTTTGGTTTAACTCTGTTTGTGAAGGGAAATTCAGACCAGTTCTCTCATCCATGAAACACCCTCTGTTTTAACGCAAGAAGCATCCTCTTCTTTCCAGAGTCTGCAATACAGCAAGAAATATGAGCATGTCCAGAAAAAAAGAACTGTGTTTCCTACTCATATGGACCATATCTAGTTGAACTCTGCTTATGAAACTGTAACAAACCACAGCATCTCTTACATAGATCTCTTTAGTTAATAGTGAAAAACGTGTTGGGTTCGTGAACTGTGTAAATTCATTTGAGCCGAAAAATCACTGGGCTTAAAGGAAATGAACTCTTGCTTGTAGCAAGACTCAGAGGCGTTTTTTAACTCCGTTTGTGAACGGAAATTCAGACCAGTGTTCTCATCCATGAAAGACCCTCTGTTTTAACCCAAGAAGCATCCTCTTCTTTCCAGCGTCTCCAATACAGAAAGAAACATGAGCATGCCCAGAAAAAAAGAACTGTGATTCTTACTCATAGGGAACACATCCAGTTAAACTCTGCTTAAGAAACTGTAACAAAGCACAGCATCACTTACAAAAATATTCTTTCATTTATAGTGAAAAACGTGTTGGGTACGTGAACTGAATAAATTCATTTGAGCTGAAAATCTCCTGGATTTACCGGAAATGAACTCTTGCTTGTAGCAAGACTCAGAGGCTTTTTTTAACTCCGTTTGTGAAGGGAAATTCAGACCAGTATTCTCATCCATGAAACACCCTCTGTTTTAACGCAAGAAGCATCCTATTCTGTCCAGAATCTGCAATACAGCAAAAATATGAGCATGTCCAGAAAAAATGAACTGTGTTTCCTACTCATACGGACTATAACTAGTAGAACTCTGATTATTAAACTGTAACAAACTACAGCATCTCTTACATAGATGCTCTTTAATTAATAGTGAAAATCGAGTTGGGTTCGTGAACTGTGTAAATTCATTTGAGCCGAAAATTCACTGGGTTTACCAGAAATGAACTCTTGCTTGTAGAAAGACACAGAGACTTTGGTTTAACTCTGTTTCCTAAGGAAAATTCAGACCAGTGTTCTCATCCATGAAACACCCTCTGTTTTAACGCAAGAAGCATCCTCTTCTTTCCAGAGTCCACAATACAGCAAGAAACATGAGCATGCCCAGAAAAAAAGAACTGTGTTTCCTACTCATACGGACCATATGTAGTTGAACTCTGCTTATGAAACTGTAACAAACCACAGCATCTCTTACATAGATGTCTTTAGTTAATAGTGAAAAACGTATTGGGTTCATGAACTGTGTAAATTCATTTGAGCCGACAAATCACTGAGTTTACAGGAAATGAACTCTTGCTTGTAGGAAGACACAAAGTCTTTGGTTTCACTCCGTTTCTGAAGGGAAATTCAGACCAGAGTTCTCATCCATGAAACACAATCTGTTTTAACGCAAGAAGCATGCTCTTCATTCCAGCATCTCTAATACAGCAAGAAACATGAGCATGCCCCGAAAAAAAGAACTGGTTTTCTACTCATACCGACCATATCTAGTTGAACTCTGATTATGAAACTGTAACAAAATACAGCATCTCTTACATAGATGCTCTTTCATTTATTGTGAAAAACATGTTAGGTTCGTGAACAGTGTAAATTCATTTGAGCCGAAAAATCACTGGGTTTACCGGAAATGACCTCTTGCTTGTAGGAAGACAAAGAGACTTTGCTTTATGTCCGTTTGTGAACGGAAATTCAGACCAGTGTTCTCATCCATGAAACACCCTCTGTTTTAACGCAAGAAGCATCCTCTTCTTTCCAGCGTCTCCAATACAGGAAGAAACATGAGCATGCCCAGAAAAAAAGAACTGTGATTCTTACTCATAGGGACCACATCCAGTTAAACTCTGCTTAAGAAACTGTAACAAAACACAGCATCACTTACAAAAATATTCTTTCATTTATAGTGAAAAACGTGTTGGGTACGTGAACTGAATAAATTCATTTGAGCTGAAAATCGCCTGGATTTACCGGAAATGAACTCTTGCTTGTAGCAAGACTCAGAGGCGTTTTTTAACTCTGTTTGTGAACGGAAATTCAGACCAGTGTTCTCATCCATGAAACACCCTCTGTTTTAACGCAAGAAGCATCCTATTCTGTCCAGAATCTGCAATACAGCAAGAAATATGAGCATGTCCAGAAAAAATGAACTGTGTTTCCTACTCATACGGACTATAACTAGTTGAACTCTGATTATGAAACTGTAACAAACCACAGCATGTTTTATATAGATGCTCTTTACTTAATAGTGAAAAACGTGTTGGGTTCATGAACTGTGTAAATTCATTTGAGCCGAAAATTCACTGGGTTTACCAGAAATGAACTCTTGCTTGTAGAAAGACACAGAGACTTTGGTTTAACTCTGTTTCCTAAGGAAAATTCAGACCAGTGTTCTCATCCATGAAACACCCTCTGTTTTAACGCAAGAAGCATCCTCTTCTTTCCAGAGTCCACAATACAGCAAGAAATATGAGCATGTCCAGAAAAAAAGAACTGTGTTTCCTACTCATATGGACCATATCTAGTTGAACTCTGCTTATGAAACTGTAACAAACGACAGCATCTCTTACATAGATGCATTTTAGTTGATAGTGAAAAACGTATTGGGTTCATGAACTGTGTAAATTCATTTGAGCCAAAAAATCACAGGGTTTACCGGAAATGAACTCTTGCTTGTAGGAAGACACAGAGACTTTGGTTTAACTCCGTTTCTGAAGGAAAATTCAGACCAGTGTTCTCATCCATGAAACACCCTCTTTTTTAACGTAAGACGCATGCTCTTCTTTACATAGTCTGCCATACAGCAAGAAATATGAGCATGTCCAGAAAAAAAAAACTGTGTTTCCTACTCATAGGTACCATATCAGTTGAACTCTGCTTATGAAACTGTAACAAACCACAGCATCTCTTACATAGATGCTCTTTAGTTAATAGTGAAAATCGTGTTGGGTTCGTAAACTGGGTAAATTCATTTGAGCCGAAAAATCACTGGGTTTACCAGAAATGAACTCTTGCTTGTAGGAAGACAAAGAGCCTTTGGTTTAACTCCGTTTGAGAAGGGAAATTCAGACCAGTGTTATCATCCCTGAAACACCCTCTGTTTTAACGCAAGAAGCATCCTCTTCTGTCCAGAATCTGCAATAGAGCAAAGAATATGAGCATGTCCAGAAAAAATGAACTGTTTCCTACTCATACGGACCATATCTAGTTGAACTCTGATTATGAAACTGTAACAAACTACAGCATCTCTTACATAGATGCTCTTTCATTTATTGTGAAAAACATGTTAGGATCGTGAACAGGGTAAATTCATTTGAGCCGAAAAATCACTGGGTTTACCGGAAATGAACTCTTGCTTGTAGAAAGACACAGAGACTTTGGTTTTACTCCGTTTCTGAAGGAAAATTCAGACCAGTGTTCTCATCCATGAAACACCCTCTTTTTTAACGCAAGAAGCGTCCTCTTCTGTCTAGAATCTGAAATACAGCAAGAAATATGAGCAAGTCCAGAAAAAATGAACTGTGTTTCCGACTCATATGGACCATATCTAGTTGAACTCTGATTATGAAACTGTAACAAACTACAGCATCCCTTACATAGATGCTCTATACTTAATAGTGAAAAACGTGGTGGTTTCGTTTTGTGTAAATTCATTGGAGCCGAAAAATCCCTGGGATTACCGGAAATGAACTCTGGCTTGTAGAAAGACACAGCGACTTTCGTTTAACTCCCTTTCTCAAGGAAAATTCAGACCAGTGTTCTCATCCTTGAAACATACTCTTTTTTAACGTGAGAAGCATGCTCTTCTTTCCAGAGTCTCCAATACAGAAAAAAACATGAGCATGCCCAGAAAAAAAGAACTGTGATTCTTACTCATAGGGACCATATCCAGTTAAACTCTGCTTAAGAAACTGTAACAAACCACAGCATCTCTTACAAAAATATTCTTTCATTCATAGTGAAAAACGTGTGGGGTTCGTGAACTGTGTAAATTCATTTGAGCCGAAAAACGCCTGGATTTACCGGAAATGAACTCTTGCTTGTAGGAAGACACAGAGACGTTGGTTTAACTCCGTTTCTGAAGGAAAATTCAGACCAGTGTTCTCATCCATGAAACACCCTCTTTTTTAACGCAAGAAGCATGCTCTTCTTTCCATAGTCTGCAATACAGCAAGAAATATGAGCATGTCCAGAAAAAAAGAACTGTGTTTCCTGCTCATATGTACCATATCTAGTTGAACTCTGCTTATGAAACTGTAACAAACCACAGCATCTCTTACATAGATGCTCTTTAGTTAAAAGTGAAAAACGTATTGGGTTCATGAACTGTGTAAATTCATTTGAGCCGACAAATCACAGGGTTTACCGGAAATGAACTCTTGCTTGTAGAAAGACACAGAGACTTTGGTTTAACTCTGTTTCTGAAGGAAAATTGAGACCAGTCTTATCATCCCTGAAACACCCTCTGTTTTAACGCAAGAAGCATCCTCTTCTTTCAATAGTCTGCAATACAGCAAGAAATATGAGCATGTCCAGAAAAAAAGAACTGTGTTTCCTACTCATATGTACCATATATAGTTGAACTCTAATTATGAAACTGTAACAAACTACAGCATCTCTTACATAGATGCTCTTTAGTTAATAGTGAAAATCGTGTTGGGTTCGTGAACTGTGTAAATTCATTTGAGCCGAAAAATCACTGGGTTTACCGGAAATGAACTCTTGCTTGTAGAAAGACACAGAGACTTTGGTTTAACTCCGTTTCTGAAGGAAAATTCAGACCAGTGTTCTCATCCATGAAACACCCTCTTTTTTAACGTAAGAAGCATGCTCTTCTTTACATAGTCTGCAATACAGCAAGAAATATGAGCATGTCCAGAAAAAAAGAACTGTGTTTTCTACTCATAGGTACCATATCTAGTTGAACTCTGCTTATGAAACTGTAACAAACCACAGAATCTCTTACATAGATGCTCTTTAGTTAATAGTGAAAATCGTGTTGGGTTCGTAAACTGGGTAAATTCATTTGAGCCGAAAAATCACTGGGTTTACCAGAAATGAACTCTTGCTTGTAGGAAGACAAAGAGCCTTTGGTTTAACTCCGTTTGAGAAGGGAAATTGAGACCAGTGTTATCATCCCTGAAACACCCTCTGTTTTAACGCAAGAAGCATCCTCTTCTGTCCAGAATCTGCAATAGAGCAAAGAATATGAGCATGTCCAGAAAAAATGAACTGTTTCCTACTCATACGGACCATATCTAGTTGAACTCTGATTATGAAACTGTAAAAACTACAGCATCTCTTACATAGATGCTCTTTCATTTATTGTGAAAAACATGTTAGGTTCGTGAACAGTGTAAATTCATTTGAGCCGAAAAATCACTGGGTTTACCGGAAATGAACTCTTGCTTGTAGAAAGACACAGAGACTTTGGTTTTACTCCGTTTCTGAAGGACAATTCAGACCAGTGTTATCGTCCATGAAACACCCTCTTTTTTAACGCAAGAAGCATCCTCTTCTGTCTAGAATCTGCAATTCAGCAAGAAATATGAGCATGTCCAGAAAAAATGAACTGTGTTTCCGACTCATATGGACCATATCTAGTTGAACTCTGATTATGAAAGTGTATCAAACTACAGCATCTCTTACATAGATGCTCTATACTTAATAGTGAAAAACTTGGTGGTTTCGTTTTGTGAAAAATCATTGGAGCCGAAAAATCCCTGGGCTTACCGGAAATGAACTCTTGCTTGTAGACAGCCACAGGTACTTTGGTTTAACTCCGTTACTGAAGGAAAATTCCGACCGGTGTTCTCATCCTTGAAACATACTCTTTTTTTACGCGAGAAGCATGCTCTTCTTTCCAGCATCTCCAATACAGCAAGAAGCATGAGCATGCCCAGAAAAAAAGAACTGTGATTCTTACTCATAGGGACCCTATCCAGTTAAACTCTGCTTAAGAAACTGTAACAAACCACAGCATCACTTACAAAAATATTCTTTCATTTATAGTGAAAAACGTGTTGGGTACGTGAACTGTATGAATTCATTTGAGCCGAAAAACGCCTGGATTTACCGGAAATGAACTCTTGCTTGTAGCAAGACTCAGAGGCGTTTTTTAACTCCGTTTGTTAACGGAAATTCAGACCAGTGTCCTCATCCATGAAACACACTCAGTTTTAACGCAAGAAGCATCCTATTCTGTCCAGAATCTGCAATACAGCAAGAAATATGAGCATGTCCAGAATAAATGAACTGTGTTTCCTACTCATACGGACTATAACTAGTAGAACTCTGATTATTAAACTGTAACAAACTACAGCATCTCTTACATAGATGCTCTTTAGTTAATAGTGAAAAACGTGTTGGGTTCGTGAACTGTGTAAATTCATTTCAGCCGAAAATTCACTGGGTTTATCAGAAATGAACTCTTGCTTGTAGAAAGACACAGAGAATTTGGTTTAACTCTGTTTCCGAAGGAAAATTCAGACCAGTGTTCTCATCCATGAAACACCCTCTGTTTTAACGCAAGAAGCATCCTCTTCTTTCCAGAGTCCACAATACAGCAAGAAATATGAGCATGTCCAGAAAAAAAGAACTGTGTTTCCAACTGACACGGACTTTATAGAGTTGAACTCTGCTTATGAAACTGTAACAAACCACAGCATGTGTTACATAGATGCTCTTTAGTTAATAGTGAAAAACGTGTTGGGTTTATGAACTGTGTAAATTCATTTGACCCGAAAAACCCTGTGTTTACCGGAAATGAACTCTTGCTTGTAGGAAGACACAGAGACGTTGGTTTAACTCTGTTTCTCATGGAAAATTCACACCGGTGTTCTCATCCTTGAAACATACTCTGTGTTAATGCGAGAAGCATACTCTTCTTTCCAGCGTCTCCAATACAGCAAGAAACATGAGCATGCCCAGAAAGAAAGAACTGTGTTTACAACAGATACGGACATTATCTAGTTGAACTCTGCTTATGAAACTGTAAGAAAGCACAGAATGTGTTATATAGATGCTCTTTAGTTAATAGTGAAAAACGTGTTGGATTTATGAACTGTGTAAATTCATTTGAGCCGAAAACCCTTTGTTTTCCGGATATGAACTCTTGCTATTAGGAAGACACAGAGGCTTTGGTTTCACTCCGTTTGTGAAGGGAAATTCAGACCAGAGTTCTCATCCATGAAACACACTCAGTTTTAACGCAAGAAGCATTCTCTTCTTTCCAGCGTCTCCAATACAGCAAGAAACATGAGCATGCCCAGGAAAAAAGAACTGTGTTTCCAACTCATATGGACCATATCTAGTTGAACTCTGCTTATGAAAGTGTAACAAACCACAGCATCTCTTACATAGATGCTCTTTAGTTAATAGTGAAAAACGTGTTGGGTTCTTGAACTGTGTAAATTCATTTGAGCCGAAAAATCACTGGGCTTACCGGATATGAACTCTTGCTTGAAGGAAGACACAGAGATTTTGGTTTAACTCCGTTTCTGACGGAAAGTTCAGACAGGTGTTCTCATCCATGAAACATACTCTGTTTTAACGCGAGAAGCATGCTCTTCTTTCCAGCGTCTCCAATACAGCAAGAAACATGAGCATGCCCAGAAAAAAAGAACTGTGTTTCCAACTCATATGGACCATATCTAGTTGAACTCTGCTTATGAAAGTGTAACAAACCACAGCATCTCTTACATAGATGCTCTTTAGTTAATAGTGAAAAACGTGTTGGGTTCATGAACTGTGTAAATTCATTTGAGCCGAAAAGCCCTGGTTTTACCGGAAATGAACTCTTGCTTGTAGGAAGACACAGATCCTTTGGTTTAACTCTGTTTCTGATGGAAAATTCAGACTGGTGTTCACATCCTTGAAACATACTCTGTTTTAACGCGAGAAGCATGCTCTTCTTTCCTGCGTCTCCAATACAGCAAGAAACATGAGCATGCCCAGAAAAAAAGAACTGTGTTTCCAACTGATACGGCCATTATCTAGTTGAACTCTGCTTATGAAACTGTAATAAACCACAGCATGTGTTACATAGATGCTCTTTAGTTAATAGTGAAAAACGTGTTGGGTTTATGAACTGTGTAAATTCATTTGAGCCGAAAAACCATGTGTTTACCGGAAATGAAGTCTTGCTTGTAGGAAGACACAGAGGCTTTGGTTTCACTCCGTTTGTGAAGGGAAATTCAGACCAGAGTTCTCATCCATGAAACACACTCTGTTTTAACGCAAGAGGCATCCTCTTCTTTCCAGAGTCTCCAATACAGCAAGAAACATGAGCATGCCCCGAAAAAAAGAACTGAGTTTCCACATCATACGGACCATATCTAGTTGAACTCTGCTTATGAAACTGTAACAAACCACAGCATCTCTTACATAGAGGCTCTTTAGTTAAAAGTGAAAAACGTGTTGGGTTTATGAACTGTGTAAATTCATTTGAGCCGAAAAACCCTGTGTTTACCGGAAATGAACTCTTGCTTGTAGGAAGACACAGAGGATTTGGTTTCACTCCATTTGTGAAGGGAAATTCAGACCGGTGTTCTCATCCTTGAAACATACTCTGTTTTAACGCGAGAAGCATGCTCTTCTTTGCAGTGTCTCCAATACAGCAAGAAACATGAGCATGCCCAGAAAAAAAGAACAGTGTTTCCAACTGACACGGACATTATAGAGTTGAACTCTGCTTATGAAACTGTAACAAACTACAGCATCTCTTACATAGATGCTCTTTAGTTAATAGTGAAAATCGTGTTGGGTTCGTGAACTGTGTAAATTCATTTGAGCCGAAAAATCACTGGGTTTACCGGAAATGAACTCTTGCTTGTAGAAAGACACAGAGACTTTGGTTTAACTCCGTTTCTGAAGGAAAATTCAGACCAGTGTTCTCATCCATGAAACACCCTCTTTTTTAACGTAAGAAGCATGCTCTTCTTTACATAGTCTGCAATACAGCAAGAAATATGAGCATGTCCAGAAAAAAAGAACTGTGTTTTCTACTCATAGGTACCATATCTAGTTGAACTCTGCTTATGAAACTGTAACAAACCACAGAATCTCTTACATAGATGCTCTTTAGTTAATAGTGAAAATCGTGTTGGGTTCGTAAACTGGGTAAATTCATTTGAGCCGAAAAATCACTGGGTTTACCAGAAATGAACTCTTGCTTGTAGGAAGACAAAGAGCCTTTGGTTTAACTCCGTTTGAGAAGGGAAATTGAGACCAGTGTTATCATCCCTGAAACACCCTCTGTTTTAACGCAAGAAGCATCCTCTTCTGTCCAGAATCTGCAATAGAGCAAAGAATATGAGCATGTCCAGAAAAAATGAACTGTTTCCTACTCATACGGACCATATCTAGTTGAACTCTGATTATGAAACTGTAAAAACTACAGCATCTCTTACATAGATGCTCTTTCATTTATTGTGAAAAACATGTTAGGTTCGTGAACAGTGTAAATTCATTTGAGCCGAAAAATCACTGGGTTTACCGGAAATGAACTCTTGCTTGTAGAAAGACACAGAGACTTTGGTTTTACTCCGTTTCTGAAGGACAATTCAGACCAGTGTTCTCGTCCATGAAACACCCTCTTTTTTAACGCAAGAAGCATCCTCTTCTGTCTAGAATCTGCAATTCAGCAAGAAATATGAGCATGTCCAGAAAAAATGAACTGTGTTTCCGACTCATATGGACCATATCTAGTTGAACTCTGATTATGAAAGTGTATCAAACTACAGCATCTCTTACATAGATGCTCTATACTTAATAGTGAAAAACTTGGTGGTTTTGTTTTGTGAAAAATCATTGGAGCCGAAAAATCCCTGGGCTTACCGGAAATGAACTCTTGCTTGTAGACAGCCACAGGTACTTTGGTTTAACTCCGTTACTGAAGGAAAATTCCGACCAGTGTTCTCATCCTTGAAACATACTCTTTTTTTACGCGAGAAGCATGCTCTTCTTTCCAGCATCTCCAATACAGCAAGAAGCATGAGCATGCCCAGAAAAAAAGAACTGTGATTCTTACTCATAGGGACCCTATCCAGTTAAACTCTGCTTAAGAAACTGTAACAAACCACAGCATCACTTACAAAAATATTCTTTCATTTATAGTGAAAAACGTGTTGGGTACGTGAACTGTATGAATTCATTTGAGCCGAAAAACGCCTGGATTTACCGGAAATGAACTCTTGCTTGTAGCAAGACTCAGAGGCGTTTTTTAACTCCGTTTGTTAACGGAAATTCAGACCAGTGTCCTCATCCATGAAACACACTCAGTTTTAACGCAAGAAGCATCCTATTCTGTCCAGAATCTGCAATACAGCAAGAAATATGAGCATGTCCAGAATAAATGAACTGTGTTTCCTACTCATACGGACTATAACTAGTAGAACTCTGATTATTAAACTGTAACAAACTACAGCATCTCTTACATAGATGCTCTTTAGTTAATAGTGAAAAACGTGTTGGGTTCGTGAACTGTGTAAATTCATTTCAGCCGAAAATTCACTGGGTTTATCAGAAATGAACTCTTGCTTGTAGAAAGACACAGAGAATTTGGTTTAACTCTGTTTCCGAAGGAAAATTCAGACCAGTGTTCTCATCCATGAAACACCCTCTGTTTTAACGCAAGAAGCATCCTCTTCTTTCCAGAGTCCACAATACAGCAAGAAATATGAGCATGTCCAGAAAAAAAGAACTGTGTTTCCAACTGACACGGACTTTATAGAGTTGAACTCTGCTTATGAAACTGTAACAAACCACAGCATGTGTTACATAGATGCTCTTTAGTTAATAGTGAAAAACGTGTTGGGTTTATGAACTGTGTAAATTCATTTGACCCGAAAAACCCTGTGTTTACCGGAAATGAACTCTTGCTTGTAGGAAGACACAGAGACGTTGGTTTAACTCTGTTTCTCATGGAAAATTCACACCGGTGTTCTCATCCTTGAAACATACTCTGTGTTAATGCGAGAAGCATACTCTTCTTTCCAGCGTCTCCAATACAGCAAGAAACATGAGCATGCCCAGAAAGAAAGAACTGTGTTTACAACAGATACGGACATTATCTAGTTGAACTCTGCTTATGAAACTGTAAGAAAGCACAGAATGTGTTATATAGATGCTCTTTAGTTAATAGTGAAAAACGTGTTGGATTTATGAACTGTGTAAATTCATTTGAGCCGAAAACCCTTTGTTTTCCGGATATGAACTCTTGCTATTAGGAAGACACAGAGGCTTTGGTTTCACTCCGTTTGTGAAGGGAAATTCAGACCAGAGTTCTCATCCATGAAACACACTCAGTTTTAACGCAAGAAGCATTCTCTTCTTTCCAGCGTCTCCAATACAGCAAGAAACATGAACATGCCCAGAAAAAAAGAACTGTGTTTCCAACTCATATGGACCATATCTAGTTGAACTCTGCTTATGAAAGTGTAACAAACCACAGCATCTCTTACATAGATGCTCTTTAGTTAATAGTGAAAAACGTGTTGGGTTCTTGAACTGTGTAAATTCATTTGAGCCGAAAAATCACTGGGCTTACCGGATATGAACTCTTGCTTGAAGGAAGACACAGAGATTTTGGTTTAACTCCGTTTCTGACGGAAAGTTCAGACAGGTGTTCTCATCCATGAAACATACTCTGTTTTAACGCGAGAAGCATGCTCTTCTTTCCAGCGTCTCCAATACAGCAAGAAACATGAGCATGCCCAGAAAAAAAGAACTGTGTTTCCAACTCATATGGACCATATCTAGTTGAACTCTGCTTATGAAAGTGTAACAAACCACAGCATCTCTTACATAGATGCTCTTTAGTTAATAGTGAAAAACGTGTTGGGTTCATGAACTGTGTAAATTCATTTGAGCCGAAAAGCCCTGGTTTTACCGGAAATGAACTCTTGCTTGTAGGAAGACACAGATCCTTTGGTTTAACTCTGTTTCTGATGGAAAATTCAGACTGGTGTTCACATCCTTGAAACATACTCTGTTTTAACGCGAGAAGCATGCTCTTCTTTCCTGCGTCTCCAATACAGCAAGAAACATGAGCATGCCCAGAAAAAAAGAACTGTGTTTCCAACTGATACGGCCATTATCTAGTTGAACTCTGCTTATGAAACTGTAATAAACCACAGCATGTGTTACATAGATGCTCTTTAGTTAATAGTGAAAAACGTGTTGGGTTTATGAACTGTGTAAATTCATTTGAGCCGAAAAACCATGTGTTTACCGGAAATGAAGTCTTGCTTGTAGGAAGACACAGAGGCTTTGGTTTCACTCCGTTTGTGAAGGGAAATTCAGACCAGAGTTCTCATCCATGAAACACACTCTGTTTTAACGCAAGAGGCATCCTCTTCTTTCCAGAGTCTCCAATACAGCAAGAAACATGAGCATGCCCCGAAAAAAAGAACTGAGTTTCCACATCATACGGACCATATCTAGTTGAACTCTGCTTATGAAACTGTAACAAACCACAGCATCTCTTACATAGAGGCTCTTTAGTTAACAGTGAAAAACGTGTTGGGTTTATGAACTGTGTAAATTCATTTGAGCCGAAAAACCCTGTGTTTACCGGAAATGAACTCTTGCTTGTAGGAAGACACAGAGGATTTGGTTTCACTCCATTTGTGAAGGGAAATTCAGACCGGTGTTCTCATCCTTGAAACATACTCTGTTTTAACGCGAGAAGCATGCTCTTCTTTGCAGTGTCTCCAATACAGCAAGAAACATGAGCATGCCCAGAAAAAAAGAACAGTGTTTCCAACTGACACGGACATTATAGAGTTGAACTCTGCTTATGAAACTGTAACAAACTACAGCATCTCTTACATAGATGCTCTTTAGTTAATAGTGAAAATCGTGTTGGGTTCGTGAACTGTGTAAATTCATTTGAGCCGAAAAATCACTGGGTTTACCGGAAATGAACTCTTGCTTGTAGAAAGACACAGAGACTTTGGTTTAACTCCGTTTCTGAAGGAAAATTCAGACCAGTGTTCTCATCCATGAAACACCCTCTTTTTTAACGTAAGAAGCATGCTCTTCTTTACATAGTCTGCAATACAGCAAGAAATATGAGCATGTCCAGAAAAAAAGAACTGTGTTTTCTACTCATAGGTACCATATCTAGTTGAACTCTGCTTATGAAACTGTAACAAACCACAGAATCTCTTACATAGATGCTCTTTAGTTAATAGTGAAAATCGTGTTGGGTTCGTAAACTGGGTAAATTCATTTGAGCCGAAAAATCACTGGGTTTACCAGAAATGAACTCTTGCTTGTAGGAAGACAAAGAGCCTTTGGTTTAACTCCGTTTGAGAAGGGAAATTGAGACCAGTGTTATCATCCCTGAAACACCCTCTGTTTTAACGCAAGAAGCATCCTCTTCTGTCCAGAATCTGCAATAGAGCAAAGAATATGAGCATGTCCAGAAAAAATGAACTGTTTCCTACTCATACGGACCATATCTAGTTGAACTCTGATTATGAAACTGTAAAAACTACAGCATCTCTTACATAGATGCTCTTTCATTTATTGTGAAAAACATGTTAGGTTCATGAACAGTGTAAATTCATTTGAGCCGAAAAATCACTGGGTTTACCGGAAATGAACTCTTGCTTGTAGAAAGACACAGAGACTTTGGTTTTACTCCGTTTCTGAAGGACAATTCAGACCAGTGTTCTCGTCCATGAAACACCCTCTTTTTTAACGCAAGAAGCATCCTCTTCTGTCTAGAATCTGCAATTCAGCAAGAAATATGAGCATGTCCAGAAAAAATGAACTGTGTTTCCGACTCATATGGACCATATCTAGTTGAACTCTGCTTATGAAAGTGTAACAAACCACAGCATCTCTTACATAGATGCTCTTTAGTTAATAGTGAAAAACGTGTTGGGTTCTTGAACTGTGTAAATTCATTTGAGCCGAAAAATCACTGGGCTTACCGGATATGAACTCTTGCTTGAAGGAAGACACAGAGATTTTGGTTTAACTCCGTTTCTGACGGAAAGTTCAGACAGGTGTTCTCATCCATGAAACATACTCTGTTTTAACGCGAGAAGCATGCTCTTCTTTCCAGCGTCTCCAATACAGCAAGAAACATGAGCATGCCCAGAAAAAAAGAACTGTGTTTCCAACTCATATGGACCATATCTAGTTGAACTCTGCTTATGAAAGTGTAACAAACCACAGCATCTCTTACATAGATGCTCTTTAGTTAATAGTGAAAAACGTGTTGGGTTCTTGAACTGTGTAAATTCATTTGAGCCAAAAAACCCTGTGTTTACCGGAAATGAAGTCTTGCTTGTAGGAAGACACAGAGGCTTTGGTTTCACTCCGTTTGTGAAGGGAAATTCAGACCAGAGTTCTCATCCATGAAACACACTCTGTTTTAACGCAAGAGGCATCCTCTTCTTTCCAGAGTCTCCAATACAGCAAGAAACATGAGCATGCCCCGAAAAAAAGAACTGAGTTTCCACATCATACGGACCATATCTAGTTGAACTCTGCTTATGAAACTGTAACAAACCACAGCATCTCTTACATAGAGGCTCTTTAGTTAAAAGTGAAAAACGTGTTGGGTTTATGAACTGTGTAAATTCATTTGAGCCGAAAAACCCTGTGTTTACCGGAAATGAACTCTTGCTTGTAGGAAGACACAGAGGATTTGGTTTCACTCCATTTGTGAAGGGAAATTCAGACCGGTGTTCTCATCCTTGAAACATACTCTGTTTTAACGCGAGAAGCATGCTCTTCTTTGCAGTGTCTCCAATACAGCAAGAAACATGAGCATGCCCAGAAAAAAAGAACAGTGTTTCCAACTGACACGGACATTATAGAGTTGAACTCTGCTTATGAAACTGTAACAAACCACAGCATGTGTTACATAGATGCTCTTTAGTTAATAGTGAAAAACGTGTTGGGTTTATGAACTGTGTAAATTCATTTGATCCAAAAAACCATGTTTTTACCGGAAATGAACTCTTGCTTGTAGGAAGAAACAGAGGCTTTGGTTTCACTCCGTTTCTGAAGGAAAATTCAGACCAGAGTTGTCATCCATGAAACACACTCTCTTTTAACGCAAGAAGAATGCTCTTCTTTCCAGCATCTCTAATACAGCAAGAAACATGAGCATGCCCAGAAAAAAAGACCTGTGTTTCCATCTCATACGGACCATATCTAGTTGAACTCTGCTTATGAAATTGTAACAAACTACGGCATCTCTTACATAGATGCTCTGTTGTTAATAGTGAAAAACGTGTTGGGTTCGTGAACTGTGTAAATTCATTTGAGCCGAAAAACCCTGGTTTTACCGGAAATGAACTCTTGCTTGTAGGAAGACACAGATCCTTTGGTTTTACTCTGTTTCTGATGGAAAATTCAGACCGGTGTTCTCATCCTTGAAACATACTCTGTTTTAACGCGAGAAGCATGCTCTTCTTTCCAGCGTCTCCAATACAGCAAGAAACATGAGAATGCCCAGAAAGAAAGAACTGTGTTTCCACCTGTTACAGACATTATCTAGTTGAACTCTGCTTATGAAACTGTAACAAACCACAGCATGTCTTACATAGATGCTCTTTAGTTAATAGTGAAAATCGTTTTGGGTTCGTGAACTCTGTAAATTCATTTGAGCCGAAAAACCCTGTGTTTACCGGAAATGAACTCTTGCTTGTAGGAAGACACAGAGACTTTGTTTTAACTCTGTTTCTGATGAAAAATTTACACTGGTTTTCTCATCCTTGAAACATACTCTGTTTTAACTGAAGAAGCATGCTCTTCTTTCCAGCGTCTCCAATATAGCAAGAAACATAGCATGCCCAGAAAGAAAGAACTGTGTTTTCAACTGATATGGACATTATCTAATTGAACTCTGCTTATGAAACTGTAACCAAGCACAGCATGTCTTACATAGATGCTCTTTAGTTAATAGTGAAAATCGTGTTGGGTTCGTGAACTGTTGAAATTCATTTGAGCCGAAAAACCCAGGGTTTACCGGAAATGAACTCTTGCTTGTAGGAAGACACAGATCTTTTGGTTTAACTCTGTTTCTGATGGAAAATTCAGAACGGTGTTCTCATCCTTGAAACATACTCTGTTTTAACACGAGAAACATACTCTTCTTTCCAGTGTCTCCAATACAGCAAGAAACATGAGCATGCCCAGAATAAAAGAACTGTGTTACCAACTGATACAGACATTATCTCGTTGAACTCTGCTTATGAAACTGTAACAAACCACAGCATGTGTTACATAGATGCTCTTTAGTTAATAGTGAAAAACGTGTTGGGTTTATGAATTGTGTAAATTCATTTGATCCGAAAAACCCTGTGTTTACCGGAAATGAACTCTTGCTTGTAGGAAGAAACAGAGGCTTTGGTTTCACTCCGTTTCTGAAGGGAAATCCAGACCAGAGTTCTCATCCATGAAACTCACTCTGTTTTAACGCAAGAAGCATCCTCTTCTTTCCAGCGTCTCCAATACAGCAAGAAACATGAGCATGCCCAGAAAAAAAGAACTGTGTTTCCAACTCATACGGACCATATCTAGTTGAACTCTGCTGATGAAAGTGTAACAAACCGCAGCATCTCTTACATAGATGCTCTTTAGTTAATAGTGAAAAATGTGTTGTGTTCTTGAACTGTGTAAATTCATTTGAGCCGAAAAACCCTGGTTTTACCGGAAATGAACTCTTGATTGTCGGAAAACACAGAGGCTTTGGTTTCACTCCGTTTGTGAAGGGAAATTCAGACCAGAGTTCTCATCCATGAAACACACTCTCTTTTAACGCAAGAAGCATGCTCTTCTTTCCAGCATCTCTAATATAGCAAGAAACATGAGCATGCCCAGAAAAAAAGAACTGTGTCTCCTACTCATACAGACCATATCTAGTTGAACTCTGCTTATGAAACTGTAACAAACTACAGCATCTCTTACATAGATGCTCTGTAGTTAATAGTGAAAAACGTGTTGGGTTCGTGAAGTGTGTAAATTCATTTGAGCCGAAAAACCCTGGTTTTACCGGAAATGAACTCTTGCTTGTAGGAAGACACAGATCCTTTGGTTTAACTCTATTTCTGATGGAAAATTCAGACGGGTGTTCGCATCCTTGAAACATACTCTGTTTTAACGCGAGAAGCATGCTCTTCTTTCCAGCGTCTGCAATACAGCAAGAAACATGAGCATGCCCAGTAAGAAAGAACTGTGTTTCCACCTGTTACAGACATTATCTAGTTGAACTCTGCTTATGAAACTGTAACAAACCACAGCATGTCTTATATAGATGCTCTTTAGTTAATAGTGAAAATCGTGTTGGGTTCGTGAACTGTGTAAATTCATTTGAGCTGAAAAACCCTGTGTTTACCGGAAATGAACTCTTACTTGTAGGAAGACACAGAGACTTTGTTTTAACTCTGTTTCTGATGGAAAATTTACACTGGTTTTCTCATCCTTGAAACATACTCTGTTTTAACTGAAGAAGCATGCTCTTCTTTCCATCGTCTCCAATACAGCAAGAAACATGAGCATGCAAAGAGAGAAAGAACTGTGTTTACAACAGATACGGACATTATCTAGTTGAACTCTGCTTATGAAACTGTAACAAACCACAGCATGTGTTATATAGATGCTCTTTAGTTAATAGTGAAAAACGTGTTGGATTTATGAACTGTGCAAATTCATTTGAGCCGAAAAACCCTGTGTTTACCGGAAATGAAATCTTGCCTGTCGGAAGACACAGAGGCTTTGGTTTCACTCCGTTTGTGAAGGGAAATTCAGACCAGAGTTCTCATCCATGAAACACACTCTGTTTTAACGCGAGAAGCATGCTCTTCTTTCCAGCGTCTGCAATACAGCAAGAAACATGAGCATGCCCAGTAAGAAAGAACTGTGTTTCCACCTGTTACAGACATTATCTAGTTGAACTCTGCTTATGAAACTGTAACAAACCACAGCATGTCTTATATAGATGCTCTTTAGTTAATAGTGAAAATCGTGTTGGGTTCGTGAACTGTGTAAATTCATTTGAGCTGAAAAACCCTGTGTTTACCGGAAATGAACTCTTACTTGTAGGAAGACACAGAGACTTTGTTTTATCTCTGTTTCTGATGGAAAATTTACATTGGTTTTCTCATCCTTGAAACATACTCTGTTTTAACTGAAGAAGCATGCTCTTCTTTCCAGCGTCTCCAATACAGCAAGAAACATGAGCATGCCCAGAAAGAAAGAACTGTGTTTCCAACTGATACGGACATTATCTAGTTGAACTCTGCTTATGAAACTGTAACAAAGCACAGCATGTCTTACATAGATGCTCTTTAGTTAATAGTGAAAATCGTGTTGGGTTCGTGAACTGTGTAAATTCATTTGAGCCGAAAAACCCTGGGTTTACCGAAAATGAACTCTTGCTTGTAGGAAGACACAGAGCATTTGGTTTAACTCAGTTTCTGATGGAAAATTCACACCGGTGTTCTCATCCTAGAAAAATACTCTGTTTTAATGCGAGAAGCATGCTCTTCTTTCCATCGTCTCCAATACAGCAAGAAACATGAGCATGCAAAGAAAGAAAGAACTGTGTTTACAACAGATACGGACATTATCTAGTTGAACTCTGCTTATGAAACTGTAACAAACCACAGCATGTGTTATATAGATGCTCTTTAGTTAATAGTGAAAAACGTGTTGGATTTATGAACTGTGCAAATTCATTTGAACCGAAAAACCCTGTGTTTACCGGAAATGAACTCTTGCCTGTCGGAAGACACAGAGGCTTTGGTTTCACTCCGTTTGTGAAGGGAAATTCAGACCAGAGTTCTCATCCATGAAACACACTCTGTTTTAACGCAAGAAGCATTCACTTCTTTCCAGCTTCTCCAAAACAGCAAGAAATATGAGCATGCCCAGAAAAAAAGAACTGTGTTTCCAACTCATATGGACCATATCTAGTTGAACTCTGCTTATGAAAGTGTAACAAACCACAGCATCTCTTACATAGATGCTCTTGAGTTAATAGTGAAAAACGTGTTGGGTTCTTGAACTGTGTAAATTCATTTGAGCCGTAAAACCCTGGTTTTACCGGAAATGAACTCTTGCTTGTAGGAAGACACAGATCCTTTGGTTTAACTCTGTTTCTCATGGAAAATTCAGACCGGTGTTCTCATCCTTGAAACATACTCTGTTTTAACGCGAGAAGCATGCTCTTCTTATCAGGGTCTCCAATACAGCAAGAAACATGAGCATGCCCAGAAAGAAAGAACAGTGTTTCCAACTGATATGGACATTATCTAGTTGAACTCTGCTTATGAAAGTGTAACAAACCACAGCTTCTCTTACATAGATGCTCTTTAGTTAATAGTGAAAAACGTGTTGGGTTCTTGAACTGTGTAAATTCATTTGAGCCGAAAAATCACTGGGCTTTCCGGAAATGAAGTCTTGCTTGTAGGAAGACACAGAGCCTTTTGTTTAACTCCGTTTCTGATGGAAAGTTCAGACCAGTGTTCTCATCCATGAAACATACTCTATTTTAACGCGAGAAGCATGCTCTTCTTTCCAGCGTATCCTATACAGCAAGAAACATGAGCATGCCCAGAAAAAAAGAACTGTGTTTCCAACTGATACAGACATTATCTAGTTGAACTCTGCTTATGAAACTGTAACAAACCACAGCATGTCTTACATAGATGCTCTTTAGTTAATAGTGAAAATCGTGTTGGGTTCGTGAACTGTGTAAATTCATTTGAGCCAAAAAACAGTGGGTTCACCGGAAATGAACTCTTGCTTGTAGGAAGACACAGATCCTTTGGTTTAACTCTGTTTCTGATGGAAAATTCAGACCGGTGTTCTCATCCTTGAAACATACTCTGTTTTAACGCGAGAAGCATGCTCTTCTTATCAGGGTCTCCAATACAGCAAGAAACATGAGCATGCTCAGAAAGAAAGAACTGTATTTCCAACTGATACGGACATTATCTAGTTGAACTCTGCTTATGAAACTGTAACAAACCACCGCATGTGTTACATAGATGCTCTTTAGTTAATAGTGAAAAACGTGTTGGGTTTATGAACTGTGGAAATTCATTTGAGCCGAAAAACCCTGTGTTTACCGGAAATGAACTCTTGCTTGTAGGAAGACACAGAGGCTTTGGATTCACTCCGTTAGTGAAGGGAAATTCAGACCAGAGTTCTCTTCCATGAAAAACACTCTGTTTTAACGCAAGAAGCATCCTCTTCTTTCCAACGTCTCCAATACAGCAAGAAACATGAGCATGCCCAGAAAAAAAGAACTGTGTTTCCAACTCATACGGACCATATCTAGTTGAACTCTGCTTATGAAAGTGTAACAAACCACAGCATCTCTTACATAGATGCTCTTTAGTTAATAGTGAAAATCGTGTTGGGTTCTTGAACTGTGTAAATTCATGTGAGCCGAAAAATCACTGGGCTTTCCGGAAATGAAGTCTTGCTTGTAGGAAGACACAGAGCCTTTTGTTTAACTCCGTTTCTGATGGAAAATTCAGACAAGTGTTCTCATCCGTGAAACATACTCTGTTTTAACGCGAGAAGCATGCTCTTCTTTCCAGCGTCTCCAATACAGCAAGAAACATGAGCATGCCCCGAAAAAAAGAACTGTGTTTCCAACTGATACGGACATTATCTAGTTGAACTCTGCTTATGAAACTGTAACAAACCACAGGATGTCTTACATAGATGCTCTTTAGTTAATAGTGATAATCGTGTTGGGTTCGTGAACTGTATAAATTCATTTGAGCCGAAAGACAGTGGTTTCACTCCAAATGAACTCTTGCTTGTAGGAAGACTCAGATCCTTTGGTTTAACTCTGTTTCTGATGGAAAATTCAGACCGGTGTTCTCATCCTTGAAACATACTCTGTTTTAACGCGAGAAACATGCTCTTCTTTGCAGTGTCTCCAATACAGCAAGAAACATGAGCATGCCCCGAAAAAAAGAACTGTGTTTCCACCTCATACGGACCATATCTAGTTGAACTCTGCTTATGAAACTGTAACAAACCACATCATGTGTTACATAGATGCTCTTTAGTTAATAGTGAAAAACGTGTTGGGTTTTGAACTGTGTAAATGCATTTGAGCCGAAAAAACCTGTGTTTACCGGAAATGAAGTCTTGCTTGTAGGAAGACACAGAGGCTTTGGTTTCACTCCGTTTGTGAAGGGAAATTCAGACCAGAGTTCTCATCCATGAAACACACTCTGTTTTAATGCAAGAAGCATCCTCTTCTTTCCAGGGTCTCCAATACAGCAAGAAACATGATCATGCCCAGAAAAAAAGAACTGTGTTTCCATCTCATACGGACCATATCTAGTTCAACTCTGCTTATGAAACTGTAACAAACTACAGCATCTCTTACATAGATGCTCTGTAGTTAATAGTGAAAAACGTGTTGGGTTCGTGAACTGTGTAAATTCATTTGAGCCGAAAAACCCTGGTTTTACCGGAAATGAACTCTTGCTTGTAGGAAGACACAGATCCTTTGGTTTAACTCTGTTTCTGATGGAAAATTTACACTGGTTTTCTCATCCTTGAAACATACTCTGTTTTAACGCGAGAAGCATGCTCTTCTTTCCAGCGTCTCCAATACAGCAAGAAACATGAGCATGCCAAGAAAGAAAGAACTGTGTTTCCAACTGATACGGACATTATCTAGTTGAACTCTGCTTATGAAACTGTAACAAACCACAGCATGTGTTACATAGATGCTCTTTAGTTAATAGTGAAAAACGTGGTGGGTTTATGAACTGTGTAAATTTATTTGAGCCAAAAAACCCTGTGTTTACCGGAAATGAACTCTTGCTTGTCAGAAGACACAGAGGCTTTGGTTTCACTCCGTTTGTGAAGGGAAATTCAGACCAGAGTTCTCATCCATGAAACACACTCTGTTTTAACGCAAGAAGCATGCTCTTCTTTCCAGCGTCTCCAATACAGCAAGAAATATGAGCATGCCCAGAAAACAAGAACTGTGTTTCCAACTCATACTGACCTTATCTAGTTGAACTCTGCTTATGAAACTGTAACAAAGCACAGCATGTCTTACATAGATGCTCTTTAGTTAATAGTGAAAAACGTGTTGGGTTTCTGAACTGTGTAAATTCATTTGAGCCGAAAAACCCTGGGTTTACCGGAAATGAACTCTTGTGTGTAGGAAGACACAGAGCCTTTGGTTTAACTCAGTTTCTGATGGAAAATTCACACCGGTGTTCTCATCCTTGAAAAATACTCTGTTTTAATGCGAGAAGCATGCTCTTCTTTCAATCTTCTCCAATACAGCAAGAAACATGAGCATGCAAAGAAAGAAAGAACTGTGTTTACAACAGATACGGACATTATCTAGTTGAACTCTGCTTACGAAACTGTAACAAACCACAGCATGTGTTATATAGATGCTCTTTAGTTAATAGTGAAAAACGTGTTGGATTTATGAACTGTACAAATTCATTTGAGCCGAAAAACCCTGTGTTTACCGGAAATGAACTCATGCCCGTCAGAAGACACAGAGGCTTAGGTTTCACTCCGTTTGTGAAGGGAAATTCAGACCAGAGTTCTCATCCGTGAAACACACTCTCTTTTAATGCAAGAAGCATGCTCTTCTTTCCAGCATCTCTAACACAGCAAGAAACATGTGCATGCCCAGCAAAAAAGAACTGTATCTCCTACTCATACAGACCATATCTAGTTGAACTCTGCTTATGAAACTGTAACAAACCTCAGCATGTGTTACATAGATGCTCTTTAGTTAATAGTGAAAAACATGTTGGGTTTATGAACTGTGGAAATTCATTTGAGCCGAAAAACCCTGTGTTTACCGGTAATGAACTCTTGCTTGTCGGAAGACACAGAGGCTTTGGTTTCACTCCGTTTGTGAAGGGAAATTCAGACCAGAGTTCTCATCCATGAAACACACTCTGTTTTAATGCAAGAAGCATGCTCTTCTTTCCAGGGTCTCCAATACAGCAAGAAACATGATCATGCCCAGAAAAAAAGAACTGTGTTTCCATCTCATATGGACCATATCTAGTTCAACTCTGCTTATGAAACTGTAACAAACCACAGCATGTTTTATATAGATGCTCTTTATTTAATAGTGAAAAACGTGTTGGGTTTATGAACTGTGTAAATTCATTTGAGCCGAAAAACCCTGTGTTTACTGGAAATGAACTCTTGCCTGTCGGAAGACACAGAGGCTTTGGTTTCACTCCGTTTGTGAAGGGAAATTCACACCAGAGTTCTCATCCATGAAACACACTCTGTTTTAATGCAAGAAGCATCCTCTTCTTTCCAGGGTCTCCAATACAGCAAGAAACATGAGCATGCCCAGAAAAAAAGAACAGTGTTTCCAACTGACACGGACATTATAGAGTTGAACTCTGCTTATGAAACTGTAAGAAACCACAGAATGTGTTATATAGATGCTCTTTAGTTAATAGTGAAAAACGTGTTGGATTTATGAACTGTGTAAATTCATTTGAGCCGAAAACCCTTTGTTTTCCAGATATGAACTCTTGCTTTTAGGAAGACACAGAGGCTTTGGTTTCACTCCGTTTGTGAAGGGAAATTCAGACCAGAGTTCTCATCCATGAAACACACTCAGTTTTAACGCAAGAAGCATTCTCTTCTTTCCAGCGTCTCCAATACAGCAAGAAACATGAGCATGCCCAGAAAAAAAGAACTGTGTTTCCAACTCATATGGACCATATCTAGTTGAACTCTGCTTATGAAAGTGTAACAAACCACAGCATCTCTTACATAGATGCTCTTTAGTTAATAGTGAAAAACGTGTTGGGTTCTTGAACTGTGTAAATTCATTTGAGCCGAAAAATCACTGGGCTTACCGGATATGAACTCTTGCTTGAAGGAAGACACAGAGATTTTGGTTTAACTCCTTTTCAGACGGAAAGTTCAGACAGGTGTTCTCATCCATGAAACATACTCTGTTTTAACGCGAGAAGCATGCTCTTCTTTCCAGCGTCTCCAATACAGCAAGAAACATGAGCATGCCCAGAAAAAAAGAACTGTGTTTCCAACTCATATGGACCATATCTAGTTGAACTCTGCTTATGAAAGTGTAACAAACCACAGCATCTCTTACATAGATGCTCTTTAGTTAATAGTGAAAAACGTGTTGGGTTCATGAACTGTGTAAGTTCATTTGAGCCGAAAAGCCCTGGTTTTACCGGAAATGAACTCTTGCTTGTAGGAAGACACAGATCCTTTGGTTTAACTCTGTTTCTGATGGAAAATTCAGACTGGTGTTCACATCCTTGAAACATACTCTGTTTTAACGCGAGAAGCATGCTCTTCTTTCCTGCGTCTCCAATACAGCAAGAAACATGAGCATGCCCAGAAAAAAAGAACTGTGTTTCCAACTGATACGGCCATTATCTAGTTGAACTCTGCTTATGAAACTGTAACAAACCTCAGCATGTGTTACATAGATGCTCTTTAGTTAATAGTGAAAAACATGTTGGGTTTATGAACTGTGGAAATTCATTTGAGCCGAAAAACCCTGTGTTTACCGGTAATGAACTCTTGCTTGTCGGAAGACACAGAGGCTTTGGTTTCACTCCGTTTGTGAAGGGAAATTCAGACCAGAGTTCTCATCCATGAAACACACTCTGTTTTAATGCAAGAAGCATGCTCTTCTTTCCAGGGTCTCCAATACAGCAAGAAACATGATCATGCCCAGAAAAAAAGAACTGTGTTTCCATCTCATATGGACCATATCTAGTTCAACTCTGCTTATGAAACTGTAACAAACCACAGCATGTTTTATATAGATGCTCTTTAGTTAATAGTGAAAAACGTGTTGGGTTTATGAACTGTGTAAATTCATTTGAGCCGAAAAACCCTGTGTTTACCGGAAATGAACTCTTGCCTGTCGGAAGACACAGAGGCTTTGGTTTCACTCCGTTTGTGAAGGGAAATTCACACCAGAGTTCTCATCCATGAAACACACTCTGTTTTAATGCAAGAAGCATCCTCTTCTTTCCAGGGTCTCCAATACAGCAAGAAACATGAGCATGCCCAGAAAAAAAGAACAGTGTTTCCAACTGACACGGACATTATAGAGTTGAACTCTGCTTATGAAACTGTAAGAAACCACAGAATGTGTTATATAGATGCTCTTTAGTTAATAGTGAAAAACGTGTTGGATTTATGAACTGTGTAAATTCATTTGAGCCGAAACCCTTTGTTTTCCGGATATGAACTCTTGCTATTAGGAAGACACAGAGGCTTTGGTTTCACTCCGTTTGTGAAGGGAAATTCAGACCAGAGTTCTCATCCGTGAAACACACTCTCTTTTAATGCAAGAAGCATGCTCTTCTTTCCAGCATCTCTAACACAGCAAGAAACATGTGCATGCCCAGCAAAAAAGAACTGTATCTCCTACTCATACAGACCATATCTAGTTGAACTCTGCTTATGAAACTGTAACAAAACTCAGCATGTGTTACATAGATGCTCTTTAGTTAATAGTGAAAAACATGTTGGGTTTATGAACTGTGGAAATTCATTTGAGCCGAAAAACCCTGTGTTTACCGGTAATGAACTCTTGCTTGTCGGAAGACACAGAGGCTTTGGTTTCACTCCGTTTGTGAAGGGAAATTCAGACCAGAGTTCTCATCCATGAAACACACTCTGTTTTAATGCAAGAAGCATGCTCTTCTTTCCAGGGTCTCCAATACAGCAAGAAACATGATCATGCCCAGAAAAAAAGAACTGTGTTTCCATCTCATATGGACCATATCTAGTTCAACTCTGCTTATGAAACTGTAACAAACCACAGCATGTTTTATATAGATGCTCTTTAGTTAATAGTGAAAAACGTGTTGGGTTTATGAACTGTGTAAATTCATTTGAGCCGAAAAACCCTGTGTTTACCGGAAATGAACTCTTGCCTGTCGGAAGACACAGAGGCTTTGGTTTCACTCCGTTTGTGAAGGGAAATTCACACCAGAGTTCTCATCCATGAAACACACTCTGTTTTAATGCAAGAAGCATCCTCTTCTTTCCAGGGTCTCCAATACAGCAAGAAACATGAGCATGCCCAGAAAAAAAGAACAGTGTTTCCAACTGACACGGACATTATAGAGTTGAACTCTGCTTATGAAACTGTAAGAAACCACAGAATGTGTTATATAGATGCTCTTTAGTTAATAGTGAAAAACGTGTTGGATTTATGAACTGTGTAAATTCATTTGAGCCGAAAACCCTTTGTTTTCCGGATATGAACTCTTGCTATTAGGAAGACACAGAGGCTTTGGTTTCACTCCGTTTGTGAAGGGAAATTCAGACCAGAGTTCTCATCCATGAAACACACTCAGTTTTAACGCAAGAAGCATTCTCTTCTTTCCAGCGTCTCCAATACAGCAAGAAACATGAGCATGCCCAGAAAAAAAGAACTGTGTTTCCAACTCATATGGACCATATCTAGTTGAACTCTGCTTATGAAAGTGTAACAAACCACAGCATCTCTTACATAGATGCTCTTTAGTTAATAGTGAAAAACGTGTTGGGTTCTTGAACTGTGTAAATTCATTTGAGCCGAAAAATCACTGGGCTTACCAGATATGAACTCTTGCTTTAAGGAAGACACAGAGATTTTGGTTTAACTCCGTTTCTGACGGAAAGTTCAGACAGGTGTTCTCATCCATGAAACATACTCTGTTTTAACGCGAGAAGCATGCTCTTCTTTCCAGCGTCTCCAATACAGCAAGAAACATGAGCATGCCCAGAAAAAAAGAACTGTGTTTCCAACTCATATGGACCATATCTAGTTGAACTCTGCTTATGAAAGTGTAACAAACCACAGCATCTCTTACATAGATGCTCTTTAGTTAATAGTGAAAAACGTGTTGGGTTCATGAACTGTGTAAATTCATTTGAGCCGAAAAGCCCTGGTTTTACCGGAAATGAAATCTTGCTTGTAGGAAGACACAGATCCTTTGGTTTAACTCTGTTTCTGATGGAAAATTCAGACTGGTGTTCACATCCTTGAAACATACTCTGTTTTAACGCGAGAAGCATGCTCTTCTTTCCTGCGTCTCCAATACAGCAAGAAACATGAGCATGCCCAGAAAAAAAGAACTGTGTTTCCAACTGATACGGCCATTATCTAGTTAAACTCTGCTTATGAAACTGTAATAAACCACAGCATGTGTTACATAGATGCTCTTTAGTTAATAGTGAAAAACGTGTTGGGTTTATGAACTGTGTAAATTCATTTGAGCCGAAAAACCCTGTGTTTACCGGAAATGAACTCTTGCTTGTAGGAAGACACAGAGGATTTGGTTTCACTCCATTTGTGAAGGGAAATTCAGACCGGTGTTCTCATCCTTGAAACATACTCTGTTTTAACGCGAGAAGCATGCTCTTCTTTGCAGTGTCTCCAATACAGCAAGAAACATGAGCATGCCCAGAAAAAAAGAACAGTGTTTCCAACTGACACGGACATTATAGAGTTGAACTCTGCTTATGAAACTGTAACAAACCACAGCATGTGTTACATAGATGCTCTTTAGTTAATAGTGAAAAACGTGTTGGGTTTATGAACTGTGTCAATTCATTTGATCCAAAAAACCCTGTGTTTACCGGAAATGAACTCTTGCTTGTAGGAAGAAACAGAGGCTTTGGTTTCACTCCGTTTCTGAAGGGAAATTCAGACCAGAGTTGTCATCCATGAAACACACTCTCTTTTAACGCAAGAAGAATGCTCTTCTTTCCAGCATCTCTAATACAGCAAGAAACATGAGCATGCCCAGAAAAAAAGAACTGTGTTTCCATCTCATACGGACCATATCTAGTTGAACTCTGCTTATGAAATTGTAACAAACTACGGCATCTCTTACATAGATGCTCTGTTGTTAATAGTGAAAAACGTGTTGGGTTCGTGAACTGTGTAAATTCATTTGAGCCGAAAAACCCTGGTTTTACCGGAAATGAACTCTTGCTTGTAGGAAGACACAGATCCTTTGGTTTTACTCTGTTTCTGATGGAAAATTCAGACCGGTGTTCTCATCCTTGAAACATACTCTGTTTTAACGCGAGAAGCATGCTCTTCTTTCCAGCGTCTCCAATACAGCAAGAAACATGAGAATGCCCAGAAAGAAAGAACTGTGTTTCCACCTGTTACAGACATTATCTAGTTGAACTCTGCTTATGAAACTGTAACAAACCACAGCATGTCTTACATAGATGCTCTTTAGTTAATAGTGAAAATCGTGTTGGGTTCGTGAACTGTGTAAATTCATTTGAGCCGAAAAACCCTGTGTTTACCGGAAATGAACTCTTGCTTGTAGGAAGACACAGAGACTTTGTTTTAACTCTGTTTCTGATGGAAAATTTACACTGGTTTTCTCATCCTTGAAACATACTCTGTTTTAACTGAAGAAGCATGCTCTTCTTTCCAGCGTCTCCAATATAGCAAGAAACATAGCATGCCCAGAAAGAAAGAACTGTGTTTTCAACTGATATGGACATTATCTAATTGAACTCTGCTTATGAAACTGTAACCAAGCACAGCATGTCTTACATAGATGCTCTTTAGTTAATAGTGAAAATCGTGTTGGGTTCGTGAACTGTTTAAATTCATTTGAGCCGAAAAACCCAGGGTTTACCGGAAATGAACTCTTGCTTGTAGGAAGACACAGATCTTTTGGTTTAACTCTGTTTCTGATGGAAAATTCAGACCGGTGTTCTCATCCATGAAACATACTCTGTTTTAACACGAGAAACATACTCTTCTTTCCAGTGTCTCCAATACAGCAAGAAACATGAGCATGCCCAGAATAAAAGAACTGTGTTACCAACTGATACAGACATTATCTCGTTGAACTCTGCTTATGAAACTGTAACAAACCACAGCATGTGTTACATAGATGCTCTTTAGTTAATAGTGAAAAACGTGTTGGGTTTATGAACTGTGTAAATTCATTTGATCCGAAAAACCCTGTGTTTACCGGAAATGAACTCTTGCTTGTAGGAAGAAACAGAGGCTTTGGTTTCACTCCGTTTCTGAAGGGAAATCCAGACCAGAGTTCTCATCCATGAAACTCACTCTGTTTTAACGCAAGAAGCATCCTCTTCTTTACAGCGTCTCCAATACAGCAAGAAACATGAGCATGCCCAGAAAAAAAGAACTGTGTTTCCAACTCATACGGACCATATCTAGTTGAACTCTGCTGATGAAAGTGTAACAAACCGCAGCATCTCTTACATAGATGCTCTTTAGTTAATAGTGAAAAATGTGTTGGGTTCTTGAACTGTGTAAATTCATTTGAGCCGAAAAACCCTGGTTTTACCGGAATGAACTCTTGATTGTCGGAAGACACAGAGGCTTTGGTTTCACTCCGTTTGTGAAGGGAAATTCAGACCAGAGTTCTCATCCATGAAACACACTCTCTTTTAACGCAAGAAGCATGCTCTTCTTTCCAGCATCTCTAATATAGCAAGAAACATGAGCATGCCCAGAAAAAAAGAACTGTGTCTCCTACTCATACAGACCATATCTAGTTGAACTCTGCTTATGAAACTGTAACAAACTACAGCATCTCTTACATAGATGCTCTGTAGTTAATAGTGAAAAACGTGTTGGGTTCGTGAAGTGTGTAAATTCATTTGAGCGGAAAAACCCTGGTTTTACCGGAAATGAACTCTTGCTTGTAGGAAGACACAGATCCTTTCGTTTAACTCTATTTCTGATGGAAAATTCAGACGGGTGTTCGCATCCTTGAAACATACTCTGTTTTAACGCGAGAAGCATGCTCTTCTTTCCAGCGTCTGCAATACAGCAAGAAACATGAGCATGCCCAGTAAGAAAGAACTGTGTTTCCACCTGTTACAGACATTATCTAGTTGAACTCTGCTTATGAAACTGTAACAAACCACAGCATGTCTTATATAGATGCTCTTTAGTTAATAGTGAAAATCGTGTTGGGTTCGTGAACTGTGTAAATTCATTTGAGCTGAAAAACCCTGTGTTTACCGGAAATGAACTCTTACTTGTAGGAAGACACAGAGACTTTGTTTTAACTCTGTTTCTGATGGAAAATTTACACTGGTTTTCTCATCCTTGAAACCTACTCTGTTTTAACTGAAGAAGCATGCTCTTCTTTCCAGCGTCTCCAATACAGCAAGAAACATGAGCATGCCCAGAAAGAAAGAACTGTGTTTCCAACTGATACGGACATTATCTAGTTGAACTCTGCTTATGAAACTGTAACAAAGCACAGCATGTCTTACATAGATGCTCTTTAGTTAATAGTGAAAATCGTGTTGGGTTCGTGAACTGTGTAAATTCATTTGAGCCGAAAAACCCTGGGTTTACCGGAAATGAACTCTTGCTTGTAGGAAGACACAGAGCATTTGGTTTAACTCAGTTTCTGATGGAAAATTCACACCGGTGTTCTCATCCTAGAAAAATACTCTGTTTTAATGCGAGAAGCATGCTCTTCTTTCCATCTTCTCCAATACAGCAAGAAACATGAGCATGCAAAGAAAGAAAGAACTGTGTTTACAACAGATACGGACATTATCTAGTTGAACTCTGCTTATGAAACTGTAACAAACCACAGCATGTGTTATATAGATGCTCTTTAGTTAATAGTGAAAAACGTGTTGGATTTATGAACTGTGCAAATTCATTTGAGCCGAAAAACCCTGTGTTTACCGGAAATGAACTCTTGCCTGTCGGAAGACACAGAGGCTTTGGTTTCACTCCGTTTGTGAAGGGAAATTCAGACCAGAGTTCTCATCCATGAAACACACTCTGTTTTAACGCAAGAAGCATTCTCTTCTTTCCAGCGTCTCCAAAACAGCAAGAAATATGAGCATGCCCAGAAAAAAAGAACTGTGTTTCCAACTCATATGGACCATATCTAGTTGAACTCTGCTTATGAAAGTGTAACAAACCACAGCATCTCTTACATAGATGCTCTGTAGTTAATAGTGAAAAACGTGTTGGGTTCTTGAACTGTGTAAATTCATTTGAGCCGTAAAACCCTGGTTTTACCGGAAATGAACTCTTGCTTGTAGGAAGACACAGATCCTTTGGTTTAACTCTGTTTCTCATGGAAAATTCAGACCGGTGTTCTCATCCTTGAAACATACTCTGTTTTAACGCGAGAAGCATGCTCTTCTTATCAGGGTCTCCAATAGAGCAAGAAACATGAGCATGCCCAGAAAGAAAGAACAGTGTTTCCAACTGATACGGACATTATCTAGTTGAACTCTGCTTATGAAAGTGTAACAAACCACAGCTTCTCTTACATAGATGCTCTTTAGTTAATAGTGAAAAACGTGTTGGGTTCTTGAACTGTGTAAATTCATTTGAGCCGAAAAATCACTGGGCTTTCCGGAAATGAAGTCTTGCTTGTAGGAAGACACAGAGCCTTTTGTTTAACTCCGTTTCTGATGGAAAGTTCAGACCTGTGTTCTCATCCATGAAACATACTCTATTTTAACGCGAGAAGCATGCTCTTCTTTCCAGCGTCTCCTATAAAGCAAGAAACATGAGCATGCCCAGAAAAAAAGAACTGTGTTTCCAACTGATACAGACATTATCTAGTTGAACTCTGCTTATGAAACTGTAACAAACCACAGCATGTCTTACATAGATGCTCTTTAGTTAATAGTGAAAATCGTGTTGGGTTCGTGAACTGTGTAAATTCATTTGAGCCAAAAAACAGTGGGTTCACCGGAAATGAACTCTTGCTTGTAGGAAGACACAGATCCTTTGGTTTAACTCTGTTTCTGATGGAAAATTCAGACCGGTGTTCTCATCCTTGAAACATACTCTGTTTTAACGCGAGAAGCATGCTCTTCTTATCAGGGTCTCCAATACAGCAAGAAACATGAGCATGCCCAGAAAGAAAGAACTGTATTTCCAACTGATACGGACATTATCTAGTTGAACTCTGCTTATGAAACTGTAACAAACCACAGCATGTGTTACATAGATGCTCTTTAGTTAATAGTGAAATACGTGTTGGGTTTATGAACTGTGGAAATTCATTTGAGCCGAAAAACCCTGTGTTTACCGGAAATGAACTCTTGCTTGTAGGAAGACACAGAGGCTTTGGATTCACTCCGTTAGTGAAGGGAAATTCAGACCAGAGTTCTCTTCCATGAAAAACACTCTGTTTTAACGCAAGAAGCATCCTCTTCTTTCCAGCGTCTCCAATACAGCAAGAAACATGAGCATGCCCAGAAAAAAAGAACTGTGTTTCCAACTCATACGGACCATATCTAGTTGAACTCTGCTTATGAAAGTGTAACAAACCACAGCATCTCTTACATAGATGCTCTTTAGTTAATAGTGAAAATCGTGTTGGGTTCTTGAACTGTGTAAATTCATGTGAGCCGAAAATTCACTGGGCTTTCCGGAAATGAAGTCTTGCTTGTAGGAAGACACAGAGCCTTTTGTTTAACTCCGTTTCTGATGGAAAATTCAGACAAGTGTTCTCATCCGTGAAACATACTCTGTTTTAACGCGAGAAGCATGCTCTTCTTTCCAGCGTCTCCAATACAGCAAGAAACATGAGCATGCCCCAAAAAAAAGAACTGTGTTTCCAACTGATACGGACATTATCTAGTTGAACTCTGCTTATGAAACTGTAACAAACCACAGGATGTCTTACATAGATGCTCTTTAGTTAATAGTGATAATCGTGTTGGGTTCGTGAACTGTATAAATTCATTTGAGCCGAAAGACAGTGGTTTCACTCCAAATGAACTCTTGCTTGTAGGAAGACTCAGATCCTTTGGTTTAACTCTGTTTCTGATGGAAAATTCAGACCGGTGTTCTCATCCTTGAAACATACTCTGTTTTAACGCGAGAAACATGCTCTTCTTTCCAGTGTCTCCAATACAGCAAGAAACATGAGCATGCCCCGAAAAAAAGAACTGTGTTTCCACCTCATACGGACCATATCTAGTTGAACTCTGCTTATGAAACTGTAACAAACCACAACATGTGTTACATAGATGCTCTTTAGTTAATAGTCAAAAACGTGTTGGATTTTGAACTGTGTAAATGCATTTGAGCCGAAAAAACCTGTGTTTACCGGAAATGAACTCTCGCTTGTAGGAAGACACAGAGGCTTTGGTTTCACTCCGTTTGTGAAGGGAAATTCAGACCAGAGTTCTCATCCATGAAACACACTCTGTTTTAATGCAAGAAGCATCCTCTTTTCCAGGGTCTCCAATACAGCAAGAAACATGATCATGCCCAGAAAAAAAGAACTGTGTTTCCATCTCATACGGACCATATCTAGTTCAACTCTGCTTATGAAACTGTAACAAACTACAGCATCTCTTACATAGATGCTCTGTAGTTAATAGTGAAAAACGTGTTGGGTTAGTGAACTGTGTAAATTCATTTGAGCCGAAAAACCCTGGTTTTACCGGAAATGAACTCTTGCTTGTAGGAAGACACAGATCCTTTGGTTTAACTCTGTTTCTGATGGAAAATTTACACTGGTTTTCTCATCCTTGAAACATACTCTGTTTTAACGCGAGAAGCATGCTCTTCTTTCCAGCGTCTCCAATACAGCAAGAAACATGAGCATGCCAAGAAAGAAAGAACTGTGTTTCCAACTGATACGGACATTATCTAGTTGAACTCTGCTTATGAAACTGTAACAAACCACAGCATGTGTTACATAGATGCTCTTTAGTTAATAGTGAAAAACGTGTTGGGTTTATGAACTGTGTAAATTCATTTGAGCCAAAAAACCCTGTGCTTACCGGAAATGAACTCTTGCTTGTCAGAAGACACAGAGGCTTTGGTTTCACTCCGTTTGTGAAGGGAAATTCAGACCAGAGTTCTCATCCATGAAACACACTCTGTTTTAACGCAAGAAGCATCCTCTTCTTTCCAGCGTCTCCAATACAGCAAGAAATATGAGCATGCCCAGAAAACAAGAACTGTGTTTCCAACTCATACTGACCTTATCTAGTTGAACTATCCTTATGAAAGTGTAACAAACCACAGCATCTCTTACATAGATGCTCTTTAGTTAATAGTGAAAAACGTGTTGGGTTCTTGAACTGTGTAAATTCATTTGAGCCCAAAAATGACTGGGTTTTCCGGAAAAGAAGTCTTGCTTGTAGGAAGACACAGAGCCTTTTGTTTAACTCCGTTTCTAATGGAAAATTCACTCCAGTGTTCTCATCCTTGAAACATACTCTGTTTTAATGCGAGAAGCATGCTCTTCTTTCCAGCGTCTCCAATACAGCAAGAAACATGAGCATGCCCAGAAAGAAAGAACTGTGTTTCCAACTGATACGGACATTATCTAGTTGAACTCTGCTTATGAAACTGTAACAAAGCACAGCATGTCTTACATAGATGCTCTTTAGTTAATAGTGAAAATCGTGTTGGGTTCGTGAACTGTGTAAATTCATTTGAGCCGAAAAACCCTGGGTTTACCGGAAATGAACTCTTGCTTGTAGGAAGACACAGAGCATTTGGTTTAACTCAGTTTCTGATGGAAAATTCACACCGGTGTTCTCATCCTAGAAAAATACTCTGTTTTAATGCGAGAAGCATGCTCTTCTTTCCATCTTCTCCAATACAGCAAGAAACATGAGCATGCAAAGAAAGAAAGAACTGTGTTTACAACAGATACGGACATTATCTAGTTGAACTCTGCTTATGAAACTGTAACAAACCACAGCATGTGTTATATAGATGCTCTTTAGTTAATAGTGAAAAACGTGTTGGATTTATGAACTGTGCAAATTCATTTGAGCCGAAAAACCCTGTGTTTACCGGAAATGAACTCTTGCCTGTCGGAAGACACAGAGGCTTTGGTTTCACTCCGTTTGTGAAGGGAAATTCAGACCAGAGTTCTCATCCATGAAACACACTCTGTTTTAACGCAAGAAGCATTCTCTTCTTTCCAGCGTCTCCAAAACAGCAAGAAATATGAGCATGCCCAGAAAAAAAGAACTGTGTTTCCAACTCATATGGACCATATCTAGTTGAACTCTGCTTATGAAAGTGTAACAAACCACAGCATCTCTTACATAGATGCTCTGTAGTTAATAGTGAAAAACGTGTTGGGTTCTTGAACTGTGTAAATTCATTTGAGCCGTAAAACCCTGGTTTTACCGGAAATGAACTCTTGCTTGTAGGAAGACACAGATCCTTTGGTTTAACTCTGTTTCTCATGGAAAATTCAGACCGGTGTTCTCATCCTTGAAACATACTCTGTTTTAACGCGAGAAGCATGCTCTTCTTTCCAGGGTCTCCAATACAGCAAGAAACATGATCATGCCCAGAAAAAAAGAACTGTGTTTCCATCTCATATGGACCATATCTAGTTCAACTCTGCTTATGAAACTGTAACAAACCACAGCATGTTTTATATAGATGCTCTTTAGTTAATAGTGAAAAACGTGTTGGGTTTATGAACTGTGTAAATTCATTTGAGCCGAAAAACCCTGTGTTTACCGGAAATGAACTCTTGCCTGTCGGAAGACACAGAGGCTTTGGTTTCACTCCGTTTGTGAAGGGAAATTCACACCAGAGTTCTCATCCATGAAACACACTCTGTTTTAATGCAAGAAGCATCCTCTTCTTTCCAGGGTCTCCAATACAGCAAGAAACATGACATGCCCAGAAAAAAAGAACTGTGATTCCAACTCATACGGACCTTATCTAGTTGAACTCTGCTTATGAAACTGTAACAAACTACAGCATCACTTACATAGGTGCTCTGTAGTTAATAGTGAAAAACCTGTTGGGTTCGTGAACTGTGTAAATTCATTTGAGCCAAAAAACCCTGGTTTTACCGGAAATGAACTCTTGCTTGTAGGAAGACACAGATCCTTTGGTTTTACTCTGTTTCTGATGGAAAATTCAGACCGGTGTTCTCATCCTTCAAAGATACTCTGCTTTAACGCGAGAAGCATGCTCTTCTTTCCAGCGTCTGCAATACAGCAAGAAACATGAGCATGCCCAGAAAGAAAGAACTGTGTTTCCAACATATACGGACATTATCTAGTTGAACTCTGCTTATGAAAGTGTAACAAACCACAGCATGTGTTACATAGATGCTCTTTAGTTAATAGTGAAAAACGTGTTGGGTTTATGAACTGTGAAAATTCTTTTGAGCCAAAAAACCCTGTGTTTACCGGAAATGAACTCTTGCTTGTCGGAAGACACAGAGGCTTTGGTTTCACTCCGTTTGTGAAGGGACATTCAGACCATAGTTCTCTTCCATGAAACACACTCTGTTTTAACGCAAGAAGCATCCTCTTCTTTCCAGCGTCTCCAATACAGCAAGAAACATGACATGCCCAGAAAAAAAGAACTGTGTTTCCAACTCATACGGACCAATCTATTTGAACTCTGCTTATGAAAGTGTAACAAACCACAGCATCGCTTACATACATGCTCTTTAGTTAATAGTGAAAAACGTGTTGGGTTCTTGAACTGTGTAAATTCATTAGAGCTGAAAAATCACTGGGCTTACCAGAAATGAACTCTTGCTTGTAGGACAACACAGAGCCTTTGGTATAACTCCGTTTCTGACGGATAGGTCAGACCGGTGTTCTCATCTATGAAACATACTCTGTTTTAACGCGAGAAGCTTGCTCTTCTATTCAGGGTCTCCAATACAGCAAGAAACTTGAGCATGCCCAGAAAAAAGAACTCTGTTTCCAACTGATACGGACATTATCTAGTTGAACTCTGCTTATGAAACTGTAACAAACCACAGGATGTCTTACATAGATGCTCTTTAGTTAATAGTGAAAATCGTGTTGGGTTCGTGAACTGTGTAAATTCATTTGAGCCGAAAGACAGTGGGTTCACCGGAAATGAACTCTTGCTTGTAGGAAGACACAGATCCTTTGGTTTAACTCTGTTTCTGATGGAAAATTCAGACCGGTGTTCTCATCCTTGAAACATACTATGTTTTAACGCAAGAAACATGCTCTTCTTTCCAGTGTCTCCAATACAGCAAGAAATATGAGCATGCCCCGAAAAAAAGAACTGTGTTTCCACCTCATACGGACCATATCTAGTTGAACTCTGCTTATGAAACTGTAACAAACCACAACATGTGTTACATAGATGCTCTTTAGTTAATAGTGAAAAACGTGTTGGGTTTATGAACTGTGTAAATTCATTTGAGCCGAAAAACCCTGTGTTTACCGGAAATGAACTCTTGCCTGTCGGAAGACACAGAGGCTTTGGTTTCACTCCGTTTGTGAACGGAAATTCAGACCAGTGTTCCCATCCATGAAACACCCTCTGTTTTAACACAAGAAGCATCCTCTTCTGTCCAGAATCTGCAATACAGCAAGAAATATGAGCATGTCCAGAAAAAATGAACTGTGTTTCCTACTCATACGGACCATAACTAGTTGAACTCTGATTATGAAACTGTAACAACCTACAGCATCTCTTACATAGATGCTCTTTAGTTAATAGTGAAAAACATGTTGGGTTCGTGAACTGTGTAAATTCATTTGAGCCGAAAAATCACTGGGTTTACCAGAAATGAACTCTTGCTTGTAGAAAGACACAGAGACTTTGGTTTAACTCTGTTTCCGAAAGAAAATTCAGACCAGTGTTCTCATTCATGAAACACCCTCTGATTTAACGCAAGAAGCATGCTCTTCTTTTCAGCATCTCTAATACAGCAAGAAACATGAGCATGCCCCGAAAAAAAGAACTGTGTTTCCTACTAATACGGACCATATCTAGTTGAACTCTGATTATGAAACTGTAACAAACTACAGCATCTCTTACATAGATGCTCTTTAGTTAATAGTGAAAAACATGTTGGGATCGTGAACTGTGTAATTTCATTTGAGCCGAAAAATCACTGGGTTTACCGGAAATGAACTCTTGCTTGTAGAAAGACACAGAGACTTTGGTTTAACTCCGTTTCTTAAGGAGAATTCAGACCAGTGTTCTCATCCATGAAACACCCTCTTTTTTAACGCAAGAAGCGTCCTCTTCTGTCTAGAATCTGAAATACAGCAAGAAATATGAGCAAGTCCAGAAAAAATGAACTGTGTTTCCGACTCATATGGACCATATCTAGTTGAACTCTGATTATGAAACTGTAACAAACTACAGCATCCCTTACATAGATGCTCTATACTTAATAGTGAAAAACGTGGTGGTTTCGTTTTGTGTAAATTCATTGGAGCCGAAAAATCCCTGGGCTTACCGGAAATGAACTCTGGCTTGTAGAAAGACACAGCGACTTTCGTTTAACTCCCTTTCTGAAGGAAAATTCAGACCAGTGTTCTCATCCTTGAAACATACTCTTTTTTAACGTGAGAAGCATGCTCTTCTTTCCAGCGTCTCCAATACAGAAAAAAACATGAGCATGCCCAGAAAAAAAGAACTGTGATTCTTACTCATAGGGACCATATCCAGTTAAACTCTGCTTAAGAAACTGTAACAAACCACAGCATCTCTTACAAAAATATTCTTTCATTCATAGTGAAAAACGTGTGGGGTTCATGAACTGTGTAAATTCATTTGAGCCGAAAAACGCCTGGATTTACCGGAAATGAACTCTTGCTTGTAGGAAGACACAGAGACGTTGGTTTAACTCCGTTTCTGAAGGAAAATTCAGACCAGTGTTCTCATCCATGAAACACCCTCTTTTTTAACGCAAGAAGCATGCTCTTCTTTCCATAGTCTGCAATACAGCAAGAAATATGAGCATGTCCAGAAAAAAAGAACTGTGTTTCCTGCTCATATGTACCATATCTAGTTGAACTCTGCTTATGAAACTGTAACAAACCACAGCATCTCTTACATAGATGCTCTTTAGTTAAAAGTGAATAACGTATTGGGTTCATGAACTGTGTAAATTCATTTGAGCCGACAAATCACTGGGTTTACCGGAAATGAACTCTTGCTTGTAGAAAGACACAGAGACTTTGGTTTAACTCTGTTTCTGAAGGAAAATTGAGACCAGTGTTATCATCCCTGAAACACCCTCTGTTTTAACGCAAGAAGCATCCTCTTCTTTCAATACTCTGCAATACAGCAAGAAACATGAGCATGTCCAGAAAAAAAGAACTGTGTTTCCTACTCATATGTACCATATATAGTTGAACTCTAATTATGAAACTGTAACAAACTACAGCATCTCTTACATAGATGCTCTTTAGTTAATAGTGAAAATCGTGTTGGGTTCGTGAACTGTGTAAATTCATTTGAGCCGAAAAATCACTGGGTTTACCGGAAATGAACTCTTGCTTGTAGAAAGACACAGAGACTTTGGTTTAACTCCGTTTCTGAAGGAAAATTCAGACCAGTGTTCTCATCCATGAAACACCCTCTTTTTTAACGTAAGAAGCATGCTCTTCTTTACATAGTCTGCAATACAGCAAGAAATATGAGCATGTCCAGAAAAAAAAAACTGTGTTTCCTACTCATGGGTACCATATCTAGTTGAACTCTGCTTATGAAACTGTAACAAACCACAGCATCTCTTACATAGATGCTCTTTAGTTAATAGTGAAAATCGTGTTGGGTTCGTAAACTGGGTAAATTCATTTGAGCCGAAAAATCACTGGGTTTACCAGAAATGAACTCTTGCTTGTAGGAAGACAAAGAGCCTTTGGTTTAACTCCGTTTGAGAAGGGAAATTCAGACCAGTGTTATCATCCCTGAAACACCCTCTGTTTTAACGCAAGAAGCATCCTCTTCTGTCCAGAATCTGCAATAGAGCAAAGAATATGAGCATGTCCAGAAAAAATGAACTGTTTCCTACTCATACGGACCATATCTAGTTGAACTCTGATTATGAAACTGTAACAAACTACAGCATCTCTTACATAGATGCTCTTTCATTTATTGTGAAAAACATGTTAGGATCGTGAACACAGTAAATTCATTTGAGCCGAAAAATCACTGGGTTTACCGGAAATGAACTCTTGCTTGTAGAAAGACACAGAGACTTTGGTTTTACTCCGTTTCTGAAGGAAAATTCAGACCAGTGTTCTCATCCATGAAACTTCCTCTTTTTTAACGCAAGAAGCGTCCTCTTCTGTCTAGAATCTGAAATACAGCATGAAATATGAGCAAGTCCAGAAAAAATGAACTGTGTTTCCGGATCATATGGACCATATCTAGTTGAACTCTGATTATGAAACTGTAACAAACTACAGCATCCCTTACATAGATGCTCTATACTTAATAGTGAAAAACGTGGTGGTTTCGTTTTGTGAAAAATCATTGGAGCCGAAAAATCCCTGGGCTTACCGGAAATGAACTCTTGCTTGTAGACAGCCACAGGTACTTTGGTTTAACTCCGTTACTGAAGGAAAATTCCGACCAGTGTTCTCATCCTTGAAACATACTCTTTTTTAACGCGAGAAGCATGCTCTTCTTTCCAGCATCTCCAATACAGCAAGAAGCATGAGCATGCCCAGAAAAAAAGAACTGTGATTCTTACTCATAGGGACCATATCCAGTTAAACTCTGCTTAAGAAACTGTAACAAACCACAGCATCACTTACAAAAATATTCTTTCATTTATAGTGAAAAACGTGTTGGGTACGTGAACTGTATGAATTCATTTGAGCCGAAAAACGCCTGGATTTACCGGAAATGAACTCTTGCTTGTAGCAAGACTCAGAGGCGTTTTTTAACTCCGTTTGTTAACGGAAATTCAGACCAGTGTCCTCATCCATGAAACACACTCAGTTTTAACGCAAGAAGCATCCTATTCTGTCCAGAATCTGCAATACAGCAAGAAATATGAGCATGTCCAGAATAAATGAACTGTGTTTCCTACTCATACGGACTATAACTAGTAGAACTCTGATTATTAAACTGTAACAAACTACAGCATCTCTTACATAGATGCTCTTTAGTTAATAGTGAAAAACGTGTTGGGTTCGTGAACTGTGTAAATTCATTTCAGCCGAAAATTCACTGGGTTTATCAGAAATGAACTCTTGCTTGTAGAAAGACACAGAGAATTTGGTTTAACTCTGTTTCCGAAGGAAAATTCAGACCAGTGTTCTCATCCATGAAACACCCTCTGTTTTAACGCAAGAAGCATCCTCTTCTTTCCAGAGTCCACAATACAGCAAGAAATATGAGCATGTCCAGAAAAAAAGAACTGTGTTTCCAACTGACACGGACTTTATAGAGTTGAACTCTGCTTATGAAACTGTAACAAACCACAGCATGTGTTACATAGATGCTCTTTAGTTAATAGTGAAAAACGTGTTGGGTTTATGAACTGTGTAAATTCATTTGATCCGAAAAACCCTGTGTTTACCGGAAATGAACTCTTGCTTGTAGGAAGACACAGAGACGTTGGTTTAACTCTGTTTCTGATGGAAAATTCACACCGGTGTTCTCATCCTTGAAACATACTCTGTTTTAATGCGAGAAGCATAATCTTCTTTCCAGCGTCTCCAATACAGCAAGAAACATGAGCATGCCCAGAAAGAAAGAACTGTGTTTACAACAGATACGGACATTATCTAGTTGAACTCTGCTTATGAAACTGTAAGAAACCACAGAATGTGTTATATAGATGCTCTTTAGTTAATAGTGAAAAACGTGTTGGATTTATGAACTGTGTAAATTCATTTGAGCCGAAAACCCTTTGTTTTCCGGATATGAACTCTTGCTATTAGGATGACACAGAGGCTTTGGTTTCACTCCGTTTGTGAAGGGAAATTCAGACCAGAGTTCTCATCCATGAAACACACTCAGTTTTAACGCAAGAGGCATTCTCTTCTTTCCAGCGTCTCCAATACAGCAAGAAACATGAGCATGCCCAGGAAAAAAGAACTGTGTTTCCAACTCATATGGACCATATCTAGTTGAACTCTGCTTATGAAAGTGTAACAAACCACAGCATCTCTTACATAGATGCTCTTTAGTTAATAGTGAAAAACGTGTTGGGTTCTTGAACTGTGTAAATTCATTTGAGCCGAAAAATCACTGGGCTTACCGGATATGAACTCTTTCTTGAAGGAAGACACAGAGATTTTGGTTTAACTCCGTTTCTGACGGAAAGTTCAGACAGGTGTTCTCATCCATGAAACATACTCTGTTTTAACGCGAGAAGCATGCTCTTCTTTCCAGCGTCTCCAATACAGCAAGAAACATGAGCATGCCCAGAAAAAAAGAACTGTGTTTCCAACTCATATGGACCATATCTAGTTGAACTCTGCTTATGAAACTGTAACAAACCACAGCATCTCTTACATAGATGCTCTTTAGTTAATAGTGAAAAACGTGTTGGGTTCATGAACTGTGTAAATTCATTTGAGCCGAAAATCCCTGGTTTTACCGGAAATGAACTCTTGCTTGTAGGAAGACACAGATCCTTTGGTTTAACTCTGTTTCTGATGGAAAATTCAGACTGGTGTTCACATCCTTGAAACATACTCTGTTTTAACGCGAGAAGCATGCTCTTCTTTCCTGCGTCTCCAATACAGCAAGAAACATGAGCATGCCCAGAAAAAAAGAACAGTGTTTCCAACTGACACGGACATTATAGAGTTGAACTCTGCTTATGAAACTGTAACAAACCACAGCATGTGTTACATAGATGCTCTTTAGTTAATAGTGAAAAACGTGTTGGGTTTATGAACTGTGTAAATTCATTTGATCCAAAAAACCCTGTGTTTACCGGAAATGAACTCTTGCTTGTAGGAAGAAACAGAGGCTTTGGTTTCACTCCGTTTCTGAAGGGAAATTCAGACCAGAGTTGTCATCCATGAAACACACTCTCTTTTAACGCAAGAAGAATGCTTTTCTTTCCAGCATCTCTAATACAGCAAGAAACATGAGCATGCCAAGAAAAAAAGAACTGTGTTTCCATCTCATACGGACCATATCTAGTTGAACTCTGCTTATGAAACTGTAACAAACTACGGCATCTCTTACATAGATGCTCTGTTGTTAATAGTGAAAAACGTGTTGGGTTCGTGAACTGTGTAAATTCATTTGAGCCGAAAAACCCTGGTTTTACCAGAAATGAACTCTTGCTTGTAGGAAGACACAGATCCTTTGGTTTTACTCTGTTTCTGATGGAAAATTCAGACCGGTGTTCTCATCCTTGAAACATACTCTGTTTTAACGCGAGAAGCATGCTCTTCTTTCCAGCGTCTCCAATACAGCAAGAAACATGAGAATGCCCAGAAAGAAAGAACTGTGTTTCCACCTGTTACAGACATTATCTAGTTGAACTCTGCTTATGAAACTGTAACAAACCACAGCATGTCTTACATAGATGCTCTTTAGTTAATAGTGAAAATCATGTTGGGTTCGTGAACTGTGTAAATTCATTTGAGCCGAAAAACCCTGTGTTTACCGGAAATGAACTCTTGCTTGTAGGAAGACACAGAGACTTTGTTTTAACTCTGTTTCTGATGGAAAATTTACACTGGATTTCTCATCCTTGAAACATACTCTGTTTTAACTGAAGAAGCATGCTCTTCTTTCCAGCGTCTCCAATACAGTAAGAAACATGAGCATGCCCAGAAAGAAAGAACTGTGTTTTCAACTGATATGGACATTATCTAATTGAACTCTGCTTATGAAACTGTAACAAAGCACAGCATGTCCTACATAGATGCTCTTTAGTTAATAGTGAAAATCGTGTTGGGTTCGTGAACTGTTTAAATTCATTTGAGCCGAGAAACCCAGGGTTTACCGGAAATGAACTCTTGCTTGTAGGAAGACACAGATCTTTTGGTTTAACTCTGTTTCTGATGGAAAATTCAGACCGGTGTTCTCATCCTTGAAACATACTCTGTTTTAACACGAGAAACATACTCTTCTTTCCAGTGTCTCCAATACAGCAAGAAACATGAGCATGCCCAGAATAAAAGAACTGTTTTACCAACTGATACAGACATTATCTCGTTGAACTCCACTTATGAAACTGTAACAAACCACAGCATGTGTTACATAGATGCTCTTTAGTTAATAGTGAAAAACGTGTTGGGTTTATGAACTGTGTAAATTCATTTGATCCGAAAAACCCTGTGTTTACCGGAAATGAACTCTTGCTTGTAGGAAGAAACAGAGGCTTTGGTTTCACTCCGTTTCTGAAGGGAAAACCAGACCAGAGTTCTCATCCATGAAACTCACTCTGTTTTAACGCAAGAAGCATGCTCTTCTTTCCAGCATCTCTAATATAGCAAGAAACATGAGCATGCCCAGAAAAAAAGAACTGTGTCTCCTACTCATACAGACCATATCTAGTTGAACTCTGCTTATGAAACTGTAACAAACTACAGCATCTCTTACATAGATGCTCTGTAGTTAATAGTGAAAAACGTGTTGGGTTCGTGAAGTGTGTAAATTCATTTGAGCCGAAAAACCCTGGTTTTACCGGAAATGAACTCTTGCTTGTAGGAAGACACAGATCCTTTGGTTTAACTCTATTTCTGATGGAAAATTCAGACGGGTGTTCGCATCCTTGAAACATACTCTGTTTTAACGCGAGAAGCATGCTCTTCTTTCCAGCGTCTGCAATACAGCAAGAAACATGAGCATGCCCAGTAAGAAAGAACTGTGTTTCCACCTGTTACAGACATTATCTAGTTGAACTCTGCTTATGAAACTGTAACAAACCACAGCATGTCTTATATAGATGCTCTTTAGTTAATAGTGAAAATCATGTTGGGTTCGTGAACTGTGTAAATTCATTTGAGCTGAAAAACCCTGTGTTTACCCGAAATGAACTCTTACTTGTAGGAAGACACAGAGACTTTGTTTTACCTCTGTTTCTGATGGAAAATTTACACTGGTTTTCTCATCCTTGAAACATACTCTGTTTTAACTGAAGAAGCATGCTCTTCTTTCCAGCGTCTCCAATACAGTAAGAAACATGAGCATGCCCAGAAAGAAAGAACTGTGTTTCCAACTGATACGGACATTATCTAGTTGAACTCTGCTTATGAAACTGTAACAAAGCACAGCACGTCTTACATAGATGCTCTTTAGTTAATAGTGAAAATCGTGTTGGGTTCGTGAACTGTGTAAATTCATTTGAGCCGAAAAACCCTGTGTTTACCGGAAATGAACTCTTGCCTGTCGGAAGACACAGAGGCTTTGGTTTCACTCCGTTTGTGAAGGGAAATTCAGACCAGAGTTCTCATCCATGAAACACACTCAGTTTTAACGCAAGAAGCATTCTCTTCTTTCCAGCGTCTCCAAAACAGCAAGAAATATGAGCATGCCCAGAAAAAAAGAACTGTGTTTCCAACTCATATGGACCATATCTAGTTGAACTCTGCTTATGAAAGTGTAACAAACCACAGCATCTCTTACATAGATGCTCTTGAGTTAATAGTGAAAAACGTGTTGGGTTCTTGAACTGTGTAAATTCATTTGAGCCGTAAAAATCACTGGGCTTTCCGGAAATGAAGTCTTGCTTGTAGGAAGACACAGAGCCTTTTGTTTAACTCCGTTTCTGATGGAAAGTTCAGACCTGTGTTCTCATCCATGAAACATACTCTATTTTAACGCGAGAAGCATGCTCTTCTTTCCAGCGTCTCCAATACAGCAAGAAACATGAGCATGCCCAGAAAAAAAGAACTGTGTTTCCAACTGATACAGACATTATCTAGTTGAACTCTGCTTATGAAACTGTAACAAACCACAGCATGTCTTACATAGATGCTCTTTAGTTAATAGTGAAAAACATGTTGGGATTATGAACTGTGTAAATTCATTTGAGCCGAAAAAACCTGTGTTTACCGGAAATGAACTCTTGCTTGTAGGAAGAAACAGAAGCTTTGGTTTCACTCCGTTTCTGAAGGGAAATCAAGACCAGAGTTCTCATCCATGAAACACACTCTGTTTTAACGCAAGAAGCATCCTCTTCTTTCCAGCGTCTCCAATACAGCAAGAAACATGAGCATGCCCAGAAAAAAAGAACTTTGTTTCCAACTCATACGGACCATATCTAGTTGAACTCTGCTTATGAAAGTGTAACAAACCACAGCATGTCTTACATAGATGCTATTGAGTTAATAGTGAAAAACGTGTTGGGTTCTTGAACTGTGTAAATTCATTTAAGCCGAAAAACCCTGGTTTTACCGGAAATGAACTCTTGCTTGTAGGAAGACACAGATCCTTTGGTTTAACTCTGTTTCTGATGGAAAATTCAGACCGGTGTTCTCATCCTTGAAACATACTCTGTTTTAACGCGAGAAGCATGCTCGTCTTATCAGGGTCTCCAATACAGCAAGAAACATGAGCATGCCCAGAAAGAAAGAACTGTATTTCCAACTGATACGGACATTATCTAGTTGAACTCTGCTTATGAAACTGTAACAAACCACAGCATGTGTTACATAGATGCTCTTTAGTTAATAGTGAAAAACGTGTTGGGTTTATGAACTGTGGAAATTCATTTGAGCCGAAAAACCCTGTGTTTACCGGAAATGAACTCTTGCTTGTAGGAAGACACAGAGGCTTTGGATTCACTCCGTTAGTGAAGGGAAATTCAGACCAGAGTTCTCATCCATGAAAAACACTCTGTTTTAACGCAAGAAGCATCCTCTTCTTTCCAGCGTCTCCAATACAGCAAGAAACATGAGCATGCCCAGAAAAAAAGAACTGTGTTTCCAACTCATACGGACCATATCTAGTTGAACTCTGCTTATGAAAGTGTAACAAACCACAGCATCTCTTACATAGATGCTCTTTAGTTAATAGTGAAAATCGTGTTGGGTTCTTGAACTGTGTAAATTCATGTGAGCCGAAAAATCACTGGGCTTTCCGGAAATGAAGTCTTGCTTGTAGGAAGACACAGAGCCTTTTTTTTAACTCCGTTTCTGATGGAAAATTCAGACAAGTGTTCTCATCCGTGAAACATACTCTGTTTTAACGCGAGAAGCATGCTCTTCTTTCCAGCGTCTCCAATACAGCAAGAAACATGAGCATGCCCCGAAAAAAAGAACTGTGTTTCCAACTGATACGGACATTATCTAGTTGAACTCTGCTTATGAAACTGTAACAAACCACAGGATGTCTTACATAGATGCTCTTTAGTTAATAGTGATAATCGTGTTGGGTTCGTGAACTGTATAAATTCATTTAGGCCGAAAGACAGTGGTTTCACCCCAAATGAACTCTTGCTTGTAGGAAGACTCAGATCCTTTGGTTTAACTCTGTTTCTGATGGAAAATTCAGACCGGTGTTCTCATCCTTGAAACATACTCTGTTTTAACGCGAGAAACATGCTCTTCTTTCCATGGTCTCCAATACAGCAAGAAACATGATCATGCCCAGAAAAAAAGAACTGTGTTTCCATCTCATATGGACCATATCTAGTTCAACTCTGCTTATGAAACTGTAACAAACTACAGCATCTCTTACATAGATGATCTGTAGTTAATAGTGAAAAACGTGTTGGGTTCTTGAACTGTGTAAATTCATTTGAGCCAAAAAACCCTGGGTTTACCGGAAATGAACTCTTGCTTGTAGGAAGACACAGATCCTTTGATTTAACTCTGTTTCTGATGGAAAATTCAGACCGGTGTTCTCATCCTTGAAACATACTCTGTTTTAACGCGAGAAGCATGCTCTTCTTTCCAGCGTCTGCAATACAGCAAGAAACATGAGCATGCCCAGAAAGAAAGAACTGTGTTTCCACCTGTTACAGACATTATCTAGTTGAACTCTGCTTATGAAACTGTAACAAACCACAGCATGTCTTACATAGATGCTCTTTAGTTAATAGTGAAAATCGTGTTGGGTTCGTGAACTGTGTAAATTCATTTGAGCAGAAAAACCCTGGGCTTACCGGAAATGAACTCTTGCTTGTAGGAAGACACAGAGCCTTTGGTTTAACTCTGTTTCTGATGGAAAATTCACACCGGTGTTCTCATCCTTGAAACATACTCTGTTTTAATGCAAGAAGCATGCTCTTCTTTCCAGTGTCTCCAATACAGCAAGAAACATGAGCATGCCCAGACAGAAAGAACTGTGTTTCCAACTGATACGGACATTATCTAGTTGAACTCTGCTTATGAAACTGTAACAAACCACAGCATGTTTTATATAGATGCTCTTTAGTTAATAGTGAAAAACGTGTTGGGTTTATGAACTGTGTAAATTCATTTGAGCCGAAAAACCCTGTGTTTACCGGAAATGAACTCTTGCCTGTCAGAAGACACAGAGGCTTTGGTTTCACTCCGTTTGTGAAGGGAAATTCACACCAGAGTTCTCATCCATGAAACACACTCTGTTTTAATGCAAGAAGCATTCTCTTCTTTCCAGGGTCTCCAATACAGCAAGAAACATGACATGCCCAGAAAAAAAGAACTGTGTTTCCATCTCATACGGACCATATCTAGTTCAACTCTGCTTATGAAACTGTAACAAACTACAGCATCTCTTACATAGATGCTCTGTAGTTAATAGTGAAAAACGTGTTGGGTTCGTGAACTGTGTAAATTCATTTGAGCTGAAAAACCCTGGTTTTACCGGAAATGAACTCTTGCTTGTAGGAAGACACAGATCCTTTGGTTTAACTCTGTTTCTGATGGAAAATTCACACCGGTGTTCTCATCCTTGAAACATACTCTGTTTTAACGCGAGAAGCATGCTCTTCTTTCCAGCATCTGCAATACAGCAAGAAACATGAGCATGCCCAGAAAGAAAGAACTGTGTTTCCACCTTTTACAGACCTTATCTAGTTGAACTCTGCTTATGAAACTGTAACAAACTACAGCATCTCTTACATAGGTGCTCTGTAGTTAATAGTGAAAAACCTGTTGGGTTCGTGAACTGTGTAAATTCATTTGAGTCGAAAAACCATGGGCTTACCGGAAATGAACTCTTGCTTGTAGGAAGACACAGATCCTTTGGTTTTACTCTGTTTCTGATGGAAAATTCAGACCGGTGTTCTCATCCTTCAAACATACTCTGTTTTAACGCGAGCAGCATGCTCTTCTTTCCAGCGTCTGCAATACAGCAAGAAACATGAGCATGCCCAGAAAGAAAGAACTGTGTTTCCAACTGATACGGACATTATCTATTTGAACTCTGCTTATGAAACTGTAACAAACCACAGCATGTGTTACATAGATGCTCTTTAGTTAATAGTGAAAAACGTGTTGGGTTTATGAACTGTGAAAATTCATTTGAGCCAAAAAAACCCTGTGTTTACCGGAAATGAACTCTTGCTTGTCGGAAGACACAGAGGCTTTGGTTTCACTCCATTTGTGAAGGGACATTCAGACCAGAGTTCTCATCCATGAAACACACTCTGTTTTAACGCAAGAAGCATCCTCTTCTTTCCAGCGTCTCCAATACAGCAAGAAACATATCATGCCCAGAAAAAAAGAACTGTGTTTCCAACTCATACGGACCAATCTAGTTGAACTCTGCTTATGAAAGTGTAACAAACCACAGCATCTCTTACATAGATGATCTTTATTAATAGTGAAAAACGTGTTGGGTTCTTGAACTGTGTAAATTCATTTGAGCCGAAAAATCACTGGGCTTACCGGAAATGAACTCTTGCTTGTAGGAAGACACAGAGCCTTTGGTATAACTCCGTTTCTGACGGATAGGTCAGACCGGTGTTCTCATCCATGAAACATACTCTGTTTTAACGCGAGAAGCTTGCTCTTCTTTCCAGGGTCTCCAATACAGCAAGAAACTTGAGCATGCCCAGAAAAAAGAACTCTGTTTCCAACTGATACGGATATTATCTAGTTGAACTCTGCTTATGAAACTGTAACAAACCACAGGATGTCTTACACAGATGCTCTTTAGTTAATAGTGAAAATCGTGTTGGGTTCGTGAACTGTGTAAATTCATTTGAGCCGAAAGACAGTGGGTTCACCGGAAATGAACTCTTGCTTGTAGGAAGACACAGATCCTTTGGTTTAACTCTGTTTCTGATGGAAAATTCAGACCGGTGTTCTCATCCTTGAAACATACTCTGTTTTAACGCGAGAAACATGCTCTTCTTTCCACTGTCTCCAATACAGCAAGAAACATGAGCATGCCCCGAAAAAAAAAACTGTGTTTCCACCTCATACGGACCATATCTAGTTGAACTCTGCTTATGAAACTGTAACAAACCACAGCATGTGTTACATAGATGCTCTTTAGTTAATAGTGAAAAACGTGTTGGGTTTATGAACTGTGTAAATTCATTTGAGCCGAAAAAAACCTGTGTTTACCAGAAATGAACTCTTGCTTGTAGGAAGAAACAGAGGCTTTGGTTTCACTCCGTTTCTGAAGGGAAATCAAGACCAGAGTTCTCATCCATGAAACACACTCTGTTTTAACGCAAGAAGCATCCTCTTCTTTCCAGCGTCTCCAATACAGCAAGAAACATGACATGCCCAGAAAAAAAGAACTGTGTTTCCAACTCATATGGACCAATCTATTTGAACTCTGCTTATGAAAGTGTAACAAACCACAGCATCTCTTACATAGATGCTCTTTAGTTAATAGTGAAAAACGTGTTGAGTTCTTGAACTGTGTAAATTCATTTGAGCCGAAAAATCACTGGGCTTACCAGAAATGAACTCTTGCTTGTAGGAAGACACAGAGCCTTTGGTATAACTCCGTTTCTGACGGATAGGTCAGACCGGTGTTCTCATCCATGAAACATACTCTGTTTTAACGCGAGAAGCTTGGTCTTCTTTCCAGGGTCTCCAATACAGCAAGAAACTTGAGCATGCCCAGAAAAAAGAACTCTGTTTCCAACTGATACGGACATTATCTAGTTGAACTCTGCTTATGAAACTGTAACAAACCACAGGATGTCTTACATAGATGCTCTTTAGTTAATAGTGAAAATCGTGTTGGGTTCGTGAACTGTGTAAATTCATTTAAGCCGAAAGACAGGGGGTTCACCGGAAATGAACTCTTGCTTGTAGGAAGACACAGATCCTTTGGTTTAACTCTGTTTCTGTTGGAAAATTCAGACCGGTGTTCTCATCCTTGAAACATACTCTGTTTTAACGCGAGAAAAATGCTCTTCTTTCCAGTGTCTCCAATACAGCAAGAAACATGAGCATGCACCGGAAAAAAGAACTGTGTTTCCACCTCATACGGACCATATCTAGTTGAACTCTGCTTATGAAACTGTAACAAACCACAGCATGTTTTACATAGATGCTCTTTAGTTAATAGTGAAAAACGTGTTGGGTTTATGAACTGTGTAAATTCATTTGAGCCGAAAAAACCTGTGTTTTCCGGAAATGAACTCTTGCTTGTAGGAAGAAACAGAGGCTTTGGTTTCACTCCGTTTCTGAAGGGAAATCAAGACCAGAGTTCTCATCCATGAAACACACCCTGTTTTAACCCAAGAAGCATCCTCTTCTTTCCAGCGTCTCCAATACAGCAAGAAACATGAGCATGCCCAGAAAAAAAGAACTTTGTATCCAACTCATATGGACCATATCTAGTTGAACTCTGCTTATGAAAGTGTAACAAACCACAGCATCTCTTACATAGATGCTCTTGAGTTAATAGTGAAAAACGTGTTGGGTCCTTGAACTGTGTAAATTCATTTGTGCCGAAAAACTCTGGGTTTACCGGAAATGAACTCTTGCTTGTAGGAAGACACAGGCTTTGGTGTAACTCCGTTTGTGAAGGGAAATTCAGACCAGAGTTCTCATCCATGAAACACACTCTCTTTTAATGCAAGAAGCATGCTCGTCTTTCCAGCATCTCTAACAAAGCAAGAAACATGAGCATGCCCAGCAAAAAAGAACTGTGTCTCCTACTCATACAGACCATATCTAGTTGAACTCTGCTTATGAAACTGTAACAAACCTCAGCATGTGTTACATAGATGCTCTTTAGTTAATAGTGAAAAACGTGTTGGGTTTATGAACTGTGGAAATTCATTTCAGCCGAAAAACCCTGTGTTTACCGGTAATGAACTCTTGCTTGTCGGAAGACACAGAGGCTTTGGTTTCACTCCATTTGTGAAGGGACATTCAGACCAGAGTTCTCATCCATGAAACACACTCTGTTTTAACGCAAGAAGCATCCTCTTCTTTCCAGCGTCTCCAATACAGCAAGAAACATATCATGCCCAGAAAAAAAGAACTGTGTTTCCAACTCATACGGACCAATCTAGTTGAACTCTGCTTATGAAAGTGTAACAAACCACAGCATCTCTTACATAGATGATCTTTATTAATAGTGAAAAACGTGTTGGGTTCTTGAACTGTGTAAATTCATTTGAGCCGAAAAATCACTGGGCTTACCGGAAATGAACTCTTGCTTGTAGGTAGACACAGAGCCTTTGGTATAACTCCGTTTCTGACGGATAGGTCAGACCGGTGTTCTCATCCATGAAACATACTCTGTTTTAACGCGAGAAGCTTGCTCTTCTTTCCAGGGTCTCCAATACAGCAAGAAACTTGAGCATGCCCAGAAAAAAGAACTCTGTTTCCAACTGATACGGATATTATCTAGTTGAACTCTGCTTATGAAACTGTAACAAACCACAGGATGTCTTACACAGATGCTCTTTAGTTAATAGTGAAAATCGTGTTGGGTTCGTGAACTGTGTAAATTCATTTGAGCCGAAAGACAGTGGGTTCACCGGAAATGAACTCTTGCTTGTAGGAAGACACAGATCCTTTGGTTTAACTCTGTTTCTGATGGAAAATTCAGACCGGTGTTCTCATCCTTGAAACATACTCTGTTTTAACGCGAGAAACATGCTCTTCTTTCCACTGTCTCCAATACAGCAAGAAACATGAGCATGCCCCGAAAAAAAAAACTGTGTTTCCACCTCATACGGACCATATCTAGTTGAACTCTGCTTATGAAACTGTAACAAACCACAGCATGTGTTACATAGATGCTCTTTAGTTAATAGTGAAAAACGTGTTGGGTTTATGAACTGTGTAAATTCATTTGAGCCGAAAAAAACCTGTGTTTACCAGAAATGAACTCTTGCTTGTAGGAAGAAACAGAGGCTTTGGTTTCACTCCGTTTCTGAAGGGAAATCAAGACCAGAGTTCTCATCCATGAAACACACTCTGTTTTAACGCAAGAAGCATCCTCTTCTTTCCAGCGTCTCCAATACAGCAAGAAACATGACATGCCCAGAAAAAAAGAACTGTGTTTCCAACTCATATGGACCAATCTATTTGAACTCTGCTTATGAAAGTGTAACAAACCACAGCATCTCTTACATAGATGCTCTTTAGTTAATAGTGAAAAACGTGTTGAGTTCTTGAACTGTGTAAATTCATTTGAGCCGAAAAATCACTGGGCTTACCAGAAATGAACTCTTGCTTGTAGGAAGACACAGAGCCTTTGGTATAACTCCGTTTCTGACGGATAGGTCAGACCGGTGTTCTCATCCATGAAACATACTCTGTTTTAACGCGAGAAGCTTGGTCTTCTTTCCAGGGTCTCCAATACAGCAAGAAACTTGAGCATGCCCAGAAAAAAGAACTCTGTTTCCAACTGATACGGACATTATCTAGTTGAACTCTGCTTATGAAACTGTAACAAACCACAGGATGTCTTACATAGATGCTCTTTAGTTAATAGTGAAAATCGTGTTGGGTTCGTGAACTGTGTAAATTCATTTAAGCCGAAAGACAGGGGGTTCACCGGAAATGAACTCTTGCTTGTAGGAAGACACAGATCCTTTGGTTTAACTCTGTTTCTGTTGTAAAATTCAGACCGGTGTTCTCATCCTTGAAACATACTCTGTTTTAACGCGAGAAAAATGCTCTTCTTTCCAGTGTCTCCAATACAGCAAGAAACATGAGCATGCACCGGAAAAAAGAACTGTGTTTCCACCTCATACGGACCATATCTAGTTGAACTCTGCTTATGAAACTGTAACAAACCACAGCATGTTTTACATAGATGCTCTTTAGTTAATAGTGAAAAACGTGTTGGGTTTATGAACTGTGTAAATTCATTTGAGCCGAAAAAACCTGTGTTTTCCGGAAATGAACTCTTGCTTGTAGGAAGAAACAGAGGCTTTGGTTTCACTCCGTTTCTGAAGGGAAATCAAGACCAGAGTTCTCATCCATGAAACACACCCTGTTTTAACCCAAGAAGCATCCTCTTCTTTCCAGCGTCTCCAATACAGCAAGAAACATGAGCATGCCCAGAAAAAAAGAACTTTGTATCCAACTCATATGGACCATATCTAGTTGAACTCTGCTTATGAAAGTGTAACAAACCACAGCATCTCTTACATAGATGCTCTTGAGTTAATAGTGAAAAACGTGTTGGGTCCTTGAACTGTGTAAATTCATTTGTGCCGAAAAACTCTGGGTTTACCGGAAATGAACTCTTGCTTGTAGGAAGACACAGGCTTTGGTGTAACTCCGTTTGTGAAGGGAAATTCAGACCAGAGTTCTCATCCATGAAACACACTCTCTTTTAATGCAAGAAGCATGCTCGTCTTTCCAGCATCTCTAACAAAGCAAGAAACATGAGCATGCCCAGCAAAAAAGAACTGTGTCTCCTACTCATACAGACCATATCTAGTTGAACTCTGCTTATGAAACTGTAACAAACCTCAGCATGTGTTACATAGATGCTCTTTAGTTAATAGTGAAAAACGTGTTGGGTTTATGAACTGTGGAAATTCATTTCAGCCGAAAAACCCTGTGTTTACCGGTAATGAACTCTTGCTTGTCGGAAGACACAGAGGCTTTGGTTTCACTCCATTTGTGAAGGGACATTCAGACCAGAGTTCTCATCCATGAAACACACTCTGTTTTAACGCAAGAAGCATCCTCTTCTTTCCAGCGTCTCCAATACAGCAAGAAACATATCATGCCCAGAAAAAAAGAACTGTGTTTCCAACTCATACGGACCAATCTAGTTGAACTCTGCTTATGAAAGTGTAACAAACCACAGCATCTCTTACATAGATGATCTTTATTAATAGTGAAAAACGTGTTGGGTTCTTGAACTGTGTAAATTCATTTGAGCCGAAAAATCACTGGGCTTACCGGAAATGAACTCTTGCTTGTAGGTAGACACAGAGCCTTTGGTATAACTCCGTTTCTGACGGATAGGTCAGACCGGTGTTCTCATCCATGAAACATACTCTGTTTTAACGCGAGAAGCTTGCTCTTCTTTCCAGGGTCTCCAATACAGCAAGAAACTTGAGCATGCCCAGAAAAAAGAACTCTGTTTCCAACTGATACGGATATTATCTAGTTGAACTCTGCTTATGAAACTGTAACAAACCACAGGATGTCTTACACAGATGCTCTTTAGTTAATAGTGAAAATCGTGTTGGGTTCGTGAACTGTGTAAATTCATTTGAGCCGAAAGACAGTGGGTTCACCGGAAATGAACTCTTGCTTGTAGGAAGACACAGATCCTTTGGTTTAACTCTGTTTCTGATGGAAAATTCAGACCGGTGTTCTCATCCTTGAAACATACTCTGTTTTAACGCGAGAAACATGCTCTTCTTTCCACTGTCTCCAATACAGCAAGAAACATGAGCATGCCCCGAAAAAAAAAACTGTGTTTCCACCTCATACGGACCATATCTAGTTGAACTCTGCTTATGAAACTGTAACAAACCACAGCATGTGTTACATAGATGCTCTTTAGTTAATAGTGAAAAACGTGTTGGGTTTATGAACTGTGTAAATTCATTTGAGCCGAAAAAAACCTGTGTTTACCAGAAATGAACTCTTGCTTGTAGGAAGACACAGAGGCTTTGGTTTCACTCCGTTTCTGAAGGGAAATCAAGACCAGAGTTCTCATCCATGAAACACACTCTGTTTTAACGCAAGAAGCATCCTCTTCTTTCCAGCGTCTCCAATACAGCAAGAAACATGACATGCCCAGAAAAAAAGAACTGTGTTTCCAACTCATATGGACCAATCTATTTGAACTCTGCTTATGAAAGTGTAACAAACCACAGCATCTCTTACATAGATGCTCTTTAGTTAATAGTGAAAAACGTGTTGAGTTCTTGAACTGTGTAAATTCATTTGAGCCGAAAAATCACTGGGCTTACCAGAAATGAACTCTTGCTTGTAGGAAGACACAGAGCCTTTGGTATAACTCCGTTTCTGACGGATAGGTCAGACCGGTGTTCTCATCCATGAAACATACTCTGTTTTAACGCGAGAAGCTTGGTCTTCTTTCCAGGGTCTCCAATACAGCAAGAAACTTGAGCATGCCCAGAAAAAAGAACTCTGTTTCCAACTGATACGGACATTATCTAGTTGAACTCTGCTTATGAAACTGTAACAAACCACAGCATGTTTTATATAGATGCTCTTTAGTTAATAGTGAAAAACGTGTTGGGTTTATGAACTGTGTAAATTCATTTGAGCCGAAAAACCCTGTGTTTACCGGAAATGAACTCTTGCCTGTCGGAAGACACAGAGGCTTTGGTTTCACTCCGTTTGTGAAGGGAAATTCACACCAGAGTTCTCATCCATGAAACACACTCTGTTTTAACGCAAGAGGCATCCTCTTCTTTCCAGGGTCTCCAATACAGCAAGAAACATGACATGCCCAGAAAAAAAGAACTGTGTTTCCATCTCATACGGACCATATCTAGTTCAACTCTGCTTATCAAACTGTAACAAACTACAGCATCTCTTACATAGATGCTCTGTAGTTAATAGTGAAAAACGTGTTGGGTTCGTGAACTGTGTAAATTCATTTGAGCTGAAAAACCCTGGTTTTACCGGAAATGAACTCTTGCTTGTAGGAAGACACAGATCCTTTGGTTTAACTCTGTTTCTGATGGAAAATTCACACCGGTGTTCTCATCCTTGAAACATACTCTGTTTTAACGCGAGAAGCATGCTCTTCTTTCCAGCGTCTGCAATACAGCAAGAAACATGAGCATGCCCAGAAAGAAAGAACTGTGTTTCCACCTTTTACAGACCTTATCTAGTTGAACTCTGCTTATGAAACTGTAACAAACTACAGCATCTCTTACATAGGTGCTCTGTAGTTAATAGTGAAAAACCTGTTGGGTTCGTGAACTGTGTAAATTCATTTGAGCCGAAAAACCCTGTGTTTACCGGAAATGAACTCTTGCCTGTCGGAAGACACAGAGGCTTTGGTTTCACTCCGTTTGTGAAGGGAAATTCACACCAGAGTTTTCATTCATGAAACACACTCTGTTTTAATGCAAGAAGCATCCTCTTCTTTCCAGGGTCTCCAATACAGCAAGAAACATGACATGCCCAGAAAAAAAGAACTGTGTTTTCATCTCATATGGACCATATCTAGTTCAACTCTGCTTATGAAACTGTAACAAACTACAGCATCTCTTACATAGATGCTCTGTAGTTAATAGTGAAAAACGTGTTGGTTTCGTGAACTGTGTAAATTCATTTGAGCTGAAAAACCCTGGTTTTACCGGAAATGAACTCTTGCTTGTAGGAAGACACAGATCCTTTGGTTTAACTCTGTTTCTGATGGAAAATTCACACCGGTGTTCTCATCCTTGAAACATACTCTGTTTTAACGCGAGAAGCATGCTCTTCTTTCCAGCGTCTGCAATACAGCAAGAAACATGAGCATGCCCAGAAAGAAAGAACTGTGTTTCCACCTTTTACAGACCTTATCTAGTTGAACTCTGCTTATGAAACTGTAACAAACTACAGCATCTCTTACATAGGTGCTCTGTAGTTAATAGTGAAAAACCTGTTGGGTTCGTGAACTGTGTAAATTCATTTGAGCCGAAAAACCATGGGTTTACCGGAAATGAACTCTTGCTTGTAGGAAGACACAGATCCTTTGGTTTTACTCTGTTTCTGATGGAAAATTCAGACCGGTGTTCTCATCCTTCAAACATACTCTGTTTTAATGCGAGAAGCATGCTCTTCTTTCCAGCGTCTGCAATACAGCAAGAAACATGAGCATGCCCAGAAAGAAAGAACTGTGTTTCCAACTGATACGGACATTATCCAGTTGAACTCTGCTTATGAAACTGTAACAAACCACAGCATGTGTTACATAGATGCTCTTTAGTTAATAGTGAAAAACGTGTTGGGTTTATGAACTGTGAAAATTCATTTGAGCCAAAAAACCCTGTGTTTACCGGAAATGAACTCTTGCTTGTCGGAAGACACAGAGGCTTTGGTTTCACTCCATTTGTGAAGGGACATTCAGACCAGAGTTCTCATCCATGAAACACACTCTGTTTTAACGCAAGAAGCATCCTCTTCTTTCCAGCGTCTCCAATACAGCAAGAAACATATCATGCCCAGAAAAAAAGAACTGTGTTTCCAACTCATACGGACCAATCTAGTTGAACTCTGCTTATGAAAGTGTAACAAACCACAGCATCTCTTACATAGATGATCTTTAGTTAATAGTGAAAAACGTGTTGGGTTCTTGAACTGTGTAAATTCATTTGAGCCGAAAAATCACTGGGCTTACCGGAAATGAACTCTTGCTTGTAGGAAGACACAGAGCCTTTGGTATAACTCCGTTTCTGACGGATAGGTCAGACCGGTGTTCTCATCCATGAAACATACTCTGTTTTAACACGAGAAGCTTGCTCTTCTTTCCAGGGTCTCCAATACAGCAAGAAACTTGAGCATGCCCAGAAAAAAGAACTCTGTTTCCAACTGATACGGATATTATCTAGTTGAACTCTGCTTATGAAACTGTAACAAACCACAGGATGTCTTACACAGATGCTCTTTAGTTAATAGTGAAAATCGTGTTGGGTTCGTGAACTGTGTAAATTCATTTGAGCCGAAAGACAGTGGGTTCACCGGAAATGAACTCTTGCTTGTAGGAAGACACAGATCCTTTGGTTTAACTCTGTTTCTGATGGAAAATTCAGACCGGTGTTCTCATCCTTGAAACATACTCTGTTTTAACGCGAGAAACATGCTCTTCTTTCCAGTGTCTCCAATACAGCAAGAAACATGAGCATGCCCCGAAAAAAAGAACTGTGTTTCCTCCTCATACGGACCATATCTAGTTGAACTCTGCTTATGAAACTGTAACAAACCACAGCATGTGTTACATAGATGCTCTTTAGTTAATAGTGAAAAACGTGTTGGGTTTATGAACTGTGTAAATTCATTTGAGCCGAAAAAACCTGTGTTTACCAGAAATAAACTCTTGCTTGTAGGAAGAAACAGAGGCTTTGGTTTCACTCCGTTTCTGAAGGGAAATCAAGACCAGAGTTCTCATCCCTGAAACACACTCTGTTTTAACGCAAGAAGCATCCTCTTCTTTCCAGCGTCTCCAATACAGCAAGAAACATGACATGCCCAGAAAAAAAGAACTGTGTTTCCAACTCATATGGACCAATCTATTTGAACTCTGCTTATGAAAGTGTAACAAACCACAGCATCTCTTACATAGATGCTCTTGAGTTAATAGTGAAAAACGTGTTGGGTCCTTGAACTGTGTAAATTCATTTGAGCCGAAAAACTCTGGGTTTACCGGAAATGAACTCTTTCTTGTAGGAAGACACAGGCTTTGGTGTAACTCCGTTTGTGAAGGGAAATTCAGACCAGAGTTCTCATCCATGAAACACACTCTCTTTTAATGCAAGAAGCATGCTCGTCTTTCCAGCATCTCTAACAAAGCAAGAAACATGAGCATGCCCAGCAAAAAAAACTGTGTCTCCTACTCATACAGACCATATCTAGTTGAACTCTGCTTATGAAACTGTAACAAACCTCAGCATGTGTTACATAGATGCTCTTTAGTTAATAGTGAAAAACGTGTTGGGTTTATGAACTGTGGAAATTCATTTGAGCCGAAAAACCCTGTGTTTACCGGTAATGAACTCTTGCTTGTCGGAAGACACAGAGGCTTTGGTTTCACTCCGTTTGTGAAGGGAAATTCAGACCAGAGTTCTCATCCATGAAACACACTCTGTTTTAATGCAAGAAGCATCCTCTTCTTTCCATGGTCTCCAATACAGTAAGAAATATGATCATGCCAGAAAAAAAGAACTGTGTTTCCATCTCATATGGACCATATCTAGTTCAACTCTGCTTATGAAACTGTAACAAACTAAAGCATCTCTTACATAGATGATCTGTAGTTAATAGTGAAAAACGTGTTGGGTTCTTGAACTGTGTAAATTCATTTGAGCCGAAAAACCCTGGGTTTACCGGAAATGAACTCTTGCTTGTAGGAAGACACAGATCCTTTGATTTAACTCTGTTTCTGATGGAAAATTCAGACCGGTGTTCTCATCCTTGAAACATACTCTGTTTTAACGCGAGAAGCATGCTCTTCTTTCCAGCGTCTGCAATACAGCAAGAAACATGAGCATGCCCAGAAAGAAAGAACTGTGTTTCCACCTGTTACAGACATTATCTAGTTGAACTCTGCTTATGAAACTGTAACAAACCACAGCATGTCTTACATAGATGCTCTTTAGTTAATAGTGAAAATCGTGTTGGGTTCGTGAACTGTGTAAATTCATTTGAGCAGAAAAACCCTGGGCTTACCGGAAATGAACTCTTGCTTGTAGGAAGACACAGAGCCTTTGGTTTAACTCTGTTTCTGATGGAAAATTCACACCGGTGTTCTCATCCTTGAAACATACTCTGTTTTAATGCAAGAAGCATGCTCTTCTTTCCAGCGTCTCCAATACAGCAAGAAACATGAGCATGCCCAGAAAGAAAGAACTGTGTTTCCAACTGATACGGACATTATCTAGTTGAACTCTGCTTATGAAACTGTAACAAACCACAGCATGTTTTATATAGATGCTCTTTAGTTAATAGTGAAAAACGTGTTGGGTTTATGAACTGTGTAAATTCATTTGAGCCGAAAAACCCTGTGTTTACCGGAAATGAACTCTTGCCTGTCGGAAGACACAGAGGCTTTGGTTTCACTCCGTTTGTGAAGGGAAATTCACACCAGAGTTCTCATCCATGAAACACACTCTGTTTTAATGCAAGAAGCATCCTCTTCTTTCCAGGGTCTCCAATACAGCAAGAAACATGACATACCCAGAAAAAAAGAACTGTGTTTCCAACTCATACGGACAAATCTAGTTGAACTCTGCTTATGAAAGTGTAACAAACCACAGCATCTCTTACATAGATGATCTTTAGTTAATAGTGAAAAACGTGTTGGGTTCTTGAACTGTGTAAATTCATTTGAGCCGAAAAATCACTGGGCTTACCGGAAATGAACTCTTGCTTGTAGGAAGACACAGAGCCTTTGGTATAACTCCGTTTCTGACGGATAGGTCAGACCGGTGTTCTCATCCATGAAACATACTCTGTTTTAACGCGAGAAGCTTGTTCTTCTTTCCAGGGTCTCCAATACAGCAAGAAACTTGAGCATGCCCAGAAAAAAGAACTCTGTTTCCAACTGATACGGATATTATCTAGTTGAACTCTGCTTATGAAACTGTAACAAACCACAGGATGTCTTACACAGATGCTCTTTAGTTAATAGTGAAAATCGTGTTGGGTTCGTGAACTGTGTAAATTCATTTGAGCCGAAAGACAGTGGGTTCACCGGAAATGAACTCTTGCTTGTAGGAAGACACAGATCCTTTGGTTTAACTCTGTTTCTGATGGAAAATTCAGACCGGTGTTCTCATCCTTGAAACATACTCTGTTTTAACGCGAGAAACATGCTCTTCTTTCCAGTGTCTCCAATACAGCAAGAAACATGAGCATGCCCCGAAAAAAAGAACTGTGTTTCCACCTCATACGGACCATATCTAGTTGAACTCTGCTTATGAAACTGTAACAAACCACAGCATGTGTTACATAGATGCTCTTTAGTTAATAGTGAAAAACGTGTTGGGTTTATGAACTGTGTAAATTCATTTGAGCCGAAAAAACCTGTGTTTACCAGAAATAAACTCTTGCTTGTAGGAAGAAACAGAGGCTTTGGTTTCACTCCGTTTCTGAAGGGAAATCAAGACCAGAGTTCTCATCCCTGAAACACACTCTGTTTTAACGCAAGAAGCATCCTCTTCTTTCCAGCGTCTCCAATACAGCAAGAAACATGACATGCCCAGAAAAAAAGAACTGTGTTTCCAACTCATATGGACCAATCTATTTGAACTCTGCTTATGAAAGTGTAACAAACCACAGCATCTCTTACATAGATGCTCTTTAGTTAATAGTGAAAAACGTGTTGGGTTCTTGAACTGTGTAAATTCATTTGAGCCGAAAAATCACTGGGCTTACCAGAAATGAACTCTTGCTTGTAGGAAGACACAGAGCCTTTTGTATAACTCCGTTTCTGACGGATAGGTCAGACCGGTGTTCTCATCCATGAAACATACTCTGTTTTAACGCGAGAAGCTTGCTCTTCTTTCCAGGGTCTCCAATACAGCAAGAAACTTGAGCATGCCCAGAAAAAAGAACTCTGTTTCCAACTGATACGGACATTATCTAGTTGAACTCTGCTTATGAAACTGTAACAAACCACAGGATGTCTTACATAGATGCTCTTTAGTTAATAGTGAAAATCGTGTTGGGTTCGTGAACTGTGTAAATTCATTTAAGCCGAAAGACAGGGGGTTCACCGGAAATGAACTCTTGCTTGTAGGAAGACACAGATCCTTTGGTTTAACTCTGTTTCTGATGGAAAATTCAGACCGGTGTTCTCATCCTTGAAACATACTCTGTTTTAACGCGAGAAAAATGCTCTTCTCTCCAGTGTCTCCAATACAGCAAGAAACATGAGCATGCCCCGAAAAAAAGAACTGTGTTTCCACCTCATACGGACCATATCTAGTTGAACTCTGCTTATGAAACTGTAACAAACCACAGCATGTGTTACATAGATGCTCTTTAGTTAATAGTGAAAAACGTGTTGGGTTTATGAACTGTGTAAATTCATTTGAGCCGAAAAAACCTGTGTTTTCCGGAAATGAACTCTTGCTTGTAGGAAGAAACAGAGGCTTTGGTTTCACTCCGTTTCTGAAGGGAAATCAAGACCAGAGTTCTCATCCATGAAACACACCCTGTTTTAACCCAAGAAGCATCCTCTTCTTTCCAGCGTCTCCAATACAGCAAGAAACATGAGCATGCCCAGAAAAAAAGAACTTTGTATCCAACTCATATAGACCATATCTAGTTGAACTCTGCTTATGAAAGTGTAACAAACCACAGCATCTCTTACATAGATGCTCTTGAGTTAATAGTGAAAAACGTGTTGGGTCCTTGAACTGTGTAAATTCATTTGAGCCGAAAAACTCTGGGTTTACCGGAAATGAACTCTTGCTTGTAGGAAGACACAGATCCTTTGATTTAACTCTGTTTCTGATGGAAAATTCAGACCGGTGTTCTCATCCTTGAAACATACTCTGTTTTAACGCGAGAAGCATGCTCTTCTTTCCAGCGTCTGCAATACAGCAAGAAACATGAGCATGCCCAGAAAGAAAGAACTGTGTTTCCACCTGTTACAGACATTATCTAGTTGAACTCTGCTTATGAAAGTGTAACAAACCACAGCATGTTTTATATAGATGCTCTTTAGTTAATAGTGAAAAACGTGTTGGGTTTATGAACTGTGTAAATTCATTTGAGCCGAAAAACCCTGTGTTTACCGGAAATGAACTCTTGCCTGTCGGAAGACACAGAGGCTTTGGTTTCACTCCGTTTGTGAAGGGAAATTCACACCAGAGTTCTCATCCATGAAACACACTCTGTTTTAATGCAAGAAGCATCCTCTTCTTTCCAGGGTCTCCAATACAGCAAGAAACATGACATACCCAGAAAAAAAGAACTGTGTTTCCAACTCATACGGACCAATCTAGTTGAACTCTGCTTATGAAAGTGTAACAAACCACAGCATCTCTTACATAGATGATCTTTAGTTAATAGTGAAAAACGTGTTGGGTTCTTGAACTGTGTAAATTCATTTGAGCCGAAAAATCACTGGGCTTACCGGAAATGAACTCTTGCTTGTAGGAAGACACAAAGCCTTTGGTATAACTCCGTTTCTGACGGATAGGTCAGACCGGTGTTCTCATCCATGAAACATACTCTGTTTTAACGCGAGAAGCTTGCTCTTCTTTCCAGGGTCTCCAATACAGCAAGAAACTTGAGCATGCCCAGAAAAAAGAACTCTGTTTCCAACTGATACGGATATTATCTAGTTGAACTCTGCTTATGAAACTGTAACAAACCACAGGATGTCTTACACAGATGCTCTTTAGTTAATAGTGAAAATCGTGTTGGGTTCGTGAACTGTGTAAATTCATTTGAGCCGAAAAACCCTGGGTTTACCGGATATGAACTCTTGCTTGTAGGAAGACACAGGCTTTGGTGTAACTCTGTTTCTGAAGGGAAATTCAGACCAGAGTTCTCCTCCATGAAACACACTCTCTTTTAACGCAAGAAGCATGCTCTTCTTTCCAGCATCTCTAACACAGCAAGAAACATGAGCATGCCCAGCAAAAAAGAACTGTGTCTCCTACTCATACAGACCATATCTAGGTGAACTCTGCTTATGAAACTGTAACAAACCTCAGCATGTGTTACATAGATGCTCTTTAGTTAATAGTGAAAAACGTGTTGGGTTTATGAACTGTGGAAATTCATTTGAGCCGAAAAACCCTGTGTTTACCGGTAATGAACTCTTGCTTGTCGGAAGACACAGAGGCTTTGGTTTCACTCCGTTTGTGAAGGGAAATTCAGACCAGAGTTCTCATCCATGAAACACACTCTGTTTTAATGCAAGAAGCATCCTCTTCTTTCCAGGGTCTCCAATACAGCAAGAAACATGATCATGCCCAGAAAAAAAGAACTGTGTTTCCATCTCATACGGACCATATCTAGTTCAACTCTGCTTATGAAACTGTAACAAACTACAGCATCTCTTACATAGATGCTCTGTAGGTAATAGTGAAAAACGTGTTGGGTTCGTGAACTGTGTAAATTCATTTGAGCCGAAAAACCCTGGTTTTACCGGAAATGAACTCTTGCTTGTAGGAAGACACAGAGACTTTGGTTTTACTCTGTTTCTGATGGAAAATTCAGACCGGTGTTCTCATCCTTCAAAGATACTCTGTTTTAACGCGAGAAGCATGCTCTTCTTTCCAGCGTCTGCAATACAGCAAGAAACATGAGCATGCCCAGAAAGAAAGAACTGTGTTTCCAACTGATACGGACATTATCTAGTTGAACTCTGCTTATGAAACTGTAACAAACCACAGCATGTGTTAAATAGATGCTCTTTAGTTAATAGTGAAAAACGTGTTGGGTTTATGAACTGTGTAAATTCATTTGAGCCGAAAAAACCTGTGTTTACCGGAAATGAACTCTTGCTTGTAGGAAGAAACAGAGGCTTTGGTTTCACTCCGTTTCTGAAGGGAAATTCAGACCAGAGTTCTCATCCATGAAACACACTCTCTTTTAACGCAAGAAGCATGCTTTTCTTTCCAGCATCTCTAACACAGCAAGAAACATGAGCATGCCCAGCCTAAAAGAACTGTGTCTCCTACTCATACAGACCATATCTAGTTGAACACTGCTTATGAAACTGTAACAAATCTCAGCATGTGTTTCATAGATGCTCTTTAGTTAATAGTGAAAAACGTGTTGGGTTTATGAACTGTGGAAATACATTTCAGCCGAAAAACCCTGTGTTTACCGGTAATGAACTCTTGCTTGTCGGAAGACACAGAGGCTTTGGTTTCACTCCGTTTGTGAAGGGAAATTCAGACCAGAGTTCTCATCCATGAAACACACTCTGTTTTAATGCAAGAAGCATCCTCTTCTTTCCAGGGTCTCCAATACAGCAAGAAACATGATCATGCCCAGAAAAAAAGAACTGTGTTTCCATCTCATACGGACCATATCTAGTTCAACTCTGCTTATGAAACTGTAACAAACTACAGCATCTCTTACATAGATGCTCTGCAGTTAATAGTGAAAAACGTGTTGGGTTCGTGAACTGTGTAAATTCATTTGAGCCGAAAAACCCTGGTTTTACCGGAAATGAACTCTTGCTTGTAGGAAGACACAGATCCTTTGGTTTATCTCTGTTTCTGATGGAAAATTCACACCGGTGTTCTCATCCTTGAAACATACTCTGTTTTAACGCGAGAAGCATGCTCTTCTTTCCAGCATCTCTAACACAGCAAGAAACATGAGCATGCCCAGCAAAAAAGAACTGTGTCTCCTACTCATACAGACCATATCTAGGTGAACACTGCTTATGAAACTGTAACAAACCTCAGCATGTGTTACATAGATGCTCTTTAGTTAATAGTGAAAAACGTGTTGGGTTTATGAACTGTGGAAATTCATTTGAGCCGAAAAACCCTGTGTTTACCGGTAATGAACTCTTGCTTGTCGGAAGACACAGAGGCTTTGGTTTCACTCCGTTTGTGAAGGGAAATTCAGACCAGAGTTCTCATCCATGAAACACACTCTGTTTTAATGCAAGAAGCATCCTCTTCTTTCCAGGGTCTCCAATACAGCAAGAAACATGATCGTGCCCAGAAAGAAAGAACTGTGTTTCCAACTGATACGGACATTATCTAGTTGAACTCTGCTTATGAAACTGTAACAAACCACAGCATGTTTTATATAGATGCTCTTTAGTTAATAGTGAAAAACGTTTTGGGTTTATGAACTGTGTAAATTCATTTGAGCCGAAAAACCCTGGTTTTACCGGAAATGAACTCTTGCTTGTAGGAAGACACAGATCCTTTGGTTTAACTCTGTTTCTGATGGAAAATTCACCCCGGGGTTCTCATCCTTGAAACATACTCTGTTTTAACACGAGAAGCATGCTCTTCTTTCCAGCGTCTGCAATACAGCAAGAAACATGAGCATGCCCAGAAAGAAAGAACTGTGTTTCCACCTGTTACAGACATTATCTAGTTGAACTCTGCTTATGAAACTGTAACAAACCACAGCATGTCTTACATAGATGCTCTTTAGTTAATAGTGAAAATCGTGTTGGGTTCGTGAACTGTGTAAATTCATTTGAGCAGAAAAATCCTGGGATTACCGGAAATGAATTCTTGCTTGTAGGAAGACACAGAGACTTTGGTTTAACTCTGTTTCTGATGGAAAATTCACACAGGTGTTCTCATCCTTGGAACATACTCTGTTTTAATGCGAGAAGCATGCTCTTTCTTCCAGCGTCTCCAATACAGCAAGAAATATGAGCATGCCCAGAAAGAAAGAACTGTGTTTCCAACTGATACGGACATTATCTAGTTGAACTCTGCTTATGAAACTGTAACAAACCACAGCATGTTTTATATAGATGCTCTTTAGTTAATAGTGAAAAACGTTTTGGGTTTATGAACTGTGTAAATTCATTTGAGCCGAAAAACCCTGTGTTTACCAGAAATGAACTCTTGCCTATCGGAAGACACAGAGGCTTTGGTTTCACTCCGTTTGTGAAGGGAAATTCACACCAGAGTTCTCATCCATGAAACACACTCTGTTTTAATGCAAGAAGCATCCTCTTCTTTCCAGGGTCTCCAATACAGCAAGAAACATGACATGCCCAGAAAAAAAAACTGTGTTTCCAACTCATATGGACCTTATCTAGTTGAACTCTGCTTATGAAACTGTAACAAACTACAGCATCTCTTACATAGGTGCTCTGTAGGTAATAGTGAAAAACGTGTTGGGTTCGTGAACTGTGTAAATTCATTTGAGCCGAAAAACCCTGGTTTTACCGGAAATGAACTCTTGCTTGTAGGAAGACACAGAGACTTTGGTTTTACTCTGTTTCTGATGGAAAATTCAGACCGGTGTTCTCATCCTTCAAAGATACTCTGTTTTAACGCGAGAAGCATGCTCTTCTTTCCAGCGTCTGCAATACAGCAAGAAACATGAGCATGCCCAGAAAGAAAGAACTGTGTTTCCAACTGATACGGACATTATCTAGTTGAACTCTGCTTATGAAACTGTAACAAACCACAGCATGTGTTAAATAGATGCTCTTTAGTTAATAGTGAAAAACGTGTTGGGTTTATGAACTGTGTAAATTCATTTGAGCCGAAAAAACCTGTGTTTACCGGAAATGAACTCTTGCTTGTAGGAAGAAACAGAGGCTTTGGTTTCACTCCGTTTCTGAAGGGAAATTCAGACCAGAGTTCTCATCCATGAAACACACTCTCTTTTAACGCAAGAAGCATGCTTTTCTTTCCAGCATCTCTAACACAGCAAGAAACATGAGCATGCCCAGCCTAAAAGAACTGTGTCTCCTACTCATACAGACCATATCTAGTTGAACACTGCTTATGAAACTGTAACAAATCTCAGCATGTGTTTCATAGATGCTCTTTAGTTAATAGTGAAAAACGTGTTGGGTTTATGAACTGTGGAAATACATTTCAGCCGAAAAACCCTGTGTTTACCGGTAATGAACTCTTGCTTGTCGGAAGACACAGAGGCTTTGGTTTCACTCCGTTTGTGAAGGGAAATTCAGACCAGAGTTCTCATCCATGAAACACACTCTGTTTTAATGCAAGAAGCATCCTCTTCTTTCCAGGGTCTCCAATACAGCAAGAAACATGATCATGCCCAGAAAAAAAGAACTGTGTTTCCATCTCATACGGACCATATCTAGTTCAACTCTGCTTATGAAACTGTAACAAACTACAGCATCTCTTACATAGATGCTCTGCAGTTAATAGTGAAAAACGTGTTGGGTTCGTGAACTGTGTAAATTCATTTGAGCCGAAAAACCCTGGTTTTACCGGAAATGAACTCTTGCTTGTAGGAAGACACAGATCCTTTGGTTTATCTCTGTTTCTGATGGAAAATTCACACCGGTGTTCTCATCCTTGAAACATACTCTGTTTTAACGCGAGAAGCATGCTCTTCTTTCCAGCATCTCTAACACAGCAAGAAACATGAGCATGCCCAGCAAAAAAGAACTGTGTCTCCTACTCATACAGACCATATCTAGGTGAACACTGCTTATGAAACTGTAACAAACCTCAGCATGTGTTACATAGATGCTCTTTAGTTAATAGTGAAAAACGTGTTGGGTTTATGAACTGTGGAAATTCATTTGAGCCGAAAAACCCTGTGTTTACCGGTAATGAACTCTTGCTTGTCGGAAGACACAGAGGCTTTGGTTTCACTCCGTTTGTGAAGGGAAATTCAGACCAGAGTTCTCATCCATGAAACACACTCTGTTTTAATGCAAGAAGCATCCTCTTCTTTCCAGGGTCTCCAATACAGCAAGAAACATGATCGTGCCCAGAAAGAAAGAACTGTGTTTCCAACTGATACGGACATTATCTAGTTGAACTCTGCTTATGAAACTGTAACAAACCACAGCATGTTTTATATAGATGCTCTTTAGTTAATAGTGAAAAACGTTTTGGGTTTATGAACTGTGTAAATTCATTTGAGCCGAAAAACCCTGGTTTTACCGGAAATGAACTCTTGCTTGTAGGAAGACACAGATCCTTTGGTTTAACTCTGTTTCTGATGGAAAATTCACCCCGGGGTTCTCATCCTTGAAACATACTCTGTTTTAACACGAGAAGCATGCTCTTCTTTCCAGCGTCTGCAATACAGCAAGAAACATGAGCATGCCCAGAAAGAAAGAACTGTGTTTCCACCTGTTACAGACATTATCTAGTTGAACTCTGCTTATGAAACTGTAACAAACCACAGCATGTCTTACATAGATGCTCTTTAGTTAATAGTGAAAATCGTGTTGGGTTCGTGAACTGTGTAAATTCATTTGAGCAGAAAAATCCTGGGATTACCGGAAATGAATTCTTGCTTGTAGGAAGACACAGAGACTTTGGTTTAACTCTGTTTCTGATGGAAAATTCACACAGGTGTTCTCATCCTTGGAACATACTCTGTTTTAATGCGAGAAGCATGCTCTTTCTTCCAGCGTCTCCAATACAGCAAGAAATATGAGCATGCCCAGAAAGAAAGAACTGTGTTTCCAACTGATACGGACATTATCTAGTTGAACTCTGCTTATGAAACTGTAACAAACCACAGCATGTTTTATATAGATGCTCTTTAGTTAATAGTGAAAAACGTTTTGGGTTTATGAACTGTGTAAATTCATTTGAGCCGAAAAACCCTGTGTTTACCAGAAATGAACTCTTGCCTATCGGAAGACACAGAGGCTTTGGTTTCACTCCGTTTGTGAAGGGAAATTCACACCAGAGTTCTCATCCATGAAACACACTCTGTTTTAATGCAAGAAGCATCCTCTTCTTTCCAGGGTCTCCAATACAGCAAGAAACATGACATGCCCAGAAAAAAAGAACTGTGTTTCCAACTCATATGGACCTTATCTAGTTGAACTCTGCTTATGAAACTGTAACAAACTACAGCATCTCTTACATAGGTGCTCTGTAGTTAATAGTGAAAAACCTGTTGGGTTCGTGAACTGTGTAAATTCATTTGAGCCGAAAAACCATGGGTTTACCGGAAATGAACTCTTGCTTGTAGGAAGACACAGATCCTTTGGTTTTACTCTGTTTCTGATGGAAAATTCAGACCGGTGTTCTCATCCTTGAAACATACTCTGTTTTAACGCGAGAAGCATGCTCTTCTTTCCAGCGTCTGCAATACAGCAAGAAACATGAGCATGCCCAGAAAGAAAGAACTGTGTTTCCACCTGTTACAGACATTATCTAGTTGAACTCTGCTTATGAAACTGTAACAAACCACAGCATGTGTTACATAGATGCTCTTTAGTTAATAGTGAAAATCGTGTTGGGTTCGTGAACTGTGTAAATTCATTTGAGCAGAAAAACCCTGGGCTTACCGGAAATGAACTCTTGCTTGTAGGAAGACACAGAGCCTTTGGTTTAACTCTGTTTCTGATGGAAAATTCACACCGGTGTTCTCATCCTTGAAACATACTCTGTTTTAATGCAAGAAGCATGCTCTTCTTTCCAGCGTCTCCAATACAGCAAGAAACATGAGCATGCCCAGAAAGAAAGAACTGTGTTTCCAACTGATACGGACATTATCTAGTTGAACTCTGCTTATGAAACTGTAACAAACCACAGCATGTTTTATATAGATGCTCTTTAGTTAATAGTGAAAAACGTGTTGGGTTTATGAACTGTGTAAATTCATTTGAGCCGAAAAACCCTGTGTTTACCGGAAATGAACTCTTGCCTGTCGGAAGACACAGAGGCTTTGGTTTCACTCCGTTTGTGAAGGGAAATTCACACCAGAGTTCTCATCCATGAAATACACTCTGTTTTAATGCAAGAAGCATCCTCTTCTTTCCAGGGTCTCCAATACAGCAAGAAACATGACATACCCAGAAAAAAAGAACTGTGTTTCCAACTCATACGGACAAATCTAGTTGAACTCTGCTTATGAAAGTGTAACAAACCACAGCATCTCTTACATAGATGATCTTTAGTTAATAGTGAAAAACGTGTTGGGTTCTTGAACTGTGTAAATTCATTTGAGCCGAAAAATCACTGGGCTTACCGGAAATGAACTCTTGCTTGTAGGAAGACACAGAGCCTTTGGTATAACTCCGTTTCTGACGGATAGGTCAGACCGGTGTTCTCATCCATGAAACATACTCTGTTTTAACGCGAGAAGCTTGTTCTTCTTTCCAGGGTCTCCAATACAGCAAGAAACTTGAGCATGCCCAGAAAAAAGAACTCTGTTTCCAACTGATACGGATATTATCTAGTTGAACTCTGCTTATGAAACTGTAACAAACCACAGGATGTCTTACACAGATGCTCTTTAGTTAATAGTGAAAATCGTGTTGGGTTCGTGAACTGTGTAAATTCATTTGAGCCGAAAGACAGTGGGTTCACCGGAAATGAACTCTTGCTTGTAGGAAGACACAGATCCTTTGGTTTAACTCTGTTTCTGATGGAAAATTCAGACCGGTGTTCTCATCCTTGAAACATACTCTGTTTTAACGCGAGAAACATGCTCTTCTTTCCAGTGTCTCCAATACAGCAAGAAACATGAGCATGCCCCGAAAAAAAGAACTGTGTTTCCACCTCATACGGACCATATCTAGTTGAACTCTGCTTATGAAACTGTAACAAACCACAGCATGTGTTACATAGATGCTCTTTAGTTAATAGTGAAAAACGTGTTGGGTTTATGAACTGTGTAAATTCATTTGAGCCGAAAAAACCTGTGTTTACCAGAAATAAACTCTTGCTTGTAGGAAGAAACAGAGGCTTTGGTTTCACTCCGTTTCTGAAGGGAAATCAAGACCAGAGTTCTCATCCCTGAAACACACTCTGTTTTAACGCAAGAAGCATCCTCTTCTTTCCAGCGTCTCCAATACAGCAAGAAACATGACATGCCCAGAAAAAAAGAACTGTGTTTCCAACTCATATGGACCAATCTATTTGAACTCTGCTTATGAAAGTGTAACAAACCACAGCATCTCTTACATAGATGCTCTTTAGTTAATAGTGAAAAACGTGTTGGGTTCTTGAACTGTGTAAATTCATTTGAGCCGAAAAATCACTGGGCTTACCAGAAATGAACTCTTGCTTGTAGGAAGACACAGAGCCTTTTGTATAACTCCGTTTCTGACGGATAGGTCAGACCGGTGTTCTCATCCATGAAACATACTCTGTTTTAACGCGAGAAGCTTGCTCTTCTTTCCAGGGTCTCCAATACAGCAAGAAACTTGAGCATGCCCAGAAAAAAGAACTCTGTTTCCAACTGATACGGACATTATCTAGTTGAACTCTGCTTATGAAACTGTAACAAACCACAGGATGTCTTACATAGATGCTCTTTAGTTAATAGTGAAAATCGTGTTGGGTTCGTGAACTGTGTAAATTCATTTAAGCCGAAAGACAGGGGGTTCACCGGAAATGAACTCTTGCTTGTAGGAAGACACAGATCCTTTGGTTTAACTCTGTTTCTGATGGAAAATTCAGACCGGTGTTCTCATCCTTGAAACATACTCTGTTTTAACGCGAGAAAAATGCTCTTCTCTCCAGTGTCTCCAATACAGCAAGAAACATGAGCATGCCCCGAAAAAAAGAACTGTGTTTCCACCTCATACGGACCATATCTAGTTGAACTCTGCTTATGAAACTGTAACAAACCACAGCATGTGTTACATAGATGCTCTTTAGTTAATAGTGAAAAACGTGTTGGGTTTATGAACTGTGTAAATTCATTTGAGCCGAAAAAACCTGTGTTTTCCGGAAATGAACTCTTGCTTGTAGGAAGAAACAGAGGCTTTGGTTTCACTCCGTTTCTGAAGGGAAATCAAGACCAGAGTTCTCATCCATGAAACACACCCTGTTTTAACCCAAGAAGCATCCTCTTCTTTCCAGCGTCTCCAATACAGCAAGAAACATGAGCATGCCCAGAAAAAAAGAACTTTGTATCCAACTCATATAGACCATATCTAGTTGAACTCTGCTTATGAAAGTGTAACAAACCACAGCATCTCTTACATAGATGCTCTTGAGTTAATAGTGAAAAACGTGTTGGGTCCTTGAACTGTGTAAATTCATTTGAGCCGAAAAACTCTGGGTTTACCGGAAATGAACTCTTGCTTGTAGGAAGACACAGATCCTTTGATTTAACTCTGTTTCTGATGGAAAATTCAGACCGGTGTTCTCATCCTTGAAACATACTCTGTTTTAACGCGAGAAGCATGCTCTTCTTTCCAGCGTCTGCAATACAGCAAGAAACATGAGCATGCCCAGAAAGAAAGAACTGTGTTTCCACCTGTTACAGACATTATCTAGTTGAACTCTGCTTATGAAAGTGTAACAAACCACAGCATGTTTTATATAGATGCTCTTTAGTTAATAGTGAAAAACGTGTTGGGTTTATGAACTGTGTAAATTCATTTGAGCCGAAAAACCCTGTGTTTACCGGAAATGAACTCTTGCCTGTCGGAAGACACAGAGGCTTTGGTTTCACTCCGTTTGTGAAGGGAAATTCACACCAGAGTTCTCATCCATGAAACACACTCTGTTTTAATGCAAGAAGCATCCTCTTCTTTCCAGGGTCTCCAATACAGCAAGAAACATGACATACCCAGAAAAAAAGAACTGTGTTTCCAACTCATACGGACCAATCTAGTTGAACTCTGCTTATGAAAGTGTAACAAACCACAGCATCTCTTACATAGATGATCTTTAGTTAATAGTGAAAAACGTGTTGGGTTCTTGAACTGTGTAAATTCATTTGAGCCGAAAAATCACTGGGCTTACCGGAAATGAACTCTTGCTTGTAGGAAGACACAAAGCCTTTGGTATAACTCCGTTTCTGACGGATAGGTCAGACCGGTGTTCTCATCCATGAAACATACTCTGTTTTAACGCGAGAAGCTTGCTCTTCTTTCCAGGGTCTCCAATACAGCAAGAAACTTGAGCATGCCCAGAAAAAAGAACTCTGTTTCCAACTGATACGGATATTATCTAGTTGAACTCTGCTTATGAAACTGTAACAAACCACAGGATGTCTTACACAGATGCTCTTTAGTTAATAGTGAAAATCGTGTTGGGTTCGTGAACTGTGTAAATTCATTTGAGCCGAAAAACCCTGGGTTTACCGGATATGAACTCTTGCTTGTAGGAAGACACAGGCTTTGGTGTAACTCTGTTTCTGAAGGGAAATTCAGACCAGAGTTCTCCTCCATGAAACACACTCTCTTTTAACGCAAGAAGCATGCTCTTCTTTCCAGCATCTCTAACACAGCAAGAAACATGAGCATGCCCAGCAAAAAAGAACTGTGTCTCCTACTCATACAGACCATATCTAGGTGAACTCTGCTTATGAAACTGTAACAAACCTCAGCATGTGTTACATAGATGCTCTTTAGTTAATAGTGAAAAACGTGTTGGGTTTATGAACTGTGGAAATTCATTTGAGCCGAAAAACCCTGTGTTTACCGGTAATGAACTCTTGCTTGTCGGAAGACACAGAGGCTTTGGTTTCACTCCGTTTGTGAAGGGAAATTCAGACCAGAGTTCTCATCCATGAAACACACTCTGTTTTAATGCAAGAAGCATCCTCTTCTTTCCAGGGTCTCCAATACAGCAAGAAACATGATCATGCCCAGAAAAAAAGAACTGTGTTTCCATCTCATACGGACCATATCTAGTTCAACTCTGCTTATGAAACTGTAACAAACTACAGCATCTCTTACATAGATGCTCTGTAGGTAATAGTGAAAAACGTGTTGGGTTCGTGAACTGTGTAAATTCATTTGAGCCGAAAAACCCTGGTTTTACCGGAAATGAACTCTTGCTTGTAGGAAGACACAGAGACTTTGGTTTTACTCTGTTTCTGATGGAAAATTCAGACCGGTGTTCTCATCCTTCAAAGATACTCTGTTTTAACGCGAGAAGCATGCTCTTCTTTCCAGCGTCTGCAATACAGCAAGAAACATGAGCATGCCCAGAAAGAAAGAACTGTGTTTCCAACTGATACGGACATTATCTAGTTGAACTCTGCTTATGAAACTGTAACAAACCACAGCATGTGTTAAATAGATGCTCTTTAGTTAATAGTGAAAAACGTGTTGGGTTTATGAACTGTGTAAATTCATTTGAGCCGAAAAAACCTGTGTTTACCGGAAATGAACTCTTGCTTGTAGGAAGAAACAGAGGCTTTGGTTTCACTCCGTTTCTGAAGGGAAATTCAGACCAGAGTTCTCATCCATGAAACACACTCTCTTTTAACGCAAGAAGCATGCTTTTCTTTCCAGCATCTCTAACACAGCAAGAAACATGAGCATGCCCAGCCTAAAAGAACTGTGTCTCCTACTCATACAGACCATATCTAGTTGAACACTGCTTATGAAACTGTAACAAATCTCAGCATGTGTTTCATAGATGCTCTTTAGTTAATAGTGAAAAACGTGTTGGGTTTATGAACTGTGGAAATACATTTCAGCCGAAAAACCCTGTGTTTACCGGTAATGAACTCTTGCTTGTCGGAAGACACAGAGGCTTTGGTTTCACTCCGTTTGTGAAGGGAAATTCAGACCAGAGTTCTCATCCATGAAACACACTCTGTTTTAATGCAAGAAGCATCCTCTTCTTTCCAGGGTCTCCAATACAGCAAGAAACATGATCATGCCCAGAAAAAAAGAACTGTGTTTCCATCTCATACGGACCATATCTAGTTCAACTCTGCTTATGAAACTGTAACAAACTACAGCATCTCTTACATAGATGCTCTGCAGTTAATAGTGAAAAACGTGTTGGGTTCGTGAACTGTGTAAATTCATTTGAGCCGAAAAACCCTGGTTTTACCGGAAATGAACTCTTGCTTGTAGGAAGACACAGATCCTTTGGTTTATCTCTGTTTCTGATGGAAAATTCACACCGGTGTTCTCATCCTTGAAACATACTCTGTTTTAACGCGAGAAGCATGCTCTTCTTTCCAGCATCTCTAACACAGCAAGAAACATGAGCATGCCCAGCAAAAAAGAACTGTGTCTCCTACTCATACAGACCATATCTAGGTGAACACTGCTTATGAAACTGTAACAAACCTCAGCATGTGTTACATAGATGCTCTTTAGTTAATAGTGAAAAACGTGTTGGGTTTATGAACTGTGGAAATTCATTTGAGCCGAAAAACCCTGTGTTTACCGGTAATGAACTCTTGCTTGTCGGAAGACACAGAGGCTTTGGTTTCACTCCGTTTGTGAAGGGAAATTCAGACCAGAGTTCTCATCCATGAAACACACTCTGTTTTAATGCAAGAAGCATCCTCTTCTTTCCAGGGTCTCCAATACAGCAAGAAACATGATCGTGCCCAGAAAGAAAGAACTGTGTTTCCAACTGATACGGACATTATCTAGTTGAACTCTGCTTATGAAACTGTAACAAACCACAGCATGTTTTATATAGATGCTCTTTAGTTAATAGTGAAAAACGTTTTGGGTTTATGAACTGTGTAAATTCATTTGAGCCGAAAAACCCTGGTTTTACCGGAAATGAACTCTTGCTTGTAGGAAGACACAGATCCTTTGGTTTAACTCTGTTTCTGATGGAAAATTCACCCCGGGGTTCTCATCCTTGAAACATACTCTGTTTTAACACGAGAAGCATGCTCTTCTTTCCAGCGTCTGCAATACAGCAAGAAACATGAGCATGCCCAGAAAGAAAGAACTGTGTTTCCACCTGTTACAGACATTATCTAGTTGAACTCTGCTTATGAAACTGTAACAAACCACAGCATGTCTTACATAGATGCTCTTTAGTTAATAGTGAAAATCGTGTTGGGTTCGTGAACTGTGTAAATTCATTTGAGCAGAAAAATCCTGGGATTACCGGAAATGAATTCTTGCTTGTAGGAAGACACAGAGACTTTGGTTTAACTCTGTTTCTGATGGAAAATTCACACAGGTGTTCTCATCCTTGGAACATACTCTGTTTTAATGCGAGAAGCATGCTCTTTCTTCCAGCGTCTCCAATACAGCAAGAAATATGAGCATGCCCAGAAAGAAAGAACTGTGTTTCCAACTGATACGGACATTATCTAGTTGAACTCTGCTTATGAAACTGTAACAAACCACAGCATGTTTTATATAGATGCTCTTTAGTTAATAGTGAAAAACGTTTTGGGTTTATGAACTGTGTAAATTCATTTGAGCCGAAAAACCCTGTGTTTACCAGAAATGAACTCTTGCCTATCGGAAGACACAGAGGCTTTGGTTTCACTCCGTTTGTGAAGGGAAATTCACACCAGAGTTCTCATCCATGAAACACACTCTGTTTTAATGCAAGAAGCATCCTCTTCTTTCCAGGGTCTCCAATACAGCAAGAAACATGACATGCCCAGAAAAAAAAACTGTGTTTCCAACTCATATGGACCTTATCTAGTTGAACTCTGCTTATGAAACTGTAACAAACTACAGCATCTCTTACATAGGTGCTCTGTAGTTAATAGTGAAAAACCTGTTGGGTTCGTGAACTGTGTAAATTCATTTGAGCCGAAAAACCATGGGTTTACCGGAAATGAACTCTTGCTTGTAGGAAGACACAGATCCTTTGGTTTTACTCTGTTTCTGATGGAAAATTCAGACCGGTGTTCTCATCCTTCAAAGATACTCTGTTTTAACGCGAGAAGCATGCTCTTCTTTCCAGCGTCTGCAATACAGCAAGAAACATGAGCATGCCCAGAAAGAAAGAACTGTGTTTCCAACTGATACGGACATTATCTCGTTGAACTCTGCTTATGAAACTGTAACAAACCACAGCATGTGTTACATAGATGCTCTTTAGTTAATAGTGAAAAACGTGTTGGGTTTATGAACTGTGTAAATTCATTTGAGCCGAAAAAACCTGTGTTTACCTGAAATGAACTCTTGCTTGTAGGAAGAAACAGAGGCTTTGGTTTCACTCCGTTTCTGAAGGGAAATTCAGACCAGAGTTCTCATCCATGAAACACACTCTCTTTTAACGCAAGAAGCATGCTTTTCTTTCCAGCATCTCTAACACAGCAAGAAACATGAGCATGCCCAGCATAAAAGAACTGTGTCTCCTACTCATACAGACCATATCTAGTTGAACACTGCTTATGAAACTGTAACAAATCTCAGCATGTGTTTCATAGATGCTCTTTAGTTAATAGTGAAAAACGTGTTGGGTTTATGAACTGTGGAAATACATTTCAGCCGAAAAACCCTGTGTTTACCGGAAATGAACTCTTGCTTGTCGGAAGACACAGAGGCTTTGGTTTCACTCCGTTTGTGAAGGGACATTCAGACCAGAGTTCTCATCCATGAAACACACTCTGTTTTAACGCAAGAAGCATCCTCTTCTTTCCAGCGTCTCCAATACAGCAAGAAACATGACATGCCCAGAAAAAACGAACTGTGTTTCCAACTATACGGACCAATCTAGTTGAACTCTGCTTATGAAAGTGTAACAAACCACAGCATCTCTTACATAGATGCTCTTTAGTTAATAGTGAAAAACGTGTTGGGTTCTTGAACTGTGTAAATTCATTTGATTCGAAAAATCACTGGGCTTACCGGAAATGAACTCTTGCTTGTAGGAAGACACAGAGCCTTTGGTATAACTCCGTTTCTGACGGATAGGTCAGACCGGTGTTCTCATCCATGAAACATACTCTGTTTTAACGCGAGAAGCTTGCTCTTCTTTCCAGGGTCTCCAATACAGCAAGAAACTTGAGCATGTCCAGAAAAGAGAACTCTGTTTCCAACTGATACGGACATTACCTAGTTGTACTCTGCTTATGAAACTGTAACAAACCACAGGATGTCTTACATAGAGGCTCTTTAGTTAATAGTGAAAATCGTGTTGGGTTCGTGAACTGTGTAAATTCATTTGAGCCGAAAGACAGTGGGTTCACCGGAAATGAACTCTTGCTTGTAGGAAGACACAGATCCTTTGGTTTAACTCTGTTTCTGATGGAAAATTCAGACCGGTGTTCTCATCCTTGAAACATACTCTGTTTTAATGCGAGAAACATGCTCTTCTTTCCAGTGTCTCCAATACAGCAAGAAACATGAGCATGCCCCGAAAAAAAGAACTGTGTTTCCACCTCATACGGACCATATCTAGTTGAACTCTGCTTATGAAACTGTAACAAACCAAAGCATGTGTTACATAGATGCTCTTTAGTTAATAGTGAAAAACGTGTTGGGTTTATGAACTGTGTAAATTCATTTGAGCCGAAAAAACCTGTGTTTACCGGAAATGAACTCTTGCTTGTAGGAAGAAACAGAGGCTTTGGTTTCACTCCGTTTCTGAAGGGAAATTCAGACCAGAGTTCTCATCCATGAAACACACTCTCTTTTAACGCAAGAAGCATGCTTTTCTTTCCAGCATCTCTAACACAGCAAGAAACATGAGCATGCCCAGCATAAAAGAACTGTGTCTCCTACTCATACAGACCATATCTAGTTGAACACTGCTTATGAAACTGTAACAAAGCTCAGCATGTGTTTCATAGATGCTCTTTAGTTAATAGTGAAAAACGTGTTGGGTTTATGAACTGTGGAAATTCATTTCAGCCGAAAAACCCTGTGTTTACCGGTAATGAACTCTTGCTTGTCGGAAGACACAGAGGCTTTGGTTTCACTCCGTTTGTGAAGGGAAATTCAGACCAGAGTTCTCATCCATGAAACACACTCTGTTTTAATGCAAGAAGCATCCTCTTCTTTCCAGGGTCTCCAATACAGCAAGAAACATGATCATGCCCAGAAAAAAAGAACTGTGTTTCCATCTCATACGGACCATATCTAGTTCAACTCTGCTTATGAAACTGTAACAAACTACAGCATCTCTTACATAGATGCTCTGTAGTTAATAGTGAAAAACGTGTTGGGTTCGTGAACTGTGTAAATTCATTTGAGCCGAAAAACCCTGGTTTTACCGGAAATGAACTCTTGCCTGTCGGAAGACACAGATCCTTTGCTTTTACTCTGTTTCTGATGGAAAATTCACCCCGGTGTTCTCATCCTTGAAACATACTCTGTTTTAACGCGAGAAGCATGCTCTTCTTTCCAGCATCTCTAACACAGCAAGAAACATGAGCATGCCCAGCAAAAAAGAACTGTGTCTCCTACTCATACAGACCATATCTAGGTGAACACTGCTTATGAAACTGTAACAAACCTCAGCATGTGTTACATAGATGCTCTTTAGTTAATAGTGAAAAACGTGTTGGGTTTATGAACTGTGGAAATTCATTTGAGCCGAAAAACCCTGTGTTTACCGGTAATGAACTCTTGCTTGTCGGAAGACACAGAGGCTTTGGTTTCACTCCGTTTGTGAAGGGAAATTCAGACCAGAGTTCTCATCCATGAAACACACTCTGTTTTAATGCAAGAAGCATCCTCTTCTTTCCAGGGTCTCCAATACAGCAAGAAACATGATCGTGCCCAGAAAGAAAGAACTGTGTTTCCAACTGATACGGACATTATCTAGTTGAACTCTGCTTATGAAACTGTAACAAACCACAGCATGTTTTATATAGATGCTCTTTAGTTAATAGTGAAAAACGTTTTGGGTTTATGAACTGTGTAAATTCATTTGAGCCGAAAAACCCTGGTTTTACCGGAAATGAACTCTTGCTTGTAGGAAGACACAGATCCTTTGGTTTAACTCTGTTTCTGATGGAAAATTCACCCCGGGGTTCTCATCCTTGAAACATACTCTGTTTTAACACGAGAAGCATGCTCTTCTTTCCAGCGTCTGCAATACAGCAAGAAACATGAGCATGCCCAGAAAGAAAGAACTGTGTTTCCACCTGTTACAGACATTATCTAGTTGAACTCTGCTTATGAAACTGTAACAAACCACAGCATGTCTTACATAGATGCTCTTTAGTTAATAGTGAAAATCGTGTTGGGTTCGTGAACTGTGTAAATTCATTTGAGCAGAAAAATCCTGGGATTACCGGAAATGAATTCTTGCTTGTAGGAAGACACAGAGACTTTGGTTTAACTCTGTTTCTGATGGAAAATTCACACAGGTGTTCTCATCCTTGGAACATACTCTGTTTTAATGCGAGAAGCATGCTCTTTCTTCCAGCGTCTCCAATACAGCAAGAAATATGAGCATGCCCAGAAAGAAAGAACTGTGTTTCCAACTGATACGGACATTATCTAGTTGAACTCTGCTTATGAAACTGTAACAAACCACAGCATGTTTTATATAGATGCTCTTTAGTTAATAGTGAAAAACGTTTTGGGTTTATGAACTGTGTAAATTCATTTGAGCCGAAAAACCCTGTGTTTACCAGAAATGAACTCTTGCCTATCGGAAGACACAGAGGCTTTGGTTTCACTCCGTTTGTGAAGGGAAATTCACACCAGAGTTCTCATCCATGAAACACACTCTGTTTTAATGCAAGAAGCATCCTCTTCTTTCCAGGGTCTCCAATACAGCAAGAAACATGACATGCCCAGAAAAAAAGAACTGTGTTTCCAACTCATATGGACCTTATCTAGTTGAACTCTGCTTATGAAACTGTAACAAACTACAGCATCTCTTACATAGGTGCTCTGTAGTTAATAGTGAAAAACCTGTTGGGTTCGTGAACTGTGTAAATTCATTTGAGCCGAAAAACCATGGGTTTACCGGAAATGAACTCTTGCTTGTAGGAAGACACAGATCCTTTGGTTTTACTCTGTTTCTGATGGAAAATTCAGACCGGTGTTCTCATCCTTCAAAGATACTCTGTTTTAACGCGAGAAGCATGCTCTTCTTTCCAGCGTCTGCAATACAGCAAGAAACATGAGCATGCCCAGAAAGAAAGAACTGTGTTTCCAACTGATACGGACATTATCTCGTTGAACTCTGCTTATGAAACTGTAACAAACCACAGCATGTGTTACATAGATGCTCTTTAGTTAATAGTGAAAAACGTGTTGGGTTTATGAACTGTGTAAATTCATTTGAGCCGAAAAAACCTGTGTTTACCTGAAATGAACTCTTGCTTGTAGGAAGAAACAGAGGCTTTGGTTTCACTCCGTTTCTGAAGGGAAATTCAGACCAGAGTTCTCATCCATGAAACACACTCTCTTTTAACGCAAGAAGCATGCTTTTCTTTCCAGCATCTCTAACACAGCAAGAAACATGAGCATGCCCAGCATAAAAGAACTGTGTCTCCTACTCATACAGACCATATCTAGTTGAACACTGCTTATGAAACTGTAACAAATCTCAGCATGTGTTTCATAGATGCTCTTTAGTTAATAGTGAAAAACGTGTTGGGTTTATGAACTGTGGAAATACATTTCAGCCGAAAAACCCTGTGTTTACCGGAAATGAACTCTTGCTTGTCGGAAGACACAGAGGCTTTGGTTTCACTCCGTTTGTGAAGGGACATTCAGACCAGAGTTCTCATCCATGAAACACACTCTGTTTTAACGCAAGAAGCATCCTCTTCTTTCCAGCGTCTCCAATACAGCAAGAAACATGACATGCCCAGAAAAAACGAACTGTGTTTCCAACTATACGGACCAATCTAGTTGAACTCTGCTTATGAAAGTGTAACAAACCACAGCATCTCTTACATAGATGCTCTTTAGTTAATAGTGAAAAACGTGTTGGGTTCTTGAACTGTGTAAATTCATTTGAGCCGAAAAATCACTGGGCTTACCGGAAATGAACTCTTGCTTGTAGGAAGACACAGAGCCTTTGGTATAACTCCGTTTCTGACGGATAGGTCAGACCGGTGTTCTCATCCATGAAACATACTCTGTTTTAACGCGAGAAGCTTGCTCTTCTTTCCAGGGTCTCCAATACAGCAAGAAACTTGAGCATGTCCAGAAAAGAGAACTCTGTTTCCAACTGATACGGACATTACCTAGTTGTACTCTGCTTATGAAACTGTAACAAACCACAGGATGTCTTACATAGAGGCTCTTTAGTTAATAGTGAAAATCGTGTTGGGTTCGTGAACTGTGTAAATTCATTTGAGCCGAAAGACAGTGGGTTCACCGGAAATGAACTCTTGCTTGTAGGAAGACACAGATCCTTTGGTTTAACTCTGTTTCTGATGGAAAATTCAGACCGGTGTTCTCATCCTTGAAACATACTCTGTTTTAATGCGAGAAACATGCTCTTCTTTCCAGTGTCTCCAATACAGCAAGAAACATGAGCATGCCCCGAAAAAAAGAACTGTGTTTCCACCTCATACGGACCATATCTAGTTGAACTCTGCTTATGAAACTGTAACAAACCAAAGCATGTGTTACATAGATGCTCTTTAGTTAATAGTGAAAAACGTGTTGGGTTTATGAACTGTGTAAATTCATTTGAGCCGAAAAAACCTGTGTTTACCGGAAATGAACTCTTGCTTGTAGGAAGAAACAGAGGCTTTGGTTTCACTCCGTTTCTGAAGGGAAATTCAGACCAGAGTTCTCATCCATGAAACACACTCTCTTTTAACGCAAGAAGCATGCTTTTCTTTCCAGCATCTCTAACACAGCAAGAAACATGAGCATGCCCAGCATAAAAGAACTGTGTCTCCTACTCATACAGACCATATCTAGTTGAACACTGCTTATGAAACTGTAACAAAGCTCAGCATGTGTTTCATAGATGCTCTTTAGTTAATAGTGAAAAACGTGTTGGGTTTATGAACTGTGGAAATTCATTTCAGCCGAAAAACCCTGTGTTTACCGGTAATGAACTCTTGCTTGTCGGAAGACACAGAGGCTTTGGTTTCACTCCGTTTGTGAAGGGAAATTCAGACCAGAGTTCTCATCCATGAAACACACTCTGTTTTAATGCAAGAAGCATCCTCTTCTTTCCAGGGTCTCCAATACAGCAAGAAACATGATCATGCCCAGAAAAAAAGAACTGTGTTTCCATCTCATACGGACCATATCTAGTTCAACTCTGCTTATGAAACTGTAACAAACTACAGCATCTCTTACATAGATGCTCTGTAGTTAATAGTGAAAAACGTGTTGGGTTCGTGAACTGTGTAAATTCATTTGAGCCGAAAAACCCTGGTTTTACCGGAAATGAACTCTTGCCTGTCGGAAGACACAGATCCTTTGCTTTTACTCTGTTTCTGATGGAAAATTCACCCCGGTGTTCTCATCCTTGAAACATACTCTGTTTTAACGCGAGAAGCATGCTCTTCTTTCCAGCGTCTGCAATACAGCAAGAAACATGAGCATGCCCAGAAAGAAAGAACTGTGTTTCCACCTGTTACAGACATTATCTAGTTGAACTCTGCTTATGAAACTGTAACAAACCACAGCATGTCTTACATAGATGCTCTTTAGTTAATAGTGAAAATCGTGTTGGGTTCGTGAACTGTGTAAATTCATTTGAACAGAAAAATCCTGGGTTACCGGAAATGAATTCTTGCTTGTAGGAAGACACAGAGACTTTGGTTTAACTCTGTTTCTGATGGAAAATTCAGACTGGTGTTCTCATCCTTGAAACTTACTCTGTTTTAATGCGAGAAGCATGCTCTTTCTTCCAGCGTCTCCAATACAGCAAGAAATATGAGCATGCCCAGAAAGAAAGAACTGTGTTTCCAACTGATACGGACATTATCTAGTTGAACTCTGCTTATGAAACTGTAACAAACCACAGCATGTTTTATATAGATGCTCTTTAGTTAATAGTGAAAAACGTGTTGGGTTTATTAACTGTGTAAATTCATTTGAGCCGAAAAACCCTGTGTTTACCGGAAATGAACTCTTGCCTGTCGGAAGACACAGAGGTTTTGGTTTCACTCCGTTTGTGAAGGGAAATTCACACCAGAGTTCTCATCCATGAAACACACTCTGTTTTAATGCAAGAAGCATCCTCTTCTTTCCAGGGTCTCCAATACAGCAAGAAACATGACATGCCCAGAAAAAAAGAACTGTGTTTCCAACTCATATGGACCTTATCTAGTTGAACTCTGCTTATGAAACTGTAACAAACTACAGCATCTCTTACATAGGTGCTCTGTAGTTAATAGTGAAAAACGTGTTGGGTTCTTGAACTGTGTAAATTCATTTGAGCCGAAAAACCATGGGTTTACCGGAAATGAACTCTTGCTTGTAGGAAGACACAGATCCTTTGGTTTTACTCTGTTTCTGATGGAAAATTCAGACCGGTGTTCTCATCCTTCAAAGATACTCTGTTTTAACGCGAGAAGCATGCTCTTCTTTCCAGCGTCTGCAATACAGCAAGAAACATGAGCATGCCCAGAAAGAAAGAACTGTGTTTCCAACTGATACGGACATTATCTAGTTGAACTCTGCTTATGAAACTGTAACAAACCACAGCATGTGTTACATAGATGCTCTTTAGTAAATAGTGAAAAACCTGTTGGGTTTATGAACTGTGAAAATTCATTTGAGCCAAAAAACCCTGTGTTTACCGGAAATGAACTCTTGCTTGTCGGAAGACACAGAGGCTTTGGTTTCACTCCGTTTGTGAAGGGACATTCAGACCAGAGTTCTCATCCATGAAACACACTCTGTTTTAACGCAAGAAGCATCCTCTTCTTTCCAGCGTCTCCAATACAGCAAGAAACATGACATGCCCAGAAAAAAAGAACTGTGTTTCCAACTATACGGACCAATCTAGTTGAACTCTGCTTATGAAAGTGTAACAAACCACAGCATCTCTTACATAGATGCTCTTTAGTTAATAGTGAAAAACGTGTTGGGTTCTTGAACTGTGTAAATTCATTTGAGCCGAAAAATCACTGGGCTTACCGGAAATGAACTCTTGCTTGTAGGAAGACACAGAGCCTTTGGTATAACTCCGTTTCTGACGGATAGGTCAGACCGGTGTTCTCATCCATGAAACATACTCTGTTTTAACGCGAGAAGCTTGCTCTTCTTTCCAGGGTCTCCAATACAGCAAGAAACTTGAGCATGTCCAGAAAAGAGAACTCTGTTTCCAACTGATACGGACATTACCTAGTTGTACTCTGCTTATGAAACTGTAACAAACCACAGGATGTCTTACATAGAGGCTCTTTAGTTAATAGTGAAAATCGTGTTGGGTTCGTGAACTGTGTAAATTCATTTGAGCCGAAAGACAGTGGGTTCACCGGAAATGAACTCTTGCTTGTAGGAAGACACAGATCCTTTGGTTTAACTCTGTTTCTGATGGAAAATTCAGACCGGTGTTCTCATCCTTGAAACATACTCTGTTTTAATGCGAGAAACATGCTCTTCTTTCCAGTGTCTCCAATACAGCAAGAAACATGAGCATGCCCCGAAAAAAAGAACTGTGTTTCCACCTCATACGGACCATATCTAGTTGAACTCTGCTTATGAAACTGTAACAAACCAAAGCATGTGTTACATAGATGCTCTTTAGTTAATAGTGAAAAACGTGTTGGGTTTATGAACTGTGTAAATTCATTTGAGCCGAAAAAACCTGTGTTTACCGGAAATGAACTCTTGCTTGTAGGAAGAAACAGAGGCTTTGGTTTCACTCCGTTTCTGAAGGGAAATTCAGACCAGAGTTCTCATCCATGAAACACACTCTCTTTTAACGCAAGAAGCAAGCTTTTCTTTCCAGCATCTCTAACACAGCAAGAAACATGAGCATGCCCAGCATAAAAGAACTGTGTCTCCTACTCATACAGACCATATCTAGTTGAACACTGCTTATGAAACTGTAACAAAGCTCAGCATGTGTTTCATAGATGCTCTTTAGTTAATAGTGAAAAACGTGTTGGGTTTATGAACTGTGGAAATTCATTTCAGCCGAAAAACCCTGTGTTTACCGGTAATGAACTCTTGCTTGTCGGAAGACACAGAGGCTTTGGTTTCACTCCGTTTGTGAAGGGAAATTCAGACCAGAGTTCTCATCCATGAAACACACTCTGTTTTAATGCAAGAAGCATCCTCTTCTTTCCAGGGTCTCCAATACAGCAAGAAACATGATCATGCCCAGAAAAAAAGAACTGTGTTTCCATCTCATACGGACCATATCTAGTTCAACTCTGCTTATGAAACTGTAACAAACTACAGCATCTCTTACATAGATGCTCTGTAGTTAATAGTGAAAAACGTGTTGGGTTCGTGAACTGTGTAAATTCATTTGAGCCGAAAAACCCTGGTTTTACCGGAAATGAACTCTTGCCTGTCGGAAGACACAGATCCTTTGCTTTTACTCTGTTTCTGATGGAAAATTCACCCCGGTGTTCTCATCCTTGAAACATACTCTGTTTTAACGCGAGAAGCATGCTCTTCTTTCCAGCGTCTGCAATACAGCAAGAAACATGAGCATGCCCAGAAAGAAAGAACTGTGTTTCCACCTGTTACAGACATTATCTAGTTGAACTCTGCTTATGAAACTGTAACAAACCACAGCATGTCTTACATAGATGCTCTTTAGTTAATAGTGAAAATCGTGTTGGGTTCGTGAACTGTGTAAATTCATTTGAACAGAAAAATCCTGGGTTACCGGAAATGAATTCTTGCTTGTAGGAAGACACAGAGACTTTGGTTTAACTCTGTTTCTGATGGAAAATTCAGACTGGTGTTCTCATCCTTGAAACATACTCTGTTTTAATGCGAGAAGCATGCTCTTTCTTCCAGCGTCTCCAATACAGCAAGAAATATGAGCATGCCCAGAAAGAAAGAACTGTGTTTCCAACTGATACGGACATTATCTAGTTGAACTCTGCTTATGAAACTGTAACAAACCACAGCATGTTTTATATAGATGCTCTTTAGTTAATAGTGAAAAACGTGTTGGGTTTATTAACTGTGTAAATTCATTTGAGCCGAAAAACCCTGTGTTTACCGGAAATGAACTCTTGCCTGTCGGAAGACACAGAGGTTTTGGTTTCACTCCGTTTGTGAAGGGAAATTCACACCAGAGTTCTCATCCATGAAACACACTCTGTTTTAATGCAAGAAGCATCCTCTTCTTTCCAGGGTCTCCAATACAGCAAGAAACATGACATGCCCAGAAAAAAAGAACTGTGTTTCCAACTCATATGGACCTTATCTAGTTGAACTCTGCTTATGAAACTGTAACAAACTACAGCATCTCTTACATAGGTGCTCTGTAGTTAATAGTGAAAAACGTGTTGGGTTCTTGAACTGTGTAAATTCATTTGAGCCGAAAAACCATGGGTTTACCGGAAATGAACTCTTGCTTGTAGGAAGACACAGATCCTTTGGTTTTACTCTGTTTCTGATGGAAAATTCAGACCGGTGTTCTCATCCTTCAAAGATACTCTGTTTTAACGCGAGAAGCATGCTCTTCTTTCCAGCGTCTGCAATACAGCAAGAAACATGAGCATGCCCAGAAAGAAAGAACTGTGTTTCCAACTGATACGGACATTATCTAGTTGAACTCTGCTTATGAAACTGTAACAAACCACAGCATGTGTTACATAGATGCTCTTTAGTAAATAGTGAAAAACCTGTTGGGTTTATGAACTGTGAAAATTCATTTGAGCCAAAAAACCCTGTGTTTACCGGAAATGAACTCTTGCTTGTCGGAAGACACAGAGGCTTTGGTTTCACTCCGTTTGTGAAGGGACATTCAGACCAGAGTTCTCATCCATGAAACACACTCTGTTTTAACGCAAGAAGCATCCTCTTCTTTCCAGCGTCTCCAATACACCAAGAAACATGACATGCCCAGAAAAAAAGAACTGTGTTTCCAACTATACGGACCAATCTAGTTGAACTCTGCTTATGAAAGTGTAACAAACCACAGCATCTCTTACATAGATGCTCTTTAGTTAATAGTGAAAAACGTGTTGGGTTCTTGAACTGTGTAAATTCATTTGAGCCGAAAAATCACTGGGCTTACCGGAAATGAACTCTTGCTTGTAGGAAGACACAGAGCCTTTGGTATAACTCCGTTTCTGACGGATAGGTCAGACCGGTGTTCTCATCCATGAAACATACTCTGTTTTAACGCGAGAAGCTTGCTCTTCTTTCCAGGGTCTCCAATACAGCAAGAAACTTGAGCATGTCCAGAAAAGAGAACTCTGTTTCCAACTGATACGGACATTACCTAGTTGTACTCTGCTTATGAAACTGTAACAAACCACAGGATGTCTTACATAGAGGCTCTTTAGTTAATAGTGAAAATCGTGTTGGGTTCGTGAACTGTGTAAATTCATTTGAGCCGAAAGACAGTGGGTTCACCGGAAATGAACTCTTGCTTGTAGGAAGACACAGATCCTTTGGTTTAACTCTGTTTCTGATGGAAAATTCAGACCGGTGTTCTCATCCTTGAAACATACTCTGTTTTAATGCGAGAAACATGCTCTTCTTTCCAGTGTCTCCAATACAGCAAGAAACATGAGCATGCCCCGAAAAAAAGAACTGTGTTTCCACCTCATACGGACCATATCTAGTTGAACTCTGCTTATGAAACTGTAACAAACCAAAGCATGTGTTACATAGATGCTCTTTAGTTAATAGTGAAAAACGTGTTGGGTTTATGAACTGTGTAAATTCATTTGAGCCGAAAAAACCTGTGTTTACCGGAAATGAACTCTTGCTTGTAGGAAGAAACAGAGGCTTTGGTTTCACTCCGTTTCTGAAGGGAAATTCAGACCAGAGTTCTCATCCATGAAACACACTCTCTTTTAACGCAAGAAGCATGCTTTTCTTTCCAGCATCTCTAACACAGCAAGAAACATGAGCATGCCCAGCATAAAAGAACTGTGTCTCCTACTCATACAGACCATATCTAGTTGAACACGGCTTATGAAACTGTAACAAAGCTCAGCATGTGTTTCATAGATGCTCTTTAGTTAATAGTGAAAAACGTGTTGGGTTTATGAACTGTGGAAATTCATTTCAGCCGAAAAACCCTGTGTTTACCGGTAATGAACTCTTGCTTGTCGGAAGACACAGAGGCTTTGGTTTCACTCCGTTTGTGAAGGGAAATTCAGACCAGAGTTCTCATCCATGAAACACACTCTGTTTTAATGCAAGAAGCATCCTCTTCTTTCCAGGGTCTCCAATACAGCAAGAAACATGATCATGCCCAGAAAAAAAGAACTGTGTTTCCATCTCATACGGACCATATCTAGTTCAACTCTGCTTATGAAACTGTAACAAACTACAGCATCTCTTACATAGATGCTCTGTAGTTAATAGTGAAAAACCTGTTGGGTTCGTGAACTGTGTAAATTCATTTGAGCCGAAAAACCCTGGTTTTACCGGAAATGAACTCTTGCTTGTAGGAAGACACAGATCCTTTGGTTTAACTCTGTTTCTGATGGAAAATTCACACCGGTGTTCTCATCCTTGAAACATACTCTGTTTTAACGCGAGAAGCATGCTCTTCTTTCCAGCGTCTGCAATACAGCAAGAAACATGAGCATGCCTAGAAAGAAAGAACTGTGTTTCCACCTGTTACAGACATTATCTAGTTGAACTCTGCTTATGAAACTGTAACAAACCACAGCATGTCTTACATAGATGCTCTTTAGTTAATAGTGAAAATCGTGTTGGGTTCGTGAACTGTGTAAATTCATTTGAGCAGAAAAATCCTGGGATTACCGGAAATGAATTCTTGCTTGTAGGAAGACACAGAGACTTTGGTTTAACTCTGTTTCTGATGGAATATTCACACCGGTGTTCTCATCCTTGAAACATACTCTGTTTTAATGCGAGAAGCATGCTCTTTCTTCCAGCGTCTCCAATACAGCAAGAAATATGAGCATGCCCAGAAAGAAAGAACTGTGTTTCCAACTGATACGGACATTATCTAGTTGAACTCTGCTTATGAAACTGTAACAAACCACAGCATGTTTTATATAGATGCTCTTTAGTTAATAGTGAAAAACGTGTTGGTTTTATGAACTGTGTAAATTCATTTGAGCCGAAAAACCCTGTGTTTACCGGAAATGAACTCTTGCCTGTCGGAAGACACAGAGGCTTTGGTTTCACTCCGTTTGTGAAGGGAAATTCACACCAGAGTTCTCATCCATGAAACACACTCTGTTTTAATGCAAGAAGCATCCTTTTCTTTCCAGGGTCTCCAATACAGCAAGAAACATGACATGCCCAGAAAAAAAGAACTGTGTTTCCAACTCATATGGACCTTATCTAGTTGAACTCTGCTTATGAAACTGTAACAAACTACAGCATCTCTTACATAGGTGCTCTGTAGTTAATAGTGAAAAACGTGTTGGGTTCGTGAACTGTGTAAATTCATTTGAGCCGAAAAACCATGGGTTTACCGGAAATGAACTCTTGCTTGTAGGAAGACACAGATCCTTTGGTTTTACTCTGTTTCTGATGGAAAATTCAGACCGGTGTTCTCATCCTTCAAAGATACTCTGTTTTAACGCGAGAAGCATGCTCTTCTTTCCAGCGTCTGCAATACAGCAAGAAACATGAGCATGCCCAGAAAGAAAGAACTGTGTTTCCAACTGATACGGACATTATCTAGTTGAACTCTGCTTATGAAACTGTAACAAACCACAGCATGTGTTACATAGATGCTCTTTAGTTAATAGTGAAAAACGTGTTGGGTTTATGAACTGTGAAAATTCATTTGAGCCAAAAAACCCTGTGTTTACCGGAAATGAACTCTTGCTTGTCGGAAGACACAGAGGCTTTGGTTTCACTCCGTTTGTGAAGGGACATTCAGACCAGAGTTCTCATCCATGAAACACACTCTGTTTTAACGCAAGAAGCATCCTCTTCTTTCCAGCATCTCCAATACAGCAAGCAACATGACATGCCCAGAAAAAAAGAACTGTGTTTCCAACAATACGGACCAATCTAGTTGAACTCTGCTTATGAAAGTGTAACAAACCACAGCATCTCTTACATAGATGCTCTTTAGTTAATAGTGAAAAACGTGTTGGGTTCTTGAACTGTGTAAATTCATTTGAGCCGAAAAATCACTGGGCTTACCGGAAATGAACTCTTGCTTGTAGGAAGACACAGAGCCTTTGGTATAACTCCGTTTCTGACGGATAGGTCAGACCGGTGTTCTCATCCATGAAACATACTCTGTTTTAACGCGAGAAGCTTGCTCTTCTTTCCAGGGTCTCCAATACAGCAAGAAACTTGAGCATGTCCAGAAAAGAGAACTCTGTTTCCAACTGATACGGACATTATCTAGTTGTACTCTGCTTATGAAACTGTAACAAACCACAGGATGTCTTACATAGAGGCTCTTTAGTTAATAGTGAAAATCGTGTTGGGTTCGTGAACTGTGTAAATTCATTTGAGCCGAAAGACAGTGGGTTCACCGGAAATGAACTCTTGCTTGTAGGAAGACACAGATCCTTTGGTTTAACTCTGTTTCTGATGGAAAATTCAGACCGGTGTTCTCATCCTTGAAACATACTCTGTTTTAATGCGAGAAACATGCTCTTCTTTCCAGTGTCTCCAATACAGCAAGAAACATGAGCATGCCCCGAAAAAAAGAACTGTGTTTCCACCTCATACGGACCATATCTAGTTGAACTCTGCTTATGAAACTGTAACAAACCAAAGCATGTGTTACATAGATGCTCTTTAGTTAATAGTGAAAAACGTGTTGGGTTTATGAACTGTGTAAATTCATTTGAGCCGAAAAAACCTGTGTTTACCGGAAATGAACTCTTGCTTGTAGGAAGAAACAGAGGCTTTGGTTTCACTCCGTTTCTGAAGGGAAATTCAGACCAGAGTTCTCATCCATGAAACACACTCTCTTTTAACGCAAGAAGCATGCTTTTCTTTCCAGCATCTCTAACAGAGCAAGAAACATGAGCATGCCCAGCATAAAAGAACTGTGTCTCCTACTCATACAGACCATATCTAGTTGAACACTGCTTATGAAACTGTAACAAAGCTCAGCATGTGTTTCATAGATGCTCTTTAGTTAATAGTGAAAAACGTGTTGGGTTTATGATCTGTGGAAATTCATTTCAGCCGAAAAACCCTGTGTTTACCGGTAATGAACTCTTGCTTGTCGGAATACACAGAGGCTTTGGTTTCACTCCGTTTGTGAAGGGAAATTCAGACCAGAGTTCTCATCCATGAAAAACACTCTGTTTTAATGCAAGAAGCATCCTCTTCTTTCCAGGGTCTCCAATACAGCAAGAAACATGATCATGCCCAGAAAAAAAGAACTGTGTTTCCATCTCATACGGACCATATCTAGTTCAACTCTGCTTATGAAACTGTAACAAACTACAGCATCTCTTACATAGATGCTCTGTAGTTAATAGTGAAAAAACTGTTGGGTTCGTGAACTGTGTAAATTCATTTGAGCCGAAAAACCCTGGTTTTACCGGAAATGAACTCTTGCTTGTAGGAAGACACAGATCCTTTGGTTTAACTCTGTTTCTGATGGAAAATTCACACCGGTGTTCTCATCCTTGAAACATACTCTGTTTTAACGCGAGAAGCATGCTCTTCTTTCCAGCGTCTGCAATACAGCAAGAAACATGAGCATGCCTAGAAAGAAAGAACTGTGTTTCCACCTGTTACAGACATTATCTAGTTGAACTCTGCTTATGAAACTGTAACAAACCACAGCATGTCTCACATAGATGCGCTTTAGTTAATAGTGAAAATCGTGTTGGGTTCGTGAACTGTGTAAATTCATTTGAGCAGAAAAATCCTGGGATTACCGGAAATGAATTCTTGCTTGTAGGAAGACACAGAGACTTTGGTTTAACTCTGTTTCTGATGGAAAATTCACACCGGTGTTCTCATCCTTGAAACATACTCTGTTTTAATGCGAGAAGCATGCTCTTTCTTCCAGCGTCTCCAATACAGCAAGAAATATGAGCATGCCCAGAAAGAAAGAACTGTGTTTCCAACTGATACGGACATTATCTAGTTGAACTCTGCTTATGAAACTGTAACAAACCACAGCATGTTTTATATAGATGCTCTTTAGGTAATAGTGAAAAACATGTTGGTTTTATGAACTGTGTAAATTCATTTGAGCCGAAAAACCCTGTGTTTACCGGAAATGAACTCTTGCCTGTCGGAAGACACAGAGGCTTTGGTTTCACTCCGTTTGTGAAGGGAAATTCAGACCAGAGTTCTCATCCATGAAACACACTCTGTTTTAATGCAAGAAGCATCCTCTTCTTTCCAGGGTCTGCAATACAGCAAGAAACATGACATGCCCAGAAAAAAAGAACTGTGTTTCCAACTCATATGGACCTTATCTAGTTGAACTCTGCTTATGAAACTGTAACAAACTACAGCATCTCTTACATAGGTGCTCTGTAGTTAATAGTGAAAAACGTGTTGGGTTCGTGAACTGTGTAAATTCATTTGAGCCGAAAAACCATGGGTTTACCGGAAATGAACTCTTGCTTGTAGGAAGACACAGATCCTTTGGTTTTACTCTGTTTCTGATGGAAAATTCAGACCGGTGTTCTCATCCTTCAAAGATACTCTGTTTTAACGCGAGAAGCATGCACTTCTTTCCAGCGTCTGCAATACAGCAAGAAACATGAGCATGCCCAGAAAGAAAGAACTGTGTTTCCAACTGATACGGACATTATCTAATTGAACTCTGCTTATGAAACTGTAACAAACCACAGCATGTGTTACATAGATGCTCTTTAGTTAATAGTGAAAAACGTGTTGGGTTTATGAACTGTGAAAATTCATTTGAGCCAAAAAACCCTGTGTTTACCGGAAATGAACTCTTGCTTGTCGGAAGACACAGAGGCTTTGGTTTCACTCCGTTTGTGAAGGGACATTCAGACCAGAGTTCTCATCCATGAAACACACTCTGTTTTAACGCAAGAAGCATCCTCTTCTTTCCAGCGTCTCCAATACAGCAAGAAACATGACATGCCCAGAAAAAAAGAACTGTGTTTCCAACTATACGGACCAATCTAGTTGAACTCTGCTTATGAAAGTGTAACAAACCACAGCATCTCTTACATAGATGCTCTTTAGTTAATAGTGAAAAACGTGTTGGGTTCTTGAACTGTGTAAATTCATTTGAGCCGAAAAATCACTGGGCTTACCGGAAATGAACTCTTGCTTGTAGGAAGACACAGAGCCTTTGGTATAACTCCGTTTCTGATGGATAGGTCAGACCGGTGTTCTCATCCATGAAACATACTCTGTTTTAACGCGAGAAGCTTGCTCTTCTTTCCAGGGTCTCCAATACAGCAAGAAACTTGAGCATGTCCAGAAAAGAGAACTCTGTTTCCAACTGATACGGACATTATCTAGTTGTACTCTGTTTATGGAACTGTAACAAACCACAGGATGTCTTACATAGATGCTCTTTAGTTAATAGTGAAAAACGTGTTGGGTTTATGAACTGTGTAAATTCATTTGAGCCGAAAAAACCTGTGTTTACCGGAAATGAACTCTTGCTTGTAGGAAGAAACAGAGGCTTTGGTTTCACTCCGTTTCTGAAGGGAAATTCAGACCAGAGTTCTCATCCATGAAACACACTCTCTTTTAACGCAAGAAGCATGCTTTTCTTTCCAGCATCTCTAACACAGCAAGAAACATGAGCATGCCCAGCATAAAAGAACTGTGTCTCCTACTCATACAGACCATATCTAGTTGAACACTGCTTATGAAACTGTAACAAAGCTCAGCATGTGTTTCATAGATGCTCTTTAGTTAATAGTGAAAAACGTGTTGGGTTTATGAACTGTGGAAATTCATTTCAGCCGAAAAACCCTGTGTTTACCGGTAATGAACTCTTGCTTGTAGGAAGACACAGAGGCTTTGGTTTCACTCCGTTTGTGAAGGGAAATTCACACCAGAGTTCTCATCCATGAAACACACTCTGTTTTAATGCAAGAAGCATCCTCTTCTTTCCAGGGTCTCCAATACAGCAAGAAACATGACATGCCCAGAAAAAAAGAACTGTGTTTCCAACTCATATGGACCTTATCTAGTTGAACTCTGCTTATGAAACTGTAACAAACTACAGCATCTCTTACATAGGTGCTCTGTAGTTAATAGTGAAAAACGTGTTGGGTTCGTGAACTGTGTAAATTCATTTGAGCCGAAAAACCATGGGTTTACCGGAAATGAACTCTTGCTTGTAGGAAGACACAGATCCTTTGGTTTTACTCTGTTTCTGATGGAAAATTCAGACCGGTGTTCTCATCCTTCAAAGATACTCTGTTTTAACGCGAGAAGCATGCTCTTCTTTCCAGCGTCTGCAATACAGCAAGAAACATGAGCATGCCCAGAAAGAAAGAACTGTGTTTCCAACTGATACGGACATTATCTAGTTGAACTCTGCTTATGAAACTGTAACAAACCACAGCATGTGTTACATAGATGCTCTTTAGTTAATAGTGAAAAACGTGTTGGGTTTATGAACTGTGAAAATTCATTTGAGCCAAAAAACCCTGTGTTTACCGGAAATGAACTCTTGCTTGTCGGAAGACACAGAGGCTTTGGTTTCACTCCGTTTGTGAAGGGACATTCAGACCAGAGTTCTCATCCATGAAACACACTCTGTTTTAACGCAAGAAGCATCCTCTTCTTTCCAGCGTCTCCAATACAGCAAGAAACATGACATGCCCAGAAAAAAAGAACTGTGTTTCCAACTATAAGGACCAATCTAGTTGAACTCTGCTTATGAAAGTGTAACAAACCACAGCATCTCTTACATAGATGCTCTTTAGTTAATAGTGAAAAACGTGTTGGGTTCTTGAACTGTGTAAATTCATTTGAGCCGAAAAATCACTGGGCTTACCGGAAATGAACTCTTGCTTGTAGGAAGACACAGAGCCTTTGGTATAACTCCGTTTCTGATGGATAGGTCAGACCGGTGTTCTCATCCATGAAACATACTCTGTTTTAACGCGAGAAGCTTGCTCTTCTTTCCAGGGTCTCCAATACAGCAAGAAACTTGAGCATGTCCAGAAAAGAGAACTCTGTTTCCAACTGATACGGACATTATCTAGTTGTACTCTGCTTATGAAACTGTAACAAACCACAGGATGTCTTACATAGAGGCTCTTTAGTTAATAGTGAAAATCGTGTTGGGTTCGTGAACTGTGTAAATTCATTTGAGCCGAAAGACAGTGGGTTCACCGGAAATGAACTCTTGCTTGTAGGAAGACACAGATCCTTTGGTTTTACTCTGTTTCTGATGGAAAATTCAGACCGGTGTTCTCATCCTTCAAAGAAACTCTGTTTTAACGCGAGAAGCATGCTCTTCTTTCCAGCGTCTGCAATACAGCAAGAAACATGAGCATGCCCAGAAAGAAAGAACTGTGTTTCCAACTGATACGGACATTATCTAGTTGAACTCTGCTTATGAAACTGTAACAAACCACAGCATGTGTTACATAGATGCTCTTTAGTTAATAGTGAAAAACGTGTTGGGTTTATGAACTGTGAAAATTCATTTGAGCCAAAAAACCCTGTGTTTACCGGAAATGAACTCTTGCTTGTCGGAAGACACAGAGGCTTTGGTTTCACTCCGTTTGTGAAGGGACATTCAGACCAGAGTTCTCATCCATGAAACACACTCTGTTTTAACGCAAGAAGCATCCTCTTCTTTCCAGCGTCTCCAATACAGCAAGAAACATGACATGCCCAGAAAAAAAGAACTGTGTTTCCAACTATAAGGACCAATCTAGTTGAACTCTGCTTATGAAAGTGTAACAAACCACAGCATCTCTTACATAGATGCTCTTTAGTTAATAGTGAAAAACGTGTTGGGTTCTTGAACTGTGTAAATTCATTTGAGCCGAAAAATCACTGGGCTTACCGGAAATGAACTCTTGCTTGTAGGAAGACACAGAGCCTTTGGTATAACTCCGTTTCTGATGGATAGGTCAGACCGGTGTTCTCATCCATGAAACATACTCTGTTTTAACGCGAGAAGCTTGCTCTTCTTTCCAGGGTCTCCAATACAGCAAGAAACTTGAGCATGTCCAGAAAAGAGAACTCTGTTTCCAACTGATACGGACATTATCTAGTTGTACTCTGCTTATGAAACTGTAACAAACCACAGGATGTCTTACATAGAGGCTCTTTAGTTAATAGTGAAAATCGTGTTGGGTTCGTGAACTGTGTAAATTCATTTGAGCCGAAAGACAGTGGGTTCACCGGAAATGAACTCTTGCTTGTAGGAAGACACAGATCCTTTGGTTTAACTCTGTTTCTGATGGAAAATTCAGACCGGTGTTCTCATCCTTGAAACATACTCTGTTTTAATGCGAGAAACATGCTCTTCTTTCCAGTGTCTCCAATACAGCAAGAAACATGAGCATGCCCCGAAAAAAAGAACTGTGTTTCCACCTCATACGGACCATATCTAGTTGAACTCTGCTTATGAAACTGTAACAAACCAAAGCATGTGTTACATAGATGCTCTTTAGTTAATAGTGAAAAACGTGTTGGGTTTATGAACTGTGTAAATTCATTTGAGCCGAAAAAACCTGTGTTTACCGGAAATGAACTCTTGCTTGTAGGAAGAAACAGAGGCTTTGGTTTCACTCCGTTTCTGAAGGGAAATTCAGACCAGAGTTCTCATCCATGAAACACACTCTCTTTTAACGCAAGAAGCATGCTTTTCTTTCCAGCATCTCTAACACAGCAAGAAACATGAGCATGCCCAGCATAAAAGAACTGTGTCTCCTACTCATACAGACCATATCTAGTTGAACACTGCTTATGAAACTGTAACAAAGCTCAGCATGTGTTTCATAGATGCTCTTTAGTTAATAGTGAAAAACGTGTTGGGTTTATGAACTGTGGAAATTCATTTCAGCCGAAAAACCCTGTGTTTACCGGTAATGAACTCTTGCTTGTCGGAAGACACAGAGGCTTTGGTTTCACTCCATTTGTGAAGGGAAATTCAGACCAGAGTTCTCATCCATGAAACACACTCTGTTTTAATGCAAGAAGCATCCTCTTCTTTCCAGGGTCTCCAATACAGCAAGAAACATGATCATGCCCAGAAAAAAAGAACTGTGTTTCCATCTCATACGGACCATATCTAGTTCAACTCTGCTTATGAAACTGTAACAAACTACAGCATCTCTTACATAGATGCTCTGTAGTTAATAGTGAAAAACGTGTTGGGTTCGTGAACTGTGTAAATTCATTTGAGCCGAAAAACCCTGGTTTTACCGGAAATGAACTCTTGCTTGTAGGAAGACACAGATCCTTTGGTTTAACTCTGTTTCTGATGGAAAATTCACACCGGTGTTCTCATCCTTGAAACATACTCTGTTTTAACGCGAGAAGCATGCTCTTCTTTCCAGCGTCTGCAATACAGCAAGAAACATGAGCATGCCTAGAAAGAAAGAACTGTGTTTCCACCTGTTACAGACATTATCTAGTTGAACTCTGCTTATGAAACTGTAACAAACCACAGCATGTCTTACATAGATGCTCTTTAGTTAATAGTGAAAATCGTGTTGGGTTCGTGAACTGTGTAAATTCATTTGAGCAGAAAAATCCTGGGATTACCGGAAATGAATTCTTGCTTGTAGGAAGACACAGAGACTTTGGTTTAACTCTGTTTCTGATGGAAAATTCACACCGGTGTTCTCATCCTTGAAACATACTCTGTTTTAATGCGAGAAGCATGCTCTTTCTTCCAGCGTCTCCAATACAGCAAGAAATATGAGCATGCCCAGAAAGAAAGAACTGTGTTTCCAACTGATACGGACATTATCTAGTTGAACTCTGCTTATGAAACTGTAACAAACCACAGCATGTTTTATATAGATGCTCTTTAGTTAATAGTGAAAAACGTGTTGGTTTTATGAACTGTGTAAATTCATTTGAGCCGAAAAACCCTGTGTTTACCGGAAATGAACTCTTGCCTGTCGGAAGACACAGAGGCTTTGGTTTCACTCCGTTTGTGAAGGGAAATTCACACCAGAGTTCTCATCCATGAAACACACTCTGTTTTAATGCAAGAAGCATCCTCTTCTTTCCAGGGTCTCCAATACAGCAAGAAACATGACATGCCCAGAAAAAAAGAACTGTGTTTCCAACTCATATGGACCTTATCTAGTTGAACTCTGCTTATGAAACTGTAACAAACTACAGCATCTCTTACATAGGTGCTCTGTAGTTAATAGTGAAAAACGTGTTGGGTTCGTGAACTGTGTAAATTCATTTGAGCCGAAAAACCATGGGTTTACCGGAAATGAACTCTTGCTTGTAGGAAGACACAGATCCTTTGGTTTTACTCTGTTTCTGATGGAAAATTCAGACCGGTGTTCTCATCCTTCAAAGATACTCTGTTTTAACGCGAGAAGCATGCTCTTCTTTCCAGCGTCTGCAATACAGCAAGAAACATGAGCATGCCCAGAAAGAAAGAACTGTGTTTCCAACTGATACGGACATTATCTAGTTGAACTCTGCTTATGAAACTGTAACAAACCACAGCATGTGTTACATAGATGCTCTTTAGTTAATAGTGAAAAACGTGTTGGGTTTATGAACTGTGAAAATTCATTTGAGCCAAAAAACCCTGTGTTTACCGGAAATGAACTCTTGCTTGTCGGAAGACACAGAGGCTTTGGTTTCACTCCGTTTGTGAAGGGACATTCAGACCAGAGTTCTCATCCATGAAACACACTCTGTTTTAACGCAAGAAGCATCCTCTTCTTTCCAGCGTCTCCAATACAGCAAGAAACATGACATGCCCAGAAAAAAAGAACTGTGTTTCCAACTATACGGACCAATCTAGTTGAACTCTGCTTATGAAAGTGTAACAAACCACAGCATCTCTTACATAGATGCTCTTTAGTTAATAGTGAAAAACGTGTTGGGTTCTTGAACTGTGTAAATTCATTTGAGCCGAAAAATCACTGGGCTTACCGGAAATGAACTCTTGCTTGTAGGAAGACACAGAGCCTTTGGTATAACTCCGTTTCTGATGGATAGGTCAGACCGGTGTTCTCATCCATGAAACATACTCTGTTTTAACGCGAGAAGCTTGCTCTTCTTTCCAGGGTCTCCAATACAGCAAGAAACTTGAGCATGTCCAGAAAAGAGAACTCTGTTTCCAACTGATACGGACATTATCTAGTTGTACTCTGCTTATGAAACTGTAACAAACCACAGGATGTCTTACATAGAGGCTCTTTAGTTAACAGTGAAAATCGTGTTGGGTTCGTGAACTGTGTAAATTCATTTGAGCCGAAAGACAGTGGGTTCACCGGAAATGAACTCTTGCTTGTAGGAAGACACAGATCCTTTGGTTTAACTCTGTTTCTGATGGAAAATTCAGACCGGTGTTCTCATCCTTGAAACATACTCTGTTTTAATGCGAGAAACATGCTCTTCTTTCCAGTGTCTCCAATACAGCAAGAAACATGAGCATGCCCCGAAAAAAAGAACTGTGTTTCCACCTCATACGGACCATATCTAGTTGAACTCTGCTTATGAAACTGTAACAAACCAAAGCATGTGTTACATAGATGCTCTTTAGTTAATAGTGAAAAACGTGTTGGGTTTATGAACTGTGTAAATTCATTTGAGCCGAAAAAACCTGTGTTTACCGGAAATGAACTCTTGCTTGTAGGAAGAAACAGAGGCTTTGGTTTCACTCCGTTTCTGAAGGGAAATTCAGACCAGAGTTCTCATCCATGAAACACACTCTCTTTTAACGCAAGAAGCATGCTTTTCTTTCCAGCATCTCTAACACAGCAAGAAACATGAGCATGCCCAGCATAAAAGAACTGTGTCTCCTACTCATACAGACCATATCTAGTTGAACACTGCTTATGAAACTGTAACAAAGCTCAGCATGTGTTTCATAGATGCTCTTTAGTTAATAGTGAAAAACGTGTTGGGTTTATGAACTGTGGAAATTCATTTCAGCCGAAAAACCCTGTGTTTACCGGTAATGAACTCTTGCTTGTCGGAAGACACAGAGGCTTTGGTTTCACTCCGTTTGTGAAGGGAAATTCAGACCAGAGTTCTCATCCATGAAACACACTCTGTTTTAATGCAAGAAGCATCCTCTTCTTTCCAGGGTCTCCAATACAGCAAGAAACATGATCATGCCCAGAAAAAAAGAACTGTGTTTCCATCTCATACGGACCATATCTAGTTCAACTCTGCTTATGAAACTGTAACAAACTACAGCATCTCTTACATAGATGCTCTGTAGTTAATAGTGAAAAACGTGTTGGGTTCGTGAACTGTGTAAATTCATTTGAGCCGAAAAACCCTGGTTTTACCGGAAATGAACTCTTGCTTGTAGGAAGACACAGATCCTTTGGTTTAACTCTGTTTCTGATGGAAAATTCACACCGGTGTTCTCATCCTTGAAACATACTCTGTTTTAACGCGAGAAGCATGCTCTTCTTTCCAGCGTCTGCAATACAGCAAGAAACATGAGCATGCCTAGAAAGAAAGAACTGTGTTTCCACCTGTTACAGACATTATCTAGTTGAACTCTGCTTATGAAACTGTAACAAACCACAGCATGTCTTACATAGATGCTCTTTAGTTAATAGTGAAAATCGTGTTGGGTTCGTGAACTGTGTAAATTCATTTGAGCAGAAAAATCCTGGGATTACCGGAAATGAATTCTTGCTTGTAGGAAGACACAGAGACTTTGGTTTAACTCTGTTTCTGATGGAAAATTCACACCGTTGTTCTCATCCTTGAAACATACTCTGTTTTAATGCGAGAAGCATGCTCTTTCTTCCAGCGTCTCCAATACAGCAAGAAATTGAGCATGCCCAGAAAGAAAGAACTGTGTTTCCAACTGATACGGACATTATCTAGTTGAACTCTGCTTATGAAACTGTAACAAACCACAGCATGTTTTATATAGATGCTCTTTAGTTAATAGTGAAAAACGTGTTGGTTTTATGAACTGTGTAAATTCATTTGAGCCGAAAAACCCTGTGTTTACCGGAAATGAACTCTTGCCTGTCGGAAGACACAGAGGCTTTGGTTTCACTCCGTTTGTGAAGGGAAATTCACACCAGAGTTCTCATCCATGAAACACACTCTGTTTTAATGCAAGAAGCATCCTCTTCTTTCCAGGGTCTCCAATACAGCAAGAAACATGACATGCCCAGAAAAAAAGAACTGTGTTTCCAACTCATATGGACCTTATCTAGTTGAACGCTGCTTATGAAACTGTAACAAACTACAGCATCTCTTACATAGGTGCTCTGTAGTTAATAGTGAAAAACGTGTTGGGTTCGTGAACTGTGTAAATTCATTTGAGCCGAAAAACCATGGGTTTACCGGAAATGAACTCTTGCTTGTAGGAAGACACAGATCCTTTGGTTTTACTCTGTTTCTGATGGAAAATTCAGACCGGTGTTCTCATCCTTCAAAGATACTCTGTTTTAACGCGAGAAGCATGCTCTTCTTTCCAGCGTCTGTAATACAGCAAGAAACATGAGCATGCCCAGAAAGAAAGAACTGTGTTTCCAACTGATACGGACATTATCTAGTTGAACTCTGCTTATGAAACTGTAACAAACCACAGCATGTGTTACATAGATGCTCTTTAGTTAATAGTGAAAAACGTGTTGGGTTTATGAACTGTGAAAATTCATTTGAGCCAAAAAACCCTGTGTTTACCGGAAATGAACTCTTGCTTGTCGGAAGACACAGAGGCTTTGGTTTCACTCCGTTTGTGAAGGGACATTCAGACCAGAGTTCTCATCCATGAAACACACTCTGTTTTAACGCAAGAAGCATCCTCTTCTTTCCAGCGTCTCCAATACAGCAAGAAACATGACATGCCCAGAAAAAAAGAACTGTGTTTCCAACTATACGGACCAATCTAGTTGAACTCTGCTTATGAAAGTGTAACAAACCACAGCATCTCTTACATAGATGCTCTTTAGTTAATAGTGAAAAACGTGTTGGGTTCTTGAACTGTGTAAATTCATTTGAGCCGAAAAATCACTGGGCTTACCGGAAATGAACTCTTGCTTGTAGGAAGACACAGAGCCTTTGGTATAACTCCGTTTCTGATGGATAGGTCAGACCGGTGTTCTCATCCATGAAACATACTCTGTTTTAACGCGAGAAGCTTGCTCTTCTTTCCAGGGTCTCCAATACAGCAAGAAACTTGAGCATGTCCAGAAAAGAGAACTCTGTTTCCAACTGATACGGACATTATCTAGTTGTACTCTGCTTATGAAACTGTAACAAACCACAGGATGTCTTACATAGAGGCTCTTTAGTTAACAGTGAAAATCGTGTTGGGTTCGTGAACTGTGTAAATTCATTTGAGCCGAAAGACAGTGGGTTCACCGGAAATGAACTCTTGCTTGTAGGAAGACACAGATCCTTTGGTTTAACTCTGTTTCTGATGGAAAATTCAGACCGGTGTTCTCATCCTTGAAACATACTCTGTTTTAATGCGAGAAACATGCTCTTCTTTCCAGTGTCTCCAATACAGCAAGAAACATGAGCATGCCCCGAAAAAAAGAACTGTGTTTCCACCTCATACGGACCATATCTAGTTGAACTCTGCTTATGAAACTGTAACAAACCAAAGCATGTGTTACATAGATGCTCTTTAGTTAATAGTGAAAAACGTGTTGGGTTTATGAACTGTGTAAATTCATTTGAGCCGAAAAAACCTGTGTTTACCGGAAATGAACTCTTGCTTGTAGGAAGAAACAGAGGCTTTGGTTTCACTCCGTTTCTGAAGGGAAATTCAGACCAGAGTTCTCATCCATGAAACACACTCTCTTTTAACGCAAGAAGCATGCTTTTCTTTCCAGCATCTCTAACACAGCAAGAAACATGAGCATGCCCAGCATAAAAGAACTGTGTCTCCTACTCATACAGACCATATCTAGTTGAACACTGCTTATGAAACTGTAACAAAGCTCAGCATGTGTTTCATAGATGCTCTTTAGTTAATAGTGAAAAACGTGTTGGGTTTATGAACTGTGGAAATTCATTTCAGCCGAAAAACCCTGTGTTTACCGGTAATGAACTCTTGCTTGTCGGAAGACACAGAGGCTTTGGTTTCACTCCGTTTGTGAAGGGAAATTCAGACCAGAGTTCTCATCCATGAAACACACTCTGTTTTAATGCAAGAAGCATCCTCTTCTTTCCAGGGTCTCCAATACAGCAAGAAACATGATCATGCCCAGAAAAAAAGAACTGTGTTTCCATCTCATACGGACCATATCTAGTTCAACTCTGCTTATGAAACTGTAACAAACTACAGCATCTCTTACATAGATGCTCTGTAGTTAATAGTGAAAAACGTGTTGGGTTCGTGAACTGTGTAAATTCATTTGAGCCGAAAAACCCTGGTTTTACCGGAAATGAACTCTTGCTTGTAGGAAGACACAGATCCTTTGGTTTAACTCTGTTTCTGATGGAAAATTCACACCGGTGTTCTCATCCTTGAAACATACTCTGTTTTAACGCGAGAAGCATGCTCTTCTTTCCAGCGTCTGCAATACAGCAAGAAACATGAGCATGCCTAGAAAGAAAGAACTGTGTTTCCACCTGTTACAGACATTATCTAGTTGAACTCTGCTTATGAAACTGTAACAAACCACAGCATGTCTTACATAGATGCTCTTTAGTTAATAGTGAAAATCGTGTTGGGTTCGTGAACTGTGTAAATTCATTTGAGCAGAAAAATCCTGGGATTACCGGAAATGAATTCTTGCTTGTAGGAAGACACAGAGACTTTGGTTTAACTCTGTTTCTGATGGAAAATTCACACCGTTGTTCTCATCCTTGAAACATACTCTGTTTTAATGCGAGAAGCATGCTCTTTCTTCCAGCGTCTCCAATACAGCAAGAAATTGAGCATGCCCAGAAAGAAAGAACTGTGTTTCCAACTGATACGGACATTATCTAGTTGAACTCTGCTTATGAAACTGTAACAAACCACAGCATGTTTTATATAGATGCTCTTTAGTTAATAGTGAAAAACGTGTTGGTTTTATGAACTGTGTAAATTCATTTGAGCCGAAAAACCCTGTGTTTACCGGAAATGAACTCTTGCCTGTCGGAAGACACAGAGGCTTTGGTTTCACTCCGTTTGTGAAGGGAAATTCACACCAGAGTTCTCATCCATGAAACACACTCTGTTTTAATGCAAGAAGCATCCTCTTCTTTCCAGGGTCTCCAATACAGCAAGAAACATGACATGCCCAGAAAAAAAGAACTGTGTTTCCAACTCATATGGACCTTATCTAGTTGAACGCTGCTTATGAAACTGTAACAAACTACAGCATCTCTTACATAGGTGCTCTGTAGTTAATAGTGAAAAACGTGTTGGGTTCGTGAACTGTGTAAATTCATTTGAGCCGAAAAACCATGGGTTTACCGGAAATGAACTCTTGCTTGTAGGAAGACACAGATCCTTTGGTTTTACTCTGTTTCTGATGGAAAATTCAGACCGGTGTTCTCATCCTTCAAAGATACTCTGTTTTAACGCGAGAAGCATGCTCTTCTTTCCAGCGTCTGCAATACAGCAAGAAACATGAGCATGCCCAGAAAGAAAGAACTGTGTTTCCAACTGATACGGACATTATCTAGTTGAACTCTGCTTATGAAACTGTAACAAACCACAGCATGTGTTACATAGATGCTCTTTAGTTAATAGTGAAAAACGTGTTGGGTTTATGAACTGTGAAAATTCATTTGAGCCAAAAAACCCTGTGTTTACCGGAAATGAACTCTTGCTTGTCGGAAGACACAGAGGCTTTGGTTTCACTCCGTTTGTGAAGGGACATTCAGACCAGAGTTCTCATCCATGAAACACACTCTGTTTTAACGCAAGAAGCATCCTCTTCTTTCCAGCGTCTCCAATACAGCAAGAAACATGACATGCCCAGAAAAAAAGAACTGTGTTTCCAACTATACGGACCAATCTAGTTGAACTCTGCTTATGAAAGTGTAACAAACCACAGCATCTCTTACATAGATGCTCTTTAGTTAATAGTGAAAAACGTGTTGGGTTCTTGAACTGTGTAAATTCATTTGAGCCGAAAAATCACTGGGCTTACCGGAAATGAACTCTTGCTTGTAGGAAGACACAGAGCCTTTGGTATAACTCCGTTTCTGATGGATAGGTCAGACCGGTGTTCTCATCCATGAAACATACTCTGTTTTAACGCGAGAAGCTTGCTCTTCTTTCCAGGGTCTCCAATACAGCAAGAAACTTGAGCATGTCCAGAAAAGAGAACTCTGTTTCCAACTGATACGGACATTATCTAGTTGTACTCTGCTTATGAAACTGTAACAAACCACAGGATGTCTTACATAGAGGCTCTTTAGTTAACAGTGAAAATCGTGTTGGGTTCGTGAACTGTGTAAATTCATTTGAGCCGAAAGACAGTGGGTTCACCGGAAATGAACTCTTGCTTGTAGGAAGACACAGATCCTTTGGTTTAACTCTGTTTCTGATGGAAAATTCAGACCGGTGTTCTCATCCTTGAAACATACTCTGTTTTAATGCGAGAAACATGCTCTTCTTTCCAGTGTCTCCAATACAGCAAGAAACATGAGCATGCCCCGAAAAAAAGAACTGTGTTTCCACCTCATACGGACCATATCTAGTTGAACTCTGCTTATGAAACTGTAACAAACCAAAGCATGTGTTACATAGATGCTCTTTAGTTAATAGTGAAAAACGTGTTGGGTTTATGAACTGTGTAAATTCATTTGAGCCGAAAAAACCTGTGTTTACCGGAAATGAACTCTTGCTTGTAGGAAGAAACAGAGGCTTTGGTTTCACTCCGTTTCTGAAGGGAAATTCAGACCAGAGTTCTCATCCATGAAACACACTCTCTTTTAACGCAAGAAGCATGCTTTTCTTTCCAGCATCTCTAACACAGCAAGAAACATGAGCATGCCCAGCATAAAAGAACTGTGTCTCCTACTCATACAGACCATATCTAGTTGAACACTGCTTATGAAACTGTAACAAAGCTCAGCATGTGTTTCATAGATGCTCTTTAGTTAATAGTGAAAAACGTGTTGGGTTTATGAACTGTGGAAATTCATTTCAGCCGAAAAACCCTGTGTTTACCGGTAATGAACTCTTGCTTGTCGGAAGACACAGAGGCTTTGGTTTCACTCCGTTTGTGAAGGGAAATTCAGACCAGAGTTCTCATCCATGAAACACACTCTGTTTTAATGCAAGAAGCATCCTCTTCTTTCCAGGGTCTCCAATACAGCAAGAAACATGATCATGCCCAGAAAAAAAGAACTGTGTTTCCATCTCATACGGACCATATCTAGTTCAACTCTGCTTATGAAACTGTAACAAACTACAGCATCTCTTACATAGATGCTCTGTAGTTAATAGTGAAAAACGTGTTGGGTTCGTGAACTGTGTAAATTCATTTGAGCCGAAAAACCCTGGTTTTACCGGAAATGAACTCTTGCTTGTAGGAAGACACAGATCCTTTTGTTTAACTCTGTTTCTGATGGAAAATTCACACCGGTGTTCTCATCCTTCAAAGATACTCTGTTTTAACGCGAGAAGCATGCTCTTCTTTCCAGCGTCTGCAATACAGCAAGAAACATGAGCATGCCCAGAAAGAAAGAACTGTGTTTCCAACTGATACGGACATTATCTAGTTGAACTCTGCTTATGAAACTGTAACAAACCACAGCATGTGTTACATAGATGCTCTTTAGTTAATAGTGAAAAACGTGTTGGGTTTATGAACTGTGAAAATTCATTTGAGCCAAAAAACCCTGTGTTTACCGGAAACGAACTCTTGCTTGTCAGAAGACACAGAGGCTTTGGTTTCACTCCGTTTGTGAAGGGACATTCAGACCAGAGTTCTCATCCATGAAACACACTCTGTTTTAACGCAAGAAGCATCCTCTTCTTTCCAGCGTCTCCAATACAGCAAGAAACATGACATGCCCAGAAAAAAAGAACTGTGTTTCCAACTATACGGACCAATCTAGTTGAACTCTGCTTATGAAAGTGTAACAAACCACAGCATCTCTTACATAGATGCTCTTTAGTTAATAGTGAAAAACGTGTTGGGTTCTTGAACTGTGTAAATTCATTTGAGCCGAAAAATCACTGGGCTTACCGGAAATGAACTCTTGCTTGTAGGAAGACACAGAGCCTTTGGTATAACTCCGTTTCTGATGGATAGGTCAGACCGGTGTTCTCATCCATGAAACATACTCTGTTTTAACGCGAGAAGCTTGCTCTTCTTTCCAGGGTCTCCAATACAGCAAGAAACTTGAGCATGTCCAGAAAAGAGAACTCTGTTTCCAACTGATACGGACATTATCTAGTTGTACTCTGCTTATGAAACTGTAACAAACCACAGGATGTCTTACATAGAGGCTCTTTAGTTAATAGTGAAAATCATGTTGGGTTCGTGAACTGTGTAAATTCATTTGAGCCGAAAGACAGTGGGTTCACTGGAAATGAACTCTTGCTTGTAGGAAGACACAGATCCTTTGGTTTAACTCTGTTTCTGATGGAAAATTCAGACCGGTGTTCTCATCCTTGAAACATACTCTGTTTTAATGCAAGAAACATGCTCTTCTTTCCAGTGTCTCCAATACAGCAAGAAACATGAGCATGCCCCGAAAAAAAGAACTGTGTTTCCACCTCATACGGACCATATCTAGTTGAACTCTGCTTATGAAACTGTAACAAACCAAAGCATGTGTTACATAGATGCTCTTTAGTTAATAGTGAAAAACGTGTTGGGTTTATGAACTGTGTAAATTCATTTGAGCCGAAAAAACCTGTGTTTACCGGAAATGAACTCTTGCTTGTAGGAAGAAACAGAGGCTTTGGTTTCACTCCGTTTCTGAAGGGAAATTCAGACCAGAGTTCTCATCCATGAAACACACTCTCTTTTAACGCAAGAAGCATGCTTTTCTTTCCAGCATCTCTAACACAGCAAGAAACATGAGCATGCCCAGCATAAAAGAACTGTGTCTCCTACTCATACAGACCATATCTAGTTGAACACTGCTTATGAAACTGTAACAAAGCTCAGCATGTGTTTCATAGATGCTCTTTAGTTAATAGTGAAAAACGTGTTGGGTTTATGAACTGTGGAAATTCATTTCAGCCGAAAAACCCTGTGTTTACCGGTAATGAACTCTTGCTTGTCGGAAGACACAGAGGCTTTGGTTTCACTCCGTTTGTGAAGGGAAATTCAGACCAGAGTTCTCATCCATGAAACACACTCTGTTTTAATGCAAGAAGCATCCTCTTCTTTCCAGGGTCTCCAATACAGCAAGAAACATGATCATGCCCAGAAAAAAAGAACTGTGTTTCCATCTCATACGGACCATATCTAGTTCAACTCTGCTTATGAAACTGTAACAAACTACAGCATCTCTTACATAGATGCTCTGTAGTTAATAGTGAAAAACGTGTTGGGTTCGTGAACTGTGTAAATTCATTTGAGCCGAAAAACCCTGGTTTTACCGGAAATGAACTCTTGCTTGTAGGAAGACACAGATCCTTTTGTTTAACTCTGTTTCTGATGGAAAATTCACACCGGTGTTCTCATCCTTGAAACATACTCTGTTTTAACGCGAGAAGCATGCTCTTCTTTCCAGCGTCTGCAATACAGCAAGAAACTTGAGCATGCCCAGAAAAAAGAACTCTGTTTCCAACTGATAAGGACATTATCTAGTTGAACTCTGCTTATGAAACTGTAACAAACCACAGCATGTCTTACATAGATGCTCTTTAGTTAATAGTGAAAATTGTGTTGGGTTCGTGAACTGTGTAAATTCATTTGAGCCAAAAAACCCTGGGTTTACCGGAAATGAACTCTTTCTTGTAGGAAGAAACAGAGTCTTTGTTTTAACTCTGTTTCTGATGGAAAATTCACAGTGGTTTTCTCTCCTTGAAACATACTCTGTTTTACCTGGAGAAGCATGCTCTTCTTTCCAGCGTCTGCAGTACAGCAGGAAACATGAGCATGCCCAGAAAGAAAGAACTGTGTTTCCAACTGATACAGACATTATCTAGTTGAACTCTGCTTATTAAAGTGTAACAAACCACAGCATCTCTTACATAGATGCTCTTTAGTTAATAGTGAAAAACGTGTTGGGTTCTTGAACTGTGTAAATTCATTTGAGCCGAAAAATCACTGGGCTTACCGGAAATGAACTCTTGCTTGTAGGAAGACACAGAGCCTTTGGTATAACTCCGTTTCTGACAGATAGGTCAGACCGGTGTTCTCATCCATGAAACATACTCTGTTTTAACGCGAGAAGCTTGCTCTTCTTTCCAGAGTCTCCAATACAGCAAGAAACTTGAGCATGCCCAGAAAAAAGAACTCTGTTTCCAACTGATAAGGACATTATCTAGTTGAACTCTGCTTATGAAACTGTAACAAACCACAGCATGTGTTACATAGATGCTCTTTAGTTAATAGTGAAAATCGTGTTGGGTTCGTGAACTGTGTAAATTCATTTGAGCCAAAAAACCCTGGGTTTACCGGAAATGAACTCTTTCTTGTAGGAAGAAACAGAGTCTTTGTTTTAACTCTGTTTCTGATGGAAAATTCACAGTGGTTTTCTCTCCTTGAAACATACTCTGTTTTAACTGGAGAAGCATGCTCTTCTTTCCAGCGTCTGCAGTACAGCAAGAAACATGAGCATGTCCAGAAAGAAAGAACTGTGTTTCCAACTGATACAGACATTATCTAGTTGAACTCTGCTTATGAAACTGTAACAAACCACAGCATGTGTTACATACATGCTCTTTAGTTAATAGTGAAAAACGTGTTGGGTTTATGAACTGTGTAAATTCATTTGAGCCGAAAAACCCTGTGTTTTCCAGTAATGAACTCTTGCCTGTCGGAAGACACAGAGGCTTTCGTTTCACTCCGTTTGTGAAGGGAAATTCAGACTAGAGTTCTCATCCATGAAACACACTCTGTTTTAATGCAAGAAGCATCCTCTTCTTTCCAGGGTCTCCAATACAGCAAGAAACATGAGCATGCCCAGAAAAAATGAACTGTGTTTCCAACTCATACGTACCATATCTAGTTGAACTCTGCTTATGAAAGTGTAACAAACTACATCATCTCTTACATAGATGCTCTGTAGTTAATAGTGAAAAACGTGTTGGGTTCGTGAACTGTTTAAATTCATATGAGCCGAAAAACCCTGGTTTTACCGGAAATGAACTCTTGCTTGTAGGAAGACACAGAGCCTTTGGTTTCCTCTGTTTCTGATGGAAAATTCAGACCGGTGTTATCATCCTTGAAACATACTCTGTTTTAACGCGAGAAGCATGCTCTTCTTTCCAGCGTCTGCAATACAGCAAGAAACATGAGCATGCCCAGAAAGAAGGAACTGTGTTTCCAACTGATACAGACATTATCTAGTTAAAGTCTGCTTATGAAACTGTAGCAAACCACAGCATGTGTTACATAGATGCTCTATAGTTAATAGTGAAAAACGTGTTGGGTTTCTGAACTGTGTAAATTCATTTGAGCCGAAAAACCCTGTGTTTACCGGAAATGAACTCTTGCATGTCGGAAGACACAGAGTCTTTGGTTTCACTCCCTTTGTGAAGGGAAATTCAGACCAGAGTTCTCATCCATGAAACACACTCTGTTTTAACGCAAGAAGCATCCTCTTCTTTCCAGCGTCTCCAATTCAGCAAGAAACATGAGCATGCCCAGAAAAAAAGAACTGTGTTGCCAACTCATACGGACCTTATCTAGTTGAACTCTCCTTATGAAAGTGTAACAAAGCACAGCATCTCTTACATAGATGCTCTTTAGTTAATAGTGAAAAACGTGTTGGGTTCTTGAACTGTGTAAATTCATTTGAGCCGAAAAATCACTGGGCTTACCGGAAATGAAGTCTTGCTTGTAGGAAGACACAGCGCCTTTTGTTTAACTCCGTTTCTGATGTAAAGTTCAGACCGGTGTTCTCATCCATGAAACATACTCTGTTTTAACGCGAGAAGCATGCTCTTCTTTCCAGCGTCTCCAATACAGCAAGAAATATGAGCATGCCCAGAAAAAAAGAACTGTGTTTCCAACTGATTCGGACATTATCTAGTTGAACTCTGCTTATGAAACAGTAACAAACTACAGCATGTCTTACATAGATGCTCTTTAGTTAAAAGTGAAAATCGTGTTGGGTTCGTGAACTGTTTAAAATCATTTGAGCCGAAAAATCCTGGTTTTACCAGAAATGAACTCTTGCTTGTAGGAAGACACAGAGCCTTTGGTTTAACTCTGTTTCTGATGGAAAATTCAAACCGGTGTTCTCATCCTTGAAACATACTCTGTTTTAACGTGAGAAACATGCTCTTCTTTCCAGTGTCTCTAATACAGCAAGAAACATGAGTATGCCCAGAATAAAAGAACTGTGTTTCCAACTGACATGGACATTATCTAGTTGAACTCTGCTTATGAAACTGTAACAATCCACAGCATGTGTTACATAGATGCTCTTTAGTTAATAGTGAAAAACGTGTTGGGTTTATGAACTGTGTAAATTCATTTGAGCCGAAAACCCTGTGTTTACCGGAAATGAACTCTTGCTTGTAGGAAGACACAGAGGCTTTGGTTTCACTCCGTTTCTGAAGGGCAATCCAGACCAGAGTTCTCATCCATGAAACACACTCTGTTTTAACGCAAGAAGCATCCTCTTCTTTCCAGGATCTCCAATACAGCAAGAAACATGAGCATGCCCAGAAAAAGAGAACTGTGTTTCCATCTCATAAGGACCATATCTAGTTCAACTCTGCTTATGAAACTGTAACAAACTACAGCATCTCTTACATAGATGCTCTGTAGTTAATAGTGAAAAACGTGTTGGGTTCGGGAACTGTGTAAATTCATTTGAGCCAAAAAACCCTGGTTTTACCGGAAATGAACTCTTGCTTGTAGGAAGACACCGATCCTTTGGTTTAACTCTGTTTCTAATGAAAAATTTACAGTGGTTCTCTCATCCTTGAAACATACACTGTTCTAACTGGAGAAGCATGCTCTTCTTTCCAGCGTCTCCAATACAGCAAGAAACATGAGCATGCCCAGAAAGAAAGAACTGTGTTTCCAACTGATACGGACATTATCTAGTTGAACTTTGCTTATGAAACTGTAACAAACCACAGCATGTGTTACATAGATGCTCTTGAGTTAATAGTGAAAAACGTGTTGGGTTTATGAACTGTGTAAATTCATTTGAGCTGAAAAACCCTGTGTTTACCGGAAACGAACTCTTGCTTGTCAGAAGACACAGAGGCTTTGGTTTCACTCCGTTTGTGAAGGGTAATTCAGACCAGAGTTCTCATCCATGAAACACACTCTGTTTTAACGCAAGAAGCATCCTCTTCTTTCCAGCGTTTCCAATACAGCAAGAAACATGAGCATGCCCAGAAAACAAGAACTGTGTTTCCAACTCATACTGACCTTATATAGTTGAACTCTCCTTATGAAAGTGTAACAAACCACAGCATCTCTTACATAGATGCTCTTTAGTTAATAGTGAAAACCGTGTTGGGTTCTTGAACTGTGTAAATTCATTTGAGCCCAAAAATCACTGGGCTTACCGGAAATGAAGTCTTGCTTGTAGGAAGACACAGAGCCTTTTGTTTAACTCCGTTTCTGATGGAAAGTTCAGACCGGTGTTGTCATCCATGAAACATACTCTGTTTTATTGCGAGAAGCATGCTCTTCTTTCCAGCGTCTCCAATACAGCAAGAAACATGAGCATGCCCAGAAAAAAAGAACTGTGTTTCCAACTGATATGGACATTATCTAGTTGAACTCTGCTTATGAAACTGAAACAAACCACAGCATGTCTTACATAGATGCTCTTTAGTTAATAGTGAAAATCGTGTTGGGTTCGTGAACTGTGTAAATTCATTTGAGCCTAAAAACCATGTGTTTACCGGAAATGAACTCTTGCCTGTCGGAAGACACAGAGGCTTTGGTTTCACTCCGTTTGTGAAGGGAAATTCACACCAGAGTTCTCATCCATGAAACACATTCTGTTTTATTGCAAGAAGCATCCTCTTCTTTCCAGGGTCTCCAATACAGCAAGAAACATGACATGCCCAGAAAAAAAGAACTGTGTTTCCAACTCATACGGACCTTATCAAGTTGAACTCTGCTTATGAAACAGTAACAAACCACAGCATGTCTTACATAGATGCTCTTTAGTTAAAAGTGAAAATCGTGTTGGGTTCGTGAACTGTTTAAAATCATTTGAGCCGAAAAATCCTGGTTTTACCAGAAATGAACTCTTGCTTGTAGGAAGACACAGAGCCTTTGGTTTAACTCTGTTTCTGATGGAAAATTCAAACCGGTGTTCTCATCCTTGAAACATACTCTGTTTTAACGCGAGAAACATGCTCTTCTTTCCAGTGTCTCTAATACAGCAAGAAACATGAGTATGCCCAGAATAAAAGAACTGTGTTTCCAACTGACATGGACATTATCTAGTTGAACTCTGCTTATGAAACTGTAACAATCCACAGCATGTGTTACATAGATGCTCTTTAGTTAATAGTGAAAAACGTGTTGGGTTTATGAACTGTGTAAATTCATTTGAGCCGAAAACCCTGTGTTTACCGGAAATGAACTCTTGCTTGTAGGAAGACACAGAGGCTTTGGTTTCACTCCGTTTCTGAAGGGCAATCCAGACCAGAGTTCTCATCCATGAAACACACTCTGTTTTAACGCAAGAAGCATCCTCTTCTTTCCAGGATCTCCAATACAGCAAGAAACATGAGCATGCCCAAAAAGAGAACTGTGTTTCCATCTCATAAGGACCATATCTAGTTCAACTCTGCTTATGAAACTGTAACAAACTACAGCATCTCTTACATAGATGCTCTGTAGTTAATAGTGAAAAACGTGTTGGGTTCGGGAACTGTGTAAATTCATTTGAGCCAAAAAACCCTGGTTTTACCGGAAATGAACTCTTGCTTGTAGGAAGACACCGATCCTTTGGTTTAACTCTGTTTCTAATGAAAAATTTACAGTGGTTCTCTCATCCTTGAAACATACACTGTTCTAACTGGAGAAGCATGCTCTTCTTTCCAGCGTCTCCAATACAGCAAGAAACATGAGCATGCCCAGAAAGAAAGAACTGTGTTTCCAACTGATACGGACATTATCTAGTTGAACTCTGCTTATGAAACTGTAACAAACCACAGCATGTGTTACATAGATGCTCTTGAGTTAATAGTGAAAAACGTGTTGGGTTTATGAACTGTGTAAATTCATTTGAGCTGAAAAACCCTGTGTTTACCGGAAACGAACTCTTGCTTGTCAGAAGACACAGAGGCTTTGGTTTCACTCCGTTTGTGAAGGGTAATTCAGACCAGAGTTCTCATCCATGAAACACACTCTGTTTTAACGCAAGAAGCATCCTCTTCTTTCCAGCGTTTCCAATACAGCAAGAAACATGAGCATGCCCAGAAAACAAGAACTGTGTTTCCAACTCATACTGACCTTATATAGTTGAACTCTCCTTATGAAAGTGTAACAAACCACAGCATCTCTTACATAGATGCTCTTTAGTTAATAGTGAAAACCGTGTTGGGTTCTTGAACTGTGTAAATTCATTTGAGCCCAAAAATCACTGGGCTTACCGGAAATGAAGTCTTGCTTGTAGGAAGACACAGAGCCTTTTGTTTAACTCCGTTTCTGATGGAAAGTTCAGACCGGTGTTGTCATCCATGAAACATACTCTGTTTTATTGCGAGAAGCATGCTCTTCTTTCCAGCGTCTCCAATACAGCAAGAAACATGAGCATGCCCAGAAAAAAAGAACTGTGTTTCCAACTGATTCGGACATTATCTAGTTGAACTCTGCTTATGAAACTGTAACAAACCACAGCATGTCTTACATAGATGCTCTTTAGTTAATAGTGAAAATCGTGTTGGGTTCGTGAACTGTGTAAATTCATTTGAGCCTAAAAACCCTGTGTTTACCGGAAATGAACTCTTGCCTGTCGGAAGACACAGAGGCTTTGGTTTCACTCCGTTTGTGAAGGGAAATTCACACCAGAGTTCTCATCCATGAAACACACTCTGTTTTAATGCAAGAAGCATCCTCTTCTTTCCAGGGTCTCCAATACAGCAAGAAACATGACATGCCCAGAAAAAAAGAACTGTGTTTCCAACTCATACGGACCTTATCAAGTTGAACTCTGCTTATGAAACTGTAACAAACTACAGCATCTCTTACATAGGTGCTCTGTAGTTAATAGTGAAAAACCTGTTGGGTTCGTGAACTGTGTAAATTCATTTGAGACGAAAAACCATGGGTTTACCGGAAATGAAATCTTGCTTTTAGGAAGACACAGAGCCTTTGGTTTTACTCTGTTTCTCATGGAAAATTCAGACCGGTGTTCTCATCCTTCAAACATACTCTGTTTTAACGCGAGAAGCATGCTGTTCTTTCCAGCGTCTGCAATACAGCAAGAAACATGAGCATGCCCAGAAAGAAAGAACTGTGTTTCCAACTGATACGGACATTATCTAGTTGAACTCTGCTTATGAAACTGTAACAAACCACAGCATGTGTTACATAGATGCTCTTTAGTTAATAGTGAAAAACGTGTTGGGTTTCTGAACTGTGTAAATTCATTTGAGCCAAAAAACCCTGTGTTTACCGGAAATGAACTCTTGCTTGTCGGAAACACAGAGGCTTTGGTTTCACTCCGTTTGTGAAGGGACATTCAGACCAGAGTTCTCATCCATGAAACACACTCTGTTTTAACGCAAGAAGCATCCTCTTCTTTCCAGCGTCTCCAATACAGCAAGAAACATGACATGCCCAGAAAAAAAGAACTGTGTTTCCAACTATACGTACCAATCTAGTTGAACTCTGCTTATGAAAGTGTAACAAACCACAGCATCTCTTACATAGATGCTCTTTAGTTAATAGTGAAAAACGTGTTGGGTTCTTGAACTGTGTAAATTCATTTGAGCCGAAAAATCACTGGGCTTACCAGAAATGAACTCTTGCTTGTAGGAAGACACAGAGCCTTTGGTATAACTCCGTTTCTGACGGATAGGTCAGACCGGTGTTTTCATCCATGAAACATACTCTGTTTTAACGCGAGAAGCTTGCTCTTCTTTCCAGGGTCTCCAATAGAGCAAGAAACTTGAGCATGCCCAGAAAAAAGAACTCTGTTTCCAACTGATACGGACATTATCTAGTTGAACTCTGCTTATGAAACTGTAACAAACCACAGCATGTCTTACATAGATGCTCTTTAGTTAATAGTGAAAATCATGTTGGGTTCGTGAACTGTGTAAATTCATTTGAGCCAAAAAACCCTTTGTTTACCGGAAATGAACTCTTGCTTGTCGGAAGACACAGAGGCTTTGGTTTCACTCCGTTTGTGAAGGGACATTCAGACCAGAGTTCTCATCCATGAAACACACTCTGATTTAACACAAGAAGCATCGTTTTCTTTCCAGCGTCTCCAATACAGCAAGAAACATGACATGCCCAGAAAAAAAGAACTGTGTTTCCAACTCATACGGACCAATCTAGTTGAACTCTGCTTATGAAAGTGTAACAAACCACAGCATCTCTTACATAGATGCTCTTTAGTTAATAGTGAAAAACGTGTTGGGTTCTTGAACTGTGTAAATTCATTTGAGCCGAAAAATCACTGGGCTTACCGGAAATGAACTCTTGCTTGTAGGAAGACACAGAGCCTTTGGTATAACTCCGTTTCTGACAGATAGGTCAGACCGGTGTTCTCATCCATGAAACATACTCTGTTTTAACGCGAGAAGCTTGCTCTTCTTTCCAGGGTCTCCAATACAGCAAGAAATATGAGCATGCCCAGAAAAAAAGAACTGTGTTTCCAACTGATTCGGACATTATCTAGTTGAACTCTGCTTATGAAACAGTAACAAACCACAGCATGTCTTACATAGATGCTCTTTAGTTAAAAGTGAAAATCGTGTTGGGTTCGTGAACTGTTTAAAATCATTTGAGCCGAAAAATCCTGGTTTTACCAGAAATGAACTCTTGCTTGTAGGAAGACACAGAGCCTTTGGTTTAACTCTGTTTCTGATGGAAAATTCAAACCGGTGTTCTCATCCTTGAAACATACTCTGTTTTAACGCGAGAAACATGCTCTTCTTTCCAGTGTCTCTAATACAGCAAGAAACATGAGTATGCCCAGAATAAAAGAACTGTGTTTCCAACTGACATGGACATTATCTAGTTGAACTCTGCTTATGAAACTGTAACAATCCACAGCATGTGTTACATAGATGCTCTTTAGTTAATAGTGAAAAACGTGTTGGGTTTATGAACTGTGTAAATTCATTTGAGCCGAAAACCCTGTGTTTACCGGAAATGAACTCTTGCTTGTAGGAAGACACAGAGGCTTTGGTTTCACTCCGTTTCTGAAGGGCAATCCAGACCAGAGTTCTCATCCATGAAACACACTCTGTTTTAACGCAAGAAGCATCCTCTTCTTTCCAGGATCTCCAATACAGCAAGAAACATGAGCATGCCCAGAAAAAGAGAACTGTGTTTCCATCTCATAAGGACCATATCTAGTTCAACTCTGCTTATGAAACTGTAACAAACTACAGCATCTCTTAAATAGATGCTCTGTAGTTAATAGTGAAAAACGTGTTGGGTTCGGGAACTGTGTAAATTCATTTGAGCCAAAAAACCCTGGTTTTACCGGAAATGAACTCTTGCTTGTAGGAAGACACCGATCCTTTGGTTTAACTCTGTTTCTAATGAAAAATTTACAGTGGTTCTCTCATCCTTGAAACATACACTGTTCTAACTGGAGAAGCATGCTCTTCTTTCCAGCGTCTCCAATACAGCAAGAAACATGAGCATGCCCAGAAAGAAAGAACTGTGTTTCCAACTGATATGGACATTATCTAGTTGAACTCTGCTTATGAAACTGTAACAAACCACAGCATGTGTTACATAGATGCTCTTGAGTTAATAGTGAAAAACGTGTTGGGTTTATGAACTGTGTAAATTCATTTGAGCTGAAAAACCCTGTGTTTACCGGAAACGAACTCTTGCTTGTCAGAAGACACAGAGGCTTTGGTTTCACTCCGTTTGTGAAGGGTAATTCAGACCAGAGTTCTCATCCATGAAACACACTCTGTTTTAACGCAAGAAGCATCCTCTTCTTTCCAGCGTCTCCAATACAGCAAGAAACATGAGCATGCCCAGAAAACAAGAACTGTGTTTCCAACTCATACTGACCTTATATAGTTGAACTCTCCTTATGAAAGTGTAACAAACCACAGCATCTCTTACATAGATGCTCTTTAGTTAATAGTGAAAACCGTGTTGGGTTCTTGAACTGTGTAAATTCATTTGAGCCCAAAAATCACTGGGCTTACCGGAAATGAAGTCTTGCTTGTAGGAAGACACAGAGCCTTTTGTTTAACTCCGTTTCTGATGGAAAGTTCAGACCGGTGTTGTCATCCATGAAACATACTCTGTTTTATTGCGAGAAGCATGCTCTTCTTTCCAGCGTCTCCAATACAGCAAGAAACATGAGCATGCCCAGAAAAAAAGAACTGTGTTTCCAACTGATATGGACATTATCTAGTTGAACTCTGCTTATGAAACTGTAACAAACCACAGCATGTCTTACATAGATGCTCTTTAGTTAATAGTGAAAATCGTGTTGGGTTCGTGAACTGTGTAAATTCATTTGAGCCTAAAAACCCTGTGTTTACCGGAAATGAACTCTTGCCTGTCGGAAGACACAGAGGCTTTGGTTTCACTCCGTTTGTGAAGGGAAATTCACACCAGAGTTCTCATCCATGAAACACACTCTGTTTTATTGCAAGAAGCATCCTCTTCTTTCCAGGGTCTCCAATACAGCAAGAAACATGACATGCCCAGAAAAAAAGAACTGTGTTTCCAACTCATACGGACCTTATCAAGTTGAACTCTGCTTATGAAACAGTAATAAACCACAGTATGTCTTACATAGATGCTCTTTAGTTAAAAGTGAAAATCGTGTTGGGTTCGTGAACTGTTTAAAATCATTTGAGCCGAAAAATCCTGGTTTTACCAGAAATGAACTCTTGCTTGTAGGAAGACACAGAGCCTTTGGTTTAACTCTGTTTCTGATGGAAAATTCAAACTGGTGTTCTCATCCTTGAAACATACTCTGTTTTAACGGGAGAAACATGCTCTTCTTTCCAGTGTCTCTAATACAGCAAGAAACATGAGTATGCCCAGAATAAAAGAACTGTGTTTCCAACTGACATGGACATTATCTAGTTGAACTCTGCTTATGAAACTGTAACAATCCACAGCATGTGTTACATAGATGCTCTTTAGTTAATAGTGAAAAACGTGTTGGGTTTATGAACTGTGTAAATTCATTTGAGCCGAAAACCCTGTGTTTACCGGAAATGAACTCTTGCTTGTAGGAAGACACAGAGGCTTTGGTTTCACTCCGTTTCTGAAGGGCAATCCAGACCAGAGTTCTCATCCATGAAACACACTCTGTTTTAACGCAAGAAGCATCCTCTTCTTTCCAGGATCTCCAATACAGCAAGAAACATGAGCATGCCCAGAAAAAGAGAACTGTGTTTCCATCTCATAAGGACCATATCTAGTTCAACTCTGCTTATGAAACTGTAACAAACTACAGCATCTCTTACATAGATGCTCTGTAGTTAATAGTGAAAAACGTGTTGGGTTCGGGAACTGTGTAAATTCATTTGAGCCAAAAAACCCTGGTTTTACCGGAAATGAACTCTTGCTTGTAGGAAGACACCGATCCTTTGGTTTAACTCTGTTTCTAATGAAAAATTTACAGTGGTTCTCTCATCCTTGAAACATACACTGTTCTAACTGGAGAAGCATGCTCTTCTTTCCAGCGTCTCCAATACAGCAAGAAACATGAGCATGCCCAGAAAGAAAGAACTGTGTTTCCAACTGATACGGACATTATCTAGTTGAACTCTGCTTATGAAACTGTAACAAACCACAGCATGTGTTACATAGATGCTCTTGAGTTAATAGTGAAAAACGTGTTGGGTTTATGAACTGTGTAAATTCATTTGAGCTGAAAAACCCTGTGTTTACCGGAAACGAACTCTTGCTTGTCAGAAGACACAGAGGCTTTGGTTTCACTCCGTTTGTGAAGGGTAATTCAGACCAGAGTTCTCATCCATGAAACACACTCTGTTTTAACGCAAGAAGCATCCTCTTCTTTCCAGCGTTTCCAATACAGCAAGAAACATGAGCATGCCCAGAAAACAAGAACTGTGTTTCCAACTCATACTGACCTTATATAGTTGAACTCTCCTTATGAAAGTGTAACAAACCACAGCATCTCTTACATAGATGCTCTTTAGTTAATAGTGAAAACCGTGTTGGGTTCTTGAACTGTGTAAATTCATTTGAGCCCAAAAATCACTGGGCTTACCGGAAATGAAGTCTTGCTTGTAGGAAGACACAGAGCCTTTTGTTTAACTCCGTTTCTGATGGAAAGTTCAGACCGGTGTTGTCATCCATGAAACATACTCTGTTTTATTGCGAGAAGCATGCTCTTCTTTCCAGCGTCTCCAATACAGCAAGAAACATGAGCATGCCCAGAAAAAAAGAACTGTGTTTCCAACTGATACGGACATTATCTAGTTGAACTCTGCTTATGAAACTGTAACAAACCACAGCATGTCTTACATAGATGCTCTTTAGTTAATAGTGAAAATCGTGTTGGGTTCGTGAACTGTGTAAATTCATTTGAGCCTAAAAACCCTGTGTTTACCGGAAATGAACTCTTGCCTGTCGGAAGACACAGAGGCTTTGGTTTCACTCCGTTTGTGAAGGGAAATTCAGACCAGAGTTCTCATCCATGAAACACACTCTGTTTTAATGCAAGAAGCATCCTCTTCTTTCCAGGGTCTCCAATACAGCAAGAAACATGACATGCCCAGAAAAAAAGAACTGTGTTTCCAACTATACGTACCAATCTAGTTGAACTCTGCTTATGAAAGTGTAACAAACCACAGCATCTCTTACATAGATGCTCTTTAGTTAATAGTGAAAAACGTGTTGGGTTCTTGAACTGTGTAAATTCATTTGAGCCGAAAAATCACTGGGCTTACCAGAAATGAACTCTTGCTTGTAGGAAGACACAGAGCCTTTGGTATAACTCCGTTTCTGACGGATAGGTCAGACCGGTGTTTTCATCCATGAAACATACTCTGTTTTAACGCGAGAAGCTTGCTCTTCTTTCCAGGGTCTCCAATAGAGCAAGAAACTTGAGCATGCCCAGAAAAAAGAACTCTGTTTCCAACTGATACGGACATTATCTAGTTGAACTCTGCTTATGAAACTGTAACAAACCACAGCATGTCTTACATAGATGCTCTTTAGTTAATAGTGAAAATCATGTTGGGTTCGTGAACTGTGTAAATTCATTTGAGCCAAAAAACCCTTTGTTTACCGGAAATGAACTCTTGCTTGTCGGAAGACACAGAGGCTTTGGTTTCACTCCGTTTGTGAAGGGACATTCAGACCAGAGTTCTCATCCATGAAACACACTCTGATTTAACACAAGAAGCATCGTTTTCTTTCCAGCGTCTCCAATACAGCAAGAAACATGACATGCCCAGAAAAAAAGAACTGTGTTTCCAACTCATACGGACCAATCTAGTTGAACTCTGCTTATGAAAGTGTAACAAACCACAGCATCTCTTACATAGATGCTCTTTAGTTAATAGTGAAAAACGTGTTGGGTTCTTGAACTGTGTAAATTCATTTGAGCCGAAAAATCACTGGGCTTACCGGAAATGAACTCTTGCTTGTAGGAAGACACAGAGCCTTTGGTATAACTCCGTTTCTGACAGATAGGTCAGACCGGTGTTCTCATCCATGAAACATACTCTGTTTTAACGCGAGAAGCTTGCTCTTCTTTCCAGGGTCTCCAATACAGCAAGAAATATGAGCATGCCCAGAAAAAAAGAACTGTGTTTCCAACTGATTCGGACATTATCTAGTTGAACTCTGCTTATGAAACAGTAACAAACCACAGCATGTCTTACATAGATGCTCTTTAGTTAAAAGTGAAAATCGTGTTGGGTTCGTGAACTGTTTAAAATCATTTGAGCCGAAAAATCCTGGTTTTACCAGAAATGAACTCTTGCTTGTAGGAAGACACAGAGCCTTTGGTTTAACTCTGTTTCTGATGGAAAATTCAAACCGGTGTTCTCATCCTTGAAACATACTCTGTTTTAACGCGAGAAACATGCTCTTCTTTCCAGTGTCTCTAATACAGCAAGAAACATGAGTATGCCCAGAATAAAAGAACTGTGTTTCCAACTGACATGGACATTATCTAGTTGAACTCTGCTTATGAAACTGTAACAATCCACAGCATGTGTTACATAGATGCTCTTTAGTTAATAGTGAAAAACGTGTTGGGTTTATGAACTGTGTAAATTCATTTGAGCCGAAAACCCTGTGTTTACCGGAAATGAACTCTTGCTTGTAGGAAGACACAGAGGCTTTGGTTTCACTCCGTTTCTGAAGGGCAATCCAGACCAGAGTTCTCATCCATGAAACACACTCTGTTTTAACGCAAGAAGCATCCTCTTCTTTCCAGGATCTCCAATACAGCAAGAAACATGAGCATGCCCAGAAAAAGAGAACTGTGTTTCCATCTCATAAGGACCATATCTAGTTCAACTCTGCTTATGAAACTGTAACAAACTACAGCATCTCTTAAATAGATGCTCTGTAGTTAATAGTGAAAAACGTGTTGGGTTCGGGAACTGTGTAAATTCATTTGAGCCAAAAAACCCTGGTTTTACCGGAAATGAACTCTTGCTTGTAGGAAGACACCGATCCTTTGGTTTAACTCTGTTTCTAATGAAAAATTTACAGTGGTTCTCTCATCCTTGAAACATACACTGTTCTAACTGGAGAAGCATGCTCTTCTTTCCAGCGTCTCCAATACAGCAAGAAACATGAGCATGCCCAGAAAGAAAGAACTGTGTTTCCAACTGATATGGACATTATCTAGTTGAACTCTGCTTATGAAACTGTAACAAACCACAGCATGTGTTACATAGATGCTCTTGAGTTAATAGTGAAAAACGTGTTGGGTTTATGAACTGTGTAAATTCATTTGAGCTGAAAAACCCTGTGTTTACCGGAAACGAACTCTTGCTTGTCAGAAGACACAGAGGCTTTGGTATCACTCCGTTTGTGAAGGGTAATTCAGACCAGAGTTCTCATCCATGAAACACACTCTGTTTTAACGCAAGAAGCATCCTCTTCTTTCCAGCGTCTCCAATACAGCAAGAAACATGAGCATGCCCAGAAAACAAGAACTGTGTTTCCAACTCATACTGACCTTATATAGTTGAACTCTCCTTATGAAAGTGTAACAAACCACAGCATCTCTTACATAGATGCTCTTTAGTTAATAGTGAAAACCGTGTTGGGTTCTTGAACTGTGTAAATTCATTTGAGCCCAAAAATCACTGGGCTTACCGGAAATGAAGTCTTGCTTGTAGGAAGACACAGAGCCTTTTGTTTAACTCCGTTTCTGATGGAAAGTTCAGACCGGTGTTGTCATCCATGAAACATACTCTGTTTTATTGCGAGAAGCATGCTCTTCTTTCCAGCGTCTCCAATACAGCAAGAAACATGAGCATGCCCAGAAAAAAAGAACTGTGTTTCCAACTGATATGGACATTATCTAGTTGAACTCTGCTTATGAAACTGTAACAAACCACAGCATGTCTTACATAGATGCTCTTTAGTTAATAGTGAAAATCGTGTTGGGTTCGTGAACTGTGTAAATTCATTTGAGCCTAAAAACCCTGTGTTTACCGGAAATGAACTCTTGCCTGTCGGAAGACACAGAGGCTTTGGTTTCACTCCGTTTGTGAAGGGAAATTCACACCAGAGTTCTCATCCATGAAACACACTCTGTTTTATTGCAAGAAGCATCCTCTTCTTTCCAGGGTCTCCAATACAGCAAGAAACATGACATGCCCAGAAAAAAAGAACTGTGTTTCCAACTCATACGGACCTTATCAAGTTGAACTCTGCTTATGAAACAGTAATAAACCACAGCATGTCTTACATAGATGCTCTTTAGTTAAAAGTGAAAATCGTGTTGGGTTCGTGAACTGTTTAAAATCATTTGAGCCGAAAAATCCTGGTTTTACCAGAAATGAACTCTTGCTTGTAGGAAGACACAGAGCCTTTGGTTTAACTCTGTTTCTGATGGAAAATTCAAACTGGTGTTCTCATCCTTGAAACATACTCTGTTTTAACGCGAGAAACATGCTCTTCTTTCCAGTGTCTCTAATACAGCAAGAAACATGAGTATGCCCAGAATAAAAGAACTGTGTTTCCAACTGACATGGACATTATCTAGTTGAACTCTGCTTATGAAACTGTAACAATCCACAGCATGTGTTACATAGATGCTCTTTAGTTAATAGTGAAAAACGTGTTGGGTTTATGAACTGTGTAAATTCATTTGAGCCGAAAACCCTGTGTTTACCGGAAATGAACTCTTGCTTGTAGGAAGACACAGAGGCTTTGGTTTCACTCCGTTTCTGAAGGGCAATCCAGACCAGAGTTCTCATCCATGAAACACACTCTGTTTTAACGCAAGAAGCATCCTCTTCTTTCCAGGATCTCCAATACAGCAAGAAACATGAGCATGCCCAGAAAAAGAGAACTGTGTTTCCATCTCATAAGGACCATATCTAGTTCAACTCTGCTTATGAAACTGTAACAAACTACAGCATCTCTTACATAGATGCTCTGTAGTTAATAGTGAAAAACGTGTTGGGTTCGGGAACTGTGTAAATTCATTTGAGCCAAAAAACCCTGGTTTTACCGGAAATGAACTCTTGCTTGTAGGAAGACACTGATCCTTTGGTTTAACTCTGTTTCTAATGAAAAATTTACAGTGGTTCTCTCATCCTTGAAACATACACTGTTCTAACTGGAGAAGCATGCTCTTCTTTCCAGCGTCTCCAATACAGCAAGAAACATGAGCATGCCCAGAAAGAAAGAACTGTGTTTCCAACTGATACGGACATTATCTAGTTGAACTCTGCTTATGAAACTGTAACAAACCACAGCATGTGTTACATAGATGCTCTTGAGTTAATAGTGAAAAACGTGTTGGGTTTATGAACTGTGTAAATTCATTTGAGCTGAAAAACCCTGTGTTTACCGGAAACGAACTCTTGCTTGTCAGAAGACACAGAGGCTTTGGTTTCACTCCGTTTGTGAAGGGTAATTCAGACCAGAGTTCTCATCCATGAAACACACTCTGTTTTAACGCAAGAAGCATCCTCTTCTTTCCAGCGTTTCCAATACAGCAAGAAACATGAGCATGCCCAGAAAACAAGAACTGTGTTTCCAACTCATACTGACCTTATATAGTTGAACTCTCCTTATGAAAGTGTAACAAACCACAGCATCTCTTACATAGATGCTCTTTAGTTAATAGTGAAAACCGTGTTGGGTTCTTGAACTGTGTAAATTCATTTGAGCCCAAAAATCACTGGGCTTACCGGAAATGAAGTCTTGCTTGTAGGAAGACACAGAGCCTTTTGTTTAACTCCGTTTCTGATGGAAAGTTCAGACCGGTGTTGTCATCCATGAAACATACTCTGTTTTATTGCGAGAAGCATGCTCTTCTTTCCAGCGTCTCCAATACAGCAAGAAACATGAGCATGCCCAGAAAAAAAGAACTGTGTTTCCAACTGATACGGACATTATCTAGTTGAACTCTGCTTATGAAACTGTAACAAACCACAGCATGTCTTACATAGATGCTCTTTAGTTAATAGTGAAAATCGTGTTGGGTTCGTGAACTGTGTAAATTCATTTGAGCCTAAAAACCCTGTGTTTACCGGAAATGAACTCTTGCCTGTCGGAAGACACAGAGGCTTTGGTTTCACTCCGTTTGTGAAGGGAAATTCACACCAGAGTTCTCATCCATGAAACACACTCTGTTTTAATGCAAGAAGCATCCTCTTCTTTCCAGGGTCTCCAATACAGCAAGAAACATGACATGCCCAGAAAAAAAGAACTGTGTTTCCAACTCATACGGACCTTATCAAGTTGAACTCTGCTTATGAAACTGTAACAAACTACAACATCTCTTACATAGGTGCTCTGTAGTTAATAGTGAAAAACCTGTTGGGTTCGTGAACTGTGTAAATTCATTTGAGACGAAAAACCATGGGTTTACCGGAAATGAAATCTTGCTTTTAGGAAGACACAGAGCCTTTGGTTTTACTCTGTTTCTCATGGAAAATTCAGACCGGTGTTCTCATCCTTCAAACATACTCTGTTTTAACGCGAGAAGCATGCTGTTCTTTCCAGCGTCTCCAATACAGCAAGAAACATGAGCATGCCCAGAAAGAAAGAACTGTGTTTCCAACTGATACGGACATTATCTAGTTGAACTCTGCTTATGAAACTGTAACAAACCACAGCATGTGTTACATAGATGCTCTTTAGTTAATAGTGAAAAACGTGTTGGGTTTCTGAACTGTGTAAATTCATTTGAGCCAAAAAACCCTGTGTTTACCGGAAATGAACTCTTGCTTGTCGGAAACACAGAGGCTTTGGTTTCACTCCGTTTGTGAAGGGACATTCAGACCAGAGTTCTCATCCATGAAACACACTCTGTTTTAACGCAAGAAGCATCCTCTTCTTTCCAGCGTCTCCAATACAGCAAGAAACATGACATGCCCAGAAAAAAAGAACTGTGTTTCCAACTATACGTACCAATCTTGTTGAACTCTGCTTATGAAAGTGTAACAAACCACAGCATCTCTTACATAGATGCTCTTTAGTTAATAGTGAAAACCGTGTTGGGTTCTTGAACTGTGTAAATTCATTTGAGCCCAAAAATCACTGGGCTTACCGGAAATGAAGTCTTGCTTGTAGGAAGACACAGAGCCTTTTGTTTAACTCCGTTTCTGATGGAAAGTTCAGACCGGTGTTGTCATCCATGAAACATACTCTGTTTTATTGCGAGAAGCATGCTCTTCTTTCCAGCGTCTCCAATACAGCAAGAAACATGAGCATGCCCAGAAAAAAAGAACTGTGTTTCCAACTGATATGGACATTATCTAGTTGAACTCTGCTTATGAAACTGTAACAAACCACAGCATGTCTTACATAGATGCTCTTTAGTTAATAGTGAAAATCGTGTTGGGTTCGTGAACTGTGTAAATTCATTTGAGCCTAAAAACCCTGTGTTTACCGGAAATGAACTCTTGCCTGTCGGAAGACACAGAGGCTTTGGTTTCACTCCGTTTGTGAAGGGAAATTCACACCAGAGTTCTCATCCATGAAACACACTCTGTTTTATTGCAAGAAGCATCCTCTTCTTTCCAGGGTCTCCAATACAGCAAGAAACATGACATGCCCAGAAAAAAAGAACTGTGTTTCCAACTCATACGGACCTTATCAAGTTGAACTCTGCTTATGAAACAGTAATAAACCACAGCATGTCTTACATAGATCCTCTTTAGTTAAAAGTGAAAATCGTGTTGGGTTCGTGAACTGTTTAAAATCATTTGAGCCGAAAAATCCTGGTTTTACCAGAAATGAACTCTTGCTTGTAGGAAGACACAGAGCCTTTGGTTTAACTCTGTTTCTGATGGAAAATTCAAACTGGTGTTCTCATCCTTGAAACATACTCTGTTTTAACGCGAGAAACATGCTCTTCTTTCCAGTGTCTCTAATACAGCAAGAAACATGAGTATGCCCAGAATAAAAGAACTGTGTTTCCAACTGACATGGACATTATCTAGTTGAACTCTGCTTATGAAACTGTAACAATCCACAGCATGTGTTACATAGATGCTCTTTAGTTAATAGTGAAAAACGTGTTGGGTTTATGAACTGTGTAAATTCATTTGAGCCGAAAACCCTGTGTTTACCGGAAATGAACTCTTGCTTGTAGGAAGACACAGAGGCTTTGGTTTCACTCCGTTTCTGAAGGGCAATCCAGACCAGAGTTCTCATCCATGAAACACACTCTGTTTTAACGCAAGAAGCATCCTCTTCTTTCCAGGATCTCCAATACAGCAAGAAACATGAGCATGCCCAGAAAAAGAGAACTGTGTTTCCATCTCATAAGGACCATATCTAGTTCAACTCTGCTTATGAAACTGTAACAAACTACAGCATCTCTTACATAGATGCTCTGTAGTTAATAGTGAAAAACGTGTTGGGTTCGGGAACTGTGTAAATTCATTTGAGCCAAAAAACCCTGGTTTTACCGGAAATGAACTCTTGCTTGTAGGAAGACACCGATCCTTTGGTTTAACTCTGTTTCTAATGAAAAATTTACAGTGGTTCTCTCATCCTTGAAACATACACTGTTCTAACTGGAGAAGCATGCTCTTCTTTCCAGCGTCTCCAATACAGCAAGAAACATGAGCATGCCCAGAAAGAAAGAACTGTGTTTCCAACTGATACGGACATTATCTAGTTGAACTCTGCTTATGAAACTGTAACAAACCACAGCATGTGTTACATAGATGCTCTTGAGTTAATAGTGAAAAACGTGTTGGGTTTATGAACTGTGTAAATTCATTTGAGCTGAAAAACCCTGTGTTTACCGGAAACGAACTCTTGCTTGTCAGAAGACACAGAGGCTTTGGTTTCACTCCGTTTGTGAAGGGTAATTCAGACCAGAGTTCTCATCCATGAAACACACTCTGTTTTAACGCAAGAAGCATCCTCTTCTTTCCAGCGTTTCCAATACAGCAAGAAACATGAGCATGCCCAGAAAACAAGAACTGTGTTTCCAACTCATACTGACCTTATATAGTTGAACTCTCCTTATGAAAGTGTAACAAACCACAGCATCTCTTACATAGATGCTCTTTAGTTAATAGTGAAAACCGTGTTGGGTTCTTGAACTGTGTAAATTCATTTGAGCCCAAAAATCACTGGGCTTACCGGAAATGAAGTCTTGCTTGTAGGAAGACACAGAGCCTTTTGTTTAACTCCGTTTCTGATGGAAAGTTCAGACCGGTGTTGTCATCCATGAAACATACTCTGTTTTATTGCGAGAAGCATGCTCTTCTTTCCAGCGTCTCCAATACAGCAAGAAACATGAGCATGCCCAGAAAAAAAGAACTGTGTTTCCAACTGATACGGACATTATCTAGTTGAACTCTGCTTATGAAACTGTAACAAACCACAGCATGTCTTACATAGATGCTCTTTAGTTAATAGTGAAAATCGTGTTGGGTTCGTGAACTGTGTAAATTCATTTGAGCCTAAAAACCCTGTGTTTACCGGAAATGAACTCTTGCCTGTCGGAAGACACAGAGGCTTTGGTTTCACTCCGTTTGTGAAGGGAAATTCACACCAGAGTTCTCATCCATGAAACACACTCTGTTTTAATGCAAGAAGCATCCTCTTCTTTCCAGGGTCTCCAATACAGCAAGAAACATGACATGCCCAGAAAAAAAGAACTGTGTTTCCAACTCATACGGACCTTATCAAGTTGAACTCTGCTTATGAAACTGTAACAAACTACAACATCTCTTACATAGGTGCTCTGTAGTTAATAGTGAAAAACCTGTTGGGTTCGTGAACTGTGTAAATTCATTTGAGACGAAAAACCATGGGTTTACCGGAAATGAAATCTTGCTTTTAGGAAGACACAGAGCCTTTGGTTTTACTCTGTTTCTCATGGAAAATTCAGACCGGTGTTCTCATCCTTCAAACATACTCTGTTTTAACGCGAGAAGCATGCTGTTCTTTCCAGCGTCTGCAATACAGCAAGAAACATGAGCATGCCCAGAAAGAAAGAACTGTGTTTCCAACTGATACGGACATTATCTAGTTGAACTCTGCTTATGAAACTGTAACAAACCACAGCATGTGTTACATAGATGCTCTTTAGTTAATAGTGAAAAACGTGTTGGGTTTCTGAACTGTGTAAATTCATTTGAGCCAAAAAACCCTGTGTTTACCGGAAATGAACTCTTGCTTGTCGGAAACACAGAGGCTTTGGTTTCACTCCGTTTGTGAAGGGACATTCAGACCAGAGTTCTCATCCATGAAACACACTCTGTTTTAACGCAAGAAGCATCCTCTTCTTTCCAGCGTCTCCAATACAGCAAGAAACATGACATGCCCAGAAAAAAAGAACTGTGTTTCCAACTATACGTACCAATCTTGTTGAACTCTGCTTATGAAAGTGTAACAAACCACAGCATCTCTTACATAGATGCTCTTTAGTTAATAGTGAAAAACGTGTTGGATTCTTGAACTGTGTAAATTCATTTGAGCCGAAAAATCACTGGGCTTACCAGAAATGAACTCTTGCTTGTAGGAAGACACAGAGCCTTTGGTATAACTCCGTTTCTGACGGATAGGTCAGACCGGTGTTTTCATCCATGAAACATACTCTGTTTTAACGCGAGAAGCTTGCTCTTCTTTCCAGGGTCTCCAATAGAGCAAGAAACTTGAGCATGCCCAGAAAAAAGAACTCTGTTTCCAACTGATACGGACATTATCTAGTTGAACTCTGCTTATGAAACTGTAACAAACCACAGCATGTCTTACATAGATGCTCTTTAGTTAATAGTGAAAATCATGTTGGGTTCGTGAACTGTGTAAATTCATTTGAGCCAAAAAACCCTTTGTTTACCGGAAATGAACTCTTGCTTGTCGGAAGACACAGAGGCTTTGGTTTCACTCCGTTTGTGAAGGGACATTCAGACCAGAGTTCTCATCCATGAAACACACTCTGATTTAACACAAGAAGCATCCTTTTCTTTCCAGCGTCTCCAATACAGCAAGAAACATGACATGCCCAGAAAAAAAGAACTGTGTTTCCAACTCATACGGACCAATCTAGTTGAACTCTGCTTATGAAAGTGTAACAAACCACAGCATCTCTTACATAGATGCTCTTTAGTTAATAGTGAAAAACGTGTTGGGTTCTTGAACTGTGTAAATTCATTTGAGCCGAAAAATCACTGGGCTTACCGGAAATGAACTCTTGCTTGTAGGAAGACACAGAGCCTTTGGTATAACTCCGTTTCTGACAGATAGGTCAGACCGGTGTTCTCATCCATGAAACATACTCTGTTTTAACGCGAGAAGCTTGCTCTTCTTTCCAGGGTCTCCAATACAGCAAGAAACTTGAGCATGCCCAGAAAAAAGAACTCTGTTTCCAACTGATAAGGACATTATCTAGTTGAACTCTGCTTATGAAACTGTAACAAACCACAGCATGTCTTACATAGATGCTCTTTAGTTAATAGTGAAAATCGTGTTGGGTTCGTGAACTGTGTAAATTCATTTGAGCCAAAAAACCCTGGGTTTACAGGAAATGAACTCTTTCTTGTAGGAAGAAACAGAGTCTTTGTTTTAACTCTGTTTCTGATGGAAAATTCACAGTGGTTTTCTCTCCTTGAAACATACTCTGTTTTAACTGGAGAAGCATGCTCTTCTTTCCAGCGTCTGCAGTACAGCAAGAAACATGAGCATGTCCAGAAAGAAAGAACTGTGTTTCCAACTGATATGGACATTATCTAGTTGAACTCTGCTTATGAAACTGTAACAAACCACAGCATGTGTTACATACATGCTCTTTAGTTAATAGTGAAAAACGTGTTGGGTTTATGAACTGTGTAAATTCATTTGAGCCGAAAAACCCTGTGTTTTCCAGTAATGAACTCTTGCCTGTCGGAAGACACAGAGGCTTTGGTTTCACTCCGTTTGTGAAGGGAAATTCAGACTAGAGTTCTCATCCATGAAACACACTCTGTTTTAATGCAAGAAGCATCCTCTTCTTTCCAGGGTCTCCAATACAGCAAGAAACATGAGCATGCCCAGAAAAAATGAACTGTGTTTCCAACTCATACGTACCATATCTAGTTGAACTCTGCTTAAGAAAGTGTAACAAACTACATCATCTCTTACATAGATGCTCTGTAGTTAATAGTGAAAAACGTGTTGGGTTCGTGAACTGTTTAAATTCATATGAGCCGAAAAACCCTGGTTTTACCGGAAATGAACTCTTGCTTGTAGGAAGACACAGAGCCTTTGGTTTCCTCTGTTTCTGATGGAAAATTCAGACCGGTGTTATCATCCTTGAAACATACTCTGTTTTAACGCGAGAAGCATGCTCTTCTTTCCAGCGTCTGCAATACAGCAAGAAACATGAGCATGCCCAGAAAGAAAGAACTGTGTTTCCAACTGATACAGACATTATCTAGTTAAAGTCTGCTTATGAAACTGTAGCAAACCACAGCATGTGTTACATAGATGCTCTATAGTTAATAGTGAAAAACGTGTTGGGTTTCTGAACTGTGTAAATTCATTTGAGCCGAAAAACCCTGTGTTTACCGGAAATGAACTCTTGCTTGTCGGAAGACACAGAGGCTTTGGTTTCACTCCCTTTGTGAAGGGAAATTCAGAGCAGAGTTCTCATCCATGAAACACACTCTGTTTTAACGCAAGAAGCATCCTCTTCTTTCCAGCGTCTCCAATTCAGCAAGAAACATGAGCATGCCCAGAAAAAAAGAACTGTGTTGCCAACTCATACGGACCTTATCTAGTTGAACTCTCCTTATGAAAGTGTAACAAAGCACAGCATCTCTTACATAGATGCTCTTTAGTTAATAGTGAAAAACGTGTTGGGTTCTTGAACTGTGTAAATTCATTTGAGCCGAAAAATCACTGGGCTTACCGGAAATGAAGTCTTGCTTGTAGGAAGACACAGCGCCTTTTGTTTAACTCCGTTTCTGATGTAAAGTTCAGACCGGTGTTCTCATCCATGAAACATACTCTGTTTTAACGCGAGAAGCATGCTCTTCTTTCCAGCGTCTCCAATACAGCAAGAAATATGAGCATGCCCAGAAAAAAGAACTGTGTTTCCAACTGATTCGGACATTATCTAGTTGAACTCTGCTTATGAAACAGTAACAAACCACAGCATGTCTTACATAGATGCTCTTTAGTTAAAAGTGAAAATCGTGTTGGGTTCGTGAACTGTTTAAATTCATTTGAGCCGAAAAATCCTGGTTTTACCAGAAACGAACTCTTGCTTGTAGGAAGACACAGAGCCTTTGGTTTAACTCTGTTCCTGATGGAAAATTCAAACCGGTGTTCTCATCCTTGAAACATACTCTGTTTTAACGCGAGAAACATGCTCTTCTTTCCAGTGTCTCTAATACAGCAAGAAACATGAGTATGCCCAGAATAAAAGAACTGTGTTTCCAACTGACATGGACATTATCTAGTTGAACTCTGCTTATGAAACTGTAACAATCCACAGCATGTGTTACATAGATGCTCTTTAGTTAATAGTGAAAAACGTGTTGGGTTTATGAACTGTGTAAATTCATTTGAGCCGAAAACCCTGTGTTTACCGGAAATGAACTCTTGCTTGTAGGAAGACACAGAGGCTTTGGTTTCACTCCGTTTCTGAAGGGCAATCCAGACCAGAGTTCTCATCCATGAAACACACTCTGTTTTAACGCAAGAAGCATCCTCTTCTTTCCAGGATCTCCAATACAGCAAGAAACATGAGCATGCCCAGAAAAAGAGAACTGTGTTTCCATCTCATACGGACCATATCTAGTTCAACTCTGCTTATGAAACTGTAACAAACTACAGCATCTCTTACATAGATGCTCTGTAGTTAATAGTGAAAATCGTGTTGGGTTCGTGAACTGTGTAAATTCATTTGAGCCAAAAAACCCTGGTTTTACCGGAAATGAACTCTTGCTTGTAGGAAGACACCGATCCTTTGGTTTAACTCTGTTTCTAATGGAAAATTTACAGTGGTTTTCTCATCCTTGAAACATACACTGTTTTAACTGGAGAAGCATGCTCTTCTTTCCAGCGTCTCCAATACAGCAAGAAACATGAGCATGCCCAGAAAGAAAGAACTGTGTTTCCAACTGATACGGACATTATCTAGTTGAACTCTGCTTATGAAACTGTAACAAACCACAGCATGTGTTACATAGATGCTCTTGAGTTAATAGTGAAAAACGTGTTGGGTTTATGAACTGTGTAAATTCATTTTAGCTGAAAAACCCTGTGTTTACTGCAAATGAACTCTTGCTTGTCAGAAGACACAGAGGCTTTGGTTTCACTCCGTTTGTAAAGGGTAATTCAGACCAGAGTTCTCATCCATGAAACAAACTCTGTTTTAACGCAAGAAGCATCCTCTTCTTTCCAGCGTCTCCAATACAGCAAGAAACATGAGCATGCCCAGAAAACAAGAACTGTGTTTCCAACTCATACTGACCTTATATAGTTGAACTCTCCTTATGAAAGTGTAACAAACCACAGCATCTCTTACATAGATGCTCTTTAGTTAATAGTGAAAAACGTGTTGGGTTCTTGAACTGTGTAAATTCATTTGAGCCCAAAAATCACTGGGCTTACCGGAAATGAAGTCTTGCTTGTAGGAAGACACAGAGCCTTTTGTTTAACTCCGTTTCTGATGGAAAGTTCAGACCGGTGTTGTCATCCATGAAACACACTCTGTTTTAACGCAAGAAGCATGCTCTTCTTTCCAGCGTCTCCAATACAGCAAGAAACATGAGCATGCCCAGAAAAAAAGAACTGTGTTTCCAACTGATACGGACATTATCTAGTTGAACTCTGCTTATGAAAGTGTAACAAACCACAGCATGTCTTACATAGATGCTCTTTAGTTAATAGTGAAAATCGTGTTGGGTTCATGAACTGTGTAAATTCATTTGAGCAGAAAAACCCTGGGTTTACCGGAAATGAACTCTTGCTTGTAGGAAGACACAGAGCCTTTGGTTTAACTCTGTTTCTAATGAAAAATTCACTCTGGTGTCCTCATCCTTGAAACATACTCTGTTTTAATGCGAGAAGCATGCTCTTCTTTCCAGCGTCTCCAATACAGCAAGAAACTTGAGCATGCCCAGAAAGAAAGAACTGTGTTTCCATCTCATACGGACCATATCTAGTTGAACTCTGCTTATGAAAGTGTAACAAACTACAGCATCTCTTACATAGATATTCTGTAGTTAATAGTGAAAAACATGTTGGGTTCGTGAACTGTGTAAATTCATTTGAGCCGAAAAACCATGGGTTTACCGGAAATGAACTCTTGCTTGTAGGAAGACACAGATCCTTTGGTTTTAATCTGTTTCTGATGGAAAATTCAGACCCGTGTTCTCATCCTTCAAACATACTCTGTTTTAACTCGAGAAGCATGCTTTTCTTTCCAGCGTCTGCAATACAGCAAGAAACATGAGCATGCCCAGAAAGAAAGAACTGTGTTTCCAACTGATACGGACATTATCTAGTTGAACTCTGCTTATGAAACTGTAACAAACCACAGCATGTGTTACATAGATGCTCTTTAGTTAATAGTGAAAAACGTGTTGGGTTTCTGAACTGTGTAAATTCATTTGAGCCGAAAAACCCTGTGTTTACCGGAAATGAACTCTTGCTTGTAGGAAGAAACAGAGGCTTTGGTTTCACTCCGTTTGTGAAGGGAAAATCAGACCAGAGTTCTCATCCATTAAACAAACTCTGTTTTAACGCAAGAAGCATCCTCTTCTTTCCAGCGTCTCCAATACAGCAAGAAACATGAGCATGCCCAGAAAAAAAGAACTGTGTTGCCAACTCATACGGACCTTATCTAGTTGAACTCTCCTTATGAAAGTGTAACAAAGCACAGCATCTCTTACATAGATGCTCTTTAGTTAATAGTGAAAAACGTGTTGGGTTCTTGAACTGTGTAAATTCATTTGAGCCGAAAAATCACTGGGCTTACCGGAAATGAAGTCTTGCTTGTAGGAAGACACAGCGCCTTTTTTTAACTCCGGTTCTGATGTAAAGTTCAGACCGGTGTTCTCATCCATGAAACATACTCTGTTTTAACGCGAGAAGCATGCTCTTCTTTCCAGCGTCTCCAATACAGCAAGAAATATGAGCATGCCCAGAAAAAAAGAACTGTGTTTCCAACTGATTCGGACATTATCTAGTTGAACTCTGCTTATGAAACTGTAACAAACCACAGCATGTCTTACATAGATGCTCTTTAGTTAAAAGTGAAAATCATGTTGGGTTCGTGAACTGTTTAAATTCATTTGAGCCGAAAAATCCTGGTTTTACCAGAAATGAACTCTTGCTTGTAGGAAGACACAGAGCCTTTGGTTTAACTCTGTTTCTGATGGAAAATTCAAACCGGTGTTCTCATCCTTGAAACATACTCTGTTTTAACGCGAGAAACATGCTCTTCTTTCCAGTGTCTATAATACAGCAAGAAACATGAGTATGCCCAGAATAAAAGAACTGTGTTTCCAACTGACACGGACATTATCTAGTTGAACTCTGCTTATGAAACTGTAACAATCCACAGCATGTGTTACATAGATGCTCTTTAGTTAATAGTTAAAAACGTGTTGGGTTTATGAACTGTGTAAATTCATTTGAGCCGAAAACCCTGTGTTTACCGGAAAAGAACTCTTGCTTGTAGGAAGACACAGAGGCTTTGGTTTCACTCCGTTTCTGAAGGGCAATCCAGACCAGAGTTCTCATCCATGAAACACACTCTGTTTTAACGCAAGAAGCATCCTCTTCTTTCCAGGATCTCCAATACAGCAAGAAACATGAGCATGCCCAGAAAAAGAGAACTGTGTTTCCCTCTCATACGGACCATATCTAGTTCAACTCTGCTTATGAAACTGTAACAAACTACAGCATCTCTTACATAGATGCTCTGTAGTTAATAGTGAAAAACGTGTTGGGTTCGGGAACTGTGTAAATTCATTTGAGCCCAAAAATCACTGGGCTTACCAGAAATGAAGTCTTGCTTGTAGGAAGACACAGAGCCTTTTGTTTAACTCCGTTTCTGATGGAAAGTTCAGACCGGTGTTGTCATCCATGAAACACACTCTGTTTTATCGCAAGAAGCATGCTCTTCTTTCCAGCGTCTCCAATACAGCAAGAAACATGAGCATGCCCAGAAAAAAAGAACTGTGTTTCCAACTGATACGGACATTATCTAGTTGAACTCTGCTTATGAAACTGTAACAAACCACAGCATGTCTTACATAGATGCTCTTTAGTTAATAGTGAAAATCGTGTTGGGTTCATGAACTGTGTAAATTCATTTGAGCAGAAAAACCCTGGGTTTACCGGAAATGAACTCTTGCTTGTAGGAAGACACAGAGCCTTTGGTTTAACTCTGTTTCTAATGAAAAATTAACTCTGGTGTCCTCATCCTTGAAACATACTCTGTTTTAATGCGAGAAGCATGCTCTTCTTTCCAGCGTCTCCAATACAGCAAGAAATTTGAGCATGCCAAGAAAGAAAGAACTGTGTTTCCATCTCATACGGACCATATCTAGTTGAACTCTGCTTATGAAAGTGTAACAAACTACAGCATCTCTTACATAGATATTCTGTAGTTAATAGTGAAAAACATGTTGGGTTCGTGAACTGTGTAAATTCATTTGAGCCGAAAAACCATGGGTTTACCGGAAATGAACTCTTGCTTGTAGGAAGACACAGATCCTTTGGTTTTAATCTGTTTCTGATGGAAAATTCAGACCGGTGTTCTCATCCTTCAAACATACTCTGTTTTAACGCGAGAAGCATGCTCTTCTTTCCAGCGTCTGCAATACAGCAAGAAACATGAGCATGCCCAGAAAGAAAGAACTGTGTTTCCAACTGATACGGACATTATCTAGTTGAACTCTGCTTATGAAACTGTAACAAACCACAGCATGTGTTACATAGATGCTCTTTAGTTAATAGTGAAAAACGTGTTGGGTTTCTGAACTGTGTAAATTCATTTGAGCCGAAAAACCCTGTGTTTACCGGAAATGAACTCTTGCTTGTCAGAAGACACAGAGGCTTTGGTTTCACTCCGTTTGTGAAGGGAAAATCAGACCAGAGTTCTCATCCATTAAACAAACTCTGTTTTAACGCAAGAAGCATCCTCTTCTTTCCAGCGTCTCCAATACAGCAAGAAACATGAGCATGCCCAGAAAAAAAGAACTGTGTTTCCAACTCATACGGACCTTATCTAGTTGAACTCTCCTTATGAAAGTGTAACAAACCACAGCATCTCTTACATAGATGCTCTTTAGTTAATAGTGAAAAACGTGTTGGGTTCTTGAACTGTGTAAATTCATTTGAGCCCAAAAATCACTGGGCTTACCCGAAATGAAGTCTTGCTTGTAGGAAGACACAGAGCCATTTGTTTAACTCCGTTTCTGATGGAAAGTTCAGACCGGTGTTGTCATCCATGAAACATACTCTGTTTTAACGCGAGAAGCATGCTCTTCTTTCCAGCGTCTCCAATACAGCAAGAAACATGAGCATGCCCAGAGAAAAAGAACTGTGTTTCCAACTGAAACGGACATTATCTAGTTGAACTCTGCTTATGAAACTGTAACAAACCACAGCATGTCTTACATAGATGCTCTTTAGTTAATAGTGAAAATCGTGTTGGGTTCGTGAACTGTGTAAATTCATTTGAGCAGAAAAACCCTGGGATTACCGGAAATGAACTCTTGCTTATAGGAAGACACAGAGCCTTTGGTTTAACTCTGTTTCTGATGGAAAATTCACACCGGTGTTCTCATCCTTGAAACATACCCTGTTTTAATGCGAGAAGCATGCTCTTCTTTCCAGCGTCTCCAATACAGCAAGAAACATGAGCATGCCCAGAAAGAAAGAACTGTGTTTCCAACTGATACGGACATTATCTAGTTGAACTCTGCTTATGACTGTAACAAACCACAGCATGTTTTATATAGATGCTCTTTAGTTAATAGTGAAAAACGTGTTGGGTTTATGAACTGTGTAAATTCATTTGAGCCGAAAAAACCTGTGTTTACCGGAAATGAACTCTTGCCTGTCGGAAGACACAGAGGCTTTGGTTTCACTCCGTTTCTGAAGGGCAATCCAGACCAGAGTTCTCATCCATGAAACACACTCTGTTTTAACGCAAGAAGCATCCTCTTCTTTCCAGGATCTCCAATACAGCAAGAAACATGAGCATGCCCAGAAAAAGAGAACTGTGTTTCCCTCTCATACGGACCATATCTAGTTCAACTCTGCTTATGAAACTGTAACAAACTACAGCATCTCTTACATAGATGCTCTGTAGTTAATAGTGAAAAACGTGTTGGGTTCGGGAACTGTGTAAATTCATTTGAGCCAAAAAACCCTGGTTTTACTGGAAATGAACTCTTGCTTGTAGGAAGACACCGATCCTTTGGTTTAACTCTGTTTCTAATGGAAAATTTACAGTGGTTTTCTCATCCTTGAAACATACACTGTTTTAACTGGAGAAGCATGCTCTTCTTTCCAGCGTCTCCAATACAGCAAGAAACATGAGCATGCCCAGAAAGAAAGAACTGTGTTTCCAACTGATACGGACATTATCTAGTTGAACTCTGCTTATGAAACTGTAACAAACCACAGCATGTGTTACATAGATGCTCTTGAGTTAATAGTGAAAAACGTGTTGGGTTTATGAACTGTGTAAATTCATTTTAGCTGAAAAACCCTGTGTTTACTGCAAATGAACTCTTGCTTGTCAGAAGACACAGAGGCTTTGGTTTCACTCCGTTTGTAAAGGGTAATTCAGACCAGAGTTCTCATCCATGAAACAAACTCTGTTTTAACGCAAGAAGCATCCTCTTCTTTCCAGCGTCTCCAATACAGCAAGAAACATGAGCATGCCCAGAAAACAAGAACTGTGTTTCCAACTCATACTGACCTTATATAGTTGAACTCTCCTTATGAAAGTGTAACAAACCACAGCATCTCTTACATAGATGCTCTTTAGTTAATAGTGAAAAACGTGTTGGGTTCTTGAACTGTGTAAATTCATTTGAGCCCAAAAATCACTGGGCTTACCGGAAATGAAGTCTTGCTTGTAGGAAGACACAGAGCCTTTTGTTTAACTCCGTTTCTGATGGAAAGTTCAGACCGGTGTTGTCATCCATGAAACACACTCTGTTTTAACGCAAGAAGCATGCTCTTCTTTCCAGCGTCTCCAATACAGCAAGAAACATGAGCATGCCCAGAAAAAAAGAACTGTGTTTCCAACTGATACGGACATTATCTAGTTGAACTCTGCTTATGAAAGTGTAACAAACCACAGCATGTCTTACATAGATGCTCTTTAGTTAATAGTGAAAATCGTGTTGGGTTCATGAACTGTGTAAATTCATTTGAGCAGAAAAACCCTGGGTTTACCGGAAATGAACTCTTGCTTGTAGGAAGACACAGAGCCTTTGGTTTAACTCTGTTTCTAATGAAAAATTCACTCTGGTGTCCTCATCCTTGAAACATACTCTGTTTTAATGCGAGAAGCATGCTCTTCTTTCCAGCGTCTCCAATACAGCAAGAAACTTGAGCATGCCCAGAAAGAAAGAACTGTGTTTCCATCTCATACGGACCATATCTAGTTGAACTCTGCTTATGAAAGTGTAACAAACTACAGCATCTTTTACATAGATATTCTGTAGTTAATAGTGAAAAACATGTTGGGTTCGTGAACTGTGTAAATTCATTTGAGCCGAAAAACCATGGGTTTACCGGAAATGAACTCTTGCTTGTAGGAAGACACAGATCCTTTGGTTTTAATCTGTTTCTGATGGAAAATTCAGACCCGTGTTCTCATCCTTCAAACATACTCTGTTTTAACTCGAGAAGCATGCTTTTCTTTCCAGCGTCTGCAATACAGCAAGAAACATGAGCATGCCCAGAAAGAAAGAACTGTGTTTCCAACTGATACGGACATTATCTAGTTGAACTCTGCTTATGAAACTGTAACAAACCACAGCATGTGTTACATAGATGCTCTTTAGTTAATAGTGAAAAACGTGTTGGGTTTATGAACTGTGAAAATTCATTTGAGCCAAAAAACCCTGTGTTTACCGGAAATGAACTCTTGCTTGTAGGAAGAAACAGAGGCTTTGGTTTCACTCCGTTTGTGAAGGGAAAATCAGACCAGAGTTCTCATCCATTAAACAAACTCTGTTTTAACGCAAGAAGCATCCTCTTCTTTCCAGCGTCTCCAATACAGCAAGAAACATGAGCATGCCCAGAAAAAAAGAACTGTGTTGCCAACTCATACGGACCTTATCTAGTTGAACTCTCCTTATGAAAGTGTAACAAACCACAGCATCTCTTACATAGATGCTCTTTAGTTAATAGTGAAAAACGTGTTGGGTTCTTGAACTGTGTAAATTCATTTGAGCCGAAAAATCACTGGGCTTACCAGAAATGAAGTCTTGCTTGTAGGAAGACACAGCGCCTTTTTTTAACTCCGGTTCTGATGTAAAGTTCAGACCGGTGTTCTCATCCATGAAACATACTCTGTTTTAACGCGAGAAGCATGCTCTTCTTTCCAGCGTCTCCAATACAGCAAGAAATATGAGCATGCCCAGAAAAAAAGAACTGTGTTTCCAACTGATTCGGACATTATCTAGTTGAACTCTGCTTATGAAACTGTAACAAACCACAGCATGTCTTACATAGATGCTCTTTAGTTAAAAGTGAAAATCGTGTTGGGTTCGTGAACTGTTTAAATTCATTTGAGCCGAAAAATCCTGGTTTTACCAGAAATGAACTCTTGCTTGTAGGAAGACACAGAGCCTTTGGTTTAACTCTGTTTCTGATGGAAAATTCACACCGGTGTTCTCATCCTTGAAACATACTCTGTTTTAACGCGAGAAACATGCTCTTCTTTCCAGTGTCTATAATACAGCAAGAAACATGAGTATGCCCAGAATAAAAGAACTGTGTTTCCAACTGACACGGACATTATCTAGTTGAACTCTGCTTATGAAACTGTAACAATCCACAGCATGTGTTACATAGATGCTCTTTAGTTAATAGTTAAAAACGTGTTGGGTTTATGAACTGTGTAAATTCATTTGAGCCGAAAACCCTGTGTTTACCGGAAAAGAACTCTTGCTTGTAGGAAGACACAGAGGCTTTGGTTTCACTCCGTTTCTGAAGGGCAATCCAGACCAGAGTTCTCATCCATGAAACACACTCTGTTTTAACGCAAGAAGCATCCTCTTCTTTCCAGGATCTCCAATACAGCAAGAAACATGAGCATGCCCAGAAAAAGAGAACTGTGTTTCCCTCTCATACGGACCATATCTAGTTCAACTCTGCTTATGAAACTGTAACAAACTACAGCATCTCTTACATAGATGCTCTGTAGTTAATAGTGAAAAACGTGTTGGGTTCGGGAACTGTGTAAATTCATTTGAGCCCAAAAATCACTGGGCTTACCAGAAATGAAGTCTTGCTTGTAGGAAGACACAGAGCCTTTTGTTTAACTCCGTTTCTGATGGAAAGTTCAGACCGGTGTTGTCATCCATGAAACACACTCTGTTTTAATGCAAGAAGCATGCTCTTCTTTCCAGCGTCTCCAATACAGCAAGAAACATGAGCATGCCCAGAAAAAAAGAACTGTGTTTCCAACTGATACGGACATTATCTAGTTGAACTCTGCTTATGAAACTGTAACAAACCACAGCATGTCTTACATAGATGCTCTTTAGTTAATAGTGAAAATCGTGTTGGGTTCATGAACTGTGTAAATTCATTTGAGCAGAAAAACCCTGGGTTTACCGGAAATGAACTCTTGCTTGTAGGAAGACACAGAGCCTTTGGTTTAACTCTGTTTCTAATGAAAAATTAACTCTGGTGTCCTCATCCTTGAAACATACTCTGTTTTAATGCGAGAAGCATGCTCTTCTTTCCAGCGTCTCCAATACAGCAAGAAATTTGAGCATGCCAAGAAAGAAAGAACTGTGTTTCCATCTCATACGGACCATATCTAGTTGAACTCTGCTTATGAAAGTGTAACAAACTACAGCATCTCTTACATAGATATTCTGTAGTTAATAGTGAAAAACATGTTGGGTTCGTGAACTGTGTAAATTCATTTGAGCCGAAAAACCATGGGTTTACCGGAAATGAACTCTTGCTTGTAGGAAGACACAGATCCTTTGGTTTTAATCTGTTTCTGATGGAAAATTCAGACCGGTGTTCTCATCCTTCAAACATACTCTGTTTTAACGCGAGAAGCATGCTCTTCTTTCCAGCGTCTGCAATACAGCAAGAAACATGAGCATGCCCAGAAAGAAAGAACTGTGTTTCCAACTGATACGGACATTATCTAGTTGAACTCTGCTTATGAAACTGTAACAAACCACAGCATGTGTTACATAGATGCTCTTTAGTTAATAGTGAAAAACGTGTTGGGTTTCTGAACTGTGTAAATTCATTTGAGCCGAAAAACCCTGTGTTTACCGGAAATGAACTCTTGCTTGTCAGAAGACACAGAGGCTTTGGTTTCACTCCGTTTGTGAAGGGAAAATCAGACCAGAGTTCTCATCCATTAAACAAACTCTGTTTTAACGCAAGAAGCATCCTCTTCTTTCCAGCGTCTCCAATACAGCAAGAAACATGAGCATGCCCAGAAAAAAAGAACTGTGTTTCCAACTCATACGGACCTTATCTAGTTGAACTCTCCTTATGAAAGTGTAACAAACCACAGCATCTCTTACATAGATGCTCTTTAGTTAATAGTGAAAAACGTGTTGGGTTCTTGAACTGTGTAAATTCATTTGAGCCCAAAAATCACTGGGCTTACCCGAAATGAAGTCTTGCTTGTAGGAAGACACAGAGCCATTTGTTTAACTCCGTTTCTGATGGAAAGTTCAGACCGGTGTTGTCATCCATGAAACATACTCTGTTTTAACGCGAGAAGCATGCTCTTCTTTCCAGCGTCTCCAATACAGCAAGAAACATGAGCATGCCCAGAGAAAAAGAACTGTGTTTCCAACTGAAACGGACATTATCTAGTTGAACTCTGCTTATGAAACTGTAACAAACCACAGCATGTCTTACATAGATGCTCTTTAGTTAATAGTGAAAATCGTGTTGGGTTCGTGAACTGTGTAAATTCATTTGAGCAGAAAAACCCTGGGATTACCGGAAATGAACTCTTGCTTATAGGAAGACACAGAGCCTTTGGTTTAACTCTGTTTCTGATGGAAAATTCACACCGGTGTTCTCATCCTTGAAACATACCCTGTTTTAATGCGAGAAGCATGCTCTTCTTTCCAGCGTCTCCAATACAGCAAGAAACATGAGCATGCCCAGAAAGAAAGAACTGTGTTTCCAACTGATACGGACATTATCTAGTTGAACTCTGCTTATGAAACTGTAACAAACCACAGCATGTTTTATATAGATGCTCTTTAGTTAATAGTGAAAAACGTGTTGGGTTTATGAACTGTGTAAATTCATTTGAGCCGAAAAAACCTGTGTTTACCGGAAATGAACTCTTGCCTGTCGGAAGACACAGAGGCTTTGGTTTCACTCCGTTTCTGAAGGGCAATCCAGACCAGAGTTCTCATCCATGAAACACACTCTGTTTTAACGCAAGAAGCATCCTCTTCTTTCCAGGATCTCCAATACAGCAAGAAACATGAGCATGCCCAGAAAAAGAGAACTGTGTTTCCCTCTCATACGGACCATATCTAGTTCAACTCTGCTTATGAAACTGTAACAAACTACAGCATCTCTTACATAGATGCTCTGTAGTTAATAGTGAAAAACGTGTTGGGTTCGGGAACTGTGTAAATTCATTTGAGCCAAAAAACCCTGGTTTTACCGGAAATGAACTCTTGCTTGTAGGAAGACACCGATCCTTTGGTTTAACTCTGTTTCTAATGGAAAATTTACAGTGGTTTTCTCATCCTTGAAACATACACTGTTTTAACTGGAGAAGCATGCTCTTCTTTCCAGCGTCTCCAATACAGCAAGAAACATGAGCATGCCCAGAAAGAAAGAACTGTGTTTCCAACTGATACGGACATTATCTAGTTGAACTCTGCTTATTAAACTGTAACAAACCACAGCATGTGTTACATAGATGCTCTTGAGTTAATAGTGAAAAACGTGTTGGGTTTATGAACTGTGTAAATTCATTTTAGCTGAAAAACCCTGTGTTTACTGCAAATGAACTCTTGCTTGTCAGAAGACACAGAGGCTTTGGTTTCACTCCGTTTGTAAAGGGTAATTCAGACCAGAGTTCTCATCCATGAAACACACTCTGTTTTAACGCAAGAAGCATCCTCTTCTTTCCAGGGTCTCCAATACAGCAAGAAACATGAGCATGCCCAGAAAACAAGAACTGTGTTTCCAACTCATACTGACCTTATATAGTTGAACTCTCCTTATGAAAGTGTAACAAACCACAGCATCTCTTACATAGATGCTCTTTAGTTAATAGTGAAAAACGTGTTGGGTTCTTGAACTGTGTAAATTCATTTGAGCCCAAAAATCACTGGGCTTACCAGAAATGAAGTCTTGCTTGTAGGAAGACACAGAGCCTTTTGTTTAACTCCGTTTCTGATGGAAAGTTCAGACCGGTGTTGTCATCCATGAAACACACTCTGTTTTAACGCAAGAAGCATGCTCTTCTTTCCAGCGTCTCCAATACAGCAAGAAACATGAGCATGCCCAGAAAAAAAGAACTGTGTTTCCAACTGATACGGACATTATCTAGTTGAACTCTGCTTATGAAACTGTAACAAACCACAGCATGTCTTACATAGATGCTCTTTAGTTAATAGTGAAAATCGTGTTGGGTTCATGAACTGTGTAAATTCATTTGAGCAGAAAAACCCTGGGTTTACCGGAAATGAACTCTTGCTTGTAGGAAGACACAGAGCCTTTGGTTTAACTCTGTTTCTAATGAAAAATTAACTCTGGTGTCCTCATCCTTGAAACATACTCTGTTTTAATGCGAGAAGCATGCTCTTCTTTCCAGCGTCTCCAATACAGCAAGAAATTTGAGCATGCCAAGAAAGAAAGAACTGTGTTTCCATCTCATACCGACCATATCTAGTTGAACTCTGCTTATGAAAGTGTAACAAACTACAGCATCTCTTACATAGATATTCTGTAGTTAATAGAGAAAAACATGTTGGGTTCGTGAACTGTGTAAATTCATTTGAGCCGAAAAACCATGGGTTTACCGGAAATGAACTCTTGCTTGTAGGAAGACACAGATCCTTTGGTTTTAATCTGTTTCTGATGGAAAATTCAGACCGGTGTTCTCATCCTTCAAACATACTCTGTTTTAACGCGAGAAGCATGCTCTTCTTTCCAGCGTCTGCAATACAGCAAGAAACATGAGCATGCCCAGAAAGAAAGAACTGTGTTTCCAACTGATACGGACATTATCTAGTTGAACTCTGCTTATGAAACTGTAACAAACCACAGCATGTGTTACATAGATGCTCTTTAGTTAATAGTGAAAAACGTGTTGGGTTTCTGAACTGTGTAAATTCATTTGAGCCGAAAAACCCTGTGTTTACCGGAAATGAACTCTTGCTTGTCAGAAGACACAGAGGCTTTGGTTTCACTCCGTTTGTGAAGGGAAAATCAGAACAGAGTTCTCATCCATTAAACAAACTCTGTTTTAACGCAAGAAGCATCCTCTTCTTTCCAGCGTCTCCAATACAGCAAGAAACATGAGCATGCCCAGAAAAAAAGAACTGTGTTTCCAACTCATACGGACCTTATCTAGTTGAACTCTCCTTATGAAAGTGTAACAAACCACAGCATCTCTTACATAGATGCTCTTTAGTTAATAGTGAAAAACGTGTTGGGTTCTTGAACTGTGTAAATTCATTTGAGCCCAAAAATCACTGGGCTTACCGGAAATGAAGTCTTGCTTGTAGGAAGACACAGAGCCATTTGTTTAACTCCGTTTCTGATGGAAAGTTCAGACCGGTGTTGTCATCCATGAAACATACTCTGTTTTAACGCGAGAAGCATGCTCTTCTTTCCAGCGTCTCCAATACAGCAAGAAACATGAGCATGCCCAGAGAAAAAGAACTGTGTTTCCAACTGAAACGGACATTATCTAGTTGAACTCTGCTTATGAAACTGTAACAAACCACAGCATGTCTTACATAGATGCTCTTTAGTTAATAGTGAAAATCGTGTTGGGTTCGTGAACTGTGTAAATTCATTTGAGCAGAAAAACCCTGGGATTACCGGAAATGAACTCTTGCTTATAGGAAGACACAGAGCCTTTGGTTTAACTCTGTTTCTGATGGAAAATTCACACCGGTGTTCTCATCCTTGAAACATACCCTGTTTTAATGCGAGAAGCATGCTCTTCTTTCCAGCGTCTCCAATACAGCAAGAAACATGAGCATGCCCAGAAAGAAAGAACTGTGTTTCCAACTGATACGGACATTATCTAGTTGAACTCTGCTTATGAAACTGTAACAAACCACAGCATGTTTTATATAGATGCTCTTTAGTTAATAGTGAAAAACGTGTTGGGTTTATGAACTGTGTAAATTCATTTGAGCCGAAAAAACCTGTGTTTACCGGAAATGAACTCTTGCCTGTCGGAAGACACAGAGGCTTTGGTTTCACTCCGTTTGTGAAGGGAAATTCACACCAGAGTTCTCATCCATGAAACACACTCTGTTTTAATGCAAGAAGCATCCTCTTCTTTCCAGGGTCTCCAATACAGCAAGAAACATGCCATGCCCAGAAAAAAAGAACTGTGTTTCCAACTCATATGGACCTTATCTAGTTGAACTCTGCTTATGAAACTGTAACAAACTACAGCATCTCTTACATAGGTGCTCTGTAGTTAATAGTGAAAAACCTGTTGGGTTCGTGAACTGTGTAAATTATTCATTTGAGCCGAAAAACCATGGGTTTACCGGAAATGAACTCTTGCTTGTAGGAAGACACAGATCCTTTGGTTTCACTCTGTTTCTGATTGAAAATTCAGACCGGTGTTCTCATCCTTCAAACATACTCTGTTTTAACGCGAGAAGCATGCTCTTCTTTCCAGCGTCTGCAATACAGCAAGAAACATGAGCATGCCCAGAAAGAAAGAACTGTGTTTCCAACTGATACGGACATTATCTAGTTGAACTCTGCTTATGAAACTGTAAAAAACCACAGCATGTGTTACATAGATGCTCTTTAGTTAATAGTGAAAAACATGTTGGGCTTATGAACTGTGAAAATTCATTTGAGCCAAAAAACCCTGTGTTTACCGGAAATGAACTCTTGCTTGTCGGAAGACACAGAGGCTTTGGTTTCACTCCGTTTGTGAAGGGAAATTCAGACCAGAGTTCTCATCCATGAAACACACTCTGTTTTAACGCAAGAATCATCCTCTTCTTTCCAGCGTCTCCAATACAGCAAGAAACATGACATGCCCAGAAAGAAAGAACTGTGTTTCCAACTCATACGGACCAATCTAGTTGAACTCTGCTTATGAAAGTGTAACAAACCACAGTATGTCTTACATAGATGCTCTTTAGTTAATATTGAAATTCGTGTTGTGTTCGTGAACTGTGTACATCATTTGAGCCAAAAAACCCTGGGTTTACCGGAAATGAACTTTTTCTTGTAGGAAGAAACAGAGTCTTTGTTTTAACTCTGTTTCTGATAGAAAATTCACAGTGGTTTTCTCTCCTTGAAACATACTCTGTTTTAAATGGAGAAGCATGCTCTTCTTTCCAGCGTCTGCAGTACAGCAGGAAACATGAGCATGCCCAGAAAGAAAGAACTGTGTTTCCAACTGATACGGACATTATCTAGTTGAACTCTGCTTATGAAACTGTAACAAACCACAGCATGTGTTACATACATGCTCTTTAGTTAATAGTGAAAAACGTGTTGGGTTTATGAACTGTGTAAATTCATTTGAGCCGAAAAACCCTGTGTTTTCCAGAAATGAACTCTTGCCTGTCGGAAGACACAGAGGCTTTGGTTTCACTCCGTTTGTGAAGGGAAATTCAGACCAGAGTTCTCATCCATGAAACACACTCTGTTTTAATGCAAGAAGCATCCTCTTCTTTCCAGGGTCTCCAATACAGCAAGAAACATGAGCATGCCCAGAAAAAATGAACTGTGTTTCCAACTCATACGGACCATATCTAGTTGAACTCTGCTTATGAAAGTGTAACAAACTACAGCATCTCTTACATAGATGCTCTGTAGTTAATAGGGAAAAACGTGTTGGGTTCGTGAACTGTTTAAATTCATATGAGCCGAAAAACCCTGGTTTTACCGGAAATGAACTCTTGCTTGTAGGAAGACACAGAGCCTTTGGTTTCCTCTGTTTCTGATGGAAAATTCAGCCCGGTGTTATCATCCTTGAAACATACTCTGTTTTAACGCGAGAAGCATGCTCTTCTTTCCAGCGTCTGCAATACAGCAAGAAACATGAGCATGCCCAGAAAGAAAGAACTGTGTTTCCAACTGATACAGACATTATCTAGTTAAAGTCTGCTTATGAAACTGTAACAAACCACAGCATGTGTTACATAGATGCTCTTTAGTTAATAGTGAAAAACGTGTTGGGTTTCTGAACTGTGTAAATTCATTTGAGCCGAAAAACCCTGTGTTTTCCGGAAATGAACTCTTGCTTGTCGGAAGACACAGAGGCTTTGGTTTCACTTCCTTTGTGAAGGGAAATTCAGACCAGAGTTCTCATCCATGAAACACACTCTGTTTTAACGCGAGAAGCATGCTCTTCTTTCCAGAGTCTCCAATACAGCAAGAAATATGAGCATGCCCAGAAAAAAAGAACTATGTTTCAAACTGATTCGGACATTATCTAGTTGAACTCTGCTTATGAAACTGTAACAAACCACAGCATGTCTTACATAGATGCTCTTTAGTTAATAGTGAAAATCGTGTTGGGTTCGTGAACTGTTTAAATTCATTTGAGCCGAAAAATCCTGGTTGTACCGGAAATGAACTCTTGCTTGTAGGAAGACACAGAGCCTTTTGTTTAACTCTGTTTCTGATGGAAAATTCACACCGGTGTTCTCATCCTTGAAACATACTCTGTTTTAATGCGAGAAGCATGCTCTTCTTTCCAGCGTCTCCAATACAGCAAGAAACATGAGCATGCCCAGAAAGAAAGAACTGTGTTTCCAACTGATACGGACATTATCTAGTTGAACTCTGCTTATGAAACTTAACAAACCATAGCATGTTTTATATAGATGCTCTTTAGTTAATAGTGAAAAACATGTTGGGTTTATGAACTGTGTAAATTCATTTGAGCCGAAAAACAGTGGGTTTACCGGAAATGAACTCTTGCTTGTAGGAAGACACAGAGCCTTTGGTTTAACACTGTTTCTGATGGAAAATTCAAACCGGTGTTCTCATCCTTGAAACATACTCTGTTTTAACGCGAGAAACATGCTCTTCTTTCCAGTGTCTCCAATACAGCAAGAAACATGAGCATGCCCAGAATAAAAGAACTGTGTTTCCAACTGACACGGACATTATCTAGTTGAACTCTGCTTATGAAACTGTAACAATCCACAGCATGTGTTACATAGATGCTCTTTAGTTAATAGTGAAAAACGTGTTGGGTTTCTGAACTGTGTAAATTCATTTGAGCCAAAAACCCTGTGTTTACCGGAAATGAACTCTTGCTTGTAGGAAGACACAGAGGCTTTGGTTTCACTCCGTTTCTGAAGGGAAATCCAGACCAGAGTTCTCATCCATGAAACACACTCTGTTTTAACGCAAGAAGCATCCTCTTCTTTCCAGGGTCTCCAATACAGCAAGAAATATGAGCATGCACAGAAAAAAAGAACTGTGTTTCCAATTCATACGGACCATATCTAGTTGAACTTGGCTTATGAAAGTGTTACAAACCACAGCATCTCTTACATAGATGCTCTTTAGTTAGTAGTGAAAAACGTGTTGGGTTCTTGAACTGTGTAAATTCATTTGAGCCGAAAAATCACTGGGCTTACCGGAAATGAACTACTGCTTGTAGGAAGAAACAGAGCCTTTGGTTTAACTCCGTTTCTGATGGAAAGTTCAGACCGGTGGTCTCATCCATGAAACTTACTCTGTTTTAACGTGAGAAGCATGGTCTTCTTTCCAGCGTCTCCAATACAGCAAGAAACATGAGCATGCCCAGAAGAAAAGAACTGTGTCCAACTGAAACGGACATTATCTAGTTGAACTCTGCTTATGAAACTGTAACAAACCACAGCATGTCTTACATAGATGCTCTTTAGTTAATAGTGAAAATCGTGTTGGGTTCGTGAACTGTGTGAATTCATTTGAGCCGAAAAACCATGGGTTTACCGGAAATGAACTCTTTCTTGTAGGAAGAAACAGAGTCTTTGTTTTAACTCTGTTTCTGATGGAAAATTCACAGTGGTTTTCTCTCCTTGAAACATACTCTGTTTTAACTGGAGAAGCATGCTCTTCTTTCCAGCGTCTCCAATACAGCAAGAAACATGAGCATGCCCAGAAAGAAAGAACTGTGTTTCCAACTGATACGGACATTATCTAGTTGAACTCTGCTTATGAAACTGTAACAAACCACAGCATTTCTTATATAGATGCTCTTTAGTTAATAGTGAAAATCGTGTTGGGTTCGTGAACTGTGTAAATTCATTTGAGCCTAAAAACCCTGGGTTTACCGGAAATGAACTCTTGCTTGTAGGAAGATACCGATCCTTTGGTTTAACTCTGTTTCTAATGGAAAATTTACAGTGGTTTTCTCATCCTTGAAACATACTCTGTTTTAACTGGAGAAGCATGCTCTTCTTTCCAGCGTCTCCAATACAGCAACAAACATGAGCATGCCCAGAAAGAAAGAACTGTGTTTCCAACTGATACGGACATTATCTAGTTGAACTCTGCTTATGAAACTGTAACAAACCACAGCATGTGTTACATACATGCTCTTTACTTAATAGTGAAAAACGTGTTGGGTTTATGAACTGTGTAAATTCATTTGAGCCGAAAAACCCTGTGTTTACCGGAAATGAACTCTTGCTTATCAGAAGACACAGAGGCTTTGGTTTCACTCCGTTTGTGAAGGGTAATTCAGACCAGAGTTCTCATCCATGAAACACACTCTGTTTTAACGCAAGAAGCATCCTCTTCTTTCCAGCGTCTCCAATACAGCAAGAAACATGAGCATGCCCAGAAAACAAGAACTGTGTTTCCAACTCATACTGACCTTATATAGTTGAACTCTCCTTATGATAGTGTAACAAACCACAGCATCTCTTACATAGATGCTCTTTAGTTAATAGTGAAAAACGTGTTGGGTTCTTGAACTGTGTAAATTCATTTGAGCCCAAAAATCACTGGGCTTACCGGAAATGAAGTCTTGCTTGTAGGAAGACACAGAGCCTTTTGTTTAACTCCGTTTCTGATGGAAAGTTCAGACCGGTGTTGTCATCCATGAAACATACTCTGTTTTATTGCGAGAAGCATGCTCTTCTCTCCAGCGTCTCCAATACAGCAAGAAACATGAGCATGCCCTGAAAAAAAGAACTGTGTTTCCAACTGATACGGACATTATCTAGTTTAACTCTGCTTATGAAACTGTAACAAACCACAGCATGTCTTACATAGATGCTCTTTAGTTAATAGTGAAAATCGTGTTGGGTTCGTGAACTGTGTAAATTCATTTGAGCAGAAAAACCCTGGGTTTACCGGAAATGAACTCTTGCTTGTAGGAAGACACAGAGCCTTTGGTTTAACTCTGTTTCTAATGAAAAATTCACTCCGGTGTTCTCATCCTTGAAACATACTCTGTTTTAATCCGAGAAGCATGCTCTTCTTTCCAGCGTCTCCAATACAGCAAGAAACATGAGCATGCCCAGAAAGAAAGAACTGTGTTTCCATCTCATACGGACCATATCTAGTTGAACTCTGCTTATGAAAGTGTAACAAACTACAGCATCTCTTACATAGATATTCTGTAGTTAATAGTGAAAAACGTGTTGGGTTCGTGAACTGTGTAAATTCATTTGAGCCGAAAAACCCTGGTTTTAACGGAAATGAACTCTTGCTTGTAGGAAGACACAGATCCTTTGGTTTAACTCTGTTTCTGATGGAAAATTCAGACCGGTGTTCTCATCCTTGAAACATACTCTGTTTTAACGCGAGAAGCATGCTCTTCTTTCCAGCGTCTGCAATACAGAAAGAAATATGAGCATGCACAGAAAGAAAGAACTGTGTTTCCACCTGTTACAGACATTATCTAGTTGAACTCTGCTTATGAAACTGTAACAAACCACAGCATGTCTTACATAGATGCTCTTTAGTTAATAGTGAAAATCGTGTTGGGTTCGTGAACTGTGTAAATTCATTTGAGCCGAAAAACCCTGTGTTTACCGGAAATGAACTCTTGCTTGTCAGAAGACACAGAGGCTTTGGTTTCACTCCGTATGTGAAGGGAAATTCAGACCAGAGTTCTCATCCATGAAACAAACTCTGTTTTAACGCAAGAAGCATCCTCTTCTTTCCAGGGTCTCCAATACAGCAAGAAACATGAGCATGCCCAGAAAACAAGAACTGTGTTTCCAACTCATACTGACCTTATATAGTTGAACTCTCCTTATGAAAGTGTAACAAACCACAGCATCTCTTACATAGATGCTCTTTAGTTAATAGTGAAAAACGTGTTGGGTTCTTGAACTGTGTAAATTCATTTGAGCCCAAAAATCACTGGGCTTACCGGAAATGAAGTCTTGCTTGTAGGAAGACACAGAGCCTTTTGTTTAACTCCGTTTCTGATGGAAAGTTCAGACCGCTGTTGTCATCCATGAAACATACTCTGGTTTATTGCAAGAAGCATGCTCTTCTTTCCAGCGTCTCCAATACAGCAAGAAACATGAGCATGCCCAGAAAAAAAGAACTGTGTTTCCAACTGATACGGACATTATCTAGTTGAACTCTGCTTATGAAACTGTAACAAACCACAGCATGTCTTACATAGATGCTCTTTAGTTAATAGTGAAAATCGTTTTGGGTTCGTGAACTGTGTAAATTCATTTGAGCCGAAAAACCCTGGGTTTACAGGAAATGAACTCTTGCTTGTAGGAAGACACAGAGACTTTGTTTTAACTCTGTTTCTGATGGAAAATTTACACTGGTTTTCTCATCCTTGAAACATATTCTGTTTTAACTGGAGAAGCATGCTCTTCTTTCCAGCGTCTCCAATACAGCAAGAAACATGAGCATGCCCAGAAAGAAAGAACTGTGTTTCCAACTGATACGGACATTATCTAGTTGAACTCTGCTTATGAAACTGTAACAAACCACAGCATGTGTTACATAGATGCTCTTTAGTTAATAGTGAAAAACGTGTTGGGTTTATGAACTGTGTAAATTCATTTGAGCCGAAAAACCCTGTGTTTACCGGAAATGAACTCTTGCTTGTCAGAAGACACAGAGGCTTTGGTTTCACTCCGTTTGTGAAGGGAAATTCAGACCAGAGTTCTCATCCATTAAACAAACTCTGTTTTAACGCAAGAAGCATCCTCTTCTTTCCAGCGTCTCCAATACAGAAAGAAACATGAGCATGCCCAGAAAACAAGAACTGTGTTTCCAACTCATACTGACCTTATATAGTTGAACTCTCCTTATGAAAGTGTAACAAACCACAGCATCTCTTACATAGATGCTCTTTAGTTAATAGTGAAAAACGTGTTGGGTTCTTGAACTGTGTAAATTCATTTGAGCCCAAAAATCACTGGGCTTACCGGAAATGAAGTCTTGCTTGTAGGAAGACACAGAGCCTTTTGTTTAACTCCGTTTCTGATGGAAAGTTCAGACCGGTGTTGTCATCCATGAAACATACTCTGTTTTATTGCGAGAAGCATGCTCTTCTTTCCAGCGTCTCCAATACAGCAAGAAACATGAGCATGCCCAGAAAAAAAGAACTGTGTTTCCAAGTGATACGGACATTATCTAGTTGAACTCTGCTTATGAAACTGTAACAATCCACAGCATGTCTTACATAGATGCTCTTTAGTTAATAGTGAAAATCGTGTTGGGTTCGTGAACTGTGTAAATTCATTTGAGCAGAAAAACCCTGGGTTTACCGGAAATGAACTCTTGCTTGTAGGAAGACACAGAGCCTTTGGTTTAACTCTGTTTCTAATGAAAAATTCACTCCGGTGTTCTCATCCTTGAAACATACTCTGTTTTAATGCGAGAAGCATGCTCTTCTTTCCAGCGTCTCCAATACAGCAAGAAACATGAGCATGCCCAGAAAGAAAGAACTGTGTTTCCATCTCATACGGACCATATCTAGTTGAACTCTGCTTATGAAAGTGTAACAAACTACAGCATCTCTTACATAGATATTCTGTAGTTAATAGTGAAAAACGTGTTGGGTTCGTGAACTGTGTAAATTCATTTGAGCCGAAAAACCCTGGTTTTAACGGAAATGAAGTCTTGATGGTAGGAAGACACAGAGCCTTTGGTTTAACTCTGTTTCTGATGGAAAATTCAGACCGGTGTTCTCATCCTTGAAACATACTCTGTTTTAACGCGAGAAGCATGCTCTTCTTTCCAGCGTCTGCAATACAGAAAGAAATATGAGCATGCACAGAAAGAAAGAACTGTGTTTCCACCTGTTACAGACATTATCTAGTTGAACTCTGCTTATGAAACTGTAACAAACCACAGCATGACTTACATAGATGCTCTTTAGTTAATAGTGAAAATCGTGTTGGGTTCGTGAACTGTGTAAATTCATTTGAGCCGAAAAACCCTGGGTTTACAGGAAATGAACTCTTGCTTGTAGGAAGACACAGAGACTTTGTTTTAACTCTGTTTCTGATGGAAAATTTACACTGGTTTTCTCATCCTTGAAACATACTCTGTTTTAACTGGAGAAGCATGCTCTTCTTTCCAGCGTCTCCAATACAGCAAGAAACATGAGCATGCCCAGAAAGAAAGAACTGTGTTTCCAACTGATACGGACATTATCTAGTTGAACTCTGCTTATGAAACTGTAACAAACCACAGCATGTGTTACATACATGCTCTTTACTTAATAGTGAAAAACGTGTTGGGTTTATGAACTGTGTAAATTCATTTGAGCCGAAAAACCCTGTGTTTACCGGAAATGAACTCTTGCTTATCAGAAGACACAGAGGCTTTGGTTTCACTCCGTTTGTGAAGGGTAATTCAGACCAGAGTTCTCATCCATGAAACACACTCTGTTTTAACGCAAGAAGCATCCTCTTCTTTCCAGCGTCTCCAATACAGCAAGAAACATGAGCATGCCCAGAAAACAAGAACTGTGTTTCCAACTCATACTGACCTTATATAGTTGAACTCTCCTTATGAAAGTGTAACAAACCACAGCATCTCTTACATAGATGCTCTTTAGTTAATAGTGAAAAACGTGTTGGGTTCTTGAACTGTGTAAATTCATTTGAGCCCAAAAATCACTGGGCTTACCGGAAATGAAGTCTTGCTTGTAGGAAGACACAGAGCCTTTTGTTTAACTCCGTTTCTGATGGAAAGTTCAGACCGGTATTGTCATCCAAGAAACATACTCTGTTTTATTGCGAGAAGCATGCTCTTCTTTCCAGCGTCTCCAATACAGCAAGAAACATGAGCATGCCCAGAAAAAAAGAACTGTGTTTCCAAGTGATACGGACATTATCTAGTTGAACTCTGCTTATGAAACTGTAACAATCCACAGCATGTCTTACATAGATGCTCTTTAGTTAATAGTGAAAATCGTGTTGGGTTCGTGAACTGTGTAAATTCATTTGAGCAGAAAAACCCTGGGTTTACCGGAAATGAACTCTTGCTTGTAGGAAGACACAGAGCCTTTGGTTTAACTCTGTTTCTAATGAAAAATTCACTCCGGTGTTCTCATCCTTGAAACATACTCTGTTTTAATGCGAGAAGCATGCTCTTCTTTCCAGCGTCTCCAATACAGCAAGAAACATGAGCATGCCCAGAAAGAAAGAACTGTGTTTCCATCTCATACGGACCATATCTAGTTGAACTCTGCTTATGAAAGTGTAACAAACTACAGCATCTCTTACATAGATATTCTGTAGTTAATAGTGAAAAACGTGTTGGGTTCATGAACTGTGTAAATTCATTTGAGCCGAAAAACCCTGGTTTTAACGGAAATGAAGTCTTGATGGTAGGAAGACACAGAGCCTTTGGTTTAACTCTGTTTCTGATGGAAAATTCAGACCGGTGTTCTCATCCTTGAAACATACTCTGTTTATAACGCGAGAAGCATGCTCTTCTTTCCATCGTCTGCAATACAGAAAGAAATATGAGCATGCACAGAAAGAAAGAACTGTGTTTCCACCTGTTACAGACATTATCTAGTTGAACTCTGCTTATGAAACTGTAACAAACCACAGCATGACTTACATAGATGCTCTTTAGTTAATAGTGAAAATCGTGTTGGGTTCGTGAACTGTGTAAATTCATTTGAGCCGAAAAACCCTGGGTTTACAGGAAATGAACTCTTGCTTGTAGGAAGACACAGAGACTTTGTTTTAACTCTGTTTCTGATGGAAAATTTACACTGGTTTTCTCATCCTTGAAACATACTCTGTTTTAACTGGAGAAGCATGCTCTTCTTTCCAGCGTCTCCAATACAGCAAGAAACATGAGCATGCCCAGAAAGAAAGAACTGTGTTTCCAACTGATACGGACATTATCTAGTTGAACTCTGCTTATGAAACTGTAACAAACCACAGCATGTGTTACATAGATGCTCTTTAGTTAATAGTGAAAAACGTGTTGGGTTTATGAACTGTGTAAATTCATTTGAGCCGAAAAACCCTGTGTTTACCGGAAATGAACTCTTGCTTGTCAGAAGACACAGAGGCTTTGGTTTCACTCCGTTTGTGAAGGGAAATTCAGACCAGAGTTCTCATCCATTAAACAAACTCTGTTTTAACGCAAGAAGCATCCTCTTCTTTCCAGCGTCTCCAATACAGAAAGAAACATGAGCATGCCCAGAAAACAAGAACTGTGTTTCCAACTCATACTGACCTTATATAGTTGAACTCTCCTTATGAAAGTGTAACAAACCACAGCATCTCTTACATAGATGCTCTTTAGTTAATAGTGAAAAACGTGTTGGGTTCTTGAACTGTGTAAATTCATTTGAGCCCAAAAATCACTGGGCTTACCGGAAATGAAGTCTTGCTTGTAGGAAGACACAGAGCCTTTTGTTTAACTCCGTTTCTGATGGAAAGTTCAGACCGGTGTTGTCATCCATGAAACATACTCTGTTTTATTGCGAGAAGCATGCTCTTCTTTCCAGCGTCTCCAATACAGCAAGAAACATGAGCATGCCCAGAAAAAAAGAACTGTGTTTCCAAGTGATACGGACATTATCTAGTTGAACTCTGCTTATGAAACTGTAACAATCCACAGCATGTCTTACATAGATGCTCTTTAGTTAATAGTGAAAATCGTGTTGGGTTCGTGAACTGTGTAAATTCATTTGAGCAGAAAAACCCTGGGTTTACCGGAAATGAACTCTTGCTTGTAGGAAGACACAGAGCCTTTGGTTTAACTCTGTTTCTAATGAAAAATTCACTCCGGTGTTCTCATCCTTGAAACATACTCTGTTTTAATGCGAGAAGCATGCTCTTCTTTCCAGCGTCTCCAATACAGCAAGAAACATGAGCATGCCCAGAAAGAAAGAACTGTGTTTCCATCTCATACGGACCATATCTAGTTGAACTCTGCTTATGAAAGTGTAACAAACTACAGCATCTCTTACATAGATATTCTGTAGTTAATAGTGAAAAACGTGTTGGGTTCGTGAACTGTGTAAATTCATTTGAGCCGAAAAACCCTGGTTTTAACGGAAATGAAGTCTTGATGGTAGGAAGACACAGAGCCTTTGGTTTAACTCTGTTTCTGATGGAAAATTCAGACCGGTGTTCTCATCCTTGAAACATACTCTGTTTTAACGCGAGAAGCATGCTCTTCTTTCCAGCGTCTGCAATACAGAAAGAAATATGAGCATGCACAGAAAGAAAGAACTGTGTTTCCACCTGTTACAGACATTATCTAGTTGAACTCTGCTTATGAAACTGTAACAAACCACAGCATGACTTACATAGATGCTCTTTAGTTAATAGTGAAAATCGTGTTGGGTTCGTGAACTGTGTAAATTCATTTGAGCCGAAAAACCCTGGGTTTACAGGAAATGAACTCTTGCTTGTAGGAAGACACAGAGACTTTGTTTTAACTCTGTTTCTGATGGAAAATTTACACTGGTTTTCTCATCCTTGAAACATACTCTGTTTTAACTGGAGAAGCATGCTCTTCTTTCCAGCGTCTCCAATACAGCAAGAAACATGAGCATGCCCAGAAAGAAAGAACTGTGTTTCCAACTGATACGGACATTATCTAGTTGAACTCTGCTTATGAAACTGTAACAAACCACAGCATGTGTTACATACATGCTCTTTACTTAATAGTGAAAAACGTGTTGGGTTTATGAACTGTGTAAATTCATTTGAGCCGAAAAACCCTGTGTTTACCGGAAATGAACTCTTGCTTATCAGAAGACACAGAGGCTTTGGTTTCACTCCGTTTGTGAAGGGTAATTCAGACCAGAGTTCTCATCCATGAAACACACTCTGTTTTAACGCAAGAAGCATCCTCTTCTTTCCAGCGTCTCCAATACAGCAAGAAACATGAGCATGCCCAGAAAACAAGAACTGTGTTTCCAACTCATACTGACCTTATATAGTTGAACTCTCCTTATGAAAGTGTAACAAACCACAGCATCTCTTACATAGATGCTCTTTAGTTAATAGTGAAAAACGTGTTGGGTTCTTGAACTGTGTAAATTCATTTGAGCCCAAAAATCACTGGGCTTACCGGAAATGAAGTCTTGCTTGTAGGAAGACACAGAGCCTTTTGTTTAACTCCGTTTCTGATGGAAAGTTCAGACCGGTATTGTCATCCAAGAAACATACTCTGTTTTATTGCGAGAAGCATGCTCTTCTTTCCAGCGTCTCCAATACAGCAAGAAACATGAGCATGCCCAGAAAAAAAGAACTGTGTTTCCAAGTGATACGGACATTATCTAGTTGAACTCTGCTTATGAAACTGTAACAATCCACAGCATGTCTTACATAGATGCTCTTTAGTTAATAGTGAAAATCGTGTTGGGTTCGTGAACTGTGTAAATTCATTTGAGCAGAAAAACCCTGGGTTTACCGGAAATGAACTCTTGCTTGTAGGAAGACACAGAGCCTTTGGTTTAACTCTGTTTCTAATGAAAAATTCACTCCGGTGTTCTCATCCTTGAAACATACTCTGTTTTAATGCGAGAAGCATGCTCTTCTTTCCAGCGTCTCCAATACAGCAAGAAACATGAGCATGCCCAGAAAGAAAGAACTGTGTTTCCATCTCATACGGACCATATCTAGTTGAACTCTGCTTATGAAAGTGTAACAAACTACAGCATCTCTTACATAGATATTCTGTAGTTAATAGTGAAAAACGTGTTGGGTTCATGAACTGTGTAAATTCATTTGAGCCGAAAAACCCTGGTTTTAACGGAAATGAAGTCTTGATGGTAGGAAGACACAGAGCCTTTGGTTTAACTCTGTTTCTGATGGAAAATTCAGACCGGTGTTCTCATCCTTGAAACATACTCTGTTTTAACGCGAGAAGCATGCTCTTCTTTCCAGCGTCTGCAATACAGAAAGAAATATGAGCATGCACAGAAAGAAAGAACTGTGTTTCCACCTGTTACAGACATTATCTAGTTGAACTCTGCTTATGAAACTGTAACAAACCACAGCATGACTTACATAGATGCTCTTTAGTTAATAGTGAAAATCGTGTTGGGTTCGTGAACTGTGTAAATTCATTTGAGCCGAAAAACCCTGGGTTTACAGGAAATGAACTCTTGCTTGTAGGAAGACACAGAGACTTTGTTTTAACTCTGTTTCTGATGGAAAATTTACACTGGTTTTCTCATCCTTGAAACATACTCTGTTTTAACTGGAGAAGCATGCTCTTCTTTCCAGCGTCTCCAATACAGCAAGAAACATGAGCATGCCCAGAAAGAAAGAACTGTGTTTCCAACTGATACGGACATTATCTAGTTGAACTCTGCTTATGAAACTGTAACAAACCACAGCATGTGTTACATACATGCTCTTTACTTAATAGTGAAAAACGTGTTGGGTTTATGAACTGTGTAAATTCATTTGAGCCGAAAAACCCTGTGTTTACCGGAAATGAACTCTTGCTTATCAGAAGACACAGAGGCTTTGGTTTCACTCCGTTTGTGAAGGGTAATTCAGACCAGAGTTCTCATCCATGAAACACACTCTGTTTTAACGCAAGAAGCATCCTCTTCTTTCCAGTGTCTCCAATACAGCAAGAAACATGAGCATGCCCAGAAAACAAGAACTGTGTTTCCAACTCATACTGACCTTATATAGTTGAACTCTCCTTATGATAGTGTAACAAACCACAGCATCTCTTACATAGATGCTCTTTAGTTAATAGTGAAAAACGTGTTGGGTTCTTGAACTGTGTAAATTCATTTGAGCCCAAAAATCACTGGGCTTACCGGAAATGAAGTCTTGCTTGTAGGAAGACACAGAGCCTTTTGTTTAACTCCGTTTCTGATGGAAAGTTCAGACCGGTGTTGTCATCCATGAAACATACTCTGTTTTATTGCGAGAAGCATGCTCTTCTCTCCAGCGTCTCCAATACAGCAAGAAACATGAGCATGCCCTGAAAAAAAGAACTGTGTTTCCAACTGATATGGACATTATCTAGTTTAACTCTGCTTATGAAACTGTAACAAACCACAGCATGTCTTACATAGATGCTCTTTAGTTAATAGTGAAAATCGTGTTGGGTTCGTGAACTGTGTAAATTCATTTGAGCAGAAAAACCCTGGGTTTACCGGAAATGAACTCTTGCTTGTAGGAAGACACAGAGCCTTTGGTTTAACTCTGTTTCTAATGAAAAATTCACTCCGGTGTTCTCATCCTTGAAACATACTCTGTTTTAATCCGAGAAGCATGCTCTTCTTTCCAGCGTCTCCAATACAGCAAGAAACATGAGCATGCCCAGAAAGAAAGAACTGTGTTTCCATCTCATACGGACATTATCTAGTTGAACTCTGCTTATGAAACTGTAACAAACCACAGCATCTCTTACATAGATGCTCTTTAGTTAATAGTGAAAAACGTGTTGGGTTCGTGAACTGTGTAAATTCATTTCAGCAGAAAAACCCTGGGTTTACCGGAAATGAACTCTTGCTTGTAGGAAGACACAGAGCCTTTGGTTTAACTCTGTTTCTAATGAAAAATTCACTCCGGTGTTCTCATCCTTGAAACATACTCTGTTTTAATGCGAGAAGCATGCTCTTCTTTCCAGCGTCTCCAATACAGCAAGAAACATGAGCATGCCCAGAAAGAAAGAACTGTGTTTCCATCTCATACGGACCATATCTAGTTGAACTCTGCTTATGAAAGTGTAACAAACTACAGCATCTCTTACATAGATATTCTGTAGTTAATAGTGAAAAACGTGTTGGGTTCGTGAACTGTGTAAATTCATTTGAGCCGAAAAACCCTGGTTTTAACGGAAATGAACTCTTGCTTGTAGGAAGACACAGATCCTTTGGTTTAACTCTGTTTCTGATGGAAAATTCAGACCAGTGTTCTCATCCTTGAAACATACTCTGTTTTAACGCGAGAAGCATGCTCTTCTTTCCAGCGTCTGCAATACAGAAAGAAATATGAGCATGCACAGAAAGAAAGAACTGTGTTTCCACCTGTTACAGACATTATCTAGTTGAACTCTGCTTATGAAACTGTAACAAACCACAGCATGTCTTACATAGATGCTCTTTAGTTAATAGTGAAAATCGTGTTGGGTTCGTGAACTGTGTAAATTCATTTGAGCCGAAAAACCCTGGGTTTACCGGAAATGAACTCTTGCTTGTAGGAAGACACAGAGACTTTGTTTTAACTCTGTTTCTGATGGACAATTTACACTGGTTTTCTCATCCTTGAAACATACTCTGTTTTAACTGGAGAAGCATGCTCTTCTTTCCAGCGTCTCCAATACAGCAAGAAACATGAGCATGCCAAGAAAGAAAGAACTGTGTTTCCAACTGATACGGACATTATCTAGTTGAACTCTGCTTATGAAACTGTAACAAACCACAGCATGTGTTACATAGATGCTCTTTAGTTAATAGTGAAAAACGTGTTGGGTTTCTGAACTGTGTAAATTCATTTGAGCCGAAAAACCCTGTGTTTACCGGAAATGAACTCTTGCTTGTCAGAAGACACAGAGGCTTTGGTTTCACTCCGTATGTGAAGGGAAATTCAGACCAGAGTTCTCATCCATGAAACAAACTCTGTTTTAACGCAAGAAGCATCCTCTTCTTTCCAGGGTCTCCAATACAGCAAGAAACATGAGCATGCCCAGAAAAAAAGAACTGTGTTTCCAACTCATACTGACCTTATATAGTTGAACTCTCCTTATGAAAGTGTAACAAACCACAGCATCTCTTACATAGATGCTCTTTAGTTAATAGTGAAAAACGTGTTGGGTTCTTGAACTGTGTAAATTCATTTGAGCCCAAAAATCACTGGGCTTACCGGAAATGAAGTCTTGCTTGTAGGAAGACACAGAGCCTTTTGTTTAACTCCGTTCTGATGGAAAGTTCAGACCGCTGTTGTCATCCATGAAACATACTCTGTTTTATTGCGAGAAGCATGCTCTTCTTTCCAGCGTCTCCAATACAGCAAGAAACATGAGCATGCCCAGAAAAAAAGAACTGTGTTTCCAACTGATACGGACATTATCTAGTTGAACTCTGCTTATGAAACTGTAACAAACCACAGCATGTCTTACATAGATGCTCTTTAGTTAATAGTGAAAATCGTGTTGGGTTCGTGAACTGTGTAAATTCATTTGAGCCGAAAAACCCTGGGTTTACAGGAAATGAACTCTTGCTTGTAGGAAGACACAGAGACTTTGTTTTAACTCTGTTTCTGATGGAAAATTTACACTGGTTTTCTCATCCTTGAAACATACTCTGTTTTAACTGGAGAAGCATGCTCTTCTTTCCAGCGTCTCCAATACAGCAAGAAACATGAGCATGCCCAGAAAGAAAGAACTGTGTTTCCAACTGATACGGACATTATCTAGTTGAACTCTGCTTATGAAACTGTAACAATCCACAGCATGTCTTACATAGATGCTCTTTAGTTAATAGTGAAAATCGTGTTGGGTTCGTGAACTGTGTAAATTCATTTGAGCAGAAAAACCCTGGGTTTACCGGAAATGAACTCTTGCTTGTAGGAAGACACAGAGCCTTTGGTTTAACTCTGTTTCTAATGAAAAATTCACTCCGGTGTTCTCATCCTTGAAACATACTCTGTTTTAATGCGAGAAGCATGCTCTTATTTCCAGCGTCTCCAATACAGCAAGAGACATGAGCATGCCCAGAAAGAAAGAACTGTGTTTCCATCTCATACGGACCATATCTAGTTGAACTCTGCTTATGAAAGTGTAACAAACTACAGCATCTCTTACATAGATATTCTGTAGTTAATAGTCAAAAACGTGTTGGGTTCGTGAACTGTGTAAATTCATTTGAGCCGAAAAACCCTGGTTTTAACGGAAATGAACTCTTGCTTGTAGGAAGACACAGATCCTTTGGTTTAACTCTGTTTCTGATGGAAAATTCAGACCGGTGTTCTCATCCTTGAAACATACTCTGTTTTAACGCGAGAAGCATGCTCTTCTTTCCAGCGTCTGCAATACAGAAAGAAATATGAGCATTCACAGAAAGAAAGAACTGTGTTTCCACCTGTTACAGACATTATCTAGTTGAACTCTGCTTATGAAACTCTAACAAACCACAGCATGTCTTACATAGATGCTCTTTAGTTAATAGTGAAAATCGTGTTGGGATCGTGAACTGTGTAAATTCATTTGAGCCGAAAAACCCTGGGTTTACCGGAAATGAACTCTTGCTTGTAGGAAGACACAGAGACTTTGTTTTAACTCTGTTTCTGATGGAAAATTTACACTGGTTTTCTCATCCTTGAAACATACTCTGTTTTAACTGGAGAAGCATGCTCTTCTTTCCAGCGTCTCCAATACAGCAAGAAACATGAGCATGCCCAGAAAGAAAGAACTGTGTTTCCAACTGATACGGACATTATCTAGTTGAACTCTGCTTATGAAACTGTAACAAACCACAGCATGTGTTACATAGATGCTCTTTAGTGAATAGTGAAAAACGTGTTTGGTTTATGTACTGTGTAAATTCATTTGAGCCGAAAAACCCTGTGTTTTCCAGAAATGAACTCTTGCCTGTCGGAAGACACAGAGGCTTTGGTTTCACTCCGTTTGTGAAGGGAAATTCAGACCAGAGTTCTCATCCATGAAACACACTCTGTTTTAACGCAAGAAGCATCCTCTTCTTTCCAGCGTCTCCAATTCAGCAAGAAACATGAGCATGCCCAGAAAAAAAGAACTGTGTTGCCAACTCATACGGACCTTATCTAGTTGAACTCTCCTTATGAAAGTGTAACAAACCACAACATCTCTTACATAGATGCTCTTTAGTTAATAGTGAAAAACGTGTTGGGTTCTTAAACTGTGTAAATTCATTTGAGCCCAAAAATCACTGGGCTTACCGGAAATGAAGTCTTGCTTGTAGGAAGACACAGAGCCTTTTGTTTAACTCCGTTTCTGATGGAAAGTTCAGACCGGTGTTGTCATCCATGAAACATACTCTGTTTTATTGCGAGAAGCATGCTCTTCTTTCCAGCGTCTCCAATACAGCAAGAAACATGAGCATGCCCAGAAAAAAAGAACTGTGTTTCCAACTGATACGGACATTATCTAGTTGAACTCTGCTTATGAAACTGTAACAAACCACAGCATGTCTTACATAGATGCTCTTTAGTTAATAGTGAAAATCGTGTTGGGTTCGTGAACTGTGTAAATTCATTTGAGCAGAAAAACCCTGGGGTTACCGGAAATGAACTCTTGTTTGTAGGAAGACACAGAGCCTTTGGTTTAACTCTGTTTCTAATGAAAAATTCACTCCGGTGTTCTCATCCTTGAAACATACTCTGTTTTAATGCGAGAAGCATGCTCTTATTTCCAGCGTCTCCAATACAACAAGAGACATGAGCATGCCCAGAAAGAAAGAACTGTGTTTCCATCTCATACGGACCATATCTAGTTGAACTCTGCTTATGAAAGTGTAACAAACTACAGCATCTCTTACATAGATATTCTGTAGTTAATAGTGAAAAACGTGTTGGGTTCGTGAACTGTGTAAATTCATTTGAGCCGAAAAACCCTGGTTTTAACGGAAATGAACTCTTGCTTGTAGGAAGACACAGATCCTTTGGTTTAACTCTGTTTCTGATGGAAAATTCAGACCGGTGTTCTCATCCTTGAAACATCCTCTGTTTTAACGCGAGAAGCATGCTCTTCTTTCCAGCGTCTGCAATACAGAAAGAAATATGAGCATGCACAGAAAGAAAGAACTGTGTTTCCACCTGTTACAGACATTATCTAGTTGAACTCTGCTTATGAAACTGTAACAAACCACAGCATGTCTTACATAGATGCTCTTTAGTTAATAGTGAAAATCGTGTTGGGATCGTGAACTGTGTAAATTCATTTGAGCCGAAAAACCCTGGGTTTACCGGAAATGAACTCTTGCTTGTAGGAAGACACAGAGACTTTGTTTTAACTCTGTTTCTGATGGAAAATTTACACTGGTTTTCTCATCCTTGAAACATACTCTGTTTTAACTGGAGAAGCATGCTCTTCTTTCAAGCGTCTCCAATACAGCAAGAAACATGAGCATGCCCAGAAAGAAAGAACTGTGTTTCCAACTGATACGGACATTATCTAGTTGAACTCTGCTTATGAAACTGTAACAAACCACAGCATGTGTTACATAGATGCTCTTTAGTGAATAGTGAAAAACGTGTTGGGTTTCTGAACAGTGTAAATTCATTTGAGCCGAAAAACCCTGTGTTTACCGGAAATGAACTCTTGCTTGTCAGAAGACACAGAGGCTTTGGTTTCACTCCGTTTGTGAAGGGAAATTCAGACCAGAGTTCTCATCCATTAAACAAACTCTGTTTTAACGCAAGAAGCATCCTCTTCTTTCCAGCGTCTCCAATACAGCAAGAAACATGACATGCCCAGAAAAAAAGAACTGTGTTTCCAACTGATACAGACATTATCTAGTTGAACTCTGCTTATGAAACTGTAACAAACCACAGCATGTCTTACATAGATGCTCTTTAGTTAATAGTGAAAATCGTGTTGGGATCGTGAACTGTGTAAATTCATTTGAGCCGAAAAACCCTGGGTTTACCGGAAATGAACTAAGGCTTGTAGGAAGACACAGAGACTTTGTTTTAACTCTGTTTCTGATGGAAAATTTACACTGGTTTTCTCATCCTTGAAACATACTCTGTTTTAACTGGAGAAGCATGCTCTTCTTTCCAGCGTCTCCATTACAGCAAGAAACATGAGCATGCCCAGAAAAAGAGAACTGTGTTTCCTACTCATACGGACCATATCTAGTTGAACTCTGCTTATGAAACTGTAACAAACCACAGCATCTCTTACATAAATGCTCTTTAGTTAATAGTGAAAAACGTGTTGGGTTCGTGAACTGCGTAAATTCATTTGAGCCGAAAATCACTGGGTTTAGCGGATATGAACTCTTGCTTGTAGGAAGACACAGAGACTTTGGTTTAACTCCGTTTGTGAAGCGAAATTCAGACCAGTATTCTCATTCATGAAACACCCTCTGTTTTAACGCAAGAAGCATCCTCTTCGTTCCAGAGTCTGCAATACAGCAAGAAACATGAGCATACACAGAAAAAAAGAACTGTGTTTCCTACTCATATGGACCATATCTAGTTGAACTCTGCTTATGAAACTGTAACAAACCACTGCATGTGTTCCATAGATGCCCTTTAGTTAATAGAGAAAAACGTGTTGGGTTCATGAACTGTGTAAAATCATTTTAGCCAAAAAACCCCCGGGTTTACTGGAAAGAAACTCTTGTTTGTAGGAAGACAGAGGGTTTGGTTTCACTCCATTTGTGAAGGGAAATTCAGACCAGAGTTCTCATCCATCAAACACACTCTGTTTTAACGCAAGAAGCATCGTCTTCTTTCCAGAGTCTACAATACAGCAAGAAATATGAGCATGTCCAGAAAAAAAGAACTGTGTTTTCTACTCAGATGGACCGTATGTAGTTGAACTCTGCTCATGAAACTGTAATGAACCACAGCACCTCTTACATAGATGCTCTTTAGTTAATAGTGAAAATCTTGTTGGGTTCTTGAAATGTGTAAATACATTTGAGCAAAAAAATCCCTGGGTTTACCGGAAATGAAATCTTGCTTGTAGGAAGACACAGAGCCTTTGGTTCACTCCGTTTGTGAAGGGAAATTCAGACCAGTATTCTCATTCATGAAACACCCTCTGTTTTAAAGCAAGAAGCATTTTCTTCTTTCCAGAGTCTACAATACAGCAAGTAATATGAGCATGTCCAGAAAAAAAGAACTGTGTTTCCTACTCTACTCATATGGACCATATCTAGTTGAACTCTGCTTATGAAACTGTAACAAACCACAGCATCTCTTACATAGAGGCTCTGTAGTTAATAGTGAAATACTTGTGTTCGTGAACTTGTAAATTCATTTGAGCCCAAAAACCCCTGGGTTTACCGGAAATGAACTGTTGCTTGTAGGAAGACACAGAGGCTTTGGTTTCACTCCGTTTGTTAAGGGAAATTCAGGCCAGAGTTCTCATCCATGAAACTCACTCTGTTTTAACGCAAGAAGCATCCTCTTCTTTCCAGCGTCTCTAATACATCAGGAAACATGAGCATGCCCAGAAAAAAAGAAAGTGTTTCCTACTCATATGGACGATATCTAGTTGAACCCTGCTTATGATACTGTAACAAACCACAACATCTCTTACATAGATCCTCTTTAGTTAATAGTGAAAAACTTGGGTTCGTGAACTGTGTAAATTCATTTGAGCCGAAAAAAAACTGGGTTTACCGGAAATGAACTCTTGCTTATAGGAAGACACAGAGACTTTGGTTTAACTTCGTTTCTGAAGGAAAATTCAGACCAGTGTTCTCATCCATGAAACATACTCTGTTTTAACACAAGAAACATGCTCTTCTTTCCAGCGTCTCCATTACAGCAAGAAACATGAGCATGCACAGAAAAAAAGAACTGTGTTTCCTACTCATATGGACCCTATCTAGTTGAACTCTGCTTATGAAACTGTAACAAACCACAGCATCTCTTACATAGATGCTCTTTAGGTAATAGTGAAAAACGTGTTGGGTTCGTGAACTGTGTAAATTCATTTGAGCCGAAAAATCACTGGTTTTAGCGGATATGAACTCTTGCTTGTAGGAAGACACAGAGACTTTGGTTTAACTCCGATTGTGAAGGGAAATTCAGACCAGTATTCTCATTCATGAAACACCCTCTCTTTTAACGCAAGAAGCATCCTCTTCGTTCCAGAGTCTGCAATACAGCAAGAAACATGAGCATGCACAGAAAAAAAGAACTGTGTTTCCTACTCATATGGACCATATCTATTTGAACTCTGCTTATGAAACTGTAACAAACCACTGCATGTGTTACATAGATGCCCTTTAGTTAATAGTGAAAAACGTGTTGGGTTCTGGAACTGTGTAAATTCGTTTGAGCCCAAAAACCCCTGGGTTTACCGGAAATGAACTCTTGCTTGTAGGAAGACACAGAGGCTTTGGTTTCACTCCGTTTGTGAAGGGAAATTCAGTCCAGAGTTCTCATCCATGAAACTCACTCTGTTTTAACGCAAGAAGCATCCTCTTCTTTCAAGTGTCTCTAATACATCAGGAAACATGATCATGCCCAGAAAAAAAGAAATGTGTTTCCTACTCATATGGACGATATCTAATTGAACCCTGCTTATGATACTGTAACAAACCACAGCATCTCTTACATGGATGCCCTTTAGTTAATAGTGAAAAACGTGTTGGGTTCATGAACTGTGTAAAATCATTTTAGCCAAAAAAGCCCCGGGTTTACTGGAAAGAAACTCTTGTTTGTAGGAAGACAGAGGGTTTGGTTTCACTCCATTTGTGAAGGGAAATTCAGACCAGAGTTCTCATCCATCAAACACACTCTCTTTTAACGCAAGAAGGATCCTCTTCTTTCCAGCGTCTCTAATACATCAAGACACATGAGCATGCCCAGAAAAAAAGAACTGTGTTTCCTACTCCTATGGACCATATCTAGTTGAACTATGCTTATGAAACTGTAACAAACCACAGCATCACTTACATAGATGCTCCTTAGTTAATAGTGAAAAACGTGTTGGGTTCGAGAACTGTGTCATTTCATTTGAGCCGAAAAAATCCTGCGTTTACCGGAAATGAACTCTTGCTTGTAGGAAGACACAGAGGCTTTGGTTTAACTCCGTTTGTGACGGGAAATTCAGACCAGTGTTCTCATCCATGAAACACCCTCTTTTAACGCAAGAAGCATCGTCTTCTTTCCAGAGTCTACAATACAGCAAGAAATATGAGCATGTCCAGAAAAAAAGAACTGTGTTTTCTACTCAGATGGACCGTATCTAGTTGAACTCTGCTTATGAAACTGTAATGAACCACAGCACCTCTTACATAGATGCTCTTTAGTTAATAGTGAAAATCTTGTTGGGTTCTTGAAATGTGTAAATACATTTGAGCAAAAAAATCACTGGGTTTACCGGAAATGAAATCTTGCTTGTAGGAAGACACAGAGCCTTTGGTTTCACTCCGTTTGTGAAGGGAAATTCAGACCAGTATTCTCATTCATGAAACACCCTCTGTTTTAAAGCAAGAAGCATTTTCTTCTTTCCAGAGTCTGCAATACAGCAAGTAATATGAGCATGTCCAGAAAAAAAGAACTGTGTTTCCTACTCTACTCATATGGACCATATCTAATTGAACTCTGCTTATGAAACTGTAACAAACCACAGCATCTCTTACATAGAGGCTCTGTAGTTAATAGTGAAATACTTGTGTTCGTGAACTGTGTAAATTCATTTGAGCCCAAAAACCCCTGGGTTTACCGGAAATGAACTGTTGCTTGTAGGAAGACACAGAGGCTTTGGTTTCACTCCGTTTGTTAAGGGAAATTCAGGCCAGAGTTCTCATCCATGAAACTCACTCTGTTTTAACGCAAGAAGCATCCTCTTCTTTCCAGCGTCTCTAATACATCAGGAAACATGAGCATGCCCAGAAAAAAAGAAAGTGTTTCCTACTCATATGGACGATATCTAGTTGAACCCTGCTTATGATACTGTAACAAACCACAACATCTCTTACATAGATCCTCTTTAGTTAATAGTGAAAAACTTGGGTTCGTGAACTGTGTAAATTCATTTGAGCCGAAAAAAAACTGGGTTTACCGGAAATGAACTCTTGCTTATAGGAAGACACAGAGACTTTGGTTTAACTTCGTTTCTGAAGGAAAATTCAGACCAGTGTTCTCATCCATGAAACATACTCTGTTTTAACGCAAGAAGCATGCTCTTCTTTCCAGCGTCTCCATTACAGCAAGAAACATGAGCATGCACAGAAAAAAAGAACTGTGTTTCCTACTCATATGGACCCTATCTAGTTGAACTCTGCTTATGAATCTGTAACAAACCACAGCATGTCTTAAATAGATGCTCTTTAGTTAATAGTGAAAATTGTGTTGGGTTCGTGAACTGTGTAAATTCATTTGAGCCGAAAAATCACTGGGTTTACCGGAAATGAACTCTTGCTTGTAGGAAGACACAGAGCCTTTGTTTTAACTCCGTTTGTGAAGGGAAATACAGACCAGTGTTCTCATCCATGAAACACCCTCTGTTTTAATGCAAGAAGCATCGTCTTCTTTCCAGAGTCTGCAATACAGCAAGAAATATGAGCATTTCCAGAAAAAAAGAACTGTGTTTCCTACTCAGACGGACCATATCTAGTTGAACTCTGCTCATTAAACTGTAACAAACCCTAGCACCTTTTACATAGAGGCTGTTTAGTTAATAGTGAAAATCCTGTTGGGTTCGTGAACTGTGTAAATTCATTTGAGCCGAAGAATCACTGGGTTTACCGGAAATGAACTCTTGCTTGTAGGAAGACAAAGAGCCTTTTATTTAACTCCGTATGTGAAGGGAAATTCAGACCAGTGTTCTCATCCCTGAAATACCCTCTGTTGTAACACAAGAAGCATCATGTTTTGTCCAGAATCTGCAATACAGCAAGAAATATGAGCATGTCCAGAAAAATGAACTGTGTTTCCTACTCCTACAGAATATATATAGTTGAACTCTGCTTATGAAACTTTAACAAACCACAGCATGTGTTACATAGACGCTCTTTAGATAATAGTGAAAAACGTGTTGGGTTCTTGAACTGTGTAAATTCCTTTGAGCCCAAAAACCCCTGGGTTTACCGGAAATGAACTCTTGCTTGTAGGAAGACACAGAGGCTTTGGTTTCACTCCGTTTGTGAAGGTAAATTCAGTCCAGAGTTCTCATCCATATAACTCACTCTGTTTTAACGCAAGAAGCATCCTCTTCTTTCCAGCATCTCTAATACATCAGGAAACATGAGCATGCCCAGAAAAAAAGAACTGTGTTTCCTACTCATACGGACCATATCAAGTTGAACCCTGCTTATGATACTGTAACAAACCACAGCATCTCATACATAGATGCTCTTTAGTTAATAGTGAAAAACCTGGGTTCGTGAACTGTGTAACTTCATTTGAGCCGAATTTAAACTGGGTTTACCGGAAATGAACTCTTGCTTGTAGGAAGACAAAGAGACTTTGGTTTAAATCCGTTTCTGAAGGAAAATTCAGACCAGTGTTCATCCTTGAAACATACTCTGTTTTAACTGGAGAAGCATGCTCTTCTTTCCAGCGTCTCCATTACAGCAAGAAACATGAGCATGCCCAGAAAAAAAGAACTGTGTTTCCTACTCATATGGACCACATCTAGTTGAACTCTCCTTATGAAACTGTAACAAACCACAGCATCACTTACATAGATGCTCTATAGTTAATAGTGTAAAACGTGTTGGGTTCGAGAACTCTGTCATTTCATTTGAGCCGAAAAACCCCTGGGTTTACCGGAAATGAACTCTTGCTTGTAGGAAGACACAGAGACTTTGGTTTAACTTCGTTTCTGAAGGAAAATTCAGACCAGTGTTCTCATCCATGAAACATACTCTGTTTTAAC